>CM075979.1:18994071-19029636 GCA_038087875.1 Malacoraja senta
CCTGGGTAAAATGTAATAGCACTGATTATGAGTTGAATCAACAATATTCTTGCCCAGGAGATGAAAAACTACCCACTGAGTCAAGACAATTCCTTGTTCTTCCACTGACCTGACTATGGCCTTTCTCGGTAAACACAGTATTAATATTTAAACATTACATGCAGTGTTACAATCAACAGCAACCTTCAATCATAGGAACGTTGAAATAAATATAAGAAAAATGCAGTGTGTTTACTTCAAGAACCTACTGATGTACAATTTCTATAATTTAAAAAAAAAATGTATTATTGCCAAATGTGCGGGTGACTATTATAACAAAAGCATCCAAATTCCCCAATTTGACAGAGTTGCCGTGTTCATGAAAACTATTTGATAAACTGCTTTCCATTCACAAAACCAAGGACAAAATCATGCTGAAATGTATCACGGCAACACATGGATATAATGTCCTTGCAATGAAAATGATGCACAATCCTCATTCCAAGGGCAAAGGAAAACGTTAACACATCTACTTAAACGTAGAACATAATTATTGCGATTGATTTGATCAAAACCATTGTTCATCATTCATCTCTTCAAAGTCCTTTCCATTACACTGATAACAACAATAATTTCTTCAATACCTGTACTATTTTAAAACAAAATAGAATGTGTTCATCCAAAATTTGGGCTAACCCCTGGGTTATGATTACAGTGCAATGGTGCACTGAATGGTCCATACAGATCTCTCCTATACACTTCCGACAGACAGAAAATCATGTTCAAAGGGTTTATTCTTTACAAGTTGCATACTTGTTACATAATCCAGAGTTGATCGGAGGCATGAAGTGGGAATAGTTCTGGATGCTTGAACTTGTCTGCATGGTGGCGCAGCGGTAGTGCTAGGGCGCCAGAGACCCGGGTTCGATCGTGACTACAGGTGCTTGTCTGAACGGAGTTTGTACGTTCTCCCCATGACCTGAGTGGGTTTTCTCCAAGATCTTCGGTTTCCTCCCACACTCCACAGACGTACAGGTTTATATGTTACTAGACCAAGTGCAGACCCGTTGGGTCTGGTCCCCGAAAGTGCTTGACACCCCGGGGTGTTGTTCCCGAACGTGCTTCAGACCCCGGGGTGAAAATGTGCTGAAAAAAAGATGGCGTCGTTTTCGGAAAAAATCGGAGAAAATCGGCGAAAAAAAGATGGCGTTGTTTTCGGAGAAAATCGGGGGAAAAAAGATGGCGTCGTTTTCGGAGAAAATCGGAGACAATCGGAGAAAATCACATTGGGGTTTGGGGGGGGATGGATTTTATTAAAAAACGTGCACATAAACAGGACCGAATTTAATCAGGAGTGGCTATTCGTAAAGATAAATGTCATCTCTTTGGAAATGGCGAAAAACGTGGGCCTTTCCGCGCGCCGTGTGGGCCAGGGGCCGTATCAAAGGCCGCGCGGCAACGTCAAGCAGACCGTCGGACGTACAGACGGACGACAGCCAGAGAGTTTTAAAAGTATATAGATAGAAGGAACTGCAGATGCTGGAAAATCGAAGGTACACAAAAATGCTGTGAAGAAGAAGTCTGAAGAAGGGTTTCGGCCCAAAACGTTGCCTATTTCCTTCGCTCCATAGATGCTGCTGCACCCGCTGAGTTTCTCCAGCATTTTTGTGTACCTCAGGTTTATATGTTAATTGGCTTGGTGTAAATGTAAAATTGTCCCAGTATGTGTAGGGCAGTGTTAATGAGCAGGGATCGCTGGTCGGTGCAGACTCGATGGGCCAAAGTGCCTGTTTCCGCACTGGTATCTCTGAACTAAACTAAAGTAAACTTCTTCAACAATAAATATAACTTCACTTCAGATAAAATCACAAAGTGCTAAACTCAGTGGGTCAGGCAGCATCTCCGGAGGTCATGGATAGGCAATGTTTCGGTTTGAACCCTTCTTCAGATTGATTATACAGGCTGAACACCGATTTTCCGGCACCCTTGGTTCCGGTTCCAGAGCCTTACTGGATTATATATTTTTCCGGACCAACAGAAGAGACGTGATAATGAAACGACAATAAGCGAGTTCGGTAAAAAGCTATGATAATTTTGTCGTTTTTATCGCTTTATGCCTCAGTGAGTGAGCGAGATCGGGCTGCTGCGTGGGGTCGAGGTCCGTGGTCGGGGTCAGGCCCGGGTCTCTGGCGCTGCGGCCACTGTTGAGTTACCGCTGGGCTGTCTCCGTCCCCTCCCGGGCCAGGGACTGTCGGCTGCGCTGCTCTCCTTGTCCAGTGGCTGTCAGTTGGCCCCCTTGGTGCCGGCGGGGGCCGAGCGCCGGTCATCGGCAGGGATGCACACGGGGTGCTGCGGTGGCCCGGCGGGTCAGGCAACATCTCTGGAGATGGGTCTCGACCCGAAACGTTATCCATTCCATTTCTCCGGGGATGCTGCCTGTCCAACTGAGTTGCTGCAGCGCTTTGTGTGTATCCCCGTTGATGGCTGGTGCTTGGCTTTCCCTGGCGCCAGGCGTTTGGCCTGTGGCTGCTGGGTGGGGCGGGGGGTGCGGCTGGCGGTCCCCGGCCCGTCGGGGAGCGGGTTCCTCGGGAGTTGGAGCGGGGTTGGGCCGGAGTTGGCGCTTCTTCTCCGCGCTGGCTGTGGGCCTGTGGCCACTAGTATTCCGTCAGCCCCGGCCGCCCCCCGCCCCACCCAGGGGCGGGGAAGGGCTACTCAGGAGGGAGGGACAGGGGGGGGGGGGTACAGTGGCGGTTCGGCTGCGCTTGTGGCGCCGGAGACCCGGGTTCGATCCTGGTTGCGGATGAGGCGCGGGTCTGTGTGCGCGCTCTCCCCTGTCTCCCACTCACATCTGCCCCCTCTTTCTCGTTGTTACACCCCGCTCTCCCGCTACCTGTTCCTTTGGGAGGGGGGATGAGGAGTTGACCATTTATGGGTGTCTCTCTGGAATCGAGAATTTCATTGCTCATTCATATTCATAGATGAGGTTGAAGAATTCCATTGCCTCGAAATTAGCAGAATAGTAAAATTTGACTCAGAAACTATCATCGTGTGTCCCAGTCTGGAATACATTAATTTTTCTATAATAATAATAATAATAATAATTAATTTTATTTATGGGCGCCTTATACCGAGGTCTGAAGGACACCTTACAGAGATTTATGGTTAACATATAATCAGAATAATCAGAATTTAAAAAATAAGTTATAAAGGCCAATACACAAATCAGGGACAGAATTCCTTCCAAAAACAAAAAAAGAAAATCAGAAACACAATTTGAGGAGAGAGCAGCGGCAGCGAAACCGCGCCAGCGTCCACTCTCCCCTCCGACTGCCATCTTGAACACAGACTAACAAATACAATTACAAACAATTACAAACAAAAATCGTCCCCCCACAATGATTTCTACTGTGGGGGAAGGCACAATGTCCAGTCCCCAGCCCCAGTTCAACCAAAAAGTCAGGCCAAATGAAACCCCCGCTATTGCCTCTACGGAGGCCCGATGATCCTGGCCGTTCTCGCCGGGTGATGTAGCCCCGGCGTCGGGAGAGTCCTCCAGCAGCTGGGCCACCTGGAACGGCCGCATTCCTCACCGGAGGCTGCAACTACGGCTGGAATGGCCGATTTCCCGCAGGCGTCCGCAGCACCTGAAGCCGACAGGGCCGCGCCGATTTGGAGCCACGAGGCTCCCGATGTTGGAGTCGGCGCCGCCGCCCGCGGATGGTCGCTCCACAGTCCCGCAGCCCGGAGGTGTTGAGCTCAGCGGTCCAGCTCACCGGAGCTCCAGCGCGTCGGTCCACCGCGGCGACCCAGGCAAGGCATCGCCCGCTCCGCTGCGCAATAGCGCTCCAGCGCCGTGCCGCCACCGAAGCTGAGGGTGCTGTGCGGTCCCCGCCAGGAAACGCCGCTCCACGCCCGCTGGTAGGCCGCAAGGACGGGTCGACTGGGCAGCCGGAGAGAAGGCTGCCTCACCGACCAGGTAGGGACCAGGAAGTGGTTTCCCCCTTACCCCCCCACATCGAAATGCAAAATAAAGAAAAACAGAGACTTAAATAAAAACTAAAAACTAGAAAAATAAGTACAATTAACGCACGGCTGCTGTTTGGCAGCCGTTCCTCAAGATGGCTCCTCCTCCTGTCAATGTGACCACATGGCACCCCCGTTCCTCAGATTAAATATATTTTTACATATAAATTATGAATAAAGATAAGAATTTATACACAGTTTCTTCAGCCTGCGCTTCGTTCGCTTTTTCTTTATGGTGAATGACCTTTGACAAATCCCATGATTCCGTGCGTTTTTCGGAATACCGAAATCGCTGGCCCGTTAATGACACCCTGCTGTGTCTCTGAAACACCATGGAGTGCCAGAAACTTAAATAAAACAAATCTTAAATGTAAACCATTTAATGTAAACCAAATGTAAATCCAGCCATTTGGTGTCCCGGCTTCTGACGCCATTCACGAATCACAAAGTGCACCTGTGAGCCCTTCTTCACCCACCACACTCCCAGTGATACGGCTGTTGTTGTGGCTCACCTGGGAACAGCACTTTTAACGGATTGCTGTCCCCTCCCCACCTCCTTCTCTCTCCCCCTGTCCCCTCCTCTCCAACTCCCCGCCCTCTAAAAACTACAAAGGCTGAAAATCTGAAACAAAAACAGAAAATCCTCGAAAACCTCAGTACGTCAGGCAACACTTCTGGAAAGAGGAACGGTCAAAGCTTTAGATGTTCAACGCTGATTTTTTGTCTTTTTTTAACAGATTTTTTTACACATGCTGCCCGACACAGAGCTTTTCCACCATTTGGTTAGCTAATTTGCTAACTTGCTGTGTGTAAAGATGACATTCTATTAATTGTCTCCCCGAGCTGTGGTCTCAAAAAGTTCTGCAAACGAAACAAGGATTTTGCATTTTTTTAAACTTGAAGCAGTTCTGTACTATAGGGAGGTACACTGATGCCTCAATGATCAGACAACCAACCGCCTTTTGCATTTCTGCATATAACGTGAATGCTTGCAACAGCAATTTTCTGTCTTGAAATAGCACAAGGCTGATTATATTTTATGAGACTTGTAACAAAAATGCCCTAAGAATCACTAATGATATAATTACCATCATGAGTTGAAACAGGTATAGTACTCTCACTTCACTCATTAATGCAGCTAACATTTTGTAATAATTAATGTAATCCTGCATTATTATACTGAGGTGTCATAAAACCAATCTTTATTGTCCTAGATGCAAAAAGTGAACCCTCTGCTGATGCAATCAATAAAGCCATTAAAACTTAGTTTGAAAATTCATAATTGTTTTTATAACCAAATTATACTTAATTAAATCTTTTAAGAGGAAACTTTAATATCAAGATTTGTAGCGCTAATGCATTTGGCGTTCTATACAGAAATCTGTAAATAATGTCCCAACAACCTTATCAAGAACATAATTGTATGGCTTTTTATTTACCTACAATATAAATCACTATTCACTTTCCACTCGGCCTCTTGGAGCCATGACAACGGTTAAAAACAGCCATTAGAGTTAACCCCTTCTAATGTACTTGTATATTTACAGGATAGCAGAAATTTGTATTACATCAAAACTTAACCATGGAGATCTTTGGATGAATGCGTTAGAACACTATCTTTGACTGGGAGTTGAATCTAGCTCTAAGTGTGGCACAAAGGCATAACAGGTAGTGTGTTATAGCTTCAACTGGCAGAAACAATGTGTCTACAAAGGCTGTCTTGTCTGTGGATATGGGGAAGAAATTAGAAGCGGGCAGTGCGAGGCTGGTGAACCATAAGGTTGTAGGCTTTGGAGGGAAGATCGCCAGAGGTGCTGAGATCAGTAACTCTCTGGGAGGTAATGACCTGGTGTTTATCTGTGGAGTCATGGTTAAGGTGTACATATTGCCTGGCTTCAGGTAGCAAGACTGGGTTTTATGCTTTTGTTGAGCCTGCTTTGCTATTTAGTAAGATTCTAGCTGAATTACCTCAATTCCACTTTCTCATTCGAGTCTCATATCTGTCAATTTCCTTTATTCATCCTCAGCATAGCTATACAACTCAGTTTAGTATCATTGACAAGCAATTGAATTATTTATTCCTAAATCTGAAATCATTAATGCAAATTATGAATAAAAGCGATATCAGTTCTAGTGCTGATCCTTCTGGTAAACCATTTTCTATCTTCCTCTAATCTGCATAACCACCTTTAATGCCTCCTCTCGCTTTCTATTTTTAATTAATTTTGCCTCCCTACAGCTATTTCTATCATCCAAAATCAGTACCCAGTTCCTGTGTTTTCCCCATATCCCTTGATTCCGTTAGTTCTAAAAGCTAAATCTAACTCTCTCTCTCTTGAAAACAGTGTGAATCTCGTACATCTCATCTTCTGGATCAGCCCTCCATGGGGGACTTTATCAAAAGCCTTACTAAAATCCGCAGTCTGCCCTACACTCATCAACCACATTTGTCACCTCAAAAAACTCAATCAAGTTAGTAAGACATGCTATGCTTTGCTCATTAGCCCATTCCCTTCCAAATGCGAGTAAATCCTATCCCCAAAATTCCTCTCCAATAGCTTCCCTAGCACTGATGTGAGGGTCAGCAGCCTATAATTCCCTAGTTTCTTCCTACTTCCCTTTTTATCAAAGGAACAAGATTGGCTACACTCTGGTCCTCCGGGACCTTGCCTGTGGCTAGAGAAGATTCAAAGATTTTCATCAAGACTCCTGCAATCTCCTCTCTTGCCTTTCTCACTAACCTGAGATAAATCCCTTCAGGCCCTGGAGATTTATCCACCATCGAGCCCCAACGCCACCTCCTTCCTATCTCAAATTGTCCTTGCATATTAGTATTCTCCACACAGATCTCCCTGTGCTCCATGTCCTTTTCCTTGGTGAATACAGATGCAAAATACTCGTGTACTACTCGCCTACATCAAGCATAGGTTACGCGTTATGCTTACCACCCAGACGTAGGGTTTAACCCTTTTCTATCTCTCCTAGTTAGAGATGTATTTTCTCCTTTTCTAATCCATCAATATTAATAATCTTTTTTGGTTCATCATCCAGTGAATACTCCATTCCATTATTCTATCTAAAAACGTACATTTGGGCCAATTAGTCTATATAAATGTACACATGCCACAAGCCTCCTATTCCCCTTCTTTATTTCAGTCATATATGTCGTATGATTATTAAACTGTCCATAGTTCAACAGTTACTCCATTCTTTAACCAGCATTCCCCAAGGTCATCAACCCCATTGTCATTTTTGATTCTATACTGCTACTATCGTGGATCCTGACACACCTAGCTATATAGCAAAATCAATCATCTTCCTCCAACTTCTCAATCTTAAGCCTCTCCACTATATCACTGCATTTCATCTTCAGTCTTCTTCATCCCTCTTGCCCTAGCAGCCGACTACCAGGCTTAATCTGAAATCATAAAATGTTCTTGATGGATGCAACCCTTTCTTTCTTTTCCCAAATGCATCTTTGTTATTTGGCTTCCAAACTCATTTGGGTATGAAGTTCAATTTATCGATCATTTTCAAAATAAAGAGATTTTAGGCCCAGTAGCACAATGGTAGAGGTGCTGTCTTACAACGCCAGAGACCCAGGTTCGATCCTGATTCGGGGTGCTGTCTGTACGGAGTTTGTACGTTCTCCCTGTGCCCGCTGGAATTTCTCTGGGAGCTCTGGGTAATCTCTGGTAAGATCAGAAAATTCCTTTACATATACATATAGAATTTCTCTGGGTTGAGTTCCAAAGGCGTGAAGGTTTGTAGGTTAATTGGCTTCGGTAAAATTGTAACATTTACCCTAGTATGTAGGATAGTTTTAGAGCATGGGGAGGTCGCTGGTCGTGGTGGACTCGGTGGGATGAAGGGCCTGTTTCTGCGGTATATCTCTAAAGTCTTGTGAATATGCCAATGAATTTATTGAGTTGTTCGAATAAATGACAGCCTTGTCAATGAAACCTAGATTCCAAGAAAAAGAAATCAGACCCACAGTTCCAGTTATATTGTTGAGTGCAACAATTTCAGTTGATTGCTACAGCTAGTTTTTCAGCCACCAATGACTCTCTTTTGTATTTACTGTCCCACTGGCTCATTATTGGTTCTTGTGTGCTTCAATCACTATTCGTCGTGCATGTCATCAACATCCCCTTCGAATAGTTTACAACTCCTGCTTTCTATTGCACAATCCTTTGTTCTTCCCCTCCCCCATCTGTTTCCTCGTCTTTATACTTGTTTAAAGACTCTTGAACCTCTAACTCATTCGATTATTAATGATCAGTGATCAGCATGAAATAGTAACTGTTTCTCTCTCCATGAATGCTGCCAGACTCCTGTATTTCTAGAGTTTTCTGTTTCAGATTTCCAGCATCCACAATATTGTGTTTTAGTTGCAGTCATGCCTGGCATTATAATTTTGGTGTTCTGCTCTGGATTTATTGAAAGCGTGCATAATGCCTTTGCTAACCAAGCAACCAATAGATCACACCATAATCACACTGACACAGTGTTGTGCATTGTTTGTGCATTGAGTATTTTGCATAACTTATTTCAGTAGAAGAACTAAGAACAAGGCAGCAATCCAATTTATCATGAATAATCTCTAGTAAGATTAGAAAATTCCTTTACATATACATATATCAAACAGATGCGGCTGGATTGCTAACACACTATTCTGTATAATTTAACCTTACAAAAATAACTCCCTATCAATTGCTCTTCATTTAATAAGGGTGTGAAAATAGCAATGCCAATAGGTTGAATGAAGCACTCTCAATTTCGATGCTCTCATGAGATTTCTGGCATTTACTGGTTCACGTCATCGCACCCTTTTACCCAACCACAGTCAAGCTTAATCTGGCATGTACATGACTTTGGCAGTACTAGACTTGCAGATTTTCCTGATGTTATTTTGTTAATACTCCAACACATTTTAAATTCATGCTTTTGAAAAGACACCACAGCAAATTTCAGTGAACTCATTAAGCTTAAAAGGGGACACAGAAAACAGCCCCCCCCCTCCCCCCCCCTCCTCCCCATGAATGTAAAGTGAGCTTGGGAACTTTGCAAGTGTATGTGGAGTGTAGAACCAGACCCCAGTGAGTGGTGGGGTAACGAGCATACAGGGAACCTGCGAGTGGTCAGAGAGTACTGGGAGCTGGGGATTCAACGAGTGGTTAGCAAGTGTGGAAACCAGGGCCTGATGTGATCCAAATGGAAAGAACGAACCAAAGACGGTAGGATTTACCTCAGCATCAACTTAACCTGTTAATGGAAGCAGCCTATTACCATTGGAGTAATTATATTTTCTTTACCTCTGTAATATTATTTATAGCTGAGGAATAAAAGACAACTCTCATCCAATATATTGACATTGCTTCAGATTATTCAACAACTGTCACATCAAAGAATTATTGGCATTGGTTAAATGATCCTCGATCTAATTTTCTATTGAACTACTAACTATATATAATTGGATGGAATCTGCCTGCTATATATTAAAATTGATGCTTATATGCTTTTTCTTATGTTTAATCCATTTTAACACGCTTTATATCAAAATTTATAATCAACGGTGCTCAATCATATTGTAATTATGTTATTCTGTCTTTGAAACATGATGGTAAAACAAGACTGCTGGTATCTCAGATAAAAGATCCCATGCACTATTTTGAATAACAGCAGAGGAACTTTCCCCATGTGTCGTCGCTAATGATTATCCTTCAATCAACATTACTAAAATAAACAGCATGAATATTTATCTGCTTCAGGTTCTGGGGACTTCTTCTGTGTGCAAATTAGCTATGGTATTAACTACACTGCAACAGTGATATTCCTTCATAAACATTCCTTTATTTGGTTGGCTTGAGCTTATGAAGGGCATTCTCTAGAAAAAATAGAAGAAACTACATATAGATCAGTTACAGGTATGGCAGAGAAATGGCAGACGGAGTTAAATGCGGGCAAGTGTGTTCAGTTTGTTTACTAGGTTGCGTTTTGGTGACCCTTCTGTATGAAAGATGATATCTAGCTGGACAGAATGCAGAGAAGATTTACGAGGATGCTGCCAGGATGAGAGGTTTGACTTATAGGTGGAGGTTGGTCAAATTAGGTCATTATTCTTTAGAGTACAGGAGGCTGAGGGCTGATCTTATAGAAGTGGATAAAATCATAAGGGGTTTTAAAAAATGTGAATGCACAGAATATTTTACCCAGGGGAGGGGAATCAAAAACCAGAGGACATAGGTTTATGGTGAGAGGGGCAACATTTAACAGGAACTGGAGGGGCACATTTTTCACACAGTGGTTGGCGGGTATATGGAATGAGATGCCAAAGGAGGTAGTTTAGTCAGGCACTATAACAGCATTTAGAATAATCTTTAGATTGCTAATTAGGTGGGAAAGATTTAGAGGGATATATGAGCCAAAGGTGGAAATATGGGACTCGCTTAGAAGGGCTATCTTGGTCCCACCCCCCCACCATTACAGCAATTCAGGTAATGGAAATTTGCCCTTACATAATTCACAAATTACTGAGATTCAGAATGAAATTAGCTTTTGTGGAATTTATGTCAAAAAGTTAAGTAAATAAGCATTTTTTTAAAACGTGAATATGTTGATGAATGAGCAAGGAACATCGATTTGCAATACGGCTTATTTTCTTGGAAAGCCATTTTAATTCACTATCTCACTCCAATATCTGGTCTGTGGCCTACTGCACTGCTACAATGAGACTAATGACAAAGAACAATACCTTAACTTCCATCTGGTTATGTTAATTATCTAACTTCAGATAACAAACTCATTCTTCATTTAACTTCTGCCATTAAGCCATTTTACTTATCATATCACTGACATTCACTTTGTTCCACACATCCCTCCCACGCCTTACCTCCCACACTTTCTCTCTTACTGAAAAATAATTTGTATCTCTTTTTTCAAGTTCCAATGACGAGTCACAGACCCGAAATGTTAATTGTTTCTCTTTCCCCAGATGCTGCCAGACTTGCTGTTTTTCCGGCATTTTCTATTTTTGTTTCAGATTTCCAGCATCTGCAGAGTTTTTTTCCAGCAATGAATTAGGGCCATGCTGACTAGAGGGCAAGAGGTGGTGGTAGTTCTCAATGGAAACACTGGCCATTGGCGAGTATGATCCAGCCCATAAAATGTCAACAAATATTCCAAATCCACTATTCATCCAAACCCTCCCCCTCAACTTGGTCCATGAAAACAAACTCAGCTTTTAAATAAAGGTTAAAATGTGCACACAATCATATGGCATATGTTAATTTAATCCTTTTCTAGTTGGTGAATTTCCCAAGATAATATCTAATATTATTCATCGCAGCTGAGAATCTCCCTCTGTTAGACAATCATCAGTTATCAACATATTTATAAATTCTATTTCTAATCTCAACAGAGAAATTGTAAAAATCTGTGGTAGACTGTCTGATCCCTGAAGATTTACTAGTTAACAGCTCTATCCAGCTTTAAAATGTAATGAAAAAACAAAATCTGTAGATGCATCTTAGAACTAACTCGATTTTTGATTGTCAATCTAAATTTCTGTTTTTAGCATTATTTTAGCCCTTTTTAGAGGCAATATTGTGCACATCCAAGTTAGCATCTTCATACAGATGGATAGCCATAAACTGAAATCATCAGCTATACAAAAGACTGTATCCATTCAATACCGATTAAAACACTTTGCTTTTACTTACATAGTACCTTCTACCTCCTCCCTCGACTCTGTCCAAGAACCTCGACAATCCTTTCAGGTGAGACAGAGGTTCACTTGCACTTCCTCCAACCTCATCTACTGTATCCGCTGTTCTAGCTGTGGCCTATATATCGGCGAGACTAAGAGCAGGCTCAGGGATTGTTTCGCTGAACACCTTCGCTCCGTCTGCATGGGCCTAAGCGATCTCCCGGTTGCTAAACACTTTAACTCCCCCTCCCATACTGATTTTTCTGTCCTGAGCCTTCTCCATTGTCATAGTGAGACCAAATGTAAATTGGAGGAACAGCACCTCATATTTTGCTTGTGCAGCTTACAACCCAGTGGTATGAATATCGATTTTTTTTCTAACTTCAAGTAACCCTTGCTTTCCCTCTCTCTCCGTCCCTCCCCCACCCCAGTTCTCTGACTAGTTTCACTGTCCTCCTGATTAATTTTACTATTTGTATGCATCATTGTCACCTTCCCCTCAGCCATCAATGAACCGCTGTACATTTCCTTGAACATCGTCGGCTTTGATCTGTCCTTTTCACACCTTACATTCTCTTTGTACCCTTCCATATCTCCAGTTTCCCTTTCCCCTGACTCCCAGTCTGAAGAAGGGTCTCGACCCAAAACATCACCCATTCTTTCTCTCCAGAGATGCTGCATGTCCCACTGAGTTACTCAAGCATTTTTCTGTCTAACTTCAAAATACAGTTCATTTCAAAATGCGTTAGAGCCAATAAAATAAATTTACTGAAGGCTAGTTGTTCCTAAATAATTTTTAAAACTTCTTATAATGAGTGACAAGGTGAAGTTACACACAACAGCAACTCATATTTCACTTGGATAGACTACAACCCAATGGTATAAACATTGAATTCTCCAGTAATACATCTCACCAATGTGTATGCATATCTCCCACCACCCTGTTCCTTTCCCCATCTCCTTCCCACATCTCCCACCCTCCCTACATCGTTCCCCATTTCCCTTTTATCCTGCTCTTGCCCCTTCCGTCCCTTTCCACCCATATCCCTTCCTCCAGCTTTATTTTCCTTACCCATCTGCAAATCATCCCCCCATAACTTGTATCCATCTATCACTTGCCAAACTTTGCCTCACCCCTCTCCTTTCCAGTTTTCTCCCCCCTTCTCCATGAATCTGAAGAAGTGTCCCAATCCGAAACATTGTCCGTCAATTTCCCTCCAGGGATGCTGTCTGGTCTGTTGAGTTGCTCCAGCTCTGTTTTTAACCACAGGAACCATGTTGGAGGAAGTAAACCAGCATCTGCAGTTCTTTCCTACAGTTTGCACAAATGCCTGGATTACTTTGCCAGATGAGTTGAAGGTTCCCATCACTCTCAGCTTACTTGCTTCAGGATAATTCCAGCAGCTACTACTGACCTCAGCCACAATGCAGTCTGCTGCGTACTGCAGCATTCGTGAGATCACACTAGCTCTATTTTCAAGGAGACAGGACATAAAAGACAAATGAATACAAGAAGCAGCATACAAGTATACAATGAATGCAAATGCACTACCCAGTGAGGTCTAGAAAGGGTAGAGAGTATTTATCTCTCTTTAATGTTCAGATGCGTTTGCTGAAACAATTAAAAGTGTTGATAGAATATGTTGTATAGAAACCATTCCATAACTTCAAAATGCACAGAATGCATACTTCCAAAATGTGTTCAAGTATGTTTGCTATTCATAAAATAGAACAGTCACATTGGGAAAGATACAGTAAAGAGTCACTACCTTAATCAAGTATTCAGGGAACGAGCCAAGAGGGAAGATAAGAGGCTTAAATTTTACAATCAGCCGATGATGAAGCTAAGATCAAAGGACATGAAATCTTAAATAGATAGCTAAGCTAAACACAGTTTATTGTTTCAAAGAAATGTAGGAAAATCAGACTTTAAAGCAGATGCAGGAATTAGTAAAATATAAATTTAGAACAGGCAACAAGAAAACAAAATACTCAAAATATGATTAAATTATAATCTTCCACTTGACAAATTAACAGCAAAGAGGTTTGTATATTTAAAACACACTTAAATGCTATTGATTGATAAGTTAGTGGATTGACAGGTTTTCAGGAACGAAATATCTTTTATCTTCTGGCTCTTCTCCATTTTGTGTACTAAAATACATTTTTAAAACATATAAAAGGAAGGAGGCAACTGCTGGAAGAAAACAGATCAACAAAGCTTTTCTAATGGGAAAACATGCAAGTAGAATTACATTTTGTAAGGTATTTTCAGCGATGCCAATTGAAAGATTATGTATGTGTAACATCATGAAAGGCGGTCATTGCAAGTTCATGGGCAAATTAAAACATAAGCATTAAATACCAGTACATGAATATATACAGTAACAATAGCTTCGAACAAATATTGTAGACAAAGGAAATTGATGCACATCTTAAAGTATCAAATGTAAACTTAATGATTCCATGTCTGCAGTTGAATTTGATTTCCACATAAACCTCTCTCCACTTCCAGTTTCCATGTGCAAAATTTGTCAGTGTCAGGTTCCATGGATATATTTATTTTCTACTATTGCACCTAAATAAGCTTTGCCAGTCGAAACCTAAATAAACTCATTGTCTCAGAGTGAGATGGCTTGAAGAGAAATTTACGTTAATCGTGAGTGGAAATATTGGCTGGAAATTTATAGAATATTTTTCTTCTTTATTTGTGACAGGTCCATCATTTACAATGTAAAAATCCAGTGATGGAATCATAGATTTCATATTAATGTACTTTTGTCTCCATCTCAGCTCAACGTCATATATTAAATGTATTATATTAAGCGGAAGAACACAGATACAGGAAAATACCCCCACTGCAGCAAAACTTAGTTGACTCAGAAAATGTGGAGCAAAGCATATTTCTTTGCTGCAATCCAGTCAGAGAGGTTAGCTTTATATATTATTTATATGCATTTAGTTTTGTTTTGGATGCCATTAAAGCGAAAATGGCACGAAGAGGTTTTCTGTTATAATGCAATGTAGTCTCGGCCATCAATTTTGAAGCTGGATTGAACATTCATCAAATGTATTCAGAGTCTGAGGTTATAGATACATCTGCAGCAGCAGCAAGGGCACAAAATGCTGCTGCGTTGAACTATGTGCTTCCCCCACAAGCTCAGAATGTTCAGCAGTACCATCATCTGATTATTAGGGATTTCCACCGACTACAGCAGTAAAGGAAGATTAAATGAAAAGAACGGTGTGGTAATAAAGAGTCAGAGACCCATCGCTGAGAGTCGGTTAGAATTACTTCATATTTGTTGTTCGGTTCTTCCAGATTTGATGTCAGCATTCAAGTATTCAAAGCCTACAATATTAGATTATCTCACCAAATTTGTTTCCATTGGCATAAAAAATATAATTACAACTCTCATCTTTGCTGAGAAGTTCCTGTAATGCACTATATTAGGCGATGTTTAAACATAATTAAACTGCCAATTAAATTAAATCAACTTTAAAAGATGTATCCTAAAATAAATGCTAAAAACCCTTAGCAGGTCAAATAACCAACGTCTATTAACCATATATCCATTACAGCACGGAAACAGGCCATCTCGGCCCTTCAAGTCCGTGCCGGACATTTTTTGTTTTGTTTTTTAATTAAAAAAAATAAAAAAAAATACTTCCCCCTAGTCCCATCTACCTGCACTCAGACCATAACCCTCCATTCCTTTCCCGTCCATATACCCATCCAATCTATTTTTAAAGGATAAAATCGAACCAGCCTCCACCACTTCCACTGGAAGCTCATTCCACACAGTTACCACTCTCTGAGTAAAGAAGTTCCCCCTAATGTTACCCCTAAATTTCTGTCCCTTAATTCTCAAGTCATGTCCCCTTGTTTGAATCTTCCCTACTCTTAATGGAAAAAGCTTATCCACGTCAACTCTGTCTAACCCGCTCATAATTTTAAAGACCTCTATCAAGTCCCCTCTTAACCTTATGCGCTCCAAAGAATAAAGACCTAACTTGTTCAACCTTTCTCTGTAACTTAGTTGCTGAAACCCAGGCAACATTTGTCTATTGAGAAACTATGTAACTATTTCAGGTCAATGACCTTTCATTATAATCCAGGATGAGGCTACAACTAGAGTCAGATTAGCAGGTATCATGGCCACCAGTTGACTTGTGTCCTCTGCCATGAGCATTAATATATTCTCTAATACCCTGTTGGTACATTGCTGATTTACAATCCAAAGTGTGATAGATGGCCTAGATTACAGAGTTGTTTTTCTTGATCTTTGGAAATTTCTGCTAATATTCATTATATTTGTATTGGAAACAGGTTTTCCACATATTTAAAAAAGTTAGAAAAAGTGGACTTTCCTTCTTGTACTTTACTCTGAATGTCGGGAATTGGTGTCAGGTGTTTTGGATCAGCTGAACCAGCTGCAAAACCTGGCGTCTGCTGCAAGGACATCCACAAAAATGCAGCAAAGTGCTGGCATAGACAATGTCCTTACTCATCATTGAATCCAGACACCAGTGCAACAATGTATTTTATTGTTTTATAAACCAATATCATGTGTCAAATGCAATCAGATCATGAATTGCATTAATACTGGCCTGAAAATTTATGGTGGTGCTATAGCACACGTGGCACTGCAGGTAGTGCAGCTGTTTCACAGTTCCAGCGACCAAGTTCCATCCTAGCTTTGAATGTTATTTGTATGCAGTTTGCACATTCACCCTGTGATTGTCTGGGTTTACCTGGCATGGCTCCCATATCCAAAAACACACTGGCTCTTCCTGTAAATTGTCCCTAGTGTTGGTAGTCAATGAGAAAGTCAGAGAGGCTGTACAGCTCAATGACTACAAATTCATGATTCCAACAGATTTTTCAGACTTTATGGTCATGTCCCAAATCCTTATATTTAGCAACTGTAATTTATCATTTGAAGTACTATTGTGTACCTAGAACCTATCAAAACCCAAATGTGGAACAAAACATGACAGGAAATTGGATGCTTATTTCTATCTGCATCATCAAACAATCCCTTCTAACTGCTGGCCCTTAAAACGAAAACCACCTTTTGACTTTGGAGTTTTAAAATTGCTTCAATTTCTGAAGAAGAGTCTTGACCCAAAACGTCATCCATTCCTTCTCTCCAGAGATGCTTTATGTCCTGCTAAGTTACTCCTGCATTTTGTGTCTATCTTCAATTTCTGAATCCTTGTTCACAATTAAGCAAATAATCAAAGAACCAATCATATTAAAAGCAAATAATCAAAGAACCAATTTTTCCAAGTTTAAGAATGCTGGAAGAACCAATGTGCACTTTGATTATCTGCGGCCTTGTTTGTTGACAGAAGTGATGAAAAAAATAATGCAATAAAACAAATTACACTTTAAAGAAAGTCTTCCTTTTGTAAAAGAGATCAATGATTTCCATCACAGAGCTCTGGGATAAATCTGAAACAAAGTAAATCAATGATTGCCTCCAATATCTCAGAGTTGATTTGAAATGATAAAGAACAATGATTCCCAACAACTACAACCAATCTGCAGGGTTAAAGCCCTGTCCCACTGTACGAGTTCATTCAAGAGCTCTCCCGAGTAAAAAAAAAGAATCAAACTCGTGAAAGCACGTAGAATGTACGTAACGGGTACGTCGGAGCTCGGGGACTTCTCTTAGCGGCTCGTAACGTTAACGGCAGGTACTCGGGAAACGCGGTAAGCTCGGGAAGACTCGTGAAGATTTTTCAACATGTTGAAAAATGTCCACGATAGCCCCGAGTACCGACGAGCGGGCGTTACCGTAAATCTCCGAGTTCGAATCAGGGCAAACTCGGGAGAACTCTTGAATGAACTCGTACAGTGGGACAGGGCTTTTACTGATTAATTAAAAATTCTACTCTCCTTTGATAGATTAACTAAGGCAAGTATTTTGTAGGACCTCATAGCCAATTGTCATTTCAATAAAAAGTAAGCCTTGACAAAGGGAAATCTTCCACAATCTCAAGTAATATTTCATAGTTGCTGCTATACAACTAATTAACAATTATTCAGCATGGTCAAATGGAACAGAAATGAAGCAAGTCCCAACATGCCATTTGATAACTAAACTTTTATCCTGTAAGAACAATGTTAACCATAAATAGACTTTTCTCATGGAAGGTTTCTATTATAAATCAAGCTAAATCTTAATTTGTTGCTCCAAATCCAACAACGGGTGAAATATAATAATGGCACATTTATGACGAGGAAAATCAAACCATTTCTTCCCCCAGTTTCAATTTGTGTGAGACGAGAGCGGTGATGTATGTTCAATAATTGATTCAATTTTTTTAGAAAGTCAACCCCACCTATTACTGCGACGATTACTGTACATAGTTCACTACAGTGCAGATAGCCAGTCAGATTGTTTCAGCACAGAAGCAGGTCCTACTGCTCACTATGTCTATGCAAGTACCCTCTCACATTCCCCTCAATATCAGCCAAAGACGGCCAAGTTTGTATAATTAGCATAATTGTAAATTCTCCCTGTTGTGTGTAGGATAGTGTTAGTGTGTGAGGATCGTTGGTCAGTGGGGGGGAAAGTGAGCAGAAGGGCTTGCTTCTGCGCTGTATCTCTAAACTAGAAAGTTATTGTTTTGAAAGAACTTGAATATACTCCAAGTAATGTAGACGGCAACCACCATAATTCATAAGGTTAGTCAACCTTCTGGCGGCATGTCAACAAGTGGTAACGTGGCTAGGACTACTTGTAATTATGTTCAATCCAAGCATTATCACAAAGATATGAATGTAGACTCTACTGGCTTTGAAAGCCAAATACTTATCCTTCAATAAATGTATTCCCTACATTAATGAATTGACTAGAAAATGGATTTAATATGATTTTTTGTAAAAAGCTGGTTTGCTGTTAAATCCCATGATTACATCCATCTTTTTTGCTAAAAATTAGAACAAGGATTTGTTACAGTTCTCTGAAATTCTGCTGTTAAAGTTATCAGACACCATCTTTTTAACAACAGTATTTTTTATTGCAAGAAAATGATATGTCAGAGTTATGTCAAAAATATTTCATACTCTGTAAGCATTTTACATGGTTAGGTTATAAAGAACAAAAAATAATTTAAACACCACATGTACAGCTGCTCATCCTCACATCCTAGCTCCCTGATACAAAACTCAGTAACAAGGTCTGCAAACCAACTCAAGAATTAAAGCAAATGATTATTAAAATATTTTAGATTCAGAATGAAAGCACCCTTGGTTATGAATAATTCAACTGATTATCAATTACATATGTTCTAAATCTTTATAAAATCAAGGAAAAGCTTAATAAAGGTTCAACTTGCAAAAAACATTTCAAAGAGCAACCGCAAAGAGTTAAGAATACCTAGAACTTTATCAATTGCTTGTTAAGTTAAAGCCACATGTAATGGGAATTAATTGGGTGTTTTTGAGTTATTAGATATCAAACCAAAATTAGAAGATTAGATTCAGACCAGAATGAATGGTGTACTCGCATGCTTCGGGAAGTAGCTGTGCATGAGCTGTGATTGAGGCTAAGTGCAGAGGATTGGGTGAGGAACCTGAGCGGCGGGAGGTGGTTATGACAGGGACATTATAAACTCTCCTCTTTCACCTTATCATGGTTAGAGTGACAGTGAGGGGGTGACATTGGTATGTTCCCCCTGCAAGAAGTGGGAGTTCAGGGAAGCTTTGGGTGGCCCTGATGACTGCACCTGGGAAGTGTGTCCAGCAGCAACTCCTGACTGACTGTATGAAGGAACTGGAACTGGAGCCTGACACATCAGTATCATCCGAGATCCTGAGAGCATCATAGATAGGAGTTTTAGCAAAGTGGTCTCACCTAAGGCACTCGTAAAATGCAACTGGTTGATCACCAGGAAAGGTAAAGAGAGTAGGCACAGTGCAGGAATCCACTTCGAATGTAGCCATTTGCCTTGAAAACAGGTATACCATTTTGTATAATGCTGAGGGGGTTGGCCATTCAGGACGAGCAGCAGCTAGGTCTGTGACACCATAGACTGAAGCACAACAGGAAAATGTGGTCAGACAAGGCTCTAGCGATACAAGACTTGATAGTTAGGAGGACAGACAGGAGATTCTACAGCTGCACAACAAGGATGGTATGTTGCTTCCCTGGTGCCAGGGTCCAAGATGACTCTGAGCGACTGCGGAGCATTTCAAGGGGGAGGGCGAGTAGCCAGAAGTCATTGTACAAATGATATAGATAAAGTGATGAGGTTTTGTAGAATGAATGTAGCGAATATGTCAAAAGGTTAAAAGGCAGGTTCTTGAGGGTAGTGATCTCTGGGTTACTCCCAGTGACACATGCTAGTGAGGGTGGGAACAGGAGGGTAAATTAGATGAATGCATGGCTGAAGTGCTGGTGCAAAAATTCAGATTTTTGAACCTTAGGATCTCTTCTAGGTCAGAAGTCACTGTAGGAGGAGGACAGTTAGCACCTGAATTGGTGGGTAACCTCCATCTTGGGCAAGTTGGGAGGGCTTAAACTAAACTTGCAGGTGGTTGGGATCAAGAGCAATAATGAGGCAGATGAAAAGCTGGATGTTGAGTTGATACAGAAGTCAATGACAGCAAATTCAGTAGACAAAAGAGGAGGAAGCATGGCAAGAATGATGAAAGGCTGTTGGATTTAATTACATTATTTCAATGCAAGAGGCCTGACAAGCAAAGCCAATTAACTCAGGGCAAGGATAGATACATTGGACTGAATCATTGCAACCATTATAGAAACATAGCTAAGTAAGGGACAGAACTAGCAGATTAATGTTCCTGAGTAGAGGTGCTGCAGGCAAAATAAAGGTGGAGGAAAGAGAAGGGGAAAATTAGTCATTTTGATTAAGAACATCACAGCACCAGTTTGAAAGGAAATGACTCAAGGATCCAGTGAGCTTTTATGTATGGAGCTGAGAAATAGGAAGGGGGTGATCACTGTGTTAGGATAGTGATGAAGACCATCAAATAGTCAATGCGAATTAGAGGAAAAAACATGCATGGAGATTGCAGAGTTGCAACATATAGAGGGCACTACCAGTGAGGGGGTAAAGTTTAACCTACTCTTGCAAAACAGGGCAGGACAAAGCAGAGGCATCAGTGGGGGTGCACCTAGAGACCAGTGATAATAGTTCTGCTTGTGTTTAAATAGTTATGGAAAAGGACAGAACTAGGTTAACTAAGTAAAAGTTCGCACTTGGGGCAAGATGAATTTTGATTGCAATAGACAGGAGCTTACAAAAATTGATAGGAATAAGTTACCTGTGGGCAAAGGGACTTTGGGCAAGCGCAAGCTTTTGAAAGTGAGATAGCAAGAGTTCAAGGTCTACGCATTCCTGTTAGAGTGAAGTGCAAGGATGGCTGGAATAAGAAACCCTGGTTGTAAAGGGATTGAGGTTCTGGTAAAATCAATTAAGGCGGCAGAGGTCAGGTACAAGCAGCTGGGACCAAGTGAATCCCTGGAGTATAGGGGATGCAGGAGTATACTTAAGAAGGAAATCAGGGAGACAAAAAAAAGGCATGACTGAGATAGCTTTGGCAGAGAAGATCAAGGAGAATACAACGAGATTTTATGTACGTTAAGGGAAAAACTAAATAGGGAGAGAAAAGGGCCCCTCAAACACCGAAGTGATCATCTATGTGCAAAACCACAGGAAAGGGTGGGGCCCTCAACAAATATATTTCTCTCCTGCCATAACTGTGGAGAAAGACACGAAGACTAGGGAACAGGAGAATGTTAATGGGGATGTTTTGGGGATAGTTTTTTTTCGTGTGCAGAAAAGAACTGTAGATGCTGGTTTATACTGTAGACAAAAGGCTGGAGTAACTCAGCGGGTCAGGCTAATCCTGTCTGAAAAACAGTCTGACCCAAAGCAGCACATTTTCTTTTTCTCCAGAGATACTTAGGATGAATTAGGCCGAAGGGTCCGTTTCAGAGTTGTACGACTATGTAATTTTGCTATTCATAATGGCACAAAGCTGGCATGTTTTATTGTAAGTTTGATACATTGGCTAAATATATGCAGTACCCCAATAACACTAAACAGAAAGTTCAGGCACTTGTTTGCTGAAAAGACAAATGTGATTTGGATAAAATTGTGGGTTAAAAAAACAACAACATATTGTAGCCTGTTGATTTTATTATTGAACAGATAGCTACAAAAATCATTTCACAATGGTAAATTCACAACATAGCTTTGTGAGCTTGCACCAATTAAAATGATAATAAAACCTGGTGTATTATTCAAAACAAAAAGCATGGAGAATTTATGACGCAGGAGCCTACCATTCAGCCTCTTGCATATTTCAAAATAAAAAGCTATCAGACTAATTCATTTATTCATTTCAGAAAATGGATTGTCTACCATGGCTGACTCAATGCTCCCTGGCTGCCAAATAGGGATTGCTAATAAATGCTAGTATGACGCACATCCCTAAAGCAAAGAGATTTAGGACAGAAATAAAATACTGCGAATTCTAAATGCTGAAAAATATAAATATAGAATGTTAGAAATACACAACTGTCAAATAGTGTGGGGAAAAGGAACAGAGTTAATGTTTCAGCTTAATAGTCTTTCATCAGAATCACAACCATAAGGTTAAAAAAAAGGATAAGAGGAGGGAAGAATAGGTTGTCTGTGCTGGGATAGGATGCAGGGGTGATTAAATGACTGCTGCAGGAAAGATTAGTGGAATTAGTTAAAATCTGCAAGTAAACAGATATTAAGGAAAACTGTTACACCTTGTCATCTGATTATAATAGGAATGTTATAATGTTTCCAGCGTTTTAAACACATTTAAAATTAGAAGACAATAGAACATAGGCTATCAGTGGGTTTGAATTTTGAAGAAAAAAATTGTGTCCTCCAGAGCTTCAAAGAAAGCCGTCATAAATAGCTTGTTTAAGGACATAAGCAGTCATACATAGGTATTAGTTTAATTTTAAAAAGTTGATTTGTGCCTTTGTCACTCAAGGCCAAACTCAAATATAATCTTGAAGTACAGTTGAGTCACAGGCACAGGAACAACTAAAACCAAGATATGGATGCAATTTAGACCCTACTTTAATGCTACTTATTCTGTTGTTACTTTAGACGTCAATTATAAATTAGAATATAGAACATAGATTAAAGCTGATTATCAATTATAAATGATTATATCAACAGTTTATTCTAAAAATTGCCAGTGCAAATTTGTCATGCTGTAATGACATTCTCCTGCAGGCTTTCCGGGTCTGCTCAGAAACAACTCATTGAAGACTCGCTGAGCAAAACACAAAATGCTGGAGGAACTCAGCGAGTCAGACAGCATCTTTGGAAGGAATGGACAGACGTTTTGGGCCGGACACTGGCATGCTATTATCTGTGAGATGCTATGGATCTACAGATTCAAAATGGAAATATTCTATCGTTAAGTACAACTGAGACCAGCTAATTCAATTTTCTAATAAAACTGCATAATTTGCACATTACATAGCTTAATGTTGTCTCTTTGTAATATAGGTATTCCAGCCGTCACACATAGGGCTTGGATACCTACTAATTCTGAATACTGAATAATCTGTTCAATGGGCTTGAAAGTTGTCCTTTTCTTCCATCAGCAATTCTCCACCAAGCCCAACTGAGTCCACCATGTCCAAAACACGTAATTCATCTTGGGGTAATTGCATAAGCAACCGATTCCTGTTTCCTCAATATTTATTATTCTTTAGGTGATTCTCCGTATAACAAATATCTAAGGACAGTTGCACTTGCAACATCTTCACAGCATATGTATCAATCAGAGGAAATTAACATTAAAGAGATTGTGCAGTTGCAGGCAACATTTAGATTTTGATTTCCTCTTCCAAGTCGGTTGACAACGTAAAAAGTAAACAAAATAGAGTAGAGAATATTTGCGATATTGTACGAATGATTGATGGGAATTTACCAAATACAATGCATATTTATTCTCAAACACTAAAAAAAAAATTCACATGAACTTTTGTCTTAATCCAGAGTGAAGGCCTACATTGTGTGCTTCACCATTTGAGGATTTAGTGTGCTTACAACGCCACCTCATAATACTTGTACATGATCATATTTTTTCAATATATTTTAGAAGACAATAAAATTATTTTGTTAAGTCTCCCACTGTTGTGGGACGTATCACTGATGGGGACGAGTCAGAGTATAGAAGAGAGATCGACCGACTGACCAAATGGTGCCAGCACAATAACCTGGCCCTCAACACCAGCAAAACCAAGGAACTGATTGTGGACTTTGGAAGAGGTAGGATGGGGACCCACAAATCCAGTTTATATCAATGGGTCGATGGTGGAAAGGGTCAAGAGCTTCAAATTCCTGGGCGTGCACATCTCTGAAGATCTCTCCTGGTCCGAGAACACTGATGCAATCATAAAGAAAGCACATCAGCGCCTCTACTTCCTGAGAAGTTACGGAGAGTCGGTATGTCAAGGAGGACTCTCTCTAACTTCTGCAGGTGCACAGTAGAGAGCATGCTGACCGGTTACACCGTGGCTTGGTTCGGCAACTTGAGTGCCCAGGAACGGAAAAGACTACAAAAAGTAGTAAACATTGCCCAGTCCATCATCGGCTCTGACCTCCCTACCATCGAGGGGATCTATCGCAGTCGCTGCCTCAAAAAGGCTGGCAGCATCATCAAGGACCCACACCATCCTGGCCACACACTCATTTCCCGCTACCTTCAGGTAGAAGGTACAGGAGCCTGAAGACTGCAACGTCCAGGTTCAGAAACAGCTACTTCCCCACAGCCATCAAGCTATTGAACTCAACTCAAACAAAACTCTGAACATTAATAGCCCATTATCTGTTTATTTGCACTTTATCTGTTTTATTTATTCATGTGTGTATATATTTATACAATGGTATATGGACACACTGATCTGTTCTGTATTAATGCCATCTATATTCTGTTGTGCTGAAGCAAAGCAAGAATTTCATTGTCCTATCTGGGACACATGACAATAAACTCTCTTGAATCTCGAATCTTGAATGTTTGCCCTCCCCTTGAAAACCATTATATCCTGTTGCTCCTAATGTTTTGGACCTAAAACTGCACCCAATACTCCAAATGAAGCTGATCAAGGTTTTTTTAAAATAAAAGGTTTTTCATGATTTCCTTTCTCTTGGACACTATCCCTCCAATTACAAAGTCCAGGATCTCATCTACTTTTTCCAATCACTTTCTCAACTCAGCCCAGAACTTTCAATGAAATACATCTCAGGTTTCTTTGTTCAGGTGCCCCTTAAAAATTGCACCACCCTGTTTATAATGCCTCCCTAATGTAACACTTCACAGTATTCAGCATTAGATTTTACCTCCAAGATAAGTTTATTTCACACTAGCCTGTTATTTTTTCTTGTCTATTTCTCCCTTCGCCATAGTTTACTTTGCCTCCATGTTTTGTGTCATCTGCTAATTTAACAATTGTGCATCATACTCCCAAAGGCAAGTCATTTCTATTAGCAGTGCTCTTTGAACTGACTTCACTGTTCGCTTCCCTCCAGTCCACAAACAACCTTTCACCACTATGGTTTTCCGTTGCTTAGCCAAGTGTGTATCCGTAGGACTACAACAATTTTTAATTATATGAACTCCATTTTGATAACAAGATAGAGAAAGTACAAGGGGAGGAATAAGGCTTTAGTATCTTGCTTGTGTTTTGGTATCTTTCCTACCTTTGTGTGACGTCATTCAAGCAATAGACGTTAAAGGAATACCCAAGAGTCAGATCACAAGAATCCAATTTGTGTGCTTTACCAAAGCATCTGCTAACTCCTCAGGAGATGACAAGTGTAAAGGGAAGGCCTGCTGGGAGGGCAATGTACCGTTGTAATAAAATTTGATTCTAGTTAAGCACTCGCCTCAATGCTGAACTCTTATGTCCAGCAGTTTCCCATTATCCTAGAGCACTTGAAAAATGCCTATTATTCTGTAAACAACTCTCAATTATAAAGTCAAATATCTTAAACAGTTATTGTGAAAAACAAAAAAATTCTCCTTCATGAGATACTGCAGATATTTGGTTAAATATCTCAGACATGATTTTTGCACGCTTTCTTTGCCGCAGTAACCAGCTGTGGCGTCGTGACTCAGATGTCGTTACGACTGGTAATCTGGGAAATAACAAGACACAGTTTTATATAAATAATTAATTAATGCTTTCATCTAAAATTTGATGCCTCAGAAATTGTTCTAGTTTTGAAAATATCATGTCCCAGCAGTGATGGAACCCAATATGATATCGATAATGAGATTCCAAAGCAATCTGAAAATAGTTGCAACCGTTCCTACCCCACCCACCCTTATACATAAAGCTGCATCACAAACAAATGAATATAACAAATTTATCACCTAAATGTGCCTACATGATAAGTTTGTTTGTTTTTAATGTTTCATTCGCACTTAGCAGATACCCTTTGGCTTTGCTGAGCAAAGATTTTGTCGCAATGTTATGGTACATCAGATTTTTTGAAATCAAACTATAATCCTGTTTCATAGTACCATTCAGAACAGAATTCCATAACAGTGAAATCATAGATGGCTGGCTTTCCTATCCATGTGACCCTATCATCTACATCTGTGGGATGTTTCTTTTAGTGTCGGAATTACAGAGCATGGAAACGGGCCCTTCGGCCCAACTCATCAATGTCAACTAAGGTGTCTTTCCAAGCTAATCCCATTTGCTTGCATTTGATCCATATTCCTCTAAAGTTTATCCTTCTATGTACATGTCCAGATGTATTTTAAATGTTGTAATTGTGCCCACCTCTATAGTTTCCATATACCCACCACCTCCTAGGTTAAACGATTGCCTGTTAAATCCCTATCAAATCTTTGCCCTCTCACCTTAAATCTATACACTTAAGTTTTTTACTCCATTCTCCTGAGAAAAAGACTGACCATCCACTTTATCTATTACCCACTTGATTTTTATAGCTCTACATGATCACCCATCAGCCTCCTACACTGCAGTGGAAACAGCCCCACCTGATCCAGCCTCTCGGAGATCATCGGAGATTCCTCATTCATTTGGAAACGGGGGTTCCCTTCTTCCATTATAGATGAGGCTCTCACTAGGGTCTCCTCGATATCCCCCAGCTCCACTCTTGCTCCCCGTCCCCCCATTCGCAACAAGGACAGTGTTGCCCTTGTCTTCACCTTCCACCCCATCAGCCGTCGCATACAGCATATAATCCTCCAACACTTTGGCACCTCCAACGGGATCCCACTACTGGCCACATCTTCCTATCTCCACCCCTTTTTGCTTTCCACAGAGACCATTCTCTCCACAACTCCCTGGTCAACTCGTCCATTCCCACCCAAACCACCCCCTCCCCGGTACCTTCCCCTGCACCTGCAGGAGATGCAACACCTATCCCTTTACCTACCCCCTCGACTCCATCCGAGGACCCTGACAGTCTTTTCAGGTGAGGCAGAGGTTCACGCACCACCTCATCTACTGTATCTGCTGTTCCAGGTGTCAACGTCTGTACATCGTCGAGACCATGCGCAGACTCGGCGATTGTTTCGCTGAACATCTCTGCTCAGTCTGCCTTAACCTACCTGATCTCCTGGTTGCTCAGCACTTTAACTCCCCCTCCCATTCCCAATCTGACCTTTCTGTCCTAGGCCTCCTCCATTGTCAGAGTGAGACCCAGCGCAAATTGGAGGAACAGCACCTCGTATTTCACTTGGGTAGCTTACACCCCAGTGGTATGAACATTGACTTCTCTAACTTCAAATAGCCCTTGCTTTCCCTCTCTCTCCATCCCCTCCCCCTTCTCCCACCAGTCTTACTGTCTCTGACTACATTCTATCTCTGTCCCGCCCACTCCCCTGACATCAGTCTGAAGAAGGGTCTCGACCCGAAACGTCACCCATTCCTTCTCTCCAGAGATGCTGCCAGTCCCACTGAGTTACTCCAGCATTTTGTGTCTACCTTCAATTTAAACCAGCACCAGTATCAGCATAAACCAACATTTTATCCAGCCGCTCCTTATAATTCAAGCCCTCTAGTTCTGGTAACATCCTCATTAATCTTCTCTGCACCTTTCCAGATCCTGTTGATAACCTTCTTCACTGTTTTGTACTTCCAATCTTTCTCAATAACATAAAACTTACTGCAGTGCACTAAATTGTCGGAAAGATTTTATCTAATTGTGGAAGTTTCTGCAATAGATGCAGCCAACCTATTAAAATGAAGCAGGGCTTCACTACATAGGAATGCCTGCTGCATATAGGAAAGCATCCAAGTACATAACAAGGATGGGAAGGGAGAGGCTGACAAACTGAGACTATGGTGGATCGGACATCACATTTTGCAATAATAAGTTTCTATTACTTATCAGTATTGTAATCCAGAATGTCACACTTGTTCTGTAGATATGTCAGAGACTCTCACTGTTCCACAGTTCTTTCAACACAGCCCAACATCAGATTCTTCCAAGAGCAAGTCCAATCTCAAAAATGTGGAGTAAACAAGTTAAATGAGAATACAAGAATAAAAGTCAGCCAGATCCGTTTGCAGAACAAGAATCAATCAAGAATCAAGTTTCCTTTATTGTCATTCAGACCTTTCGGTCTGAACGAAATTGTGATGCCTGCAGTCATACACAGAACCAATAATAACAAAACATACAATAAACACAAATTAAACATCCACCACAGTGAGTTCACCAAGCACATCCTCACTGTGATGGAGGCAAAGTCTTAGTCTCCGTCTCTTCCCTCCTTGTTCTCCCTCTGCGCTGAGGCGATCGATCCAGGCCGAAGATGCCGCCCTCCAGTCCAGCGGACCTCCGTGGTGATGTCGCCGCCGCCGAAAGCTGGAACGCCGTCTCCGCTCCGCCACAGCATCAGCCCCGGGTCCCGCAGACTCCGCTCCGGGCCACCGCCCCAGCTCCAGGCCCCGCAGTCTCTGCTCCGGACCCCGCTGCATCAGCTCCAGGTCCCGCAGTCTCCGCTCCGGACCCCGCTGCATCAGCTCCAGGTCCCGCAGTCTCCGCTCCGGACCCCGCCGCACCAGCTCCAGGTCCCGCAGTCTCCGCTCCGTACCCCGCTGTATCAGCTCCAGGTCCCGCAGTCTCCGCTCCGGACCCCGCTGTATCAGCTCCAGGTCCCGCAGTCTCCGCTCCGGACCCCGCTGCATCAGCTCCAGGCCGCCGCCGAAAGCCAGAACGCTGCACCAGCAAGTCGGGCCACCGCTGCCTCAGCCCTGAAGACGGCCAGCATCCCGCTGGTAAGTCCTGGCTGGCTCTGCCTCCGTAGCCTCGGGGTCAGTCGCAGGATGGAGGCGGCCAGCTCCGCCATTAGGCCTCACCGCAGACGGAGGCAGGGAAGGGGGATACGACACGAAAAAGTCGCATTCCCCCGAAGGAGGAGACAGAGGACATGTTTCTCCCCCCCTAACACAACCCAACAAACTAAAACATAACAAAACAGGACAAAAAAAACCCAACAGAAAAAGTAAAAACAGACGGACTGCAGGCGAGCCGCAGCCGATTAACAGCGCCGCCACTTTGCAGAACAATGCAGAAGCATGCAAGATGCAGAACAATGCAGAAGCATGCAAGATGCAGATTCTGTTTTACAAAACTGCATTACATAAACAAGCTATTTTAACCCCTGGAAACCAAAAATGGGGCAATAAAAATATGAAATATAACACAGAATAAAATGGTATCTTCTTCATTGTTAAACATGGTCGGAGCAGTTCAATCAGACCTTTCATCTGCCATAGAACATTTCAGTGATTGCATTTCTTCTGAAAGTTAGTATACAAGCTTTTTTTCTTCTGCATGATAATTCAAAACAGGGTTTGAAGTGTAGTTTATTAACAAGGAAGACTGCACTTATGATCAGACAACTGTGTTAAGAATCAAATGGAATTCTGTTTATATCTTAGCACAAATATAATTACGGGAGCACAACACCTAAGAGAGCAAAACAATGAACAATAATCGGCTGGTGGAGAACAACTAAAGGGCCTGTCCCACGCCGATTTTTTCGCCGACTACCAGCATCATTGACTGACATATCAGGTCACCAAAAAAATTTGCGGCATGACGACGTATGACGCGTGGTGTTTTTTCAAGTGTCGCAACATTTTTTTTGTCGCCGCTGGATTTTGAAATGTTCAAAATCTTTGGCGACACTGATATGATGCCAGCAGTCGCCGAAAAAATCGCCAAGTGGGACAGGCCTTTAACTGCTTTGAATGAAGTGCAGTACTTTTATTTAACCACACAAGGCTTTGGCAGATGTGCAAGTATCAAATATAGAAATTAAGCTGAAACTACAAAGACTGCTATCTGAAAAATAAGATCAAGATAATAGATCATTTATGATTTAAACACATTTTGTGGTCTAATTTACTAAATTAATTTTCTGTCTCAATCATATTTTAATGTTTCCAGACACGCCTTGTAAATTACACCTATGCTTTCTCTGCCAAGGTAATCTGGTCTTCCAGACCGTAAAACAGTATTTATGCTTTGGGTTCCCTCGCAATTTCTCTCGTCTGTTTCATCATCCCATAGAAGGTCCATTAGCCAGTTTTTACATCACATGCTGGAGTCACCAACAGCTGTACTCGCTGAACTCCAACATGAACATACAAATCATGAACAGGGGATTGTCTGCCATCTACCTGTGGTAATTCTTGACTCCCATTTGAGTAAGAATTCAAAAGACTCGCAACTTTCTCGCATTTTGCCTTATCTCTTAAACGAGCACCATTCAGAGAATAGGCACAAAATGCTGGAGTAACTCAGCAGGACAGGCAGCATCTCTGGAGAGGAGGAATGGGTGATGTTTTAGGTCTAGGCTCTTCTTCAGACCATTCAGAGGAATCATCTTCACCACCACCCTGTGAAGACTGCTGTCCTGGAGGCATCAAGGCACAATTGTGCCTGCCCATGTGCCCAACCTGCAATTTTCACAGTAAAATCTTAAATGATTAAAGACTACACAGAGTCAGGAGTGCACATAAGAAAATAAACGCTTGACTTACTTACAGTAGCAGGCAAGAGTCATTGAGAGAGAACTCCACCAGATACTTTGATGGGAGCACAAAATAAACCCTAGTGTTTGAGACAGGTGGGCAAATCTTTTTTTTAAACTGAATAAACAGCCCCATCAACACTGGATGAACATGGTATACCATTTAAGAATCTTACTTCAAAGAGAAAAAATGACGGAAGAACAGGGACGCCATATGAATGATAGAAATATTACACACTTCCTATCAATAAAAGTTTGATAAACAACAATTTCCTCAACATTTACATGTACTGCTGCTAATGATCAAACATGAAGATAAAGTCCGAGGAACCAGGAAACGATGAATTTTATTTAAATAAATTAAATAAAGAATATTACTAAATTACCAATCAAATTCAGTCTTTTCTATATGGATTATCCAATGCTTAAATTGAAGTTTGCCTTATTGTGAGTTTCCTTTTCTATACGTAAGGGTCCTAAGACAAAATAAGAGTTTCTTCTATATCAGCTGAGTCTATATTCCGAAAATGCTTCCAAGAAAAAAAATTCACCTGGGCAGAATCAGATGAAAATAACCTTCTGCTCAAATAAACAGCATTACAGATTTAACTGCTCACAACCCATTATTTTTTTCATTTGATGACAAGCTTTAGAAATTGTGTTGCTTTTTATTTTAACAATTTACACTGAGCATATGTTTTTGAAATGAGATATCTTCATCACAAGAACTAAATTCATTATTAATGTACAAATGGCTGAAAAATACTAAGTATGCTGGAGACCTTGGAACTTCCATTGAAGAGTCTAGTAGTTCCAACATTCCATTCTCACAAGATCATACAATATTTAAGATATGGCCATCCTAATTTCTCTATTCATTGAAAATCTAATCCGCTGACATATGCAAGCGTTACTTGAACGATTTTTGCTTTCATGAAAGGTATCAAAGGCAAAAATATCTGTGTCTACTTAATTACCTTTTTGTATGATAACCTGCTACTAAATATACTGGTGCCTTCATAGTAGCCACCAACATTCACTCAACATTTCACAAACATTTTTGCTCTCTCAAATACTGTCTATCTCAAGAGATTTATTTGTGTTAAGCCGTTTTAGTTTGTCTAGGATTTATAATGAAGTATGAATTTTGCCTTGTATTTTTTTGGGGGAGAGCAAATTGTACTGGTCTTCCCTTGTGAATACTTGAAGAAGTAATTGTTCACAATATTTATCCCTCAATCCCTTCTCCCAGCACAAACACATTTAATTGCCTTTTGAATCCGTTTATATTGTCTGCCTCAAATGTCCTCCTTGGTGACTTTCCTGCACCATTTAGTTCCTTTGGATGAAAATTTCTACCTGACTTCTTATTCCCATCTAATGTTTACAAGTGTTAACCCATTATTTGATCACATTCCCATAACAAATAATTTCCCTGGGTCAATTTTTTTCATATTCTTCAAAGCTTTGATTGAATCACCAAAAACAAAATCAAATTTTCCTTGGTATACAAGACTAACTCAATTAACATTTTCTCATAACATAAATTGCTGATATCCAGAATCCTTAATTGGTTGTGTCTGCACTTCTCAGGGGTAATAACATGTTTATTATTAAGTGACCAGAACTGCCTGCAGTACTCCCCTGCATCCACAATTAGCCCTCACATCATTGGTAGATTAGAATTTCATTTTACCTTATGTTTTCTTATGAACAAAATCAGACTATCTAGATATTTTATTTGCTGAAAAGGTCAGCCTATAAAATTCATCTAACGTGGCACCTGTACAATGCTGCAAAACAAATTATTGTCATATTTTACTGTGCTGAAAAACCAAGTAATGATTCAACATAAATCAATTTTTAAAAACTCAGCACTGGTAATAGGGTACCTGAGAAATTATTGTATGTTCCAACAAGGGTGACCAAAAGGTCAGAACCAACGAAGAATGCTATGAAAAAAGATAATCTTACTTTGCCACGTACTTAGGAAAGTGATGTCATTATAACTAATGTAATTTTAAATTATATTGACATCTCTAATGTCAGCTAGGCATTTCTGGCACTTAAATTAAAATATATAATTTACAGTTAAATATTCCATGTGCTGAATTAACAACCTTCCCAGTGTGGTTTATACGCAATCTTCCACTCTGATAAATTGAGAGTTCGGAAATAAATAAAATCATTACATTTCCCAAGTTTCCAATATTCTGTATATTTTACATTTCATTGAATACAATATGATTTGCTGCTATTTTTTTACTATTGTACACATTTTTTTTAAATGATTCAAAGATCCTGCTGCATGCTTGGACAGGAGGAGATTTCATTTTATTTTTGTAACCAAACTTCGTTGTTAATATTCCAGATGGTGAACTTGATCGCAGGATCTTACTAATGAAATGATAGCAAATGACACAAACATTTGAGGATAACACTTTGGTTTCTGTCCCCATGCCATTTTCTGATAGCAACAAGGCCAAGAATTAGATATCAATACAAAAATCTACATTTCATCAATTTAAACACCCGTCCCTATTTAGTAGTGTCAAACTCTTACAAAAAATATACTGTGTGTTTTGTACACCACGACATTCTTGCATATTTACATGAGGAATGATTGAAAATAAAGCAAAATGTTCAAGAAGCATAATGGTTGGTTCAGGTATCTGGATCAATGTTTATCACAAGATATAATTTCATCTAGTATCTCAACTAAAGTGCTGAAATTATGGCCAGTAGCACAAAACATACATCGATCAATAATGATTTTTCTTCATATCACTACATTCACAGAAGTGCACATTGAGAATTTACACCATGGCCATTATCGTCAGTTCAAAGGCTGACGCAAGTAGTTAATATGGACAATGTTGATGTCAGTTACCCCTGCACATTTTAGGCTATTCAATCAAGCATACTTAAATTAGAAATTTCCTTCAAAAGCTCCAAAATATTGAGAAGGTACTACTACAGTGCAAATCATGCAAAGAATCGGTCACACAAATTAGCCAAATTACTATTGCAACATGAATCCCGAGGACATATTGTTCTGAGGCTGATATCTCCAGATTTGAAAGACTGATTACTAGACTGAAAACTACCCCACAAGAAAAAGAGGAAATCAAATTCATGATTAAGAGAAAATCTTGGAATTCAGATCAAAGCTGGAAAGTATATGTGATAATGATTGGTTGGCCTCCAGTAAATTCTTCTGTTGATCTTTACAGCCACTGCAATGTTTTGAAAGAACAAAAAAAAATTGGGAAGATTGGTCAACAATTAAGTTATTTCTTCCAAAACTGAAAATCATGAAATTATTTAAAATGTATAGAAACATAGAAATTAGGTGCAGGAGTAGGCCATTCGGCCCTTCGAGCCTGCACCGGCATTCAATATGATCATGGCTGATCATCCAACTCAGTATCCCGTACCTGCCTTCTCTCCATACCCTCTGATCCCTTTAGCCACAAGGGCCACATCTAACTCCCTCTTAAATATAGCTAATGAACTGGCCTCGACTACCCTCTGTGGCAGAGAGTTCCAGAGATTCACCACTCTCTGTGTGAAAAAAGTTCTTCTCATCTCGGTTTTAAAGGATTTCCCCCTTATCCTTAAGCTGTGACCCCTTATCCTGGACTTCCCCAACATCGGGAGCAATCTTCCTGCATCTAGCCTGTCCAACCCCTTAAGAATTTTGTAAGTTTCTATAAGATCCCCTCTCAATCTCCTAAATTCTAGAGAGTATAAACCAAGTCTATCCAGTCTTTCTTCATAAGACAGTCCTGACATCCCAGGGATCAGTCTGGTGAACCTTCTCTGCACTCCCTCTATGGCAATAATGTCCTTCCTCACATTTGGAGACCAAAACTGTACGCAATACTCCAGGTGTGGTCTCACCAAGACCCTGTACAACTGCAGTAGAACCTCCTTGCTCCTATACTCAAATCCTTTTGCTATGAAAGCTAACATACCATTCGCTTTCTTCACTGCCTGCTGCACCTGCATGCCTACTTTCAATGACTGGTGTACCATGACACCCAGGTCTCGCTGCATCTCCCCTTTTGCTAGTCGGCCACCATTTAGATAATAGTCTGCTTTCCTGTTTTTGCCACCAAAATGGATAACCTCACATTTATCCACATTATACTGCATCTGCCAAACATTTGCCCACTCACCCAGCCTATCCAAGTCACCTTGCAGTCTCCTAGCATCCTCCTCACAGCTAACACTGCCCCCCAGCTTAATGTCATCCGCAAACTTGGAGATATTGCCTTCAATTCCCTCATCCAGTTCATTAATATATATTGTAAATAGCTGGGGTCCCAGCACTGAGCCTTGCGGTGCCCCACTAGTCACTGCCTGCCATTGTGAAAAGGACCCGTTTACTCCTACTCTTTGCTTCCTGTTTGCCAGCCAGTTCTCTATCCACATCAATACTGAACCCCCAATGCCATGTGCTTTAAGTTTGTATACTAATCTCTTATGTGGGACCTTGTCGAAAGCCTTCTGGAAGTCCAGATACACCACATCCATTGGTTCTCCCCTATCCACGCTACTAGTTACATCCTCGAAAAATTCTATAAGATTCGTCAGACATGATTTATCTTTCGTAAATCCATGCTGACTTTGTCCAATGATTTCACCACTTTCCAAATGTGCTGCTATCCCATCTTTAATAACTGACTCTAGCAGTTTCCCCACTACTGATGTTAGACTAACTGGTCTGTAATTCCCCGTTTTCTCTCTCCCTCCCTTCTTAAAAAGTGGGTTTACGTTTGCTACC
>CM075979.1:19029836-19055233 GCA_038087875.1 Malacoraja senta
GGAGACCCTCTCCTGGATGTCTTGGGCCATGCTGGGCCAGTAGAACAAACTCTGGGCCTGAGACAGGGTGGCCTCGGCCCCAGGATGACCGTGGTGGGCGGTCTGAAAGTATTGGTCCCGCAGGGCAGCAGGCACAACGACCTTGTGTCCCTTCATGACCACGCCGTCGTGCAGCACGAGCTCGTCACGGACCAGGAAGTAGGGCACGACTCCAGGCGGCAAGGATGAATGACGGTCTGGCCAGCCCTGCCTGATGACGTCGGCAAGCTGCTGCAGGGCAGGATCCTTGGCAGTGTTGCTGACCGGGGACGGCATCTGCTGGGAAGGCACATTGTTGACGTTAAGCACTATCAGGTCAGACGATTCATATGGATGGCGATCGGTGGACGTTAGCGGTGCGCGGGACAGCGTGTCGGCCACGAACATGTCCTTGCCCTTGCGATATACAATTTTGAACTTAAAACGCTGGAGCTGCAGCATCATGCGCTGCAAACGGGACGAGGCAACGTGGATCGGCTTGTTGAGGATAGAGACCAGCGGCTGATGGTCGGTCTCGATCGTGAAGCTGTTGCCCAGAATATAGTCCTTGAACCTGGAGCAGGCAAACACCACAGCAAGCAGCTCCTTCTCTATCTGAGCATAGCGCTGCTCGGCAGGGGTCATGGTGCGGGACGCGTAGGAAACAGGCAGCTGCAGGCCATCGTGGAGCTGCAGACAAGCAGCACCAAGACCGCACTTGGAGGCGTCGCAGGTAAGAGCAATGGGACGCTGCAGATCGAAGAATTGGAGAGTGGGGGTACTGGCCAGCCTGGACTTCAGAACGTCAAAAGCTTTCTGGTGATGCGGGAACCAGGCCCAGGCAGTGTCCTTCTTGATCAACTCCCTCAGGGGCGTGCTCAGCTCGCTGAGGTCGGGGATGAACTTCCCCAAGTAATTAACCATGCTTAGGAAACGCTGCAGGCTGGGCACGTCGGTGGGCGAAGACATCCCGGAGACCGCAGCCGTCTTCTGCGGGTCAGGCTTCAGCCCCGATGCGGTAAAGACGTGGCCCACATAGGTGACCTCCGGGACGCGGAAACAGCACTTCTTTGGGTTTAGTTTGAGGTTGATTTCACAGGCCCGGTCCAGGACTTGACGGAGGTGGAGATCGTGCTCAGCAACGTCCTTACCGTAGACCAGGATGTCGTCAACGATGATGGCACACGGCACACCGTCGAACAGCTGATCCATTGTCCGCTGAAAGACCTCGCTGGCAGAGTTGATCCCAAATGGCATGCGGAGGAATCGGAACCTGCCGAAGGGCGTGCTGAAGGTAGTCAGGTAGGAGGACCGCTCGTCCAGCGGTATCTGCCAGAAGGAGCTCTTGGCATCGAGAACCGAGAAGACAGTGGCCGGGCCAACCTGTGCAGCGACGTCCTCCACTGTTCGCATGGGGTAATGAGGGCGTCTGATGGCAAGGTTCAGGTCTTTGGGGTTGATGCAGATGCGAATTTCACTTTTGTCCTTTTTCGCAGCAACAACCATGGTTGAGACCCACCGGGTGGGTTCGCTCACCTCCTTCAGGATGCCCATGGTAACCATGTTGAGCAGCGTTAACTCCACCTTGTCCTTCATGGCGAAGGAGACGCGGTGTGGTGGACGGATCATAGGTTCAACACCGAGGTCGACAACGATCTTGCAGCTGCAGGGCAGCTTGCCCAGCTTGTCATCAAAACGGTCAGGGTATTCGCGCAGGGGGTCCATAAGGGTCCGCACCTGGTGGATATCATGGTGGAAAGAGACCAAGCCGAGGTCCTGGCACGCCCGGGCACCCAACAGGGTGATGTTGTTAGTATGCAGTAGATAAAAAGTGAAGGGCCGAAAGGCATGCAGTACCTTGCAGTGCAGGGTAGCCCTCCCCACCGGAACGAGCACGCTTCCCCCGTAGGCATGCAACAGGGAGTTATCGGGAGTAACTTTCTCATCAGTCCTTATCTTCTTGAAGAGGCTTATTGACATTACATTGGACACGGCCCCCGTGTCAAGTTTGGCAGTGAAGGTCGAGCCGTTGACAGTAACGTGAACCGAAGGGTCCGTTATCAGTGCAGGTGCATCCAACACCGAAAATATGCTGGTCTCCCCCTGGGAGGAACTTGTATCAGACAAAGGGAGTTCATCAGGCTGGAACTGTGAACCAAGCGCGCTATCAGCTCGAGCCAGGTTGTTTAACATTCGGCGAGGAGCAGGAATTGGCTTCCCACGGGAGCGACAGGCGGCAGAGAAATGGTTCAATTTCCTGCAAAAGTTGCACTTTTTTCCCAGTGCAGGGCACACATTAGACTGATGGGAGGTAAAGTTGCAGTTGGGGCACTGCTGTGGGCTGCTACCCCCGGGTGCAGGGGACCAGCAACACTGGCAAAGTTAATGTCATGATCAGCAGAGCCCCAACTGCACCGCCGAGGCGACAGCCTCAGCCATGCGGGAGGCGTGCAGAGCCTCGGCTAAAGACAGGTCGTGCTTCCGCAGAAGTTCAGCCCTTAGTTTTTCATCTTGAAGACCATACACTAAAATGTCCCGGGTCAGTTGATCGGGGGTCAGCGTGTCCAGGCTGCAACGCCTGGCCAGGTGACGCAATGCAGCGATATAGTTATCGATTGACTCTCCAGAGATCTGACGCCGGGTGAACATTTTAAAACGCTCTAGAATGCAGTTAGTGGGGATGTCGCACATTGCGGTAAACTTAGCCATAAGACATACCGGGTCCCGAGCATCTTCACCTGCACCATAGACAAACGACTCAGCCCATTCCAGGGCATCGGGACCAGCCAGGTTGAGAAGCAGAGAAGCCCGTGTGGCCGGGGTGGCAGCAGGATGGGCGATCATGACGTAGTGTTGGAAGTCACGTCTGAAGACACCCCACCGATGGGCAATGTCTGAGTCGATGACAAGCATATCGGGTTTACGGCAAGAAGTAGCCATGGCACGGGAGATAAAAAAACACAATGGGGAAACGGATGAAAGGAAAGAAAACCCGATAAACTGGAGGCGCAAAGGTACAATGCTGACACCATGTAAAGAGGAGTTATAACACACTGTGTCTTTACTACTGTTTATTCATGATACACATACTTTACTGCCCTAGCTGTTCGTGGTCTGTCACCGGAACCAGAGAGAGAGAGCACTGGGTGGGAAGGTTGTAATTATACTAGTGATGTGGGGCGTGGTTAGTAGTGGTGAGCTCACTATGTTAAAGGTACATGCACATGTCATCTACAGCTTTACACACCAAATATTAAACTAAAGTCACCTGAGTTCACCGTTATGTTCAATGGATTATAAACGATCCTTGGAAATTATTTAAACCACAATGAATTTGCTCATAGCCCTTGATACCAGAATCAAAAGGTGGAAGTAGATTTGGTTTCCCTTGGGGCCGTGCTGGCTCCAAAAACATAGGTTTTACAGTGAGAAATTATAACCAATTTACTGTCCAATTCCATCCAATCAGATCCACACTATTCCAGCTTGTGGTGAATTAAACCTAAATATTTAGACCAATTCTGATAGAGCTTCACGTAACATACAAGTCTTTTAGTTTAGGTGGACCTGGCTGAAAATTGAACTAGTGATCGAGGGTGGCACAGTGGTGGAGCTGCTGCCTCGCAGCGGCAGAGACCCGGGTTAGAACCTGACCACAGGTGCTGCCTGTGTGGAGGTTGCGCCTTCTTCCTGTCACCGCATGGGTCTTCTCCAGGTGCTCCAGTTTCCTCCCACATTCCAAAGAGTTGTAGGTGAATCAGCTTCTGGAAATTGTCCATAGTATGTAGGACATAGAACTAGTGTATGACAGATCAATAGTCGGCTTGGACTTGGTGGGCCGACGGGCCTGTTTCCACGCTGTATCTTTAAAACTAACCAGCCAGGTAAGCTTTACAAAATTTGGTGATTAAACGCCAGCAGCAAGTGGAGCGCATAATTCAATGTCCTTAATGTACCTAATCTTTCTGGATTTAGTAAACAGGAAATGAGAACAGATTATGAAAATCAATCTGGGAAATTAGAAAGAGGTGTAAATACTTGCCTGCTTGAATTTGATATTTATTTTTTGTTACTCAGCTTATAAATATAAATACATCTTCTTTCTCAATATAGCTGAAAAGCTGCTTTTTGTTAGAACAGAGGAAATTATAATAGAAGTGATTAAATAATAAAATGTTGCGAGCGGATAGCTGGTCCGCTCCCAATGATTCAGGGGTTCAGAATGGAGGGAGGGAAATAGATAAAAGATTAAATATATTTCAATTTAAAGTTTTTTTTTAAAACACTCAGGTGCAAGATACAGGAAGTAGCACTGGTAGTTGAAATTATGGTACAGCCTACATCAACATTTAGATATACTAAGCAGGTATTTAGAAGAAAGCCAATTAAAGGGATGCAGGAATAGATTTGGTATTGGTCATGTCTTTTTCCTCCACATCTGCAGATATCCTGAGTAAACTATATAATTTCCCATCCAACCAATGTACTATTCATTTAAATCCTGCTGTAGTGTCATCTGGAGGTAAGGGATACATCTGGATAGGGAAAAACTGGGAATTGCAGGAGAAAATTATCAGGAGGAGAAAAGTTAGTCAAATAAGTTGGGAGTGGGATTAGAGTGGATGTCTCCCTGGAATTCATAGAACTTTGAACCGTGCAGCATTACAGGCCCTGCGTCTCACAAGGGCCATAATGAACAGGATGCTAACACCATTTATCTACCTGCGCATAACACACATCCCTTCCCTCCTTACATATCCACATGCCTATCTAAAAGTATTTTACATGCCACTTACGCATCTTCAACAACCCGGCAGCGCGTTCTATGCACTCATCTCATTTCAGAAGGCTTTCGACAAGGTCCCACATAAGAGATTAATATACAAACTTAAAGCACACGGTATTGGGGGTTCAGTATTGATGTGGATAGAGAACTGGCTGGCAGACAGGAAGCAAAGAGTAGGAGTAAACGGGTCCTTTTCAGAATGGCAGGCAGTGACTAGTGGGGTACCGCAAGGCTCAGTGCTGGGACCCCAGCTATTTACAATATATATTAATGATTTGGATGAGGGGAATGAATGCAACATCCCCAAGTTTGCAGATGACACGAAGCTGGGGGGCAGTGTTAGCTGTGAGGAGGGTGCTAGGAGGCTGCAAGATGACTTGGATAGGCTGGATGAGTGGGCAAATGCATGGCAGATGCAGTATAATGTGGATAAATGTGAGGTTAACCACTTTGGTGGCAAAAACGGGAAAGTAGACTATTACCGGAATGGTGGCCGATTAGGAAAAGGGGAGATGCAACGAGACCTGGGTGTCATGGTACACCAGTCATTGAAAGTAGGCATGCAGGTGCAGCAGGCAGTGAAGAAAGCCAATGGTATGTTAGCATTCATAGCAAAAGGATTTGAGTATAGGAGCAGGGAGGTTCTACTGCAGTTGTACAGGGTCTTGGTGAGACCACACCTGGAGTATTGCGTACAGTTTTGGTCTCCTAATCTGAGGAAGGACATTCTTACCATTGAGGGAGTACAGAGAAGGTTCACCAGACTGATTCCTGGGATGTCAGGACTTTCATATGAAGAAAGACTGGATAGACTCGGCTTGTACTCGCTAGAATTTAGAAGATTGAGGGGGGATCTTATAGAAACTTACAAAATTCTTAAGGGGTTGGACAGGCTAGATGCAGGAAGATTGTTCCCGATGTTGCGGAAGTCCAGAACAAGGGGTCACAGTTTAAGGATAAAGGGGAAATCTTTTAGGACTGAGATGAGAAAAACATTTTTTACACAGAGAGTGGTGAATCTAGTGGTGGCCACAGAATGTAGTTGAGGCCAGTTCATTGGCTATATTTAAGAGGGAGATAGATGTGGCCCTTGTGGCTAAAGGGATCAGGGGGTATGGAGAGAAAGCAGGTACAGGATACTGAGTTGGATGATCAGCCATGATCATATTGAATGGCGGTGCAGGCTCGAAGGGCCGAATGGCCTACTCCTGCACCTATTTTCTATGTTTCTATGTTTCTATCACCCCGTGTGTAAAAAAACTTGCCTGGCACATCTCTTTTTCTGAAAGTTTTTATAGGTTTTGGAAAGGTTGCAGAGGTTTACCAGAATTATGCCTGGATTAGAGGGTTTTAGCTACAGGGAGAGGTTAGACAGACTTGGATTGTTTTCTCTGCCACGCCAGAGGTTGCGAGGAGCCTAATAAAGTATAAAAAATTACTAGACCAAGTGGGACCCGTTGGGTCCCTGTCACACGGGATGGCTGGTCCCCGAATGCAATATTCCACCACTCACCCATATGCCCCAACTGCGCAGGCGTGGCTGACGGGTTCCCATTGTGACGCCAGAGATCCCCGTTGTGACGCGAGTCATGGCAACTCTCCCCAAATGCGCCTTGCCATCCCTCTTCCTACCCCTATCCTCCTCCATTTGCCCTCATCCCCAGCACTTCCTCCCCCTCCTCTTCACTCTCCCTCTTCTTTCCCCTCTGCTCCTCCCCTCCCCCACTCACCTCCCCTCCCCTACCTATCCCCTACCCTCAGTCACTCTCTCCCTCCCTCCATAACCCCTCTCACCTCCCTACCCCCCTTGATGTCATTGTGAGGTGGAAGCTGCTGTGTTTTTAAAACAGTTTTTTAAATGTAAATACGATCCCATTGTGATGTCATGGTGGAACGTTGCTGTGTTTTTTTTAATTGAGTTTTTTCAATGTAAATGAGATCCCATTGTGATGTAATTGTGGGCAGTTTATGTAAATGAGATCCCATTGTGACGTCATACGCTGCTTACTGCCAGTGCAGATGGGAGTTTTTTGTCAGTGGTTTTAGTAAAGTTTAAAATATGAATAACTTGTAAAATATACCATCAATGTGAACAAAACATGATACACCACACCACAGGACAATGGTGAGTAAGGTGGGCCAAATATTGTAGTGCTATCGTGTACCGTTTTGGCGTAATTTAAGGATCACACTGACAGACAGAATTACAGACATAATAACAAACAAGATGAGAGTTTTAGTAATATACTAGACCAAGTGGGACCCGAACGGGTTGCGTGGTCCCCCAACGCACCCCGTTCCCCCAACGCAATATTCCACCACTCACCCATAGCCTCCACGGGAGGCCTGGTCCCCCGACACAACCCGTTTCCACCACTCACCTATTCCCCCAAAGCAATCCGTTTACCCAATGCAATGTTCCACCACTTACCCATAACCCCCAACTGCGCAGGTGTGGCTCATTTTCCCTCATCCGCAGCACTCCCTCCCCCTCCTCTTCACCCTCCCTCTTCTTTCCCCTCTCCTCCTCTTCTCCCTCCCTCTCCCCTACCCTCAGTCACTCCCTCCCTCCTTCCATAACCCCTCTCCCGTCCCTACCCTCCTCCTATCCCTCTACCTGTTTAAATAACATTGAACAACAATTCTCTCCTCGTCCCCTCCCCCACTCCCTCCCTCTCCTTACAACAATGTAACAAATCTCTCATTGCACTGGCAGTCCTGTCTTTATTAACATTGTAACAGTGGAGCACTGCTGCCGGGCAGTTTATGTAAATTAGATCCCATTGTAATGTCATAGCTGTAACTTCCACTGCAACTTCAAGTCATTTTTCTCAAAGTGGGGTTTTGTAAAGTTGAAAATGTGAATAACTTGTAAAATATAACATCAATCTGAACAAACCTTGATACACCAGACCACAGGACAATTGTGAATAAGGTGGACCAAAATTGCAGCGCTATGATGTACTGTTTTAGCATAGTTCTGGGATCACATGGGCAGACATCCACACATGCACAAAGAAACAAACAAAATGAGAGTTTAAGTAATTTATATAGATGAGAGGCATAGATAAGGTAGACAGTTAGAATATTTTACCCTGGATGGAAAAAAATCAAATACCAGATGGCATAGCTTTAAAGATGAAAGGGGCAAAAATGCCATCTCTCCTCTCAAAATGGCTGCTCATCAACTTTCCTCAACTTTTGAAGATTAAAAAAAAACAAATCTTCCACAGTTCTGCATAGGGAGTATAGTAGGGACTGAGAATGCATCTTTTCAGGGGCACAAGTATGGGAATTAAATGCTAACCTCAATTAAAAGCCATTTAATCTTCTCCAATACAATTTCAAATTTAACCTCCCCATTGATCTAGCTGGCATTTTATCTCAAAGCAGCTTAATTCACAATGAAATTCTCCTATCCTTTCCAGCACGTGCCTTTTTCTCTCCAAATTATCTCTCTCATGCAAATGCACAGCACTCCTTTATTCCTTCCCAACCCAAAGGTTAACTTACAGTGAATCACTTTGACCCACCTCTGCAACTACAGCCACCAATCTATTCAACCTTTGCTCCTTTCTTTCCCTTTAATGCTGCCAATTATTTTCATTTCTCCTTTCTTTTCTTCTCATCCATTAGAACCTTCCTCCTCTCACCTGGCACTGCCTCCTACCTGACAAGACGTTGATCATGTATATGGTTTTCATTATTGCGGCTGTAGTTGCAAGCTGTTGTCCTGATAGAAATTCCTGCCTGAAGTACTGTAAGTAACGATTGTGATCACTTGCATCATTAACAAGATGCTCAAAGGAACAGCACTGAAGAGAATGGGGCCAGATAACAATGCTAATTTGTGTTAGCAAATGTTAACACGTGGACTGAATCTCAACAACGCTAGCAGTTGGCATGCATGCTCGCAAGAGAATCATTCAATTTAAAAAAAACTCTTAAAGGCTTGACACAATGATTGACTCTTTTCCTGGAAGGCCTAATATTTTTTTTTTGAAAAGGTAAGATTTTAGTTCACTTAAAGAATAAACCTAGCTCACATAGTGGCTTTCAACACCTTAGGCTATGTGAAAACGTTCTGCAGCCATGGTTTCTAAAATTTTAGTAGCCACTGCAATGTGGGAAACACCAGTTAAATTACATACAGGAGAGTTCTACAAAAAACAATGATAGAAATGACTATATACTAGAATCTATACCTGTAATCTACTTTGCAATAAACCAAAGTCACGGTGGCGCAGCGGTAGAGTTGTTGCCTTACAGCGAATGCAGCGTCGGAGACCCGGGTTCGAGCCCGACTACGGGAGCTGTCTGTACGAAGTTTGTACGTTCTCCCCGTGACCTGCGTTGGTATTCTTCCGAGATCTTCGGTTTCCTCCCACACTCCAAAGATGTACAGGTTTGTAGGTTAATTGGCTTGGTAAATGTAAAAATTGTCCCTAGTGGGTGTAGGATAGTGTTAATATGCGGGGATCGCTGGTCGGCGCGGACCCGGTGGGCCGAAGGGCCTGTTTCCACGCTGTATCTCTAGACTTAAACTGTAGAATGAGTGCCCACATTGTATAGTACTCTTGTTTGGTTTGCAGGGGTGACCTCATGCTTCCAATTGCCAGTTACTTCAGTTACTCTGGCCCATCTGTGACCTTCTGCACTTTTCAAATGAGCCCCAAGCAAGTTTCAATCTGGATACATACAGTCCAGAAGGCTATAATTTAAGGCAATGGATTTCTCTGTTTATGTCAGAACTGGCTTGCAATACGGTAGGTTAGACATCTATCTATCTTCTATAATATTACTGGAACTCTCATCTTGTCCTCTTCTGGTTTGCGGTTTTCTTTAATTTGCGCAACAACGGTACCATATATCGCTTGGATTTTTTGCCACCTTACTCGCCGTTCTCCTCTGCTCCAAGCGCACTAAGTATTGTTCCGATCGGTGGAATATTACAAAAGTTATGAAGGTTTAAAAAATCATGAGATCAGCAGATTGGTCTTCTTGCCTGTCATTCACCATGAAGGCAACGCCCCTTCCGGAACCCATGGAGAATAAATCCCTGGAGGCGGGGCTGAGTCCGTGAGCGGCGTGCGGGCTGCTTCTGCGGCGACCAGCACGATGAGCCTGGAGCTGTTAACTTGAACCGGAAGCCTCTGAGTGAAGTTGGAGTGGGACCGGGAGCTACTGCGTGAGGCCGAATGCTGAAGGTGCTGGGTGAGCAGAGCGAAAGCTGCAACTGCCCCCCTTCCCACACCCCCCTTACCCCTCTCTCTTCACCCATCCCCCCTTCCCCCGCCCCCACACCCCCTTCCCTTCCCCGAACAAATCTACAAATGCCCCACACCCCCCTCTCTCAGGCCAACTACCCTAGAGGCTCTGGGCAAACCACATCATTCGCAGGTCCAACTCAAACGTGACTAAAGCAGAAAGGTCACAGGAATAAATTACAAGGTGGAAGAAAGGAAAGATTCCAAGAGGTGCACAAAATCTCCTTCAATATTGCAACATCCTTCCTTACATAAGTGAAAACCTGGCCCACGACTGCTTAAAACGGGGCAGCAAGATTTGGAATGGAGGAGCCAGGTGTTGAAAGCATGTGGAAAACTGGCAACAGTTGCGCATGGAGCATACCACCTCCAAAATTACCCACATCTTCCACTGAGCTCCTTCTCTCATCTCATGAATCCACATTGGTCACTGTTACCTCAGAACCCACAGAGATGGAATGGATGCAAGACATCTTCAATCCCAGGGGAGGGGCGCGTAAGGCTGTTGTAATGATAGAAATCCAAACGCTGTCTTTATTTTGCATTCAGCCGCAGAAGTGAAATGGACTGAAATGCATTCAGCCGCAGAAGTTGCTGTACTCTCAGTAAAAGTAACGAAAATCGAAATAGAGTTTTTTTTAAATGGTATGGGAAATCCCAATTGATGCCATATAACCACACAGCCACAGAAAATTGAAATTGAATTCTCTAACAGTAATGCTTGGATTTGATCCTTTCCGAGAAACAAGATTACTACCACAACCTCTGAATTATTGGTTCAGTGAAGTTACTGCTGCACTATTATAACCCAATTATTAATTTGAATACATTTAATAAGACTATTCGAGCAGTTTCTTATTTAAAATTTAAATTGGTTCCTTGTTATAAAAGCTGTAGAAGTAGTATATTCCAAAACTGACTTTAAATTGAGCCCACTAGAATGCATTCAAGTAACCACTATTGGTAGTTTTCAAAGGATTTGCCAAAATAAAGCAAAAATGGGAACCAAAGAGGGTATCTTCTCAGGTACCGAGAGATCTGTTTATTTCTCACATTTCCAGTTCTTTTAAACAGCTGATTTGCTTTGCTATTTGGAAAAGTTGTTTGTTTACATAATTTATCTTCAAGTGGTGCTTTTTCCTAATTCAAAGAAAATGAGGATTAGTGCCCCTTTCAAAATTGGACCTCCAGACAATAAATCCGATCTCACATAAATGAGAAAATTGGGGGGGAAAAAGTAGAAATGGAAGTATTTTCATATTCCGTAGATACAAGGCTCATTTAACTTCTGAAAAAAAAATAAAGCAGCTTAGTCATTAAATGTGAGCCGAAGCATTCTAGAAGAGCTGTCTTATTTAATAGTGGAAGAGCCTGAGGGAAGAACAAAGCTGCTTTTGCATAGAGGAAAAAACCTTGGAGAATATTTTGTTTCTTCTAAGCATTCTCTGTGTTAATAAATAATTAATTTGTGGGCAATAAGTTCCTTTGTCACTTTTATTTGTTTCCAAATTCGGATTGTGCTATGAATAATTGGGTTCTTATTATAATTTATATTATTCAGTTTCATTGGAGAGAGGAGGATCGCTCCAATGTTTCCAGAGGAGCAATCCTCTTTCTCCATTACAATCCAGTCCACTTGCTGGGCAGAGTTATCCATCAGTTGAATCATATTTTTAATATTTACTGACCAATAATAATACATAAAATTAGGTAGTGCTAAACCCCCTAATACTTTAGGTTTATTCAGATGAGTTTTTTGTATTCTATGTGATTTATAGTCCCTTATAAAATTAGTGATATCTGAGTCGAGTTTTTAAAAAAACCTCTTTGGTAAGTATATAGGAATTGATTGAAATAGGTATAAAATTCGTGGTAGAAAGATCATTTTTATTGCATTTATTCGGCCTATTAAAGACATCGGGAGCGTTTTCCAGAATTTAATTAGTGTGTTTAATTTATTAAGTAGGGTATCAAAATTTGCCTTAAACATACCTTGATATGTTCTAGTAATTTCGATTCCCAAGTATTTAAATTTTTCTGTAGCTATTTTAAAAGGGAATTTTAAAAGATGTGTTGAATCTTTTGGTTTTATTGACATAATTTCACTTTTATTCCAATTTATTCTATATCCAGAAAAAGATCCAAAGTCTTCAATTAACTTTAATATATTTGGTATAGTGATTTGAGGTTTTGTAATGTACAGTAATATATCATCTGCGTATAAAGATATTTTATTATATGAATCTTTAGTATTATATCCATGGATATCAGGGTGTATTCTAATTTTTTTCCAATCCGAATTTGGAAACAAATAAAACAAAATTTAAAATTAAGAAATTTATCACTTTTATTACCCATAGTTAATAACCCTTCGTTTAATCCCTCTATTATAGATAAAGCTTTTACACATTGGGATAGACTAGGAATTAAAACGTTCAGTGACTTGTATGAAACTGGAAAATTACTTTCATTTCAACAATTACAAATAAAATATAAACTCGGAAATAATCAATATTTTAAATATTTTCAAATATGCGACTATTTGAAAAAATATACAAAAGATCATTATAATAACCCAGCAGATGTATTGGATGAGGCAATGCAGATAAAAGCTGAATCAGCAAACTTAATATCATATTTGTATAATATTATCTTAAATGTACAAATACCATCTACGGAGGGTATCAGAAGAGACTGGGAACAAGAGTTAGCTATTAAAATTTCAAAGGAAAGTTGGAATGAACACTTATTAAACGTGCATAAATGTTCGATTAATGTAAGACACACTTTAATACAATTTAAAATTTTACATAGATTATATTATTCCAAAACTAAAATCCATAAAATTTTCCAAAATGTATCATCTATTTGTGATAATTGTCAATCCCAAGAAGCTACTATAGCGCACTCATTTGTTTTCTGTACAAAAATTCAAAAATTTTGGAATTAAATTTTCGAAATCTTTACAAAATTATTTAAAATAAAACTGATACCCAAAGCAGAATGGATTATCTTCGGAATAACGGAAGATGGTCCAGAACTAAATGTGTTTCAAAAGAAACTAATAGACTATGGGTTAATAACTGGAATAAAGCTAATCTTAAAATTTTGGAAGAAGGCTCCAATACCAACTATAAACATGTGGATTTCAAATATGTTCTAAACATTACACCTAGAAGAGATAAGACTCCTCCTAGCAGGTAAACCAGATCACTTCCACATGACGTGGTCTGCATTTATAGAATTATTACAAATATAGGGTGCAAAGGTACCTTAAAAAAAAAATTGAGGTCAGGTAATGGGGGATGATAGTTGAAGAGTTGGTATGTCCCATTTGCGTAATGCTCATAAAAAATATGTGTTTCTCTCTTTTTCCTCTTTCTCTTTCTCCTTCTTTTCTAGGGTCTATTTCTTAACTCTTTTTCTTTTGTTTTTAATTTTGTTCTTATAGGGTCTTCGTCCTTTTTTGTTGTCACATTTTCTACACTCTCACTTTTTCCTTCACTTTCTTCTTTCTTTCAATCTTATCCTTTACTTTTACTAGTGTAAAAAACAAATGGAGTACATTAATTGTGAGAAGACATAAGTGACGAGTACTGATGTATGTGGTTGTAATGTAATGTACTTCTAATAAATAAAACATTTTTTAAAAAAGTGACAACGTTCCTTTGTCACTTTTTTCTCTCCAAAATAATCAACGTTGCTAGTGATAGAGAAAGCCGAAAATCTGTCCTTCCATTTTCTAGGCCATTCTATTGATGTGACTGATGGGGATATGCCTTCTACGTCCAAAAGGAGGTTAATAAACCTTAGCTTGGAGTGGAGGAGCTTGGGAGGAGAGGTGGGAGATAGAAAACGTCAGAACAGATTGAGCACTTTGTTTGTGAATGATCCACGACAACACAAATAGTGAAAGACTAGTCTTTATTCCATAAGTTATCCAGAACATTTAAACTGCCAGCCATTCACACCCAGCTCGGTGTGGCTTCTGAAAGATGGCTGACCTTGTTAGTGTAGTACCGTGTAGTACCGTAATACCATGTAATGGGTGGCATGCATATATGTGTAGTGGAGATTATAAATGGCATGGATTAATAAGGGTTAATCTACATCCTTCCTCTTAAAGAAGCAAAGCATATATAGAGTGGTTAGTGGAGTATATATTGTAAAATATCAGTATAAGGTGTGTGCATTTCTTATTTTACTTGTACATGCCTGTGCATATATGAGCACATAAAACAAAACGGGTCATGCACAGTTCAAGTATAACCGGTGAACTTTCCAATCAGCGGGTTCAGCTTGCAGACATGACCTGCACATATACGGTAGTACCCCTCGTGCGCCTCATCCTTCTCTGAGGAAGCAAGTCCCTTATCGGGAGAATGCGGAGGAGGAGACACCGGTGGAGATGGGGGCATCGGGGATGGCAGAAATGGCGCTGGCACCGGTAGAGGAATCGCTGGAGTGGCATTCGTGGAGCGTGATGGAAGACCGACAGGCTGGTCAGGGTAAGGACGGGAAGGTGCCGGTTCATTAACCGGGAGGAGGTGATGGCGGGTGCGTCGATAGATGCCATTGTCAACACTGACCAGGTATGAGCGTGGCTCCGCGGTTGACCCCAGAATGACTCCGAGGCGATCATAGCCTCTGAGCGACCGTAAGCGGACAACCTGTCCCTTGTTGAGCGGTTGAAGTGGAGAGCTGGTTTTATCATAGTATTTTCTTTGTATGTCGTGGTGTTGGAGCTGGGATCTGATCGCCGACGGTGCGCGAACTTGTGGTTCTAGCAGTTGCTTGGCCATAGGCAGGGTGGAGCGGGTTCGCCGTGACATGAGTCGTTCGGCCGAAGATCCAAGGAAAGGGTCGCGGACAATGTTTCGTAGGTTAAGTAGGTCGAGATAGACATCAGAGCCGGCCTTGTGTGAGCATTCCATTAATTCTTTTGCACTTCTTACCGAGCGCTCGGCCAGGCCGTTGGACTGCGGGTACTCGGGGCTACTGGTGGTGTGGTGAAAATCCCAGCGTTTCGCGAAATCCCTGAAGAGCTGACTGGAGAATTGAGTTCAATTGTCTGAGAGCTGCTTGAGAGGTGCTCCGTGGACAGAAAAGTGGCGAGTGAGTTTTTGAATGACCATGGCTGAGGTCGGGCTACTGAGCAGGTCGATTTCAAACCATCCTGAGTAGGAATCGACTAGAACCAGGTACTGTTTGCCGTGCCACTCAAAGATGTCGGCTGCTACTGTCGACCAGGGTAAGTCCGGTGTGGGGTGCGGGAGAAGTGGTTGTTTCTGTTAATGCGGGGTCAGGCTGTTGCAAATCGGGCAGGCAGCAACTTTCTCAAGAATATAGTCAGCCATGTAGTCAGCCATGTCAGGCCAGAAAAGCATACCTTTTGCATGTGTGGATCAGTTTACTGAGGATACTGATCAGGGGCCGGTTTCCATCATGATCGGGTTTACAAAGATAAAGTCCTTGAATTTCTTACAGGCAAAAGTTACCGCGAGTAGCTCCTTCTCGTTTTGAGCGTAGCGCTGTTCAGTGTCGGTCATGGTACGGGAGGCATAGGCCTCCCTTTGTCCCTTCCCGTCGTCTTGTAGGCAAGCGGCACCCAGTCCATACTGGGAGGCATCACAGGTGAGGGTGACAGGTAACCCGGCATCGAAGTATGTGAGGGTTGGGGCGCAAGACATTAGTTGTTTGAGGGTTTCAAATGCCCTCTGCTGGTGCCAGGACCAGTGCGTATCCTTGCGGGGCTGACAGCTCGCTGAAGTTTGGGATGAATTTTCCCAGGTAGTTTACCATGCCTAGAAATCATTGTGGAGCTGTCACATCCGTAGGTGCTGGCATTTCATTGAGGGTTAATCTACACACTTAAGGAAATAACGACAAACAAAATTACTAAAATTGTTGTCATGGATCTTCATTCGTGGACTCATTTGAAAAATATATCTCTCAAGATTTTACTGCTGAAATGAAAGCACTTGGAAATAAAAATTAATGGGTGTAAATTGGGAAATAAATTGGCTGTTTAATAGGAAATAAAACAGCAGTGAGCAATGGTAGTACTTCTAATTGGATAGGTGCACAGTGTCCTGGGACATCCTGCAGAACACACTCTTTACAAATAATGTTGATGAAGACATTACAAGGTTAATGCAGAGGGTAGCAAGCAAAAGGCATGAAGGAGGATGTTTTAATATTTAAAACATACTAAAATAGTAACTACAATTGAAGTTAATAAGCAAACAAAAACAAGACTGTCAAAATATGGATGTAAGCAAACACGGCAAAAAACTCTACAGATAAATTGGTTTCTGTAAGTCAAAGCATCAAAAATGATACTTCAGACACTCAAAAATATTTTGTTATGGACAAAGTTGAAAAACTAGATGTGGGGAAAAAAAAAGTTTTTAAAAGTAAAATCAGTCATCAGGATGAGAACACATTAGAAAAACCTAAACAAAACTAATATTCAACATGATGAAATCTTGAACAACAGGGCAATAATTCCCATGTTTAGAGTATGATTTATAAACATCAATCACTAAATTAAATTTCAAGACCTTTATCATTCACATTTTTGCAAACTGTTATTCTCTTCAATCGTAGTTCAGGCTCTGCTCCAAAAACAAAATAATCACCAAAAATATTTCCTGACCATCTCCATTAAATGTTCTCATAATTCCTGTACAGAATACAATTTTCCAAAACTGCACAAACTCTTTCCACGATTGTGATCCGTTGGACTGGAAGCACTCCATGATGGTGATCATTTTTTTCCAACAACTACCTGTGTAGTAGACCGTACTCAGCTGTCAAATTCAAAACCAAGTGGAATCAACAGGAAGGAGAGCAGTAACAGATAATGATAGAAAAAGGTCAAATATAATGATTAATGGATAATGCAGTCTTCACTAATAAACATTTTTTTCAAAAATTCACTTATACAGGGATGAGGCTGCTTTGCTAAAAATGTTGCATTGGATCATAAACTTGTTAATGAAGAAAATGAGCAGAGCAAGTTTCTAATGAGAATACTGCAACTTGAGACACCCACCGGTTATGGGGCTTCACTCAGAAAAATGTAATGAACCTAATGGTGATTTACAGATCATTGTTCATTAACTAAATACATCTACCTTTATGTAGCCTACACTTCCAATTCCCGAATTCCATCATTAACATCAGCAGCAGGCTATTGGTTTAACCATTAGTTCTGAGGTGATGCAAAACCACGTAAACCATCTTGCTCTCCACTTCCAAAGTTCGCCTAATTTTCCAGGATTATGATTATCTTACCTTGCAAAATGTTTTTCTTCTCCAAATGAAACCTCTACAAAAAAACTATTGCAAGGACAGCATGAACAACTTTGTTACTAATACCAAGATATATTCAGCTGTTCCACTTCTTCCGTCTCTTCCCCAGACTAAGCTAACCCCGATAGCACTAGTTCCTTCTTGGCCTAAGCATTACTGTCTCTCTAGTTTCATTCTAAACAATGACAGAGTAGGTAAAGCTACTGCCTCGGAGCTTCTGTGTGCCGAATTCGATTTTAACCTCAGCTATTATGTGAACTTTGCACCTTCTTATGACAATGGGTTACTGGGTGCCTCAGCTTCCACCCATACCCCAAAGACATGTAGTTTGCCAGGTCCGTTGACCATTGTAAATTGCCCCTAACATGTGGGCAAATTGTAGACTCTGAAAAAAGTTGATGTGAATGGGGGAAGGGGGACAGGGGGGAGAATTTGTGTTAAAAAAACACAGGATTAGTGTAGATTGGTGCCTGATGATTGGCAGAGACTCTATGGGCTTATTCCCATGCTACAGACCCTCCCTCATGTAATCTCCTTTTGGCTTTGGCATTTATTTAAATTTTCTAGGATAGCTTCAACAATGTAGCCCATTATTGCAATCTGGTGCAGAGGAATATATTTCTACAATGATCATTACTTTCTTGATGGTTGACATTCCATTTCATTCACGTTTTCAATAAAAGCAAACAGCTTCTTCATTGTAACCCAATTACACACGTTTACAGTGACATTAATTACTTCCTCTAACCTTTAATTGAATAGAAATCTCAAGAAACTGCTAAACACATTACAACAGCTGCCGTATAACACTGTCCTTTATGACTGGAACCCTTGACACAATCATTGATTATAGGTAATTAATGGGATGTTTAAAGAATGCGATCCTGTGCATCCAAATTTTCATGCAGTTTTGAAAGTGTTGAAGAATTTACCAAAGCATTCCAGTGCTCCCAAATGGCTTGCAACAATTAACTAATTACACATGAAAGAAAGTTTACATTTACTTGGAAGAATGATTTGATAAGGGAACTCAAGGTAAAGGAACCATTGGAAGGTAGCGATCACAACATGATTAATTTTAATCTGCAATTTGAGAGGGAGAGGGAGAGGGTGAAATCATATGTGCCGATATTGCAGCTGAGTTACGGGCCTGTCCCACTTAGGCGATTTTTTGGGCGACTACAGACGACTGCCGCAAAATTTTCAACATGTTGACAATTTTTCGGCGACAGTGGCGACAATTTTTGCTGTCATAGGTTGTCGTAGGTTGAATTAGGTGATGTCATAAGTTGTCGCCAGGTGTCGCAGGTGAATTCCATTAAAACTAGTCCCTGGCAGTCGCCGAAAGAGTCCCCTAAGTGGGACAAGCCCTTTAAGGGAACTACAGAGGCATGAGCTGGCTAAAGTTGACTGGAAAGGGACCCCAGCAGGGGTGACAGTGGAACAGCAATAGCAGGAATTTCTAGGAATAATCCAGAAGATGCAGGATCTTTTCATTCCAAAAGAAGAAGAAAGATTCTAGGGGGAGAAAGAGATGACCGTGGCTGACAAGGGAAATCAAGGACAGTATAAAACTAAAAGAGAAGGTGTATAACATAGCAAAGATTAGTGGGAAGCCAGAGGATTGGGAAGCTTTTAAAGAACAACAGAAGGTAAATAAAAAGGCAATATGGGGAAGCCAATTATATAAAAGAGGATAGCAAGAGTTTCTTCAGTAAAATAAAGAGTAAAAAAGTGGCAAGAGTGGACGTTGGACTGGAGAATGATGCAGGAGAAGTGATAATTGGGAATAAAGAAATTACAGAGGAGTTGAATAACTTTTTGCATCAGTCTTCACAGTGAAAGACACCAGCAACGTGCCTGAAATTCAAGAGAGTCAGTGGGTGGAAGTTAGTGGAGTGGATATTTCTCGGGAGAAAGTGTTTGGGAAGCTGAAAGGGTTAAAGGTGGATAAGTCACCTGGACCGGATGGACTGCACCCTAGGGTTCTGAGAGAGGTGGCCTTAGAGATTGTGGATGCATTGACATTCTTATTTCAAGAATCACAAGAGACAGGAGAGGTTCCAGATGATTGGAAAATTGCCAATATAACCCCGTTGCACCAGAAGGGAACAAAGCAGAATTGTGGGAACAATCGGCCGGTTAGTCTGACTTCAGTGGTTGGTAAGATTTTAGAGTCCATTATTGGATGAGGAGTACTTATACGTTCACAATAAAATAGGCCGAAGTCAGCATGGCTTTGTGAAGGGGAGGTCTTGCTTGACAAATTTGCTGGAATTTTTTGAAGAAGTGAATAGCAGGACAGACAATGGAGAGTCAGTAGATGTTGTTTACTGAGATTTTCAGAAAGCCTTTGATAAGGTGCCACACGTGAGGCTGCTAAGGAAGATGAGAGCCCACGGTATGAAAGGTACTAGGATGGATAGCAAGTTGGCTGGATGGCAGAGAAAATGCAAGATGTTTTTCTCCACCTAGAAACAATTTGTTCCTGAACCTTTAAATACAGGAAAAATGCAAGCAATCGTTTTAGCATCACAAACAATGAATTATATCCATATTCCTGAATTATACATTACTAAAGGGAAAATGAAATAAAATCAATAACCTAAAAAAGCAAGTTAAACTGATGTAAGAAAGATCACATCAGGTGAATAAAATACTTAGTCTATGATTACAAATATTCAACAGTAAACTTATCACTTTCATCTTACCAACTGGGTACTTCTCCCATCACTCACCATGAAATAGTGTTGTTAATAGCTATAGACCCAAAGTTGTCTTTCTGAGATTGATTACAGAAGGCAAGGCTACCATCTAGGGATTAAAAAACCTTCACAGGCTGCTTTAATTCTGGTCAGTGCTAAAAAGTCAATAAATCATTACTCAATCATTCATTAGTACTCAAGAGGCATCTTTAAATGTAATGTGATGAACATTTGGCAAGAAATTGACATAAAAGAGCCAAATTTGCCTCAAAATATTTATCACTGACAAGGATAATAAACTCTAGGTGCTTCGGAAAAAGAATGCAGATTCAACTTGCACAAAATTTGATCAAACATTGTCGTGAAAATACAGGTTATAACCAGCATTAGAACCAATTCTGGTTAAAATAACTGACAGACAAATTGACAACTATATATTTTCCATATCGAGTGGGGTTTACATTGAATAAAAGGAAGATATCCGCCCAAATGGAAAATATCACGCAAGATAAAACTCAATTGCCAATTTATTGCTACCTATTTTTGCTTTATATTGACAATTATGTCTAAATTTTAGAAAATCCATGCACTTTTCCAACAGATTGTCATTATATCAGTTCATTTATACAGGCTCAGTTCTAATGCAATCCAAACATTTGCACTTCATTCTGATCTTTCCTTCTCCAAAGTTTTTCCTGTTTTTAAATATAATTATCTAATTTTCTCTTAAAAGATGGAACGGTCTCAGCCTCAACCAATCTAAATCAAAGTAATCTATTCTCCAACTATCCTGCTGATCACTCCTAACCATTTGCCCCACTCTCAAAAACAATTTGAAATTAATGACAATTATCAAATTGATTAACTAGGCGAGACACCCTTTCCCTTGTTAATCTAGTATTTGAAATAACTTCTCACAACTAAAATTCCTCATCCCTGGTAACATTCTAATAGAACCACATGATATATACCTGTACTGCGGCATTAATAATCACGTTTTAATTCCTTGCTTACCTATATTTTCTAGACATTCATAGAATCAGAGGTGATCTCATTGAAAAATCATTTCTGAAGGTGGCTTTACAGGAGAGGTGCCGAGGTGTGGTTATCTTTCCCTAGAGAGTGCAGAACTAGGGAGAATAGTTTCTGTACAAAGAATCAGACTGGGAATCAGGTAGTATTTCTTCAAAGGGACAAAAGTCAAATACTATTTATCCAAATCAATTCAAGCCTCTGAAATTTTCATAGATTGCTCCTTTCGAACAATTCCCTGCACCAAATCCCAAATAAAACTTAACAACTCCAACAAAAGAGGGAATTACAGCCTCTGAAAAAAGTCATATGATGGTTCCTTGCTTATATTTTCTCACAGGAAATAAAACAGCGCTGGCACTTAATTTATTGCCCAGATAAGTGTCACCTTTTCATTTGGGAGCCATTGAACTTTGAACCACTCAAATGGCCATCATACTGATTCATGCTTTGAACATTTTTAATTCAAATAGGTTATTATGATTGGTTACATTATTCTATACATAAAACATTGAGCAGCAAAATCATTTGATTCATGATATGTCTCATAAATTACTTTGCTCGGTGAATAACAAAATCAACCACATAAGAGAGGCTGCTCCAAAGCAAGCCAATTTTGTCAATCTTCAAAAGCATTCCTCTTGCTTTGTCACGATGGTTCCACGGTCACAACTCGCTTTCCATTTACTTCAAATTTGACCAGGTATATAGGGATATGGGCCAAACACATGCAGGTGGAACTAGCATAGATGGAACATCTTGGTTGATGTGAACAGGTTGTGCCAAAGGGCCCGTTTCCATGCTGTATGACTCTAAATACTCTACTGACCTTTCTCCATGCAAGGGCCTTAATTCACACAGGAAATCTGATGACAAAGACCAAGGATAATCCTGAGCTAACCATATGTGAACATTCTGCTTCCAATGACAAGAATTGTGGATGATCTTACCTGTCTACCCTCAGAACAGAGATCAATTGCAGTAAATTTTCTACTATCAGGCAAGATCGACTCGCTCTTAGATGAAATCAAGGGTCTATTCTGAACAAAGTACCACATTATCTCATAGGTATTTAGAGGCTTCCACGTGTAACCACTCCAAAAGATGAAAATCTGTTTTCTGGAGAATATACAGTGTGTATCAATCTCAAGTCAAGTCAACTTTATTTGTCACAAACACATACAAGATGTACAGTGAAATAAAAGTGGCAATGCCTGCGGGATTCTGCAAAACAACAGAACAGAACCGAACAGAACCAGTATTTACATTGAAAAAAAGATACAACAGTAATTCTAATCAATGTAGAAGTAGCGTGTATCAATCTAATTTATCAAAGACATGCACAAGTTGTGTTTTCACAATAATCATTTTATATAGACGAATGTGAACTTAATGATATTTACAGTTGACATTACAAGCATCGTTTTAAACTGATTGTAATGAACTTAAATGCAGATTGCAATACCCTCAAATAAATAATTTCAAAGCAAATTTGCATGTACCAGTCATTATTTCACTCCGCAGTAGGATAAATTAAACATTTTCTTTCTGGTTGTCTTTGGTGAAAAACCACTAAAAAAGCTATTCACTGCTCACCAACATTGCTTTTGCACAGCAGGCATTCATCGGACTGTCCCCTTAAGTAAATTACATCACAGAGCTGTTTGCGCAATCTGCTCTTTGTTCCACTGCTAACTGTAAAATCCAAAAGATTCTGGTTAAGCTAATGAAAAGCAAGTTATTATCTGGAATTGAAGGATCCAACTTTAGGATTCTCCAAATAGGTAGTCAGAACATTGATCACTATGCTAGTTTCATTACCTTTAGCACTGGATTAAATTTTAAATAGCTTATATTAACAAAACTACAAAATGTAACTCGTCAATTCATGAACCCAGCTTTTCTCATATTTATTTCATCTAAGTAAGCAGAATCAATGCTTCCTAAGCAGTCAAGATACAAACAAATACAATGCAGCTCTGAGGAAATGAATCGTCTATTCATTCATCATCCCTTTTTCTCAGTTTTGAGCTGAAGGGAAATGCATTTCGAGAAAGTGTGCATGAAAAGAGGATATAGCAGTGCAGTTACTGAGAAAGGCTTTGGTTTCCATAGAAACATTTAAAACAATGACGCTGAATTCTAATTACCCTTACTCTGACCCACCCACCCACCCACTCCAGCTCCCCCCCCCCCTCATTCTTTAGGAAACGGGGTTCCCTTCTTCCATTATAGATGAGGCTCTCACTAGGGTCTCCTCGATATCCCGCAGCTCTGCTCTTGCTCCTCCTCCCCCCATTCATAACAAGGACAGAGTCCCTCTTGTCCTGACCTTCTAGCCCATCAGCCGTCGCATACAGCATATAATCCTCCAACATCTTCGCCACCTCTAACTGATGACATCTTCCCATCTCCACCCCTTTTTGCTTTCCGCAGAGACCATTCCCTCAGCAACTCCTCGGTCAACTCATCCCTTCTCACTCAAACCACCCCCTCCCCAGGTACTTTCCCCTGCAACCGCTGGAGATGCAACACCTGTCCCTTTACCTCCCCCCTTGACTCCATTCAAGGTCCCCGACAGTCTCTCCAGGTGGGGCAGAGGTTGACTTGCACCTTCTCTAACCTCATCTACTTTATCCGCTGTTCCAGGTGTCAACTCCTGTACATTGGTGAGACCAAGCACAGGCTCGGCGATCGTTTCGCTGAACACCTCCGCTCAGACCGTCTTAACCTACCTGATCTTCTGGCTGCTCAGCACTTTAACTCCCCCTCCCATTCCCAATCTGACCTTTCTGTCCCAGGCCTCCTCCATTATCAGAGTGCAAATTGGGGGAACAGCACCTCATATTTCGCTTGAGTATCTTACACCCCAGCGGGATGAACATTGACTTCTCTAACTTCAAATAGCCCTTGCTTTCCCTCTCTCTCCATCCCCTCCCCCTTCCCAGTTCTCCCACCAGTTTTACTATCTCCAACTACATTCTCTCTGTAATGCCCACTCCCATGACATCAGTCTGAAGAAGAGTCTCGACACGAAACGTCACCCATTCCTCTCCAGAGATGCTGCCTATCTCGCTGAATTACTCCAGCATTTTGTGTCTACCTTTGATTTAAACCAGCATCTGCAGTTCTTTCCTACACATGACAACCATGATAGTTATTTTAATCTGTGACTATACAGAGTTTCACAAAATAGAGGTCTGCCTTCCTAGTGTCACAGTCTTCTCTGTCCAAGAACATTGTCACACAATTTTTAGGTTTTCAATGATGCAGCCAGAAAAGTTTTATTCTTGTGAACAGCTCCTGAAGCTTAGTCCATTCTACTTAACATACAAAAAGATCAGTTTAAACATTTACTGCATGAACAAATATGATCTTCTTGTAACACAGACAAATATCTTATATTATGTCTTACTGTCAAATAAGATTATTCTATAATGTTCTGTTGCTACACTGTGATTATGTCTCCCAGGACTTCCTTAAATAGGACATACCCTCGAATATATATTTCACATCAGAGCATGGAGTATAGATTAGATGGCAGAGTTGGCTGCTTTATGTTGAAAGGTGCAACACAGAAATAACAATATTGTAACGCATGTGTACAGCTTCAAATGGCTTCAAGTAATTTATGAAAATCTTAAGATTTGTAAATGATATTCATTCCGTAGATGCTGGAAACCCACAACACTAAAGGCTACTAGACCAGGTGCGGATCCGTTGGGCCCATCCCCCCAAGGCAATATTCCACCACTGATCCATAGCCCCCAATTGTGCAGGTGCAGATGAGGGGTTCCCGTTGTGACGCCAGAGATCCCCGTTGTGAGGAGAGTCACGGCAACCCTCCCCCAACTGTGTCTCGCCATCCCTCTTCCTACCCCTATCCTCCTCCATTCCCCTCATCCCCCAGCACTTCCTCCCCCTCCTCTTCACCCTCCCTCTTCTTTCCCCTCTCCTCCTCCCCTCCCCACTCCCTCCCTCCCTCTCCTTTCCCTACCCTCAGTCACTCCCTCCCGCCATAAAGCCTCTCCACCCCCCTCCTCTCCCTCTATCTCCCTGCTCCCCCACTATTCACCTCCCATCCTACTCCCCCACTCTCCCTCCTCACCTTCCCACTGCCCTCCTCTCCCTCTATCCCCCCCACTCCTCTCCCTCTACTCCCCCTGTCTCCCCCACTCTCCCTCCTCACCTCCCCCACTTTCCCCTCCCTCTCCCCTCCTCCTCTCCCTCTATCCCCCTGCTCTCCCAATTACCTCCCCCATCCCACCACTC
>CM075979.1:19055433-19114653 GCA_038087875.1 Malacoraja senta
GGGAATCTTATAGAAACTTACCAAAATTCTTAAGGGGTTGGACAGGCTAGATGCAGGAAGATTGTTTCCCGATGTTTGGGGAAGTCCAGGAACAAGGGGTCACAGTTTAAGGATAAGGGGGAAATCTTTTAGGACCGAGAAGCGAAAAAACATTTCACACAGAGAGTGGTGAATCTCTGAATTCTCTGCCACAGAAGGTAGTTGAGGCCAGTTCATTGGCTATATTTAAGAGGGAGTTAGATGTGGCCCTTGTGGCTAAAGGGATCATGGGGTATGGAGAGAAGGCAGGTACAGGATACTGAGTTGGATGATCAGCCATGATCATATTGAATGGCTCAAAGGGCCGAATGGCCTACTCCTGCACCTATTTTCTATGTTTTTTTGTTTGTGAGTCAAACATTTATTGTTTGAATGCAAATTTCCAGTCCGAAATATTCACTCCGCACCCCTCGCAGGTCACATCTCTCAACTCCAGGCCAGTTCCTCCAGAGGTTAGAACATTTTCCAGCCCATCAAATAGCTGAGGGTCAACAGAACATGCAATGGCACAAATAATTCATTTGTAGCATTTAAATAGAGCTGGAAATCAAAAATATATCTGGTCTTTCCAGGGCTCATGATGAGCCAGAAAAAGTTGGTTTAATACAGGGGTTCCCACGTTTTTCATCCCGTTTACCCCTGGCAACTTTAATAGCACATAACAACGTATTTCATTTATTTATGAACAACTAATGATGAACAGATACCAAACACAGTCAGTTAATGAGAATAAATATACAAATCCAGAATCAAAAAATTACCCCCTGTGTCAGCAAAACTTTCCCCCCTGGGAGTAAATTTACCCCAGGTTGGGAACCCTTGGTTTAATATAACACACAATAAATACTATAGGTAAGCAAATGGAACACAACCTGCACTTCAAAGTTGAAATGTGCCCATGGAAATTACCCAATGCTTTTTGCAGTTTAAGTTTTTAGTCAAAGTAAAACTTTATTCCATTTTCTTTAAAGATAATTCAAATGATCTCCCAATACCCTGTGGAAAATCTCTGGCACTGAAACACATCTGCACAACTTATCAATATTAAACATTTCCAACTTTATAGGCATCCTTTTAACATCAGATATACTTTTCAGGTGATTAAACATAGAATGATGAAACTTTTTTTGAAAGGCAAAATGCATGTGATGACTCAAGGGCAAAAAGGACAAACTTGAGATCTCATGATGCAACATGGTATCTTAGATCTTCTTATGGACTCGTGGGGTTGAATATGTACTTTATTTCTGTGGATTGCAAGGACATCGATGAGATGCATGCAGATTTTGCCAGACATGCAATTTTTGATAGGCTAGTTGAATGAATGGTAGGAGAGCTAGTGATATTTTGTTTAAGAAGGAACTGCAGATGCTGGAAAATCGAAGGTACACAAAATGCTGGAAAACTCAGCGGGTGCAGCAGCATCTATGGAGCGAAGGAAATAGGCAACGTTTCGGGCCGAAACCCTTCTTCAGACTGATGGGGGGTGGGAGAAGAAGAAAAGGCGAGGAGACCAAGGGCTGAGGGATGGGAGGAGACAGCCCGAGGGCTGAGGAAGGGGAGGAGACAGCAAGGGCTAACAGAATAGGGAGAATTCAATGTTTCATGCCCCCAGGATGCAGACTCCCCAAGTGGAATATGAGTGCTGTTCTCCAATTTTACGGTGTTGCTCGCTCTGGCCATGGAGGAGACCCAGGACAGAGAGGTCGGATACGGAATGGGAGGGGGAGTTGAAGTGCTGAGCCACCGGGAGGTCAGGTTGGTTATTGCGGACCGAGCAGAGGTGTTCGGCGAAACGATCGGCAAGCCTCCGCTTGGTCTCACCGATGTAGATCAGCTGACATCTAGAGCAGCGGATGCAATAGATGAGGTTGGAGGAGATGCAGGTGAACCTCTGTCGCACCAGGAACGATTGCTTAGGTCCTTGAATGGAATCGAGGGGAGAGGTGAAGGGACAAGTGTTGCATCTCTTGCGGTTGCAAGGAAAGTGCCCGGGGAGGGGTAGTACGGGAGGGAAGGGAAGAATTGACAAGGGAGTTACGGAGGGAGCGGTCTTTGCGGAAGGCAGACATGGGGGAGATGGGAAGATGTGGCGAGTGGTGGGGTCACGTTGGAGGTGGCGAATGACGGAGGATTACTTGTTGTATGTGACGGCTGGTGGGGGTGAAAGGTGAGGACTAGGGGGACTCTGCCCTTGTTGCGAGTGGGGGGGAATGGGGAGAGAGAGCAGTGTTGCGGGGTATGGATGAGACCCTGGTGCGAGCCTCATCTATGGTGGAGGAGGGGAACCCCCGTTCCCTGAAGAATGGGGGACATTTCGGATGCCCTGGTGTGGAACGCCTCATCCTGGGAGCAGATGCGGCGTAGACGAGGAATTGGGAGATGGGGATGGAGTCCTTACAGGAAGCAGGGTGGGAAAAGTGTAGTCCAGATAGCCATGGGAGTCAGTAGGTTTATAGTGGATGTCGGTCAGAAGTCTATCACCTGCGATGGAGATAGTGAGGTCAAGGAATGGTAGGGAAGTGTCGGAAATGGTCCAGGTGTATTTGAGTGCCGGATGGAAGTTGGTGGTGAAGTGGATGAAGTCAGTCAGTGGGGGAGTTCGGTGGGGCACGAACAGGCAGAGACAATGGGTCTACCGGGACAGTCAGGTTGTGGATTTTGGGGAGAAGGTAAAATCGGGCCGTGCGGGGCTGGGGAACGATGAGGTTGGAGGCTCGGTCGGGCAGGGCGTGGGAGTTGATGAAGTCGGTGATGGTGCTGGAGATGGTGGCCTGGTGCTCGTCACCTGGTGATATTTTTGCTGGGTTCTGCATGCTAATGGTCACAAAGTTTCTCATTGCCTTTACACATACTGCTTCTCCATTTTGGTTGGTCACAACTCAGGGTTTCCCACAAGTTGAAGATGCTATATTTCTTCCAGAACAGTTAGTAACAGTTTTCCGTTTCTCATGATAATCTCTCATCACAACAGAACTTTGAGTCGAGGCATGTGAACTGCATTGGGCCATCTCCAATCGGGAAGTGGGCTGTGCAATTAGATACTGGATCTTGCAAATGCTCAAAGTACTACTAATTCTGTCTTCACAAAATCCTCAAATCCCTTGTGTCGGGAGGAACCACAGATGCAGGTGCACACTGAAAAAAGACACAAAATGCTGGAATAACTCAGCCGGACAGGCAGCATCTTTGGATAGAAGGAATGGGTGATGTTTCGGGTCGAGACCCTTCTTCAGACTGAGAATCAGAGGAGAGGCAGGACACTGAGAAAATGGAAGGATAAATTGTGAAAATGAGAAAGTGGACGAAGATCAAGAAATATGTAGAATAGATCATTGTTAACTAGAGGAAGTGACAACGAAGCATACAAAGATAAATGTAATTAGGAAGACAGTCAGACTGGTCAGAGAACTAGGATGGGGGAGGGATGAAGAGACAGTGAAAGCAGAGTTGCTTGAAGTTAGAGATGCCAATATTCATACCGCTGGGTGTAGGCTGCCTAAGCAAAATATGAGGTGCTGTCCTCCAATTTGCGTTGGGCCTCACTCTGACAGTGGAGGGCCAATTCCCATACTGACTTTTCTGTTCTGGGCCTCCTCCACTGTCAGAGTGACCCGAAATGTCACCCATTACTGCTACCCAAGGATGGCTGCCTGTCCAGCTGAGTACTCCAGCATCTTGTGTCTATCCTCCAAATCTATTGGCAGTTTAAGACAACGTCCTGAGCATCGAGGAATACTGAGTGCATGAACAGATTAAACTGAGTAAGCACCAAGAAAGCTGTGAAAAGATGTAGCAATTAATTGCCAAGATAAAAATAAAAAAAAACATGAACCACATTACACGAAGAGTGAAGTAGGGGTGGATCACAGGTTCACTCCAATTAGCCTGAGAAAGAAACCAAGAAAAAATCATGACACAATGGGAATGATCTGCCAGCCAGCCAGCCATTTGTCCAATTCATAATTTCTACTTGCTTAGCTAATGTGTTTTGCAACTAGCATGCGCCTATAAATTGTGCTCATAATGACTCTCACCAGATTGATTGCACTCAAACCTTTCACAGGATAGGATAGACTACTCTCAGTTCTAACAGCTGTCGGTTTGTGCACAACTGATCATTTACCAAATTCAAAGGAAGAGAGTTGGTTCGGTTGGATGGTCATTACTAAAATAGAAACAATGAAGCTCAAACCTTAAGGATTTCAAATTTGACACAATTCAGATTCATAGCAAGTTGTAGTTTTCTCTTTGAATTTTATGCACAGGTTTATAATTTGTCAGATGCTTATGATTATGGCAAATACAAATTTATCCTTATTGCATTTCAAGGTGTTTCTGGTAATTAATTCTGGAAAAAATACACAAGCTTGATTAAAAACCAAAATACTAGTCATTGTTGCAATGGCCACCCACAGATGTAAAACAACTAATATCCTTGGACATTAATACAATTAAAATGTGTAGCTGCATTTAACTTTCAGCAACTAGGTTTGCTAGATAAGCACCTAGAATTGTGCCAGGATACCTTGACAAATGTATATCTATATGGTGCCATTCACAATTTCAGGATGACCAAGAAGCACTTTGAAATGTAATCCTTTTTATAATGTCAGTAAAGTGCAGTCAATTAGTTCCCCAAAATTCCCCAAAACAGCAATTTGCTAACAACAAAAACATGCTACATGTTCACCGCTTACAATCCAATGAACATTTCAAGTAACCCCCATAATCCCTCTCCCAACAAACAGGAAATAGGGATGAAATACAGGGTGGTAAAAGAGGCAAAGAAAACACAAAATAAATTAGGGTTATTGTTCCAAAATAAAATCCAAGTGTGTAGTTATGGATATGCATTCAAAGTGTTTAAAGTAAAAGGAAAGTGGGAAACATTAATAAATATTCAGATACACAATGCAACACCGACTCTATGACTTTAACTTTGAAGGAAAAATATATTTTGGCGAGGAAACAATATCATAACAAAGATTGCAAAGTATGAAAAGGAGACTTGGAGTAAAGCCTGTTCTATCAATGCACCAAAATGTAAGAATGGCTAATGGGCCGGTCCACTTGGCGATTTTTTAGGCAACTGCCGGCGACTGTCATAATCGTAGCAGGTCACCGAAAACCCAGCAGCAACCCAAGTCATCCTGGCGACAACCTACGACAGGACCTATGTCAGGAGAACCCACTGTCGGCGAAAATTTTCAACATGTTGAAAGTTTAGCGGCGACCAGAAAGACCTTTTGCGCAACTCTGGAGACCACTCCCAGCGACCATTGGCGAACATGTGGCGACAAACTAGTCGCCTATAGTTGCCTAAAAAAATCGCCTAAGTGGGACAGGCCCATAAGGGATTGCATTAAGTTGAGATCCATGCAGATAGCATTCAAAAGTACATAGGCCATTACAATAAGCGAGTTCGGTAGTCAGAAATGGCAAGAATTCATGGGATTTGTCAAAGGTCGTAAGCTATAACGGTAAATAGATCTCAGCGCCATAGATACAGTGAGTATACTTTTGGTCTGATTTTTTGTCTTTTTTTAAGCTTCTATTTGTCATGGCTGATTCAAACTACCAAGATATGGAAGTCGATGCTTTGAGGATTTTTTTTAGCAGGAGAGAGTTTAAAAAACGGGAAGAAAAGCTGAACTTGCAGCTCTTGCTGTAGCTGCAGCAGCCATGAGGAAGCCTGTGCTGCCAAATGCAGGTGAAGAAATAAGGAGCAATTTCAATCAGTACAAAGAACTCCTTAAAGTCTGTTGAAAGTTATAGAAATCATACATTTAATTTCATTCCACCCACCCTCAAGAAAAAAAAAGCGTGTAATTTATCTTCGCGATCTCGCTCACTCACAGAGGCATGAACCAATAAAAATGAGAAAAACATCACAGCTTTGTACAAAGGCAAAATAAATGCAACTAATTAATAGTTTTAAAACAGTATTTCCTTACCTAGAATAATGAAAGTGAAAATACGAAGGAAATAAAGCCCTGTTTACACAAAGCAGCTCAGCGCTGCTCAAGAGCAGCATAAAGCTATTAAAACCACAAAAAACATCACAGCTTTGTACAAAGGCAAAATAAATACAACTAATCAATAGTCTGAAAACCCACTGACTCCCATGGCTATCTGGACTACACTTCTTCCACCCTGCTTCCTGTAAGGACTCCATTCCCTACTCCCAATTCCTCCGTCTATGCCACATCTACACCCAGGATGAGGTGTTCCACACCAGGGCATCGGAGATGTCCTCATCTTCAGGGAACGGGGGTTCCCCTCTTCTTCTATAGATGAGTCTCTCACCAGGGTCTCCTCTATACCCTGTGACTCTGCTCTCACTCCTCATCCCCCCACTGGCACCAATGCTGTTCAATACCCATGACCTGCCTGCAACCCAGTCAAAGAAGTATGGCTATGCTGATGACCTGGCCATCCTACTTAGTAAGCCATCCTGGGAAGCAGCAAAAGAGGGCCTATCTGAAGACATGAACATCCTGTCTTCATACCTGAGGAACTGGCGCCTCAAGCTCAGCATGGGTAAGACAGCATCTCTTCAATGTTCCACCTCAACAACAGGGAAGCCCTCCCGCGAGATGAACGTCATGGTGGATAACGCCCGGTTACGGTCCCAGTCTGTCCCCACGTACCTCGGTGTGAAGCTCGACAGAACGTTGTCATTCAAACAACACCTGGAAGGTGCCAAGGCAAAGACAAGCGCCCGTGCCGCACTGATTCGCCGCCTAGCCGGCACCACATGGGGAGCCATGACGAAGACACTGCGCATGTCCACAGTGGCCCTGGTGTTCTCAGCCGCCGAGTACTGCGTCCCGGTCTGGTGCCGTAGCCCTCACGCCAAGAAGCTGGATGCTGCCCTCAACAGCACCCTGCGGACTGTCTCCGGATGCCTACGAGCCACCCCAGTAAACCAACTGCTGGCATCGCCCCAGCCAACATCAGACGAGAAGCAGCCACGCTGGCCCTCTCTCGAAAGGCACAGACCAGTGAATCCACCTCCTCCATCAGATCGTCACAGAGACACCACGACGAGTGGCCCCAAGTCACAGCACCCCTTTACCACGCAAGCCCAAGAGTTGCTCTTCACAACACCGGCTGACGCTTCTAAGGCTGCCCTGGGTCAAGACGAGATGGAGAGACCAGTGGAAGTCAGCGGAACCATCTAGGCTACACCATTACATCGATGACCCCATGGACGTCCCTGGCCAGGACTTGCCCCGAAAGCAGTGGACAACCCTCAACCGCTTGAGGACAGGCATCGGACGCTATGGAGTAGCGATGAAGAGGTGGGCCTCGTGGACAGCGCCTCCTGCGAGTGTGGGGACCCAACACAGACAGTGGAGCACATAGTCACCAGTTGCCCCAAACACCAGCCACCGAATGGTGAACGAGGTCTGATTGACCTGGACGATGACACATTGGCCTGGCTCGCCTCAACGGAGCTGCAGGTCTAAAATACGCACGACAGAAGAAGAAGATACCCCCACTCGTAACAAGGGCAGAGTCCCCTTGTCCTCACCTTCCACCCGACCAGCCGTCACATACAACAAATAATCTCCGACATTTTCGCCACCTCCAATGTGATCCACACTTGCCACATCTTACCATCTCCTCCCCTGTCTGCTTTCCACAGAGACCGCTCCCTCCGTAACTCCCTTGTCAATTCGTCCCTTCCCACCCGAACCACCCCCTCTCCGGGCACTTTCCCTTGCATCTGCAGGGGAATGCTACACTTGTCGCTTTACCTCCCCCCTTGACTCCATTCAAGGACCCAAGCAGTCTTTCCAGGTGCGGCAGAGGTTCACCTGCACCTCCTCCAACCTCATCTATTGCATCCGCTGCTCTAGATGTCAGCTGCTCTACATCGGTGAGACCAAGCGTAGGCTTGGCGATCGCCTCGTCCAACACCTCCGCTCGGTTCGCAATAACCAACCTGATCTCCCGGTGGCTCAGCACTTCAACCCCCCTCCCATTCTGAATCCGACCTTTCTGTCCTGGGCCTCCTACATGGCCAGAGTGAGGACCACCGTAAATTGGAGGAGCAGCACATCATATTTCGCTTGGACAGTTTGCACCCCAGTGGTATGAACGCTGACTTCTCTAATTTCAGGTAGTCCCTACTTCTCCTCCCCTTCTCAGCTCTCCCTCAGCCCACTGGGGGGTGGAGGTGGAGGGCTGACAGCCAACCCGGGCGGAGCTGTGCTGGAACCAGCAGGTGCAAGTCCGGGTCGCCCCGGCAGCCCCAGGGCCACCCAGACCACCTCCGGACAGGGACGGGGACACCGGGGAGAGGGACGGGGACGGCCCAGCAGCAACAAGAGCACCCTAACCCCGACCCCAACCCCAAACGCAAGCCTGCAGAACAATGCAGAACCACCTTTGCAGAGACTTTATAGCTAGTGACCTATGACCTGGGCATGCGCAGTTAGAATACCGAACTCGCTTATTCTTTATATGCTTTACAAACCAAATGGTTGAGCAGAGATAGGGATGGAAATCTGCAGAACATTCAGGATGAAGAACATACAATGAAAGTGGAAAATTTTAAATATCCCCAAGGCTGAAATAAAAGTAATGAAGGTGGCCTTTTTAGAATCTTTTCCAAATTGGTTTTTGGTTGACCAATGAAAGAAACATTGTTTCAATTAGTCATGGAAACTGATGCGATTTAAAATAACTGTACAACAGAGGGAGAACAAATGTAAAATAATAACATTCTAATGTTCAATGCAAATCTGAACATGAGTGAAAAGTGGAAAGCTGTATGATATAAATGGGCCAAGTGGATAGAAAAGTAACAAACAATCTTAAAGATAGTAACGGAGAATTCTCATTGTGTACAAAAATCTATTCCTGCTGGTGAAAAAGAGGCGCAGCTACTGTCATGTGGATTAAATAACTATTAAAACTTAATTAAATTTTAAATTAAAACCAAATGATGGAATTTCCAACTGTTTCTCAAATTGGTTTTGGTGACTGGAGAAAGGAAGATTTACCTTTTGACTCTTTATAACGGCTAAGTACATCAGAAAAAAACCCTGATATCTGGGTCTATAAATAATAATCAACCTCAACAATAAACAACAATTAATATGCATCACCAAACTATTTGTCAATGATATAATCTTGTTAGAATAGCTCTACTGTTGTCAGCACTCTTCAGAGCCCACAGTGCTGACTGGCATCCTTTTGTGTACATGTAATAGGATTTGCTGTCCATTGTTGGAGGAAAGTACTTCTGATTCATAGATACCGTTCAAAGTCAAAGCATCATATTTCAAAAATTTTTAGATACAAGGACTTAGCTTCATTTTTTGGCTAGCAATGATTGCAAAACAACCATCGGATGCAACCTTTACAACTGTGAAGCTGACAGGAATTCTTGGAACCTATCAATTAAAAATTGGTGTCAACAATTCACTGCACTTCCACTGGCTCCATTACGCTGTTGCCTCCTCCAATTTAATTATTAGAAATCAGTAAACAATCGACAATATAAGCATTTAAGAATGATTTATATTGCAAAATAACCAAAAATTCTAGTTGCCACAAATATTGCATTGGGTATAAGTAAGTGTTTCCAATGAACCCTTACAGCATATGGGTTGCAAATTCTACAGATAAATATTTAAAAATATTTCATGCATCATACAAAACAGTTTTATATTTTTTAACTTCTACATGGATTTATTACATTCTTTATTTCATAGTAAAATGTACAAAACATGATGAAATTGTGGGCTTTTTCCTTTTATAGTTTGTTTTCGGAGAGAATTTTAATTGGCTCTTCACCCATCTTACTGACATAATTGTTAATAGAGTCTTAATGTCATTCTGCATGGAAACAGAACCTTCGGCTCAAGCTCCCCATGCTGACCAACACTAGGCCCACCTGTCCGCATTTGGCCCATATCTCTCTCAACCTTTCCTATCCATGTACCTGTCCAAATGTCTTTTAAACGTTGTTAATGTACCCGCCTCAACCACCTCCTCTGGCAGCTCATTCCATATACCCTGCACCGTCTATGTGAAAAGGTTGCCTCTCAGGTTCCTTTTAAATCTTTCCCGCCTGGTTCTTGATTCCACTACTCTGGGTAAAGGGCTCTGTGCATTCCCTTACCTTTTCTCCCTCATGGTTTTAAACACTTCTACAAGATCACCCTTCATCCTCCTGTGCTCCAAGGAATAAATTCATAGCCTGCCCAACCACCCCAAAGCTCAGTTCCCTTGAGTCCTCGCAGCATCCCTGTAAATCTTCTCTGCACTCCTTCCAGCTTGACAACATCCTATAGCAGGGTGAGGAAAACTGAACACAATACTCCAAAACAACATCTTGTACAACTGTACCATACAATCCAACTTCTATACAATACCCTGACTGATGATGGTCAATGTAATGATGCATTCGTTCACCCTATCTAAGTGTGATGACACTTTCCAGGGAACTGTACACCTGCACTCCTAGACCCCTCTACTCCACAACACTTCCCAGGGACTTGCTATTCACTGTGAAGGCCCTGCCGTGGTTTGACTTCCCAAAATGTAACACCTCACATCTATCTGCATTAAATTCCTTTAACCATTCCTCAGCCCACTTGCCCAACTAATCAAGATCCTGCTGTAATTTTTGATCACGATCGTCAGTATCTATGATACCATTGACTTTAGTGTCATCTGCAAACTTACTGGTCATGCCTTCTACATTCTCATCAACATCATTAATATAAACCATAAGCAGCAATGGCCCCAGCACCATTCCCTCATGAACACTAAAAGTCCGCGGTCAAAAAACAACTTTCTACCATCACCCTCTGCTTCCTTCCATGAAAGTCAATTATCTATTCAGTTGGCTAGCTCTCTGAAGATCTCATGAATTGCAGAGCAGCCTACCATGCTGAATCTTATTAAATGCCTTGCTAAACCATATATGCAATGTCCACGGCTTTACCCTCATCAACCTTTTTGGTTACTTCTTCAAAAAACTCACAATTCATAAGACATGATCTCCCATGTACAAAACCATGCAATTTTTCCTCTAACTTCCCACAGTGTCTTCATATATATCTGATTAGGACCAGGATTTTTATCTGCCTTCATACGCCATAGGACGTTCCGCACCTCCTCAACCATAATACGGACTGTCCTCAAGACATCTCTATTAACTGTCCCAAGTTCCGCAGTCTTCCTGTCTTTCTCAAATGTTTCCTTTACCTGTGATCATCCCGACAGGTCACCCCCCCCCCCCCATAGTATCTAAAAGGGTATGCCTATTTAAGGGAAATGGCCCCAGAGGTTGTAAATACGCTCCTATAGCTTACTCCCCTTAGTCTAGTTCAGATAAAACACTGAGTCAAGCACAGGAACAATTAAACTTTATTTTTGGTCGAAAAACAAATCCCCCTATACGATACCTAAACCACCACGGGTTCAATCCTTGTCTCTGCCTGACCAAGCCCTTCAGCCTCATGCAAGCAGACATTGCCCAAAAGGTTACGCAGTCCCAAGCGGACTTCCAGAAGATCGACACCGATCTAAATGGGGGCTACCTTTTATAGGGCAACGAACCTTGAGGGGCCGAACTACATAGGGGTGGTTCCCATTACAAACCAATCATACATATCAATTACATCAGAATATTATTGACAGTCCCCCAACCCAATTACAAAGAATCCCAAACAATGTTTCTTACAGAAGCTTCTGAGGGAAGTCAGTTTAACTGAATAATGTAACATTTTCCCTGGAATACAAACAATTCAGCCAGGACTTCACACTTTCGCCAATCAACAAACAGCAGGGTAACTGTCTTGCAACATTATTTACATTATTTACAATCCCTTGGCAGTGATCCAATCAAACTCATGCATTTACAATACCTTAGCGTTTCTCTGCAAAATTCTCATACACACTATCAATTGCTAAACCATCTGGACCTTCCTTATCTGAGGTATTGATCTAGGCCCTAGACTTCCTGGACTAGTTAGCAGCCTGTGGCTTCTTACACAGAAAGTGGCTAACAGGCTTTGTAAATGCATGAATCCTCTGCTTTATTTTGGTTCTATTTTGGCCAGGATTTACAAGGCCACCTGCACTCTCTGTCTATTCCCTTTCCTCGTCATCACCCACCTACTCTTTTCCTGTACCTGAGGCATGACCACCTCGCTTTTACTCATATCTATGAAGCTCTCATTCCCCAGGATAACCCAGAGGTCGTCCAGCTGTAGCACCAGTTCCCTAATGCAGCCTGCAATAATTCCACCTGGACATAATCCCCATAGGTGTAGCCAACAGGGACACCAGCAGTTTCCCTGACTTCCCACATCCTGCAGGAGGAACATTGCACCATTCTACTGGTCATCACAACTGCACTAAATCCACAAGGGAAAAAAAGCACGAGAAAATAGCTGACTGTCCCTTTATCTCCTGTCCTCCTCTGCTCAGCCTCCCCACTGACGCCTCTTGAGCCAAAGTCTAACACTTACCTTCAACACAACACCTCAACTCGACAGTCTCTCTCCGAACATGACCACTCCCAATAGGCTACTCTGCGACACCTTATTTCCTTTTATGGCTGCTTAATTAGCCAATTTTTTTCACTCAACTAATCCAACTGCTGCCTTTTGAAATCTCCTGCAGTTGCTCCAACACTGAAGTAGACGGACTCTAGGAATCCAGCGACTGCCTTTTTGCCTGTTAAAAGTGTAATAAATAAATCTACAGTAGGTGCACATTTAACTCATAGTAGACTTACATGGACTGAAAATTAAACAAAATTTGAACAGTTTGTCAGATGGAACCAAGATTTTTTTAAAGTTAAGGGTATATATAACTAGCTTAGATGAGCATGCTGGTCGGCATTGATGATTCGAGCCTGGTTTCTGCGCTGTATATCTCCATGACTCTATGAGTGATTGCCAGGATGAACTATGTACAAGGTTATCTCGAGTTAAAGAGAACCATTCATATGAGTAATATTTGACGATGAAAAGCTGCAGACAGGGTGATCATGTACAAAATCCTTTGAGCCCAGAGGTGCATCAAGGGTCAAAATCAGTTATGAGCATAGATGAAGGTTAAAGTCACTAGAGAACATTAGAGTACAGAGGTCATAAAAGTGCACAATATTAGAATTTAATGGAAAAAAAAGCTTTCAAGAAATCATGAAACAATAAACTATGCTTGTGCCTGTATTTATAACCATTCTTCAATTTACAAAATATATTAAAATTATGCTAAGATGAAGTCAAGTAGCTAAAAAAAGTTATCTTGCACATGAAGGAAATCAAACTCAAACTGGGCCAGGGTCAGATCCTAATGCAATTCTAATTCAGACAGTAAGCAATCATATTCAGCAGTGAGCTCTTGAGAATTTGTAATAACTATATGCGTTAGTAATAAACATCAAATTCCACAAATCTGTCTTATGTAGTTGAAGTGATGTTTGAGATTTCTTATGTTAAAGAAGGAACTGCAGATGCTGGGAAAATCAAAGGTAGATAAAAATGCTGGAGAAACTCAGCGGGTGAGGCAGCATCTATGGAGCAAAGGAATAGGCGATGTTTCGGGTCGAGACCCTTCTTCAGACTGATGTACCCCACATCAGTGGGAAGAAGGGTCTCGACCCGAAACGTCGCCTATGCCTTCGCTCCATAGATGCTGCCTCACCCGCTGAGTTTCTCCAGCATTTTTATCTACCTTTGAGATTTCTTAGGTCCTTGGGAGTATTAATTCTTCATTGCACCCCACCTATTCAAAATAAGACTTCGATTTTCCAAAACCTAAGTAAAGGTTTGTGTAAACACTAGAAATGGAGAACAACGTGAAGCTATATTTCTCAATCACTAAATTTTGCTGTCAAATATAGACAAATCTGTGATACCAGGCATTGTAAAAACAGAATTGTACCTGGCTGTTTTTTCCTTTTTAAATATGACATTGAGACTATCATAATATTAATATAAAAAGTACAAAGTCAAGTAAATATCATTGTCGACAATCTATAGTTTCTGATTCAACCAAATTCACTGGACACTGCAAAAGAGGGGAAAAAATGGAACCAACAGAAAGTTTGACAGAAAAAATATTAACAAGTAGAATGTGCAAAAGACTTGCTATTCTACATGTATTATGTACCTCAAAGTACAAATTCTATAGCACATAAAGACTAGTTTGTTAGATTATTGTTTTAATTTCCAGCAATGTATTCCTGCCATAATTCAGAAACAACAATGGCTGCCTGTGGTCATGTAGCAGAGAAAATGAATTTCATTACTTCCCAAGTACATTATAGACACATTAGTCGGCCATGTCTAAAGATCTATGAAGACAAGCAATGACAAGGCAAAGATGACAGGATCACTCCCACTAACTGCACTGCAATCTTCTCTCAGCAGTTTAACAAAATACATTAATCTTCTTCCAGCCATAGAAAGAACATCATCATCAAATTAGATGCTTACAGCAGGATTTTACATACGTTCATTTTTTCTTGATATATTATAAGCAAAAATTCTTGCAAGGAAAAAAACTCTAAAAATAAAAATCACATACATCTTCGAGAAACACCATTCCAAAAATCATTCTATGCATTTAAACTATAATCATTATTTAGAATAATTCGATCTTTGGAGTTTTGAATGCCATACAGTAGCTTCCTCAATGGAATGCAATATTTTATCAATACAAAAAAATATAGAAATAGGATGAGAGAAAATAAAATTATTCTGCCACTATTTTCTTTTATTTCAAATTAAATAGTTTAGTTTAGAGATACGGTGTGGAATCAGGCCCTTTGGCCCACTGATTCCACGCTGACCAGCGATCCCCACAGACTAACAGTATCCTACAAACACCATGGACAATTTACAATTCTACGAAGCCACATAACCTACAAACCTGTACGTCTTTGGAGTGTGGGAGGAAACTGAAGATTCTGGCGAAAACCCACACAGGTCAAGGGGAGAATGTACAAACTCCGTACAGAGTTGGATCAGTATATTTTCACTCTTGTAGGAATTGAATAAACAACAGACTATCAAAGATCACTTCCAAGGATATAAAACTGTGTCCAAATTGTTACTGATAATATAAAATAGTAATTTAAAAATCAAATTAGATATTAAAATTAAATTGTAAATTATCCTGTACAAAGCTAGCTAAGGTTCATCATGGAAGGAAACCTACATACTGTAGCATAGGTTCGGGGATGCTGTTGGAATAGTTCAGGCAAATAATGGCTAAAATGTGGAGAGAATGGATCACAAATCCATTACAACTCAAAGAAAAGAAATCAACAGGAAAATAGTTCCATACAATAAGCTTTCAAAACTTTGATAACATCTTTTCGGCACAGTCTCAGGGCACATGATAAATTAACCTCAAATGAAATATTTGGTTTGATTTTTGTCAAGTCTCATTTCTGGTTGGTTGCATGGGACCATGCACTAATACCTGTTTTGTTTCATACCAATTTTTCTATTTAACTGTTCCAAAAAACAAATTTTAACAAATTTCAAGTAAATGCCATGTACAGAAAATGTCATTTCTTTTTACTGGAAAATTACTTAGTACCTGGCAGTCTAATTAACCAAAATTAATAATCCCATTTTCTCCAATTGATTAACCATGGCAAATATGAAACATTGCTGTAACAAATTACACTGCACAAGATACCGATTTAGCAAATGGATGTGAGGACAATTAAAATACCTTACTTTGTAATGACAATGATTCCAAGTAGGTACAAAATAAGAGCAGTTTTACATTCAATTGAAATACAGACAGCTCAAAATGCTCACTTGCAGTATGATCTGCTTATATTCTTCGCAAAAGCTTCAGAAAAATACTCTTTATGAATGGGTAGTGATATAATGTAAAAACAAGTTTGTTATTAACTTAGCCACAAGCCAATTAAATTATTCCTTTCTATGTTCATTACTATGTAACAGATTGCCAAGAGAATGAGTCCAAGAATTATTTTAAAAAGCTGAAGCATAATGTTTATTTCAACAACTTAGTGCAGACCGTTTAGATTCCTTTCAGAGCCCTCAATGCAATGAACCTCAATGAACGCAACACTGAAAAGGCATTCTGGACAGGGATCATTTCTGGCATTTCTCTCTCTGCCATAATCATTTTAATCATCCAAAGCCCTTTTACCTTCCATATATATTTATTACTGAGCTAACCCCCCAACACCCAACACTAGGAGATCCTTTTCAAACGTACCATTTTCATGTTCACAAACAATGACTTTGAGATAGAGCAACTTCTATCGTACATGCAAACAACAGCAACCCAGTTCTGCAAACAATGATATAAATGGCCAATTAATCTGCTTGTAGTGTTTTGACTGAGGAAGGGATGTTGGCTGCAATGTTGGCCTCCCCATTGCTCAAATATTACCACTTTGCTGACTGAAAAGTTAAACACAGGCTCAGTTTAACAATTCATCCAGTGGGTGTCAACTTCAGTATGCGCTGGAGTGTTAATTTATGTGTTTAAGACATTTATTTAGGGCTCAAACCCATAATCTTCTGAAGCGATAATGCTGTGCCAAGCCGACACAAATAATCGCTTTTAAATAATAATTTGCACTTCACTTTACCCAAATAATTAGAAATTTAGTGGACACTGTGTAAACAGTCTCACTTTAGTAATATATTGCAGCCAGATATGTGGATTTAAATTTCAAACTATTACTCCAAAAAGCAATAACTCCAAACCTACCCATAAAATGCCTGAAAAATATTCTCCTAACTTGTCTCTACTCTACATAAAGTCAAATTCACAAGACTTATATATTTATTTTGACAATAGACAATAGATAATAGGTGCAGGAGTAGGCCATTCAGCCCTTCGAGCCAGCACCGCCATTCACTGCGATCATGGCTGATCATACACATTCTGTACCCCGTTCCTGCATTCTCACCATATCCCCTGACTCCACTAGCGTTAAGAGCTCTATCTAACTCTCTCTTGAAAGCATCCAGAGAATTGGCCTCCACTGCCTTCTGAGGCAGCGAATTCCACAGATTCACAACTCCCTGGAAGAAAAGGTTTTTCCTTATCCCCGTTCTAAATGGACTATTCTAAAACTGTGGCCCCAGGTTCTGGACTCCCCCAACATCGGGAACATGTGTCCTGCCTCTAGCGTGTCCAATCCCTTAATAATCTTATCGACAAATGTTTTAAGAATTGCAATCATCTTGAAAGACCTCACCTCAGTACAGCAAAGTTACAGTTTCAGTCATAGAGAGACATGTCAGGGAAACAGCCCTTCAAGTCCACACTGATTATCAACATAAATCCTATGTTCATCCCATTTTATTTTTAAAAACCCTTCTTCAGATTTCCCATCTTTCCTTTTTGTTCACTCAATGACATGTACAATGGTGAAAGATTACTTCTGCCCATTTATTGTACCTGCAGAAATTTGAAGTCCTGTCCAGTAGCTTTGGACTGCTGAATCTATTCTATAGTAAAACAATACTGAGTATACTTACTGCTTCTAAGAAATAATTTAGCTATTTTATTTCAGGAGCAATTAGGTTTGGAGTCAGAAGCATACTTTGTTTCCCACGCTTTCAAGTATATGAAGAAGCTCATCTAGGCGGAAGACAATGTTTCCTAAAATATGTGCACCACATATACCTGACACCTCCTACTGAGCTTAATGAATCTTAATAAATGAAGCTGGGTGCACAAAATCATTTTGGCATGCACTGAACAGTCAATTTCACTGCCACTTATGTAGTTAATATTAATCAGGAAGGCCATTTATTGATTGTTTTTCTCCTGTTCTGACAGGGAGATGAAGAAGGCATTCAGCACGCTAACCTTCATTGGCCAGAGTATTGAATACAGGAGTTAGGGCCTCACGTTACAGCTGTACAAGACATTGATAAGGCCACATTTGTATTACTGTGTACAGTTCTCATCACCCTACTATAGTGTTGTCATTAAACTGGAAAGGACGCAAAGAAGATTTATGAGAATGATATTGGCTTTGAGCTATGAGGGGAGGCTGGGCCAATTTTCCCTGGAGACAATGAGGCTGAGGGGATGCCCTTGTAGAGACAAAATTATGAAGGGTATAGATAAGGTGAACAGCTACAGTCTTTTCCTCAGGATAAGCGGATTTAAAACGAGAGGGTGTGGGTTAAAGGTGAGAGGGGAAAGTTTTAAAAAGGAACCCAAGGAGCAACTTTTTTCCCACAGGGAGAATGGTGCATAAATGGAACAAGCTGCCAGAAAAGTGGTAGAGGTAAGTCCAATTACTACAATTAAAAGACATTTGAACAGGCATGGGTGGAAATCCCGGGGGGACAGGGGGACATGTTTCCCCCCCCCCCCATGTTTTGAGAGGTGGGGGACAATCCCCCCCATGTTTTGTAATCCGGATTTTGAAATTCGGTGAAAAAAAATCTATTAAAAATCTCCGCTCTCCGCAAGACAGTGGGGATGGGACTGATGATCGAGGGCGCCGATTGGACGAGAGAGACGTCAGTCAGCAGGCAGTGGGGGGGGGGGGGGACATGATGATTTAGCACGATGATTGGAGGAGGCGTCGTTCAGAGGCGGAAGTAGGGGGTGGGACTGAGGATATAGCGCGGTGATTGGAGGAGGGAGACGTCCTGGTGGAACAAAGATCATAGAGCAGAGCTCGAATCGGCCTGTTCGCGGGGCCTTTCATCGCCCAGCACGGCTTAAAATCAGCGGCGGGACCTTCCACCGCCCCGCAGTCAAATTGCTGCGTCGAGGCGATTGAGGCTCCTAATGTTGAAGGAGCTGTTGCTGGAGTTCGGAGTCGGTCACCAACCAGGTCAGCTCCCGATGTTACCGTCCACGGGTCCAACGGCCGAAGCCTCGCGTGTGTGTGTGCGCGCGCATGCGGCCACCACGAAATTGTGTCCCCCCTTGTTTCGATAGCGATTTCCGCCCCCCCCTCTGTGAACAGGTACATGGATAGAGCAGGTTTGGAGGGCATGAACCAGGAATAGGCAAGTGGGAATAGCTCAGTTCGGCAACTTGGTATACAATGACAATCTGGAACAATGAGAGCATGTTTCCATTCTTTGTTACCTACTAGCTATACTTCTAGAATTATTCATATTCAATTTTAAAGACTATGAGAAGACAATCCTTCTGCAACAGTCACCTCAACTAATTTTACATGTTTATTTTTAAAACATCTCCAATTTATTTTAAATAAAGATCAAGGAATATTTAATACAACGTGAGGATGACTTAAAACAAAAGTTCTCAAAGCATAACCGATTCTTTATCAAACTACCACGGCACACGGAGGGGCTATCTATCCAGCGCAACTCCACGGGAAACAGCAGGAGTAACAACCAGAATTTGTAGTTCAAACCAATGAGAATTCCCTGGGATCATCATGTTATTGATTCTCCAATATGGAAGCCCAACTGTTAGGGAACCCTGATATTTCTCAGATCTCCTGAAGCCACTCAAGAAGAAACCAGTGAACCTCGGAGATTTTTCAAGTACACAGGAACATTCCTAGTTGGTATTTCTGACATTGGTTAGTTGGTAAGTTCTGACATTTTTCTCTCAAAACATTTTGATTCTGCGGATCCATGGTTCAACTCCATTCCAAACCCCTTCTCATGCAAATGTCTGCATGAAGTATAAATAAAAACCCTGGGAACAGTCTGACTGTTATGTTATTAACCTTGGCCAAAATCTGACTAATACTAATTTCATCCATGTTAAAATACTTCACTGTACAGTCTAGGCATTAAAAATAAATCATCATCAAATAAAAGTGTGGAACATAAGTATCAAATTTTAAAGAACGTATCAAAGAACTACATACGTTTATAAAACAAGTAAACCCTATCACAAATGCAGCTCTATGCTGGATTTCCTATAGCAATATAACTGTGTTGAATGAAACAGGAATAAATATTGTAATGTCCTATTATAAATACACTAGATTTTCATTTTAGCTTCGATGTCTCCGTTTAGTCACAACTGTTAACTGAACGACCCTTGTCATTGAGAGCGACATCCTATCTACCTCTCTCCACAAATCAAAAATCTTTCAGATAATGTCGCCTGCCATGAAAATTATGATAAATTAGACACTTGGCTTGCATTTCAAACTATCAATCAAAATGCATCATATTAGTTGTGAGACACGTGTTTTCTCTTCATTCAATTTGTTTCCATTTACAATATTAAAATCAAGGTTCAAAATACCTGTATACAAAGTTTCAGTAATCTCACCAGACTGCCATCACCATTAAAGTCGATTGCAGGAAAAACGCATATTTTCTTTTCCATTTCTCTCCAAGGACAAAAAAAATCCAATATTTAGAAGTTGAGCCCTGTTTCACTGCACCTACTGGATGTTAAATCCAAAGTATTTTCTTACTTATCTGAATCGGCAATGACCAGAAATGACAAATAACTTCCAATCATAAGTAATCTATATAATTTACTGCTATTGGGTGGTACAATGGTGTTTCAGCTCCATCCACATCCCAAAGATGTGCAGCTTGGTAGATTAATTGGATACTATATATAAATTGCCTCTAATATGTGAATGAGTGGCACAGCGATAGAGTTGCTGCCTTACAGCGCCAGGACCTGGGTTCGATCCTGACCACGAGTGCTATCTGTTCTGATTTTGTATGTTGTCCCTGTGACCATGTGAGTTTCCTCCCGTTTCCTCCGACATTCCGAAGATGTGCAAGATTGTAGGTTATTGGGCTTCTGTATTAAATTGTTACTAGTGCATGGGTGATCGCTGGTTTCCAGGCTGTATCCCTAAAGACCAAAGAGTGGTAGACTGAAGAAGTATCAAGAAGTTGGAGAGCAGGTGGTTAGAATAGGTGGGAATGTGGAGAAAATAACATTGGATTAGTGTAAAGTAAGTGCTTGATCGTTATGGCTGGTGTAGACTTGGCTGACCAAAGGGCCTGGTTCCATGCTATGCAACCTTGACTGTGACTGTGTGGGTTTTCTCCGAGATCTTCGGTTTCCTCCCACACTCCCACAATTAACTTATTGGTTAATTGGCTTGGTATAAATATAAATTGTCCCGAGTGTGTGTTAATGTGCGGGGATTGCCGGCCTGTTTCCGCATTGTATCTCTAAACTAAACTGAACTAAACTAATATGCAGGGTGATCGATGGTCGGCATGGACTCAATGGGCCGAATGGCCAATTGTGCGCCATATCTCCAAGGTCTACACATTAAAACATTCAGCTCAAATAATTCAAATGTCCTTTTAAAAAACCTCAGCGTCTACTGAAAAAAAAGACGAGCTGCTTCAGTGGCTGCTTTTCATCTATTGTCATTGGGGGGGGTGTGTTATGGTCACATGCAAAGTAAAAATAAAGGAAATTTCCTAAGTATCTCTGCCTGACATTCTAATTCAAAGTTGATTCAATACAACATCCATGGAAAGGTTCACAAAGTTTGCTCAACAGGAAAATAAATGCTACTACTATTTTCTCTTCGTATGAACAAAATGAAAATGCCACTAGTATGCTGATTCCAGACCACATTTACTTTAGACCTTCAAACCATTGGTTAACAAGGTAGTGGGCAACATCAGCAGCTGCCACTTTGGGGAAAAGGGTGGGGGTGGGGGTGCGGATGGGGGATATAATTCACAAGTAGATGAGAAATTGCATTTTCTTTCAAAAATAAAATATTCAGACATTCATAGATTTGATGAATTTCAGAAAATTGTACATCCTGCAGGTCAACTATAATTACAAAAAAAAGTAAATAGAAACTTACCAAGTTTCAGGAGCACTTCCAACATCAAAATATTAATCTTAATTTTCATTGTAAAAACAGAATTCACAAAGCATAATGTGCAGATGCTTCATATGCCTCACTAAATCTGCTTTCTTAACACAGATTTGCCTTTGATATTTTTTCATTTGAACTCTCTTTACCATCCATTTATTATTGTTATTATTAGGTTCAGACAATATAATTGCTTTATTGAACAGTCTACACTATTAAGTGTTTGCCTCAACAAAAGAGTTTATAGAAAGACACAGGGTGCTGGAGCAACTCAGCGGGTCAGACAGCATCCCTGGAGAACATGGATGGGTGCCTTTTCAGGTCCTGACTCTTCGTTAGCCTGATTATAGTGGGGTTAGGGAAGAAAGCTGGAAGAGACGAGGGGCAAGGCAAAGCCTGGCAGGTAATAGGTGGATCCAGGTGAGGGGGCGGGGGTTGGTTTAGGCAGATGGTGCACAGATGGTGGCAGAGATGAAAAGACAGAAGGTGTGAGACAAAAGAATGAAGAGCTATGATTTGTGAAACCAGGGGATTTCAAAGAGGAAGGGGAGAAATCCAGGAATATTAGGTGCGAGCCCAGGTGTTGCACAGCGGACAGAGGGGGTTTGGGGGGGGGGGGGGGGTGGGTGAGGGTGAGTGTCAGTGGATGATGCATTTAATGCAGAGGGTTGTGGGGTGAAAGGAGAGGACCAAGGGAATTCTATCCTTGTTCTGGTTGGGGGAGGGGGAGAGAGAGCAGAACTACAGGACCCAGCAGTGACATGGGTGATGCATCCATCTCTGACAGCAGCGGGAAAACCATGTGTACTAAAGAACGAGGCCATCTCTAATGTTCTAGAATGGAAAGTTTCATCTTTGGTGCAGATGCAGTAGAGAGGGAGAAATTGAGTCGGGGATAGCAACTTTGCACGAGGCAGGGTGGGAAAATGTTTAGTCCAGATAACTGCGGGAGTATGTAGGTTTGTAGTTGACGTCAGTCGATAGTCTGTCTGTCTTCTGTAATTATAATTAAGTTAAAATTATCCTGGCACCTCTAAATTCTTATCCCTACATTCTCACTTTCTTTGCAACCTGAAGCTCCTAGACAGTGTGACAGTGACTCCTCAACTATTCCATGTTGCTCCGTCACCTTTATGCGAGTTGTAGAAATGAAATTAAAAAGCTATCACTGTCACAACCTTGCTAAAACACACATTGTATAAGTAAATCCAGCTGCCACACATTCACATTTTCCACTATTTAACAAGCAGTTTTGTCTTTTTTCAATAAATATTTGGAGATTTGATTTGACCAGAAAGATCTACTGCAACCCTCCTACTGCTACCATTGACTAGGAAAAAAATATGGAAAAGATAAACACAAAATGTAGTAATTTCTATATACCACAGCCAACATAACATGCATAAATTTTATATGACTGGCTCTTACTGAGAGCAAACAGGGAACCGTGTTCCACTCTATAATTACCTAGTGTATTTTTAAACCCCAATGTAAATATCATAGATAAGAGCCTCACCTTTTGTATGCTGAACTATTCATTGCCCTAAAGGTTTAAAAAATGCATATTTTATAATTGCAGTATTCGATATGTGCATAATTCTCCTACGTTGCTCAGATTCTTTTCGCATCCAAAACAAATAGAGGTAATGTTTCATTGACTTGTTTCAGACTTTATCACATGCTTCATCAACAAACTTGCCAAAGCCCTTTCAACGGTAGATTATAAATTTGAGACTAGTGCCCACACCATCCCTCTTCAAAACTGTTCAAAATATAACTGGAAGCATAATTTCACTCAGATGTTCAGGCACACCACGTTTCCTGATGCCTAACTATTAATGACCTGAAAGTCAAAGTTGAACTCCAATACATTCAGTTTAAGTAAATAAAATACCTTCAACAATGGATTCAAAAATGTTCATTCATATGCCAATTATACAAAAAATAGAAAGAAACCTCTAAAAGCACGTTATGAAACTTGGTGAATATTAAATCAAATACAAGCAGATAAAAATGTTAAATTATAGTATTCATCAACACAGGATTACAAATTATTGTCACTAAATTTACTTGAACCAATTATGAACATAAAATATCTTCCACCCTAGCAATTTAGATTCATGAGATTTCACAACAAAGCACCATCAACCAGATAGGAATTGGTGTGTACTAAAAGGGCAAAATATTCACATCTTCCGGAAAATGCAGTTGGTAGAAATTAGCCACTTTAATTATCCTTCACCTACTAAAGTCCCCAAACTCAGTTGTGTACACTGCTTCACCTCAGCAAAATAAAGAGGACTCACTTGGGAGATATATTTATGCTTTTCCAGGTATTTGGCTTCATGAAACAAACTGGTGATGTCCTAAGAGCGGGTCTTTTGCACTCTTTGCACTTGGAGACACGTGTTTAGTTGAAGAATAGACTGCACAATTTACACAGTAGGGAGAAGCTTCCCTTTGATAAACTGGTAAAACGTCTGTCAGAACAGCTGCAGCCACACAAAGCTTTCAATGCAGTTCAGTTTTTCTTTTAAAGTATGGTCAAGATTAAGGACAATTGTAAGTAAGCTGTGCATTCACAATCTTTGCTGCCTCTGAAATTCAGGGGAAAACAGAGCATATTGCAAATAAAAGACTTGTTTTTGCATCATATTACAGTTGGGCAATGGTCATATGTCCAGTGATCCCAACCTACCATCATCAACCAATATATAGGATCCAATATTTAAAAAAATAATCATTTAGTGGAATATTTCTTAATTATTCAATGTAACAGTTTGTTGCAAACCACTATATGCATGAAAATTTTCAATACTTCAGTTTTATAACTGGCTTTTTATGAGTTTGAATCAGTGCACTTCTAGCACAGCTCCTTCAGTTTAAAAATTCAAGTTACGCTGCATTGTGACCTTTTCTATCCATTAAAAAATATAAAACATTGACAGGATCGCCGATCAAATGTTCCCCCCCCCCCCCCCCCCCACCCACCCCCCCAAAGGAAAGAGACTGGGTTTCTCTCGCCTTTAATATCTCAGATCCCCGACACTAGAAATCATTGTGGCTCATCTGTGCATTGCCTCAAGCATTTGAGCACCCATCATTTCTTGGCAACTTAAAAAAATAGACTGACTGGAGTACTGAGCTTTTTTGATCAATACTGCTGTTGAAATATTCTGTTTTGAATAAAAACATATTTCCATTTATATAGCATCATTAACAGTCAATATGTTCCAAAGTTCTCAAGATGAAGTGTAATAAATTCTATCATGCACAGAAATGTCACGATCAACTTCTGCACATTTAAACTAAAATATTATTATGGTATAAATGATTCAATGATTTGTTTTGGTAATGTGCTGATTGAGATATAAATATTGTTTAGGATACTGGAACTAACTTGATCTTCAAACAATAGCATGCAACTTTTTTGAATCTATTCGAGGAAAGGTGCTCAGGCCACAAATTATCTTAGCAAAAAAAGACATCACTGGCATTGCAATGCCTCCACCATAATGACAGCGAAGATTGTGAACTCAAATCCCTGAAGTCGGTATTGAACTCATGATCTAACATGAACAGAAACGCAACAATTGACGTGTTTGAGACACAAGCCATTCAAATCTAAATGCTGCTTATTGGATTGACACAAAGTATTAAGCTTGAGAATTTCAGCTTTTCAATTTCTGTTTCAGCATCATGTTCTATGCCCCATTCCGATGTGTAGTCATTGACGTTTGTCTGCTTAAATACTCATATTCTGTCCAGTTACATACTTTGCACACCTTATCCTCCAATTTTTAGATATTTCTTGCAAACCTAGTGTTCTGTCACGTCTTTAGTGAGATTGCAAAATTAAGGTAGGTTTTAGAGCAATTATATTTTAGTGTGTGCACATTAAAAATATGATGCAAAATGAAAGTCGCAAACTATGGAATTCATATTTTTTAGTATTGTTATCAAGGAAAATAAAGCAATTCCAATTTGATATTATTCATATGGAGGAGATCATTTGCAAAATTGATGGTTTTGCATGGTTCAGACTTAGTTCGGGATTAAACCTAATAGAATGCAATCCATGCATCAAGCACTTCCTCCTCTGCTTTCATCACAAGCCCTGTAAACAACAATTCTTTGACCTGAAGGATTAATTTAGTTTCTTTTTTTCACATAAGATGTGTGCTGATTGTTTCCACCACTTGCCGTTTTTACTTAATCCCTTTAAATAGGCCCTATTTTTATTTAACCTTTCAGCCAATTTCCTATTCATACCCATGACGTTGTCCAAATTCACAGGTTTCAAGGTGTACTGTGTTATTAAGTTTCTCAGCCCATTTTCTTATCACTTGCAAGTGGTCAAGATTGGTCAGGGTTATATTTTCCTATTTCCGTGATTAACTTTAATCATATTTACATCAGTAACATAGTTAATCAATTTTGCTAATTCCAAGGATCAAAAAGCTACCTAATGGTTCTGTACACATGTCCATTTTGTCACTTTCTAAAATATGGACACATTAATCAGTTTGCATTTATTGGCACCTCCCAGGGCCGGATTTGTGTATAGGCTTCATAGGCTTAAGCCTAGGGCCTCAAAATCTAGGGGGCCTCCGGCCAAGGTGTTATTTTCCCAGAGAAAAAAAAATTGGAGTGCTATCTGGTTCTGGTTCTGGTTCCGGCCCGTTGGAAGTTTTGGGGAAAAAATTGCGACCATCCGCGCCTGCGCAGTTGGGGGAAACCAGTGACGTAGTAGCTACGCAAAATGACAGTCTCTCCGCGCATGCGCAGTGGGCCCGGGCGGGTTCAGATCTCCATTTGCACTCCACACAATCACCTCGATGCCTCGTGTCTACTCCAGATAAGTATTGGAATATTGCGTTGCGAGAGTGCCCGTTTCTTCGGGTTGAGACAGAGGGGTGAGAGAGAGGGAGGGGAGGGGGAGAGAGAGAGGGAGGGGAGTGGGAGAGAGAGGGAGGGGAGTGGGAGAGAGAGAGAGGGGAAGGGGGAGGGGGAGAGAGATGGGGAGGGAGAGAGAGGTGGAGGGGGAGGGAGGGGGTGAGGGAAAGGGGGATAATCTTTAGTGAGATTGTAAAATTAAGATAGGTTTTAGAGCAATTATATTTTCTCCTCCATATGAATAATATCAAATTGGAATTGTTTAATTTTCCTTGATAACAATACTGAAAAATATGAATTCCATAGTTTGCGACTTTCATTTTGCATCATATTTTTAATGTGCTCACACTAACATAGTCGAACAGTAACAGGCAATCAAATCAACACAAAACATTTTCTAAAAAATGGTTTTATTCACTCCAAAAACTTACAGTATTTTATTTGCGGTGTTTGCATGCTCCTTTATAACATTTTACATAACATTTTACAGTACAACTTGATTATTAAAACAAGGACAGCTTCAATTCTTGGTTTTAAAAAATGTATACAACAATGACCCCAATCATCCCATTCCAACCACTCATTACTCTTGACTCAACCAAAATTATTTCTGAAATATTTGTCATAAATTTGGTGCAAAAATGCTCCAAAATAAGGCTCAGAATGCACCAGAGAGCATCTAAAACCCCAGACCCCGGCCGCAAGGGTCTTTGAGCTTCACGCTTGTGATATGCGCTGCGTGCACTTATTTCACATAACATTTTTGTAATCCTGCCATGCCACCCCACTTTTTGAAAAGCTTTGTACGGGCCTGGTGTATAATATTTTTGACTCTGTCATAGGCCTTTCTTGCATATGCTGTCACAACGCACTGTAGTCTCGAAAACAAGACTTCAGTAACTTTCCTTGCCCTCCATTTCAGAATAATAGTGTTTTAAGCTGATAACTCGACACTAGCACTGGCAATAAATAAAAAGCACAGCTTTCCAGCCCTTATCTCATTGGCCATGCTCGGCTGCACATCGGTGTCAATCTGGTGGACTCTTCCATCTTCCTCTCGTCGTGGGGGTGGGGGATTGGGAGGGGCCTCACAATTGGAATAGCCTAGGGCCTCTCTTCATCTAAATCTGGCCCTGGCACCTCCTCAGGGAGCGCAAATTTTGTTTTAATGATCATTAGTTCCTGTTCCTTACAAACCTGCACCCAAGTATCTTTCAGAACTCGAGGAAAAATGTAATCCATCACTGGGGATTTATTTGCCTCCAGCTCATTTTGCCCTTCTATGTCTTCCATCATACTAATACTGAAATAATTCATTATACAGGATATCAATGTTTCAGAAGAGCACATTGGTTGGATCCTTACTTGTTGATAACTAAAGGAAGCAATCATTTAGATTGGGGGGTTTTAAATCATCATTTGCAAGCCAATTTGGATTTTTTGAAAGGATTTTATTTCTATTCTGACTATCCTAATATTGAGAGGGGGGGGATGGGTAATACTTCTTTCACTTTTATGTTCAGAATCAGCTGCATTGCCTATTTCTGTCTATTTTAATATATTTTAACATTCTTAGTAAGTGTCAGAGTTGTACCGCACTGTAATGAGCCCAAAGGTAGTATTTCTAAATTGTAACATACCCATAATACTACACTGGGGTTTCAGACTCGAATTTTCCACTTTACTCTCTAGAGTACCCACAAATATTTGATTTATAGAACATTAACAATGCACCACACATAACTCCTACATAGTTGCATTCATCACTTTTGTTATTTTTGTATTATAACCCCTTTTCCATTGATTTATAATTTGTTTGTTCCATATGCATGTCATCCATACCCGCTGAGCTGAATACAAATTCAGTTCTGCCAGTTAATTAAGAGTCATGATGAGAAATGGTCCCTTCAGCCCAACATGTCCATGCCAAATTTTTTTGCCCATCTACACTAATCCTATTTGCCTGCATTCGGAACATATCCTTCTATGCCTTGCCTATTTAAGTGCCTGTCGAAATGTCTCTTGTCGTGGTTGTATCTGATTCCGCCACCTCCTCTGGATGCAAGTTCTAGATATCAAACACTGTTTAAAACTTTTCCCTCAAATCCCTTGTAAAACTCATTCCTCTCAACCGAAACATATCCTGCCTTATTTTTTTAACAAGAGAAAAAAATTCTAACTATCTCCTCTATTTATACCCCAACTTATCATTCTTCCCCTGCTGCAATTTTTCTTTCCAACCTCATTCAAAATTTGTGGTTTTATGTAGGATTTCATCAGATTAGTTAGAATTTTGGTTTGTGAAATAATGAACATACAATGGCATTTTCAATTCATATCCTAAAAAAACATCTATTCCCTGCTAGGATTTTGTTACTATCATCCTTAAATTTGTCAACTAAGTAGACATTAATCCTGCGCAAGTCTTCACCAACAGTGATAAACATTCAACAGTAAGAACACCCCAGCTAGGCCCAATCTTATCCAACCACTCTTTCAAAGGTGCTCATTACACTTCTAACTGTAAGCTATCCAATTTAACCGAAAACTAACCTTGTGACATGACACATTTTTATAGCTCTAAAGAAAATATTTTGTTCAAGCCTAGACTTGAATGACAATAAATAGCATTCAATTCAATGTTATTTTACTTTCAAAAATATATTAATATCAAGAAATGAAGAGAACATTGAAGCTAATGTTATAATTGCATGATTAGTCAGCAAAACATTTGATAAACTGCCATTGAGGCAAAAGTTTGAATCTGAAATGATTTCCTAATCATAGAACATAGAAGGGTACAGCACAAAAACAGGCCCTTTGGCCCACAATGACTGTGCTGAACACAATGCCAAGACCTATTCTTATCTGTTTGCACATGATCCATGGGGGAGGTACTAGTCCTATGCCATCTCCCAGTTGCTAAACACTTTAACTCCCTCTCCCATTCACATCCAGAACTAGGGGTCACAGTTTAAGAATAAAAGGGCTGTCCCACTTGGGCGACCTATTTGGCGAGTTTAGAAGAGTTTAGGAGAGTTTGAAAAAATGACACGTTGAAGACCTCTTTCGACTATGTAGAAGACCTCCTTCGACTATGTTGAAGACTAGCTACGACTAGCTATGACTAACTTCTGGAAAATTGGACACTGAATAGTGGAGAGTGAAGACGACCTCCTTCGATCTCCTTCGACCTTCCTTCGACTATGATGAAGACTATCTACGACTACCTTCGACTACCTTTGAACTGTCATTTTCACACCTTACCCTTCCATATCTCTAGACTGGTTCTCAGTCAGGAGAAAAGTCTCACCCGAAACATCACCCTTCTCTCCAGAAATGTTGCCTGTCCCGCAGTTACTCCAGAATTATGTGTCTATTTTTGGTGTAAACCAGCAAATGGAGTTCCTCTCTTACAGATTGGTATTCTCCATAGTGAACTCACTGTACTCCATGTCCTTCTGCTTAGTGAAAACAGATGCAAAATCATTTAGTACCTCGCCTATATCCCCAGACTCAAAGTACAAATTCTCTCCTTTATCCATGATAGTCTTACCTTTTCCCTGGTTATCCTCTTGTTTTTAGTGTAGGTATAAAAAGTTTCAGGATTTTCTTTTGTCCATTTTAAAAATGGATGCTGATTTTACAAAGAAGTAATGTACTCAAAGACTAATTATGTAAACACCGACAGAAAGCAAATTATTAATGGCCCCGATTCAGAGTAGTGTTTCCATAACGCCCAACACCGTACAGAAATCTTCATGACTATCTCAACCACCGAAGAAAATAATTTGTTTGAAAATAGGAATCTATCCTGCGAGTTTGAAACTTGCGACTTGACTCACCAGCAAACTTATACTTTGTTGTGCAATGTATACTTTGTTTTGACCTGCTGTACAAGTAAAAATATCATAGCTGCTCATCATCACATCACCTATAATAACCCGCTATTTGAGATAGCACCTGTCCATCTAGTATAAGTTCATAAGGTTATGTGTAAAGAGCAGAATTAGGCCATTCGGCCCATCAAGTCTATCTGCCATTCAATCTATCTCACCCTCCTAACGCCATTCTCCTGCTTTCTCCCCATGACCCCTGACACCTATACTAATCAATAATCTATCCATCTCTGCCTTTAAAATATCTATAGACTTGTCCTCCACAGCCTTCTGTGGCAATGAATTCCACAGGTTCCCCACACTCTGGCTAAATAAATTCCACCTCATCTCCTTCCTAAAGGAATGGCCTTTAATTCTGAGATTCTACCCTCTGGTCCTAGTCTTTCCCACTAGTGGAAACATCCTCGCCACATCCACTCTAACCAGGCCTTTCACTATTCGGTAAGTTTCAATGAGGTGCCCCCTCATCCTTCTAAACTCTAAGGGTTTCAGGGAATTCCCATACCTAGAAAAATTAGTCTATTTAGTTCCCACAATTGTTTTTTCCCCAATAAACCCATGTACCTTTATACAAATAGTCCTGAAATTCAGATTATGCAATGGCATCATGTAGATTGGTAGAGTGCCTTATATAACAATAAACTTATCATTGAACAAAGAACAAAGTTTTGGAGGAACTCAGTAGCCCAAGCAGCATATGTGAAAGAAAATGGACAGACAACATTTTGTTCTGGGACCCTTCTTCAGACTGGAAAACAATACTTTATGGAATACTTTATTGTCACATGTCACAAGGCACAGTGAATTTTTTTGCTTGCATACCCAAGGTGTATAAATAGCGGCCACCTACGGCACTTACAGTTACAAAATACGTCGGCTCCTCCTTTGTTCTCCCCCCTCCCCCACAGCGGTTCCACCACGCTGAGTCCCCTTTGTCCATACACCCCTCCCCATTATCCATTGTTCTTTCCCCTCCCTCACGACGCCCCCCCCCCCCACGCCGGGTCCTCCACTGTGCTTCCCCTCCCCTCCCTCATGGCACCAGGCTTCACCACTGCCGAGGCCTCATCGCCGCGAGGCTTCACCACCGCCTCGGCCCCCTCGGCGCGAGGCTTCACCGCTGCCACTGAGTAGAGGGGAGAAAACCGATCTTATTGAACCATATCTTGCTGTTTTCATAAACTCATCAACCAACACTTGTTTCGCTTGTAATCATAACACTGCCCAACCCTGCATCCCTGCCTCAGCTCATTTGCTGTCACCACAAAGCATATTTGGTTTTTCCACACCTAATTTCCCCAACACATCTCTCATGGCCTCTCTTGTTGAACTCCACAAACTGAGGCACAAAAGCTGGATTTAAAAAAAAATCTCACATTTGTTTGAAATCCTTCTAAGATCTCAAACCTCATTACTACTTTATAAATATCCGTGCTTTTCCAATTCTGGCCCTTGATTAAACCACCAGTTTTAGCCACGTTAGCATTAGCAGCCTTACTTTCAATTGTTATTATCCATCTTAAAATTTAGATTTTAACTTTTGGACTTGGGAGTGCTGGTGCAGGATTCCCAAAAAGTTAATCTGCAAGTCGAATCGGCAGTAAAGAAAGCAAATACAATGCTAACATTTATTTCGAGAGGGCCTGTATACAAAAACAGGGATGTAATGCTGAGCCTCTATAAGGCACTGGTCAGGCCGCATTTGGAATATGATATGCAATTTTGGGAACCATATTTGAGGAAGGATGCGCTGGCTCTGGAGATGGTCCAAAGGAGGTTTACAAGAATGATCCCAGGAATGAGTAGGTTCACATATGATGAGCGTTTGACGACACTGGCCCTATACTCGTGGAGTTTGGAAAAATGACGAGGGACCTCATTGAAATGTACAGAATAATGAAAGGCTTGGATAGAGTGGATGTGGAGAGGATATTTCCACTAGTGCGGGAGTCTAAGACTAGAGGTCATAGCCTCAGAATTGAAGGACATTCTTTTAGGAAGGAGATGAGGAGGAATTTCTTTAGTCAGACGGTGGTGAATCTGTGGAATTCTTTGCCACAGAAGGCTGTGGAGGCAAAGTCAGTGGATATATTTATGGTAGAGATAGATTCTTGATTAGTGTGGGTGTCAGAGGTTATGGGGGGAAGGCAGGAAAATGGGGTTAGGAGGGAGAGATACATCAGCCATGATTGAATGGCGGAGTAGACTAGATGGGCCGAATGGCCTAATTCTGCTCATATCACTTATGATTTTGGGATTAAAGGCTTCAATCAAAGCTAACATGGACTAGCATTAATTATTGCTTGATTAAATTCTTTTGAGGAGACGTGACATTATTTCTTTGAATAAAGATGCAAAGCATGTTACAGTTACCCAAATGGTAATAGTAAATGTCAACAGTTTGGAACAGAGGTGACTTTGAATTACTTACAGCATTTTCATCTGCACTAGTTTAAATACGCTAACAACATTTCCGTTTTCAAAGAAATTTCTCCACCTAAACAGTGTAAATATGGAACAAAAATATTAGTTGTAGAATCAGATAGCTCAGCCTAATCTTGTTTCTCTCAACCAATGCAGAGATATAAAACCAAAAGCACACATGAATAACATAAGGCCGCCTGTGTTAATGTTGATAATAGATAAATCAATCCAAAGTCGCAGTCCATAACAGATTTTTTAAACATGAATTAATGACTGAGGTGTATCTATAGGCTGAGTAGGAAGATATATTTGAATGACTCCGCATTTACCAATACCTTCACTTCTGCCTGCAACAAGTTTTACCATAAAGGAAAACTAAAGTTTGTATAAACTTCCATACTAAAAAATGGATTTAAAATAATCGATCTATGTCAATCACAATCCATTGTACATGCTGTATTTAGATTAGAGCCCCTTTGAATATCTGAAATCGCTTGAATACAGGCTTTAAAACTTAAGTATCTGAAACAATAAGCTAACAGAATTAAGCCCAAAATCAAAAACTCTGCTACTGTTGTTAGAAGATGTGTTATTGTTGGTGTGTAGAAATTGCAAGAATTTGGAAAACAGCTTGTATTAAGGTTTATTTTTCCCGTAAATTCTTAGACGGTAAATAATTTCCCCACAAATAATTACTGTAATTTTGTACAAATGTTAAGGAAAAACCTGGTACAAAGTGAATTTTACAGTGAACACATGGATGTTGGCTGCCGCTTAGATAAAATTTGTACTGTATGGCAACTGAATGGGCAGAGACAGACAAAGGAGAGACAATAAAGCAAAAGCAATTTGAAATAAATAAAACATTAAACATTAACACATCTGATCAACATTAAATGTTCAATCCTTATTACCATCTTTATATAAATGTTGTTTAATCTGGATTCTGCACAATAGTTATCTGGCATATAATTCTCCTCAAATATAAATCCACAATTAACTTGTGGTGCGGGTGGACAGGAGTAATGATTATATAATGGTTTTAGTTTCTTCAAGACATTTTTTTCCCAATAATATAAAAACAGGGAGCCATTTTAGTTTCTTTGAATTACCTGTTTTGCCAAACTCTACAAGGTTCAAATCAGATTTGTTTTGTGGTACGTTACGCTGTAAAGGAAGAAGAATGCCACTTACGATAAAAGGATTTCTCATTGCCTCTGTATTGTGCTTGATATCCAAACATGAACATCAAACAGGAAATACTGAATGCCAGCATTCATTTATGTCGATTTTAGGAAATAAGCGTTCCAGCAATTGACGTTTCCACTTACCAATGATACATAAAGAATGGAAGGCAGTACATCAGCATGTACAATAAGTAGCTGCTTTGGAATGGCTTCAGAAGTTAGATGTTGCTTCCGTATCATGGAATTATCCCTTGTGACATCAGAGAATAGTTGCTCTGTAACATTTCTGAGAAGAATGAAGCTATAAAAACAAACATTTTATAACGTTGCACCCAGGAGGTGCACAATAAATGGAAAGTACTTTTGCTCACAAAAATACTTATGAAATCTGATTTTGCTTCTGAAGTAAAGAATCTATATCAACTGGACATCAAGAACTTGCTATGAAAATGTAGTATTTGGCCACGGTAATCATTCTAGAGATTGCATTTTGAAATAGCAAGCAATCATTCACCAAAATTCAACAAGAATTTCAACCAACAGGAATCATTATGATATCAACGATGATAACGATAATCCTCTACAAGTTTTGAAGTAACAAGTTTACCTATCTTGCGAAATGTCAATTCTATTGCAAATCAAAGGGCAAAGGGCACATTCGATGCCTTCCAGATTACACCCAGCCTTGTCCATTGTATAATTCATGAGCATTTCGCTTTCTCCAAGCAATGTCTTCTGAACTGATACAGATTACAGCAATGGCACAACACCAAAATGAATGTGGCAATTTATTTTGTTTTAAAACTTGTTTTAAGTTGTAACACTGAAAATATTTTTCTACGTGGCATCCAGTCAAGTAAAAACTAAGTTGTGCATTATGTTTAGTATGTACGATTATTCATGGAGTTATCATTCATGAATGACCAGTGCTGCTGTTCTGTTGTTCATCAGCCAAAGTCATCCCTGTCCCACCTCCGCACCACAATCACCCCTACTCCTTACAAATACTCAATCTTGCTTGCTACTTCTAAACCTAGATACTAAACTTGCCATTATCAACAAATCCTTCCAAACGCCTTCCAATCCTTTATCAAGCTCTCGAATGTCAGCCCTTCTACTGCCCTTCTAATTTTGGCTGTGGACGCTCTTGTGCTATCCAATTTCCCCACCACTGGCCAAAACGAAAAAACCTGACGCATTTCTCAAATACCTTGAGTAAAAGAACAATAAACCCTGTATTCCAGTCTATGGAGCAAAAACAAGTATATCTGCAGTATAAGTGAGTTCGATATTCTGACTGCGCTTGGCCTGGTCATAGGTCACTCTGCATAAACATTGCTGGAAGCACTGCAGCTGCGTGCATATAGACCTTCATTTCATCCGTATTTTTCAGCTTTGATTCTTCTAGGTAAGAAGATACTGCTTTCAAACTAGTTGTATTTATTGTTCATTTGTACAAAGCTACGATGATTTTGTTGTTTTTATTGCTTTATGCTTTGGTGAATGAACAAGATCGTGCTGCTGCGTGGGGTCCATGGTCGGGGTTGGGCCTGGGTCTCTGGCGCTGCGGGTGCTGTTGAGTTGCTGCTGGGCCGTCGGCGGGCCAGGGACCGTCGGCTGCACCTCTCTCCTTGTCCAGTGACGTCGGTTGGCCCCATTGGTCATCGGCGGGGATGCACACGGGGTGCTGCTGTGGCTCGGCAGGTCAGGAAACATCTCTGGAGAAGGGTCTTGACCCGAAACGTCGCCCATTCCTTTCCTCCAGGCTTTCGCCGGCACTGGGGGGGTTGGCCGGCGGCCACTGCGTGGGGCGGGGGATGCGGCTGGCGATCCCCAGCCCGTCGGGGTGCAGGTTCCCCGGGAGTTGGAGCGGGGTTGGGCTGGAGTTGCCGCTTCTTCTCCGCGCTGGCTGTAGGCCGTTGCTCAGGGCCGGTGTCCCGTCGGTCCGGGGTCGCCACGGATGTCTCTGGCCGCCCCTCGGGCGGGGATGGGACACTCGGGGGGGGGGGGGCGGTCCAGTGGTGATTCGGCAGAGCTTGCGGCGCCGGGTACCCAGCTTCAATCCTGGCTGCGGATGAGACGCTGGTCTGTGCGTGCAGCAGCCGAGAATGTCTCTCCGCTGGTCCAGTCTCTCCCGTCTTCCTCTCTCTCTCTCGTTGTTACACCTCACTCTCCCGCTACCTGGCACCCCCATTCCTCAGATTAAATATATTTTTACACATTAGTTATGAATAAAGATAAGAATTTATACACAGTTTGTTCAGCCAGCGCTTTGTCCGCTTTTTCTTTATGGCGAATGACATTTGACAAATCCCATGATTCCTTGCGTTTTTCAGAATAACGAATTCGCTTATTCCTAGTCTAATTGGTTTCCATAAGTGAATGGAAAGTGAGGAGCGAGGCAAAACAAACACCTGCATCAAAAGACACCGACTTTGCAAGATAAAAAAACATAAGACACTTTACATCTGGTTTAGTACAACAGCACCATTACCAAACACGTAGCCAATTATATTAAAAAGAAACCTCTTAAAGAACAATCCTACATACAATTTAGCCAAAACTATTCTGTTTAGCATTTATTATCCTCCATAATCTTTGAAATGTGGGCCCTTAATTGTAACAGATTTAAGGAACATTCTTCATGCAGCTGAATGTTCCTGGTTGCTTCAAGGTAGTTATATAAAATTTAATCACAACTGAAGATAATTATAGCAGATAGATGATAATGTTTAATAGAGTAGGAATAATAGCAGGAATAGTAGGAATTGAGAGGCTTCCAAAATTGTAAGCCCTGGAAATCAAATATGATCAATAAATATGAGATAACCAGCAATATTCACAGCACATCAAAAATAATTTTAGACAAAGGATAGTGAAGGGTGATAGATTTGGACATTTTTTAAATTCTATTTATTGAGACCTTCCAAAAATACATCAGCAAATCCTATTTCTTTGGTAGTTTTAAGTAGTCTCTTGAGATTGAGGGCGACTTGCTTCCACTCCATTTTCATGGATTCTGAGATAACGGTAGAAGCCAATGTGGGAATGGAAGCCAAGGACGGGATGGTGAGTAAATTGAGTATTTTTTCCACAATTAATGAAGGGTTTCTGTATGCTCCTGATGGGCAGACTCTAGTTTCCTAATGCCATTATAATTGCTCCTCCTCTACTTTAAACTGTCATGAGACAGGGATTCCCAAGAATGTTGGATTGTCGCCACCCCTCCATGGAAGATTTGAGCACTTCCTTGAGTATTTTCCTCTAGTAACCTCTTCAATGCGCTATTTACAAAGTGACAGGATGATCAAGTAGAATTTTACCTGAACAAATTGGACACTGGAGATGAGATGAATAGAACTTGACAAATACTAAAATTATCTCTTGGATCTTGAAAAACCTTACTCAGAAGAACACATGTGACCCTGCACATCATTTGCTTTCCCAACTGAATCTCATATCCCTCTATTAGAGAAATCTCCTCATCTTGGCCTTAAGTATATTCGTGACTGAGAGTCAATAAATAATTCCAAAGATTCTTAGCCCTCTAAGTGCTGAAATTGATCCTGGTCCCTTATCTGGAGGTTGTGACCCCAAGAGGAAACAGCCTCTCAACAAATATCACATTAATCACTCTCAGAACCATGGATAATTCAACACTCATTCTTCTAAAATCCTGTACGTATGTTACTTAAGCAACAACCTTCTCATCTCATATATTTAGTGCACCTAGGCTGCACAGATTCCATTACAGGAGTATCCTTCCTTGAGAATGCAGAGCAAAACTGCACAAAGGAGCACAAATAATATATTCCTAAAACAGAACAAGATTATCAAGATTTCCTTACTTCCTATTCCAAATACCTTGCAACAAGGCCAACAGGCTATCTGGCTTCTTATAATGTTTTGTTTCTCCATTTCAAGAACCCTTGGTATCAGGGTGGGTAGGGATAGAGAGTACAGTTTGCTCATGATAGAAGAAAAGATATGGGAATTATCACTGCACATCAGAATCTTGGAATGAGTCGTTTTGACAGACTAAAGGTCATAATACTGCTTTATTTGTTCCAGTTAATGGCAGTTAATGTTTAAACAGCTGTCCACCATATCCATTCAAATCTGCATCCCCTGCACTTAGGATGTAAGCCGTAGAAAATGAAAATATTTGTTGCCAGATAATTATATTTTCATTAATTTTATCCTGGTTACCTTATTTTTAAGTTGCCTTCTTCAGAGAAGAATCAGTTGGTAACTACTGCCAAAGTACAATAAAATAATCCTTTAAGAATGATAATAACTCAATTACAACTGAACACCCAAGCTTGGTTCAATCAAAATAAACTGATTCATTCTGTTGTAGAGAAAATTGCACATTAATGTGGAGAATCAGTCTAAAATGGGATCCATTGTATTCCATAACCCAAAGGAAGTTTATTCCTCCACTAAAGATAGACATAAAATGCTGGAAGAACTCAGCAGGACAAGCAGCATCTCTGGGTCTCGACCCACAACATCACCCATTCCTTCTCTCCAGAGATGCTGCCTGTCCCGCTGAGTTACTCCAGCATTTTGTGTTTATCTTCCGTGTAAACCATCATCTACAGTTCCTACCTACACATTATTCCTCCACTGTCAAGACAACTTCACTAACTTTAATTCTGTATTGAATTATTTGGAAAATATACAAGATTTAGGGAATCCTAGTCCAAGACATGCATCATATCCACGCCAGCTTCAAATTTAACACCTATTCCAAAAGGCTATCTATTGGTCGGTATTATGCCTAATATCAGGAACAAATTCAAACCCATGTATTAAAACTTACATCTTTATGACATGATACCTACTTAGAAATCTGTAAATCCAATTGGATGACATTGGCAAATATTTAGTGATTTCAACCCTTCTACAATTGTGGATTTCCTTATCATTCCTTCCATGATAAGCTAAAATGAAAGACAGAGCTTGGAAGGGGGGGGGGGGTTGGTAATGTGGAAAAGGTGCTGTAGATATGCTGACATAAATTGCACAAATTCAACAAGATGGTGAAAAGAAAGTGCATGATATAACAAGATATTAGTGCAAAAAAAAAAGACACAATTAGAATGCAAATGCATGAGGTAGTCGTGGTATTCTGTTACAAGTAAAAGCTTTTGATGATGGTGGAGGTGGAGCTGGGCCCATGATAGACTGGGCTGGGTCCACCACTCACTGCATTTCGCATGTTGGAATCCCTATACCAGGCCACGCTGCAACCAGCCAGGATTTTGACAGAATACAAAATCTGTTTACATAAATCTCTATAAGATTCTTAATTGAATTGGTATCATTTCATTTATTAGCTGGACATTTCAGTGGGTTTAAACATTTACCATTCACATCTGGGAGAGACAGCTGAATCCATAACACTCGACTGAGTTTTATATTTTGTCTGCTACTTCCAATAATTTGACCCGAGGAGATTCTCTACAGGACCGATCAAGCTCAAGTTTCCCATCTCCAGCATCGAACTGGTGAAGATGATAATCAAGGTTAATACTGTATTGGGTTGAACACTCATGCTGGGTCCCCAAACTCAAAATATTCCATTTAACAGGAGCTACCTTTTATCTTATTCACAAAATACCTTTTTGTATCTACAGAAAACATCTGTTCAGACATCTAAGACCTCAAACCTGCCACAAAGGTCCTAGTCTACCAGGCAGCAGTGATTCCTGCTCTCCTATACAGGTCTAAGACATGCACCATTGCAGGAATTCAAAACACTGGAGCGGACCACCAACACTGTCTCCACAAAATTCTCCACATCAACTGGCAGGATAAGCAAACCAAGACAACATCTTAAGCGGACCACATAATCCAAAAGTGACATCAGACCTCCAAACAGCCGCTCCAAACCTCACAATGGCAAAAGAATAAGACAAAAAAATGCTTCATAAGTGATCTCAAAGCCCCTCTAGAAATAAAAACTGCAATTCTGTCATCAATTAGTCCACGAACTGAGACCAGCATCCACAACGGTATTCGGAATCTCAAATCTCTTTATTAGAGTCATACAGCATGAAAATAGGCCCTTCGGCCCAACTTGCTGATGCCATCCAAGATGTCCCATTTGCACTAGACCCACCTGTCTGCATTTGGCCCATATCCTTCCAAACCTTTCCTATCCATGTATCTGTCCATACTATTGGAAGCATGTAGAAGACTAACAACAAAAAAAAGGGGTGCCCTTCTTTCCTTAGTATTCACCCACCTGCCCAGTCAAGCACCTCCTTATCCACCTGTGGTCAAATCTGTAGATTCTGCATTAGCCTCATCAGCCAATTAAGAATCCATAGAACTGGAGTGGAAGTAAGTCCCCCTTAACACCAGAGGATTGCTTCATTATTCATAATTAACAAACAATATCAAACTAAATGTTCTTGAACTGAAGTATTTCAACAAGATTCAGGTAGTTGCCTCAAAAAAAGCTGGTAAAACTTTTTTTTGTTCTTCAAGGCATGGTGGTTGGGGGGGGAATAGTAGAGATACAGTAATGGAGAATTAAGCACCTGGTATTACACCTAACCTCCTAGATCTAGCCAGATGTACAATAATCGTCTGTATTGTATCCAATGATACCACTAACATTTTGATTCTGAGCAATGTATTCCCATTGATGTTTCTAATTGTGGTGTTATTGCCCTCTTCCTTCATCCTCCTCTTTCCTTCATCCTCCTCCTTCCTTCATTCTCCTCCTCCCCCCCCCCCCCACCCCCCCACAGAGGCAAACTCCCAAACATAGTGCAAGATTTTGTTTTGTTACTGCCGTACAAGATAATTAACTTTAAAATGACTGTATACCAACTCTGTTGAGGTGGGAGTCGTAAACCTATCCACCTCTGCCACTCGATGGATTTTTGCTTTGATTACAATCCATTGTTTTTGCCTTTTACCCAATGTTCTTGTATCCCACGTTTCACCAACATCCATCCCAACAACGGGAAAATGTGTTGGTACAAATTGGGCTTTAGCGAATCTCAAAATATCTCCCGCCATACAACAAGATGTAAAAAGGTTTATTTCAAGAAAAGTAATTACGACGAATTACTTTATTTTGCTTCGGACACATTGTTGCAGCCTGCAGAGGACTTAAATTACCAATAAGCAACTCTGGCCAAAGGCTGTAATAAAACAAACTGCAACTTTATAGTTATGTGCTTAAAATGTACCTCCGGGTTTAGATATGTGACCGCTGTTGTGCTGTACCGCCAGCTGACCATTTATAACACATTCTCGCCCAGTTTACATAACCCTGGGCTATATTTTAAACATTACATCGTCCCGAAGTAATAAAACTACGCGAGTAACGGTGGTCATTTTTTTTAATCTTTCTGTGAAATTACCATTGATCCATCAAAAACATTGGCAACCTGAACAGGTTCACCATGTCTCATTACACTGTTAAAATAAAGCCCTAACTGGAAGTTGGAAAACATTCCCATCTGTACGTGCCAAATTAAGGACGATGACTGCCTAAAACGGCATCATCAGCTGAATTCGCCATTACCAAAAAGGATTCGACACGAAGCGTGATAATCCTGGTGCGAGGATCGACCCGCAGGACAGCACCTGGCGCACCACTATTTCACTTACTCCAAGATCATCCTGCCTAACAGGGAAAATAATCAGCTTTCCTGGATAATGAAAATCGCCCATCTGTTAAGCCCTCTGAAAAAAATTTGACCTGTCTCTACATATTACTTTTACGTTATGTCGGAAACAAAGAGATATAAATCACATAAATATATATATATATATATATATATATATATATATATATATATATATATATATATGATTTATATCTCCAATATATATATAAAGCAATGGTATGTTAAATCATTGTCCTCGATTAAATGAGAGCCCGGACTAGGGTGTGGGTGACAGGAGGCAATGTGTCCGCGGATAATAAACAGGAGGTAGGGGCTGTTCGCCAGCCGGTGTTTAGACAAGAGAAACTGGACAGTTTATGCCAGGAAGTCGGCACAGATACTCAGATCCGCAGCGACACGTGGGTCGGAGAATCGCTGAAATAGAACCATGCCGATTCATTGTTTCTATCCCAGGTCAGCAGAGGGCATTTACATATCAATCTTCCAGCGAGTGAAGCGGCGCTGATGCTGGTTACCGCTGATGGGACCTCTGGACGGTGATTCCCGTTCGAAGCTGCATTATTAGCCTAGCCTGGTTTGCGCATACCACCGCAAACATAATCATCGTTTACGAACAAGCCGGATTGAAGAGCTCCCCCTTACTATGCAAACAAATCCAACGGCGCTTAGGTGTTAATACAATATACACGCGAACCGAAATATTTATTTAGTCATCTTCCCTTCCTTTTACAGGTTCCGTGGAAAGCCGCGCTCTCTGGCGATTCCCCTCTCTCATCCTTTAAACACACCTTTTTTTTGAAGGTACAGTACAGAGTTACTTTATTCCTAGCCACCTGGTACATAGAAAATGCCAAAAAAAACAATGCACTTTCCTTTAGGAAATCCTCACTCTCCTATACAAGACCTCCAAAAGTATTGGTTTTTTAAAAAAGAGACACCGAGAATCATCACCCACATAATCATCTGCTGTTCTGGATCTGTCGTGACTGTAGCTGTAGACTTGTCGGTCAATAAAACCGCAGAAACGTTATATCAGACCACCGTCGCCTAAGAAGATTAACAAAGCTAAATGCTGTGCAATTGACTAAAAGCCTGGCTTCAAGAAGGTTGGGGAAACATGATTGTATTTGATGAGTCCAGTACCATCTACAATGCAAAAGAAACAGGGCTTGCCCAAAAACTGCAAATGACTAGGACAGCAGGTAACGCCTATTGTAGTCTCAGACAACAGATGGACAAGCTTTGCTTTCGTACTGTATGGTATAACGCATCAATTCTTTCAAGCACACTTACATAATCTAAAACATTACCCACTTCCTTTCGGAAGCACCCGAAAAGATGGCAGAAATATTCAGATTTTAATTATATATGTTTTTACTAACAACGCAGTTTAACTTGAAATAACATATTACATCACAATTCTATTTTTAAAATTCCAATTTGATTACACTTAATCAACATTGTTCAAACGAAAGCACAGAAAGGGATATCCCCGGACTCCAGTTACTACAAAGTACACTCAAGCTTGGCAGTACCACAGATGAACATGCAGCAATGCTGCTCAGCAATACTTCGAACAGAGAATAAAACTGTTTCCTATGTAGAATTTCTCAACAATTACAAAATTAAAACGCTGTTAGCGTCACAAAGAAATATTTAAATTGTGCAAGATATCGTTACACTACAAGCTGCATTATAAGACTCTCCATTAACCTGATACAATAATAAGTGAAACAGTTATTGATATTGACTAGTGAATGTCATTAAAATTTGCGCAAACCTGTCTGTCCCTTTCCAAGCGTTTTTTCCAGTCGATATGGTCCCACATATTGAGCATGTTGGGCTCCCCCGATTTCTTTACCCGTTGACATTTTGACCGGGCTTTAACAAAACAAAATCCTTTGCAGATCCACTAATTGGTAGGTTTTATGCAAATTTTCTTTTTTCCTGCAATTATTTGTTGTAAAAAATAATACGAAAAGGGCTATGATCCATACACTATTGTGCTGCACGCCAGTTCTACACCATGAAACAGTAGATACGATGCTTTACGCTGAGCAACCCAAAATGCTAGCGGAAGCGTCTTGACGCGAAATGATTGACATTACAACGAGCCACACATTGCAATGAGGCTCCACAAGAGCCGCTGCAGCAAACACCAGCCAGATTGCAATGTAATAAGGAACTTCAGGGCGAAGTCACTTTTAAAATGTTTTTAAAAGTTATATATTTAGAAAGTGACTGATAATAGAAATAAACTCGGAAATGAAAGCGATGCCTCAGAAAATAATAATGCACAAGAATGTTTCCAAGACAAATGCAAAACTACAAAGCCCACAGTGCACTGCTTCTAGCAGGCACCTGTTCAGTGCTTTCTGTAATGTTGAGCTGGTAATTTTAAAATTTCCGCCCTCAAACGTTGTAGGAGCCCATCGACTTTACACAGAAGTCGAAATATATTTTAGCATGAAGCTGCCTGTCCCTGGTTACGCAATAGTTTGTGGGTGGGTGTCACTTTGAACCCAGCACGCTGTGGTTGGGATGCTCCGCTGAAAGGCGGCTGCCCTGAGGAGGGGATGCACTCTCCGCCAGGGCGCGCAAGTGCGCCTTCTCCCCCGGGTATCAGGTGCATCGCATGGAGCTTAGCGGGTTTACCAAGAAAGAAAGAACATGGGGTGGAAATTATGTATTCATTTATCATCCACAACAGCAGGCTGTCGCAATGTATGGTTAATTTGAAGATAAATGGAAACACTGGGGCTCTTAAAGAAACAACGACTTCAACCGCCTCTTAAAGCAGCAATGAATTGACAATATTTCCGTTTGTACGAACACGATTAACTCCTTCAATCCCCCCATCGAAGCTCAATTCATTTGCCTGCCTTCCCTCCGAAATGGTCTGATACTAAGACTGCGCACTTGTTCCGGATTCTCCCACGACAGGAAATAGTTACGGTGTATTAAATCTAAATCCCGGATTCATTTCGAATACTTTGATCAGGTCATCCCAAGGCTTATAAAATCAATGGGATACAACCAACTCCTACAATATCTTCTCATAATATAATCCTTTAAACCCTGGTATAATTCTGGTGAAGTGTGGTGCCCCATTTCAGAGTCAATAGATTTTTCAGGTTCGATGCCCAACGTTTTATTACAGATGGGATGTGACCAAAGCTGGATAAACTGCTGCATCACTTCCTCAATTTGGAATTCCAAAGCCCATGAGATAAAAAGCTAATAAGATATTAATCCTTTGGTACTCTTGGGTATGAGCAGCTCGTGCACAGCTCCGAGTTTCTTATCATGAAGGAAACAATCCAATCCTTTTCCCCACACTGCCATAGCTCTTTTCCCAGCTAATTATACTGCACCTATCCATTGAACTGTCTTGAGTGCATTTAAACATCCGAGTATTATCTGCAAATCAGCCATTTATCTCTCCATTCACTTCATCCAAATCAGTAATATATGAAACAAACAAGATAGAATCCCAAGGAACAAAAATTATCACATTTATTTCAATCACCGTTTTGCTGAGAATCATAATTTTGTGCTTTTGTGGCACATTACATTATTTGCTTATTTAATAGATACTACTTAAAAAAAGGAAAAAGGAAACATTATCTAATGTTTATTTCATTGTTAGTTTTAAATACTAATCATCAGTTTCCACATTCGTTGTTCCTTTTTATGATACCCATGAGATAGTTTAGAACACTATTGATAAATCTTGAGTGGAATTCTATTATGTGTGTAATATTCATTTTCACATAGGTTAGGATGATCATAAAATACTTTTCCTTCGCTCCATAGATGCTGCTGCACCCGCTGAGTTTCTCCAGCATTTTTGTGTACCATAAAATACTTTTCTATATGATATGAATACAATAAGTCTGAGAGTAGATATATTTGACCAGATTTTTTGTTATTCTTATGGGATATTCATAGGAAGTGCAATTTTTACATGAATGTGGATTTTGCAACAGCCTGTATCTCTTGCGCCTTTGAGGCTTGATTTCTTTCTTCTTAACTTTCCCTAGTCTTTGCATGCAGCAGTGTAGTGATGAACATGAATAAAATGTTCTTGGAGTCAGCAATGGCCTTCTGCTTTATACGAATTTTAACCAGACATGCCCATGTTTAAAATATTTTCCAACTCCCAAAAATGAAATTAGCACTTCCTGAAATTAAATGTCAACTCATTTTTATTTCCACTTTAACAATTTGATCCAAATCCCACCTCCAATACCCAATCTTCCATTGGTTAACAATATCGTGCTCAGTTTTGGTCACCCTGCCACAGGAAAATGCAATTAAGCTGGAAAGAGTGCAGAGAAGATTTATGAAGATGTTGCCAGGATTGGAGGGCCTGAGCTACAGGGAGAGGTTGGGGAGGCTGGGACTTTATTCCTTGTATTGCAGGAGACTGAGAGTGATCTGATAGAGGTGCATAAAATCAGAAGGAGAATAGAAATGGTGAATGCACAGAGTCTTTTTCGATGATAGGGGAATCAAGAATCAGAGTGCATAGGTTTAAGGTGAAAGGTAAGATATAAGAGGAACCTAAGGGGCAACTTTTTCACACAGAGGTTTTGGGGATTTGGAACGACCTGCCAATAACAAAACTGAACAATATTTGGACAGATACATGGATAGGAAAGGTGGAGAGAGATATGGACAAAACAAGGGCAAATAGAACCAGCTTAGATGAGGCATCTTGATCGACATGGATGAGTTGGACCAAAGGGCTTGTTTCCAAAGGGCTATGACTCTATGACTCGAATAGAAAATAGTCAAATTTCTTCCATTGCTTTTCTTATTGACATTTAATGTGTATGGTCATTACACATTAAATGTGTAATGACCATACACCTTATGGTCATGGTCACCCCTGGACCCTTCTGACTTTTATTCCTTATAATTTGTTGAAATAGATGCCAAATCGGTATAACGATCTCTCAAGATCCCAAAGCAACACTTGCTGATGAATGTTAGCTTTAGCAATCATCAGCAGTGGTGTAATAAAACCCTTTAACAAAGGTTCCAAGAACCCAAGACAAAGGTGAGAAAATTCAGGATTTTTGGCTTAAACTGAATTTCTTCCATATTAATGGTACCCACTAATTTCAACTTCATTTCCCTGTGTGTATGCAATTCATTTCCTCAAATAGTTTATTTTTAATTTGCTACATGACGACCTCTACTCAACACCGTTCTGAATTTCTGTGAAAGTACCTTAAGTACCTTTGTATAAACATATGGATTGCACTAAATATTTCCTGAATTATATTGTCAACAGTTACTTTGAAAATATAATAAGACCTCGGCTGGTGTTACTATAAACTAAGGTGTCATACATAAAGTCACAACTTTTTTATTGTTTGAACAATGGACTTTAAAAGTGCTGTTATGAAGTAAGGCCAACTTTAAAATAAACAATCCTTATTTCATATGTGATCAATAAACAAAAAAAAATACGGTTCACACTGCAGAAGTTTAACTAGCATGCAATTGTTTTGCTTTTATCTGGCATTTATTGTGAATAATGCAGTGTTTGAAGTTTTCTGGCTGAAATCTGATGGTTTCTCTGGAAGAGACAAGTTCCAAGACAAAGCTTGAATAACCATATTTTACTGTTTCCTTTGTGATAGACTAGTTGACTGAGCCGGGGGCTGATCCGTGGGCGGTTGCTGCTGGGACGCAAGTCGGGGCTTGATCAACCCCGGCTGGGTCTCCTGGGCGAGGGTGTCTGATGCTGTGAGACCCGAAACACCCGATGAACCCAGGTCACATCACTGAGGATGCATCCCAGCGCATCTAGAAGATGTATCTTTCACACGTTGACTGAGCTAGCAATCAACTTTGCCATAGCACATGAAGAGTACTCCCTATGTAGTATTGTGTGGGTTGGATCATGTTATTTACAGTTCCTGTGCTTAACCTTTTAATGAAAACACCATTTTATCTTTAAAAGTAGTAATATATATTGTATTCTTTTTGGCCACAGGCAAGGTTGTAGAAGACTGGTGAAGAGCTAATATTGTTCCTTGTTTAAGAAGGCCAACATGGAAAATCCAGGAAATTATAGGCTTGTAAACTTCACATCTATGATAGGGAAATTACTAGAGAAGATTCTAAGGGACATCATTTAGCCACATTTGTAAATCATTTACTTATTACCCACAGTCAGAATGGTATTGTGCAAGGGAGGTCCCATCTCACAAACTTGATTGTTTTTTTTTAGGAGGTTATGAAGATGATTAATGAGGGTAGTGCATTGAATGTTATTTATAAAGCGTTTAATGAAGTATTGATAAGGTCTCTCATGGTAGGCTGATCGAGAAGATTAAATCACATGCAATCCACGGCGAGTTGGTAAAATGGATAGAAAATTGGCTTGGCCACAGATGACAGATGGTAGTGGTGTTTGTCTGTGACCTGTTGTGTTCCATAAGGATCATTGCTGGGATCTCTCTTTGTAATATCTATAAATGATTAGGATGAAAGCAAAGGTGGTCCAATCAGTAAGTTTGTAGATGACATGAAAATTGGTGGAATTGTGGATTATGAGAAAGGTTTTCAAATGATGCAACAAGATCAAGTCAAGAGTCAAGAGAGTTTATTGTCATGTGTCCCAGATAGGACAATGAAATTCTTGCATTGCTGCAGCACAACAGGATATTGTAATCATAAATACAGATCAGATCAGTGTGCCCATATACCATAGAATATATATATATATATATATACATACATCAGTAAACACATAAAGTGCAATAGGTTGTTATAGTTCATAGTTTGTTTGAAGTTGTGTTTAATAGTCTGATGGCTGTGGGGAAGAAGCTGTTCCTGAATCTGGATGTTGCAGATTTCAGGCTCCTGTACCTTCTACCCGATGGCAGCGGAGAGATTAGTGTGTGGCCAGGATGGTGTGGGTCCTTGATGATGCTGGTAGCCTTTTTGAGGCAGCGACTGCGATAGATCCCCTCGATGGTAGGGAGGTCAGAACCGATGATGGACTGGGCAGTGGTTACAACTTTTGGCAGCCTTTTCTGCTCCTGGACCTGCTTCTGCTCAGGTTGCCGAATCAAGCCACGATGCAACCAGTCAGCATGCCCTCTACTGTGCACATGTAGAAGTTCGAGAGAGTCCTCCTTGACATACCAACTCTCCATAATCTTCTCAGGAAGTAGAGGCGCTGATGTGCTTTCTTTATAATTGCATCAGTGTTCTGGGACCTGGAGAGATCTTCGGAAATATGCACGCCCAGGAATTTGAAGTTCTTGACCCTTTCCACCATCGACCCGTTGATATAAACGGCTGTGGGTCCCCATCCTACCCCTTCCGAAGTCCACAATCAGTTCCTTGGTTTTGCTGGTGTTGAGAGCCAGGTTATTGTGCTGGCACCATTTGGTCAATCGGTCGATCTCACTTCTATACTCTGACTCGTCCCCATCAGTGATACGTCCCACAACAGTGGTGTCGTCGGCGAACTTGATGATGGAGTTTGCACTATGTCCGGCTACGCAGTCATGAGTATAGAGTGAGTACAGCAGGGGGCTGAGCACGCAGCCTTGAGGTGCTCCCGTGCTGATTGTTATCGAGGATGACACATTTCCTCCAATACGGACAGACTGTGGTCTGTGAATGAGGAAATCGAGGATCCAATTGCAGAGGGATGCGCAGAGACCCAGATCTGAGAGCTTGGTAACCAGCTTGGAGCGGATGATAGTATTGTTGTCCAAGTGGTCCAGAGCAGAGTGGAGAGCCAGTGAGATCGCATCCACCGTTGATCTGTTGCGGCAGTAAGCGAACTGCAGTGGGTCCAGGTTTTTGTCGAGGTAGGAGTTGATTTGCGCCATGATCAGCCTCTCAAAGCACTTCATCACCACAGGCGTTAGTGCCACTGGTCGATAGTCATTGAGGCATGTCACCTTGCTCTTCTTGGGCACCTGTATTATTGATGCCCTTTTAAAGCAGGTGAGAATCTCAGACCTCAGAATTGAGAGGTTGAAAATGTCCGTAAAAACTCCAGCCAGTTGGTCCGCACAGGTTTTCAAAACACGCCCGGGTATACCATCAGGTCCAGGTGCTTTCCGAGGGTTCACCCCTCTGAAGGATCTTCTGACGTTGGCCTCTGTGACTGTGACCGTAATGCCATCACGGCGAATGGGGGCTCGGGAAGGCACATCAGTATTCTCCCTAACAAAGCGTGCGTAAAACGCATTGAGCTCGTCAGGGAGTGATGCATCGCTGACATTTGAGCTGCCTCCTGATTTCGCCTTGTAGAAGGTGATAGCATTCAAACCCCACCACAGTTGCTGAACATCCGACTCATCGTCCAGCTTGGAGCAAAGCCCTTTTGGCCTTTTTGATGGCCTTACCAAGGTCGTATCTGGACTTCTTGTAGACATCTGTATCACCAGACCTGAATGCTTGGGATCTGGTCTGCAGAAGATTGCGGATCTCATGGTTCATCCAAGGCTTCTGATTAGGAAACACTTGGAACATTTTTGTTGGGATGCAGTCCTCCACACATTTCTTTATGAAGTCTGTAGCGACTGTGGCGTATTCATTCAGGTCCGCTGCCGAGTCCCTGAACATTGCCCAGTCTACAGACTCCAAACAATCCTGGAGTTGTTCCTCTGCCCCCACCCCCACCCCCGACCAGCTCTGCACAGTCCTCACCTCTGGGGGTGCGCTCTTCAATTGCTACCTGTAGGCAGGAAGAAGCAGCACCGCGGTACGGTCGGATTTACCGATGTGTGGGTGAGGGATAGAGCGATAGGCATCCTTGATGGTGGTGTAGCAGTGGTCGAGGGTGTTTGGTCCTCTGGTGCTGCAGGAGACATGTTGGTGGAAGTTAGGGAGCGATTTCTTAAGGTTTACTTTGTTGAAGTCCCCGGCTATGGTGGTAAACAACTCGGGGTAAGCCGTCTGGTGCTTGTTGACCACAGCGTGCAGCTCCCCCAGTGCCAGACGGACGTCTGCCTGGGGTGGGATGTAGACCACGGCCAGATGATGGAGGAGAATTCCCTCAGTAGGTAGAAGGGGCGGCACTTCACCGCCAGATGTTCGAGGTGTGGAGAGCAGGAGTTGGATAGGACTGCCACGTCTGACAGAGTTGACCTTGAGGCAGACGCCCCCTCCTCTCCCTTTGAATAGATAAGTTGCAAATTCAAGCAGAGAATTGGGAGAAGGTGACGCATTAACTAGCGGTTTCCTGAGGAGCATTGATATACAGAGGGATCCTGGGATATAAGTCCATCGCTCCTTGAAAGTGGCAACACAAGTGGATCGGATAGTAAAGAAGGTGCACTGTGTCAGGGCTGTCATGTTGCAGTTGTATAAGACTTTGATTAGACCACATGTGAAGTACAATATTGTGACAAGTTCTGGTCACCAGATTATAGGAAGAAAGTGGGGTTATTTGGAGAGGACGCAAAAGAGGTGCACCAGAATGTTGCCTGGATTGAAGTGCATTAGCAATAAGGAGAGGTTGGCAAACCTGGACTGTTTTTCTGGCGTGCCGGAAGCTGAGAGGCAACATGATAGAAATATATAAAATGATGAGAGGCATGAATAGTGTAGATAGAGTCATAGAACCATACAGCATGGAAACCAGTCCTCTGGCCCAACTCATCCTTGCTAACCAAGATGCTCCATCTAGTCCCATTTACCTGCATTTGGACCATATCCCTCTTAACCTTTCCTATTCACATAACTGTCCAAATGTCTTTTAAATGTTGCTATTGTACCTGCCTCCACTATTTCCTCTGGCAGCTCATTTCATTTACCAACCACCCTTTGTGAAAAAGTTGCCCTTCAGGTACCCATTAAATATTTCCTCTCCCGCCCTCCAGTTCTTGATTCCCGTACCCTGGGAAACAGACCATGTGTATTCACCCTATCCAGGTTCGTCATGATTTTGATACACCTCTATAAGATCACCCCTCAGCCTTCTCTGTCCCAAGGAATAAAGTCTGCCCGACTTCTCCCTATAGCCAATGCCCTCTAGTCCTGGCAACATCTTCATAAATCTTTTCTACACTCTTTCCAGCTTAATAGAATTATTACTACAGCAGGGTGACCAAAACTGAGCACAATACTAGAAATCATAGGTTTACGGTGAGAGAGGGAAAGTTTAAAGGAGATGTGCACAACAGTTTTTTTAAAACATTTTACCTGTGCCTGGAACAGGTTTAAAGGGTAAATGGTAGTATCAAATATAATAACAACATTTAAGAGACATTTAGACAGACACTTGAACAGGCAAGGAATAGTAGGATGCAGACCATATACAGGCAGATGGGATTAGTTTAATTTTGCATCATGGTCAGCATGGTGGTCTGAAGGGCCTGTTCCAGGGCTATATTTACTGTTCTCTGTTAACTTCCCAGATAGCTTCTCTGGGAGTCAACCTTTTATAAGATAAATCTAAAAAAATGACAGAAATTGAATCAACCTTTCATTCATGAAAATAAAACAGAGCATTATTTATTTAATCGGGTTACTATCAATTTGTCACAAAGGAATACATTAATACAATTAAATAATGATATAATGGGTATAAGACAGCCTTTACAAATGTAACTCTGCAAATAATATTATCTCAGATGTCCTCTCACTGAAAGGACTGCTAAACAGTCCTTTCAGTGATCACCCAGTATTCTATTATAGCTGGAGCAGTCCATTTTTTAATCATTCTACATTGTATCTTGTGATTTTAGCTCGATAGAATATTGCTCACAATTTACATGAATGCAACTTATTTTTGTTGCTCATGTCAGAATGTCATGTGATAGGAGTAGTATTAGGCCATTTGGCCCATCAAGTCTACTCCGCCATTCAATCTATCTCTCCCTCCCAACCCCATTCTCCTGCCTTCTCCCCATAACGTCTGACACCTGTACTAATCAAGAATCTAACTATCTCTGCCTTAAAAAAATATCCACTGGACCTCCACAGCCTCTGTGGCAAAGAATTCCACAGATTCACCACCCTCTGACTAAAGACATTTCTCATCTCCTTCCTAAAAGAATGTCCATTAATTCTGTGGTTATGACCTCTAGTCCTACCTCTCTCATTCATGAAACATCCTCTCCACATCCACTCTACCCAAGCCTTTCACTATTCTGTATGTTTCAATGAGTTCCCCTATCATTCTTCTAAACTACAGCGAGTACAGGCCCAGTGCCAACAAATGCTCATCATAGGTTAACCTACTCATTCCTGGGATCATTCTTGCAAACCTCCTCTGGACCCGCTCCAGAGTCAGCACATCCTTCCTCAGTTATAGTGCCAAAAATTGCTCACAATATTCCAAATGCGGCCTTACCAGTACATGTTTTTAATGGGATAAAATTCTCAAGGTGCTTAACCGGATAAAACTTACGATTAAGCCAAAAGAAACAAGTATTTTCCGTTTTATATCAGATTTATAGCATAGGCAGTTTTGTTTTGCTTTTCAATTTGAAAAATCAGATGATAATGTGAGAATGTAATTTATAATCACAACGTATTTAACTCAATTACTATAAAACTCTTCAACATAAATAAGTGAAAAAGCATAAATTATACACGTTTTGTGTAACATTTCCTTTGAGCCCAGTCTAGTTTCCCTGTACAGGCAATAATCAGTGTATGATTATAGGAAGCCTGAAACAAGATAACAAATTAACTACTGTCCCCAGTGATTATATATATATACCTTCAGTGTTTGATTCATTGTCTTGGCAGCCGCAGCATGTGGCCGGAAGCAATACTGTAAACTTATGTGAACCTACTTACATTTAAAACACACCGCTTAAAAGATACCTAATTGAGTTTTTATCTGTGGAAAAATGTTGCACAATATTCAAAACACCGGTACTCTGACATCTATAGGAATTGCCAGTGTCCCTGATTTAGCTCTGTCTTATCATGTGGGGGACAATAAAGGGGTGTTAATTTAATGCTTTTCTTGAGGACCATGTGGATCAGACTACTCTGTTTCTTCCTAGTTCCGAGCAGAATATAGGTATCTACTTTTTCAACTGATATGTCCATCAAAGAATTTTGTAATTTCATCTACCTCTGGAGAGAATTCACTGCAATAATTACAGTGGAATCCATAATTTGTGGGATTTTGTTTTGTTCCTTGGGATGATGTTCTATGACCTAAGACCTCAAAGGGCTGTTTAATTTGTCATGTTTCACTGATCTAGATTGCTTCCTAGAAAGTTTAAAGAAAGACCAGAACAAGGACAGGATCCTCAGACCCGTAAGCTTCATGTCACCAGCGTCAATGAGTGGCAAGTATTTGCATTTCAGTGGAATAAATCTTACACAATGAAGATCTTAATTTATTTTTCTAAGTATTGTTAGATATGAACATTTACTTCTATACTTTTGCTATCTGGTGGCTTGGATTCCATTCCTAAGCTTTTTTTTTGTCCACACTAGAGGTTAACATGCAACCCAACCCTTTTCAGGTGCAAAAGAAGTGCAAAACATACAGATTAAACAACCATAAATGAATTCCTGCTAAATTTACAGGGACTTCTTTTAAGGGTTATTTCTTATCTCTTTCTTTCTTATCAGGGTCACATTTTTTCATTATTTACATGGAGCAGATCTTTCTAGCATTGTCTGTGATCATCACATTTCTGTTGATACTTGGTCTGGATCCAGAGGGCCCACTTCACTAATCCAAAGCATCTTAGACTCAAGCAACAAGCTGTCTCCAACAGTGAACTAAAGAGGACACGCTCACAAATCGTAAAAGTTAGCAAAGCACCCCCTCCAAGCATGGCCTGCTGTCAAAGTTGCACAAACCTCTTAATATTTCTAACAGAGACCATATCAGATATTTAAAAACTATTTCCAAAGTAACAATTATGTTTTATAAATATATAAATAGCATGAAAGACAAAATTTAATAAAACAATTTGACAGTACAGTACAACAAGTACAGTAGCACAGTGGTTGTTACTGGACTAGTAGACAGATTTCATTGATACAGAAACACAGGTTCAAATCCCATGGCAGCATGGCAATTTAAATTCAGGTAATTAAATAAGCCTTCGATTTAATAAAGAAAGGTTAGTCTCAGAAGCGGGAAATAAGAAACTCCAGGATTGTTGCAGAAAAATAATTTGGTCAATTGATGTCCTTCAAAGAACGATATATGCTGTGCTTCTCTCCTCTATCCTATACGTGACTTTAGTCCTATCAAGAAAATTAAATATTAACTGCCTCCTGAATTCAGGAGGACGGGTTGGAGAATAAACATCAGCATTGCCAGTGATGTCCATGCCTTGCGACTGGATTTTTAAAAATAAGCTCTTAAAAAAGCACTTACATACATGAATAATTAAAAAACATTAAGCTAAAACTTAAGCATTAAACACAAATAACTTTTGTTCCCCTTTTCTATTTTCTTCACAGCTCTTCCAAGTCCCGTAATAATCCATAATGAGGTTATGGTTTCAACTAGCCCAGGATCATGAGAGGTGATTGTCCAGCAAGACTGAATTGGAATCCACATGGAATGTATTAATGGATTCATGCTGCCAATGTGTTGGTAACTTTCTAAACAAGGAACTGCAGACGCTGGTTTACACAAAAGGACACAAAGTGCTGGAGTAACTCAGTGGGTCAAGCAGCATCTCTGGAGAATATGGATATGTGATGTTTCAGGTCGGGAGCATTGTTCAGACTACTGGATTAATATAGAAAATAACAAGAGTTGTTTTCAATCAAAATTAGCTCTAGAGGTTAGCAAATTTTTGAAGTTAATCAGATCTAACCCAAGGAGATAAATTTCTCCTTCTGAGACGGTTCACTACAAAATTCTTATAGACTTGATGGAAAGTACTTTAACGTGGAACAATGCAAATATATATATGGAGTCAACCTCGTGAAAGCTGGGAGCATATCTGGAAGTAAACGTGAGTCCATGCTTGACTCTGGAAAATTTGTCTTGGTGTTTCAAGGGGTGCGCTACTAATTTAAATGGGTAAATTGTTGGAGGATTGGAGCGAAGTGTCAGAATTAATAACATGTCTTGCAAGCTTCTTGAGACTAAGATATGAATACAAAGGCAATATCATGGCCTGAACACTGAGTAGAGAGTGGAATACTTAGTGCTCACAGATGCTACTGAGAAATGTATGCTCACAGCACTGAGGTAAGAAGTTACCTTCTATAATTAAAGACAAGAGCAGGACTAGACTGTCATCTTTCTCCATCATCGATCAAGATCCTGGCTAATTTTCTACCTCAATGTCTGATTCCTTCATATCCAGAAATTAATATATCTTTGTACTGAATTAACTTAATGACTGTTCCCCCTCAACCCTCCAGGGTAGAACATTCCAAAGATTCACCAAAGTTTTGAGGTGTGAGAGGAAAAAATACTTCATCTGAGCACTCACCATCTCTGAACGATGTAGTAAATGGTAACCCACAAAAGCATCAAGAGTTTATATTGCTGGGATGCAAGGGATTACACATTCCTGTATGGTTAAGTAATTTACTAGTATCCCCACCAATAAAATAGTGATGCTACCAACAAACCATTCATTGTAGTCACTTTCTCCCCCATCAATGGATGTTTTTCCTTTCATCATTGAGCAATTGAAATGCCAGAAGACAAAGAATGAGCAACATGAAAAAAGTGTTGCAAAACATAAAATCATATTTTTAAATGGAATGGGAATTATAATTTCTTATCAGATGCTCTAAGGCTTTTAAAACATAGCTGCGGACATTAACAAGAGGCATACACATTTATGGTGAATACTGCATGTCATAATATTAATTTGATGTCAGGAGTGATATCATTATACCATAAGACAACCACATCATTCCATTAATCAATTTGGTGAACCTTCAATCCACTGTTGCCAAGGCAATTACTTACAGTATGTCCTTAAATAATAGACAATAGACAACAGGTGCAGGAGTAGGCCATTTGGCCCTTCGAGCCAGCACCACCATTCAATGTGATCATGGTTGATCATCCCCAATCAGTACCCCGTTCCTGCCTTCTCCCCATATCCCCTGACTCTGCTATCTTTAAGAGCCCTATCTAGCTCTCTCTTGAAAGTATCCAGAGAACCAGCCTCCACCACCCTCTGAGGCAGAGAATTCCACAGACTCACCAACTCTCTGTGAGAAAAAGTGTTTCCTCGTCTCCATTCTAAATGGCTTACCCCTTATTCTTAAACTGTGTCCCCTGGTTCTGGACTCCCCCGACATCGGGAACATGTTTCCTGCGTCTAGCGTGTCCAAACCCTTAATAATCTTATATGTTTCAATAAGATTCCCTCTCATCCTTCTAAACTCTAGAGTACACTAGCCCAGCCGCTTCATTCTCTCAGCATATGACAGTCCCGCCATCCCGGGAATTAACCTTGTAAACTTACGCTGAACTCCCTCAATAGCAAGAATGTCCTTCCTCAAATTAGGGGACCAAAACTGCACACAATACTCCAGGTGTGGTCTCACTAGTGCCCTGTACAACTGCAGAAATACCTCTTTGCTCCTATGCTCAACTCCTCTTGATATAAAGGCCAACATGCCATTCGCTTTCTTCACTGCCTGCTGTACCTGCATGCTTACTTTCATTAACTGATGAACAAGGACCCCCAGATCCCGTGTTACTGCCCCTTTTCCCAACTTGACACTATTTAGATAGTAATCTGCCTTCCTGTTTTTGCTACCAAAGTGGATAACCTCACATTTATCCACATTAAACTGCATCTGCCATGCATCTGCCCACTCACCCAACCTGTCCAAGTCACCCTGCATTCTCATAGCATCCACATCACAGTTCACACTGCCACCCAGCTCCTTGCCCACTAATGTTACTAAAACTGGAATCAGTCTCCAAATATTACTTTACCTATGTATTCCATCCCTCTAATAAGAGTCCAACATTCTATTTGCCTTAATTGAAAAACAGATCAGCAAATTGATAAGGAAGTAGATGAGGATGTATCTGTAACATATGTTACATGTGGCAAAATATATTTGAGAAGCATTGGCGGATGGAGTATTGCAAGGCAATTATCATTCACACAGATCTACTTATCATACTTATATCACAGATATATTATCAGCAACTACGGTTGCATTATGCATTACTTAGGTTTAGATTCCAGAGATGCTCCTCAGAAAAAAGTCTTGACTAGATTTTAGGTAAAATTATTAGGAATAGTCCTGTGATCCAACTGATTGCCAATGACGAGCAGGTACAACAGCCTCATGCTTGAAACTCCCTTCAGTAATACTAGTGTATAACATGGTTATGTATTTATACTTGAAAGTCTTTTAGATATACAATTTTTTGTACCTATGCCATTGCAATTTTCTTTTATTCTCAAGTACATTTATACATCAGCATCTCCTGTAGTTTCATTTCTTACATTCTTTCCATGCTTTTACAAAATAAACATTAACCATTTTATCAATAATGTTTGTCAGCCTTGACTCAATGTTTATATTTTTACTTAAGTTTAAATGTTGTGGTTTCAAGCTGCTGTCTGGAAATCAAGCACCTAATCTGCTCTACACTTCAGTTCAGTACTAAGGAATTCTACTTTCCCATCTACTTTCTCAGCTGGGTGGAAAATACATCTTTGGCCAGATCTTCAATGCTGATAAAATATCTCAGCTTTCTTAGCCTTCAATCAATAATACTAAAATACATGTTCTGGTCATGTATTTCAATGTTACTGTGACCTTATGGTAAACATATTTAAGGCATATTTGCTGACGTTAATCAACAATATCTTGTAGTTATTTAAATGACTGTGAGGTGTTTGGAAATATTCTTAATAAATGAAAAGCACAATTAATGCAATTCATATTTAAGTCAATTTTCAACCTTAGACAAATCAGTTTTATGAAGACCAAAAATCTTAAAATTAAGACACTACTATGACATCCAGATCTTTAAGTTATTCTATTTCTTAATTACATTTATCCCAATATACCAGATATTAACATAACATTTTCCAATTCATGTTTCTTTAAAAAAAAAAGAGGCTTACCACCACTGTTACAATAGCACTGTTCAAAATCGTAATCATCTTGGTAAGTGGATGGTCTCCAGACTGGCTTCAAATCTTCAGTCCACACAATTCTCTAATGAACAGGAAAAAATAAAAATTAAATCATTTTATTACCATTTCTGATAACGACTTGGTCTCGGATCCCCATGAAAGGTTAGTGGAGATCAGAGTGTGATTCCACACTGTTGACCTGCTCTCTTAAATGGGGATTGATCTAAACACAGCACAAGTTATATGAAATATTTCTAA
>CM075979.1:19114853-19187494 GCA_038087875.1 Malacoraja senta
GGAAAGCCGTTTATTTTATATATAAACTTGCTTCTAAGGGTGCCTTTAATCAAAATTTCACGTTGCGAAAATGTCATTATGTAAATATACAAACCGGCAGTATTTTTCCTGCCGATATGAGGTTTAAATTCACCGCAAATGCAACGTTCCAAACCAGCGCGTTCCACAAAAACCCACTCGCAAGATGATTTAAATGGCCATTAATTTACGGGAATTAAACACTATATTACTTCCATTTGGCCTATAAATTAATGACAATGCGATTTAAAAATCATGTTATATTGTGAATTATTGTGTGAATGTTATTAGAACACTTAGGCTATTTAAAAATGTTAACTTTTTCTTAAGAAATGGATAGATGTTTAGATCTAGTAATTGAATTTTGTAATTAGCTACAATTGGGTAACTAACTAATTATATGCTTTAATTTCAGGTCATCCAAGTAAGATTGTTTCATATTTGTTTCAGAATGCTACAATCTATAATAACTGAAAATTTCATTCAGTTCTCTTAATTTTTAAGAAAGTTGTGGACTTTTGACTGTCCTTGATTACAGCTTTTGAGTTAAGTCAATGGAAAAGCAATAGGGAACAAGATGCTAATTTCAGAGTATGAAAATGGCCATAACTTTTTTAATACTGAATATATGAAAGTGAATTAGGTGTCAAATTAAACTTATTTTTATGCTTTATCTGATGGGATAAATTGCAGACTTGATTTTTTAAATCTCAAAATGTTGTAACATTGCTACAAAAGGGAGCGTTGTTCTTCCTTGAACTGAGATTTGAGAACTTGAAAAACTGCTGCAAGATTGCCCTCCATTATATATATCCGCACAATCATGAAGAGGTATATATTAAAAATGGTGTGTTTTAAAAAAAAGACAATGTCTTCTCTGAGAAAATGTTTGACAAGTGAATGTTGTTGTGTTGCACAGGAAAAAACGGTAGAGAACAGGAACAGGCCATTCGGCCCACAATGTCCGCGCCCAACATGATACCTTTATGCTATCACAGGGACATTATGCGGCAAAATATAGTAATTACCTAAATAATAAGTTATATCCAGCCCTGCTTTTCTCATATAGAGTGTCTCGGGAGCATCCCAATAAGGAAATATGGTGGGAACGCAGAGTTTCCGAGCCACCAGCATTATCTTTGGCCACCAGTGCTCAGTCACTGGAATGAAAGTGCATCCGAACTTCACTCCGCGTTTCCCGCTCAAAGCCCGCGATTGCCGCCGCACTTTGTGTATCTCAGAGAGGAGCACTGGATCTCAAGGGATCCCTCCTTGGTTGTCGAAAACCGCACTCATGTCCAACCAGAGACCCTATTCAGATTCTCCGCCTGCTGAATTGGTCGGCATAAATTATTTTACCTATTCCGTTTATTTTTTTAAATCATATCTATTGTTTTAAACTGATTTTAATGAACGTTGTTTTTCTGTCTTTGTTTTTAAAAAATGCACTTCGATTTTAATTGCTTTGGGATGGCAGATACAGTTCAAAAATCGTTAAAAGTCGCCACCACTTTGCCGTAGCTTTGCCCCGAGCCTTGGGTTTTAGTCAAACCTCTCCGGGTGGAAAGTCTCTGCCTCTTGCCGCCTGATCCCGCTGTCCGGTTTTTGTGTGAGGACCAAGGAGATCCAGCGAGATCGGCTGAGTCCGGACTCACAAGGACAGTGGGCAGCGACTCCAGGTGGCGGGCCAGGCCCGGCAAAATCCAGCTCAAGGTGTTTACTCCCAAAGGTCTGTTGTGAAACTTACATTTTATCCTGAGAAACGGATCACCGGTGCAGTCTGAAGAAGGGTCTCGACCCGAAACGTTGCCTATTTCCTTCGCTCCATAGATGCTGCCTCACCCGCTGAGTTTCTCCAGCATTTAGGTCTACCGGTGCAGTAAGTTCATTTACCCCTTGTCACATTTTTTGAGATGACAGCATAACTTTATATCAGTATATACAGTATATATCAGTTATATATTTCTTCTACAAGGTGCACCCATTAAAAGAAGAAAGTTGAGAGAAAGCAGAAAAAAAATTCTGGGATTTCTGAGAACGAGTTTTAAATTGAAGAATTTATGCATGCTGTATCTTAGTTCCTACTTTAGTTATTAATAAAATTGCATCTTGCTTAAGTTTTGATGGTGCTGATTTGGAATCCTTCAAATTATCAATGGAAGTAAAGGCAGAGTAGCTTAAAGCTTTTTGATGAATGAACAACAAGATAATTTATGACAAAGATAGCACCAACTCAAAGGTATCTATCCAACACCTTTACAATTCAGACAGATATTCATGAACCTTTGTTCTGTGAAGCACCACCCATCCCCCTCCATGCTCCAAAATCTTCCCCAGAACACTCAATGCACCAAGTGGCTCACTAAAAGAACTTAGGTATTCAATTCTGCAAGTCTGAAGAAGGGTTTCGGCCCGAAACGTAGCCTATTTCCTTCGCTCCATAGTTGCTGCTGCACCCGCTGCTTTTCTCCAGCACTTTTGTCTACCTTAGGTATTCAATTTATATGTTGTATGGTTTCAGGAGCCAGAGACAAATATAAGTCAGTCCACGGTACATCTGTGCAACCACTAGGCATAACTGCTCAGGCAAGTCAACTCCCCCCAGATGTTGAGAGAAGAATGCACAATGCCCCTACTTTCTGCCAAATTGTTGGTTTACCACAGTACAGAACTTGATTGGCTGGATCATTTTGGCTTCCATGCTCCCACAGAGAGAACTGTACCAGACATGAATCAAAAGAGATAGGAGTAGAACTTAGTCAAATATTTATGTTAACATGCAAAGGGTCCCTGGCCACATACATTTTTACCTAATTGGCAACCAGAAAATTAATTTGTGCCTTCTGCTACTTGGCCTGTTGATTCCTGCAGCTGTGTGCATGTATCTGTGATGAATACCTGCCTGAAGCACACGGATTATGCTGGGGTGATGTCAAGCCTCACGGAACATTCATGTGATGCCTCATTGCCACTTAGCACCGTTTCATTGCACAGGAATTAATCTCAAACAGCCTCCACTAGGTAAAAAAGATCTGTAATTATTTTCAGTTTTGTAGCAATTGACTTCCTGGAGAATACACAGTGTTCTGCAGAGCTGAAGTTGGAACTTTGAGGGTCACAGGTTTTTATTTCTCTCCCACTTAGTGCAAACGATAGTGGCCAAGTTGGCATAGTTGTCTATCTGTATAAACATAGATCTGCAGATGCTGGTTAATACACAAATGGACACAAAGCTCTGGAGTAACTCAGCTGGTCAGGCAGCATCTCTGCAGAACGTGGATAGGTGACTTCAGGTCGAGACCCTTCTTCAAGGGTTCATCTGAAGAAGTGGCTCGACCCGAAACATCACCTATCCATGTTCTTCAGAAATTCTGCCTGAACTGTTGAGTTACTCCAACACTTTCTGTCCCATAATCGTCTATCTGATTCACCACCATATTTACAGCAAGCAGAGAAGGTCGAAATGCAAGGGCAATTTGCCAGAGAAGGCTATGTGGTGGGAGGAAGAGAAGGAGGGCAAGGAGACCATATTCCCATGAATCTGCAGTGTACAATACCTCTATCTCCATATGTCCAGGCAAAAATACATCAGAGGTTCGGATTTTCAAATCAGGCTATGACAATATCTGTTCTTCACTGCAGACAGATTTCGACAGTGAAACTATGCAGGGACCTCTCTATCCATGAAAATTAAGTTCACAGTGACTTTTGTTATTTGTTTCCTTTGGTTCATTTCTTTGGTTCAAAAAGATTTTTGTTGCCTTTGGTTCATTTCTGGGAGCTGATTTCTGCCATATCTTGAAGTTTCAGGCACACATGCTTTATGATTAACATCTACAAATAAAGGAACACATCCTTCATCTTATTCAGAAGAGAGGCAACTAATGTACACATATAGTTTTGTTTAGATCACAGGATTTTCAATGCTTCAAAGAGAGACAGATCCACCACCAATTTTCCATCACCCTTGGTTCCAGAGCCTTACCATATTATCTGTTTTGCCGGACCAACAGAGGGGGGGGGGGGGAGGGGCGAGATACCGGCCCACAAAGTCTGCCGCACTGCCACAGTAGTTGCCAATGGGAATGAATCTGCTGGCTCTGGCCGGGCCGGAGTTCCATAGCCCTGGCTGCAGGTGGCAAATTCGACTCACCAATTGGCAGCGGAAGTCGGCTATGGGAACGGATCTCGGGGGAAAATTCGACCCTCCGATCAGCGCGGAAGACCCAATGAGGTCAAGATTGGACGCCTCACCCGGCCTAGGCGCCATATTTTGGGGGGACTTCCGGTGGGAGGGGGGGGGGGATTTCAAGTGTGCTCTCGTAATTTTGTCCAGATTAAAGGAGTTGCAGGACCATCAGTTGCTGGAGAATTGGTGCTGGACCAGTATTCACTCATGGGAAAGATTTGCTGACAAACTATTTTAGTGGTCAAGCACTATATCTACATTGTCAAAGCTCTGCATTCCTGTTGTTCCTACTTTAATCACTGCAACAGAACAGTAGATGGTTCTTGGTGCGTGAATTGCTCAGGTGCATTCTAAACTCTAAACTGGAACTCCCACTGCAGAATATTCCAATCTTGCTCTTGTGAGCACGAGGCAGTAGCCCGATGTCCTGCAGCAGCAAAAGATGGAGAGTGGAGCAGGAAGGTAGGCCTTTATGAAAACAAAATTGCTGTACTTCTTATTCACATGCAGTTCAGCTGTCACCTCACTCCTCTGTACATTGGCTTATGTAAGAACGCACTCCGTATCCACATGCAGCAAGACCATACAAGCAGTTTAGAGTTGGGGTGATGTGTGGCATGTTAACTTCATGCCACACCTCTTAGCAAAGACTAACTCCAACAGGAGGACATCTAACCATTAGTAGAAACACAGGAGACGACATAAGAACTTGACCTTATTAGGACTAACAACCCTTTGCAAGGCACAACTCACTGTTGCTGAAGACTGGGATCCCTTTATTCTCGGGGCAGTTCCAAAATGCCTGATTTAACGAGCTCATTTGGCACAAAGCAGCATGCTGCTCAGCTACCCCCATCAACCATTGATAATGCCTCTACTGTGTGCAGTGTACAAAATGGATAGCAACAATTCATCAAGGTTTTCTCATAAGAACATAGAAAATGCTTCCATTCTACTGTCAGTGCCGATATGAGCAGTAGTCTCCTGTGTACATTGATTACTGAAAATCACTCACAATCCTGACCTGAAAATAAATAATACACCTTCCTTCCTGCTTTCTCGCTTTACGGAGCTTCTCAATATCGGGCATTGTGGGTGTTCCATCATCACACTCATTAAAACAGGTAAAGAAGGTCACTCTCTTTTCAATGTTTTTTCGCCAATATGTTGAGCTGTCAATGACGGCCATTTCTCAAAAGTGACTGATTACAATAAATGATTACCATCCCCGTTTTGCTGCTTATTTCAGTGTCTGTTTGAACACTGTGGATACTAGAACCAAGCAAATCAACAAAACAAACAATTATAGACATTGAATCAATACTAAAATCAAACAATTGCTGAGTAATTATCCTGTGCACTCCATTAAAATGTCTATCTTCCAAGTGCAATGGTCCATTCTACCATTTCATTACTGATACTGCAGCTGCAGTGAAGCTGGTGCAGAGATGCGATCTTGGAATGGGCGAGAACAGAAATATTTCAAGGGTGATGGAGAACAGCTCTGATCTGATATTCTCTGACAGTGCAATTCTTCCAGAGACCTTTAGCAACAGCATTACAAGCTGGGCGGCTATTTGTTTATGCATCTCAGTCTGGGGCCATCCCTTCTCTTCTCAGGTGGAGATCTGATGAGTGACCTCATCTTCCAGGGACCTGGCATGCTAGTTATTCAAACCCCTACCAGACTTCAATCCATTTGTGTATGGGGACTCATCACAAGGAGGTGATATTTTTAAACGGCACTTTCCTGCAGTTACTTCTTCTGTCTTCTTCTGATTTTGGCATCAGCTCCAGTATGTGCAGTGGATTTCCCAGGTGACTGAAATTACAAAAGCATGGGGGTATTGTCATGAAGAAGGACAAGCACTATACATTTCCATTTGATGGTCTGAATATTGGGGTTTTTTAGACACTTTGTAATGTGCTTAGTGTTAGAGTACATTCAAGAACTGTGTGTACCATGTCACACTTTATACTTTGTTGAACAAGCTGATTAGTTGAGCTTAGCTCTGCTCGTGTTATTTCCCTTTGCAAGTAGCAACACCAAACATTACAGTTCACTCAACACAAAATTATACAGGTGTATGCCAAGTTCTCCTGCATCTCACATGGTGTCTTCATCCTCCATTCAGCCTTTGTTTGAGAAAGGACATGGATCAGATTTTGTGCTAAAAGCCAATGACAACGTTGCTGTGGTTAATGACACCCTTATGGGTTCTACCTGAAGAAGCTGAGGTATGATTACTTTAATTCTTTCACTCGCTTTTCCAATATCTTGGTCAGTCTATAGAATCTTTCTTTCTTTCTTTCTTTCTCTCCCTCTCTCTTTCTTTCTTTCTCTCCCTCTCTCTTTCTTTCTCTCTTTCTTTCTCTTCCTCTCTTTCTTTCTCTCTCTCTCTTTCATTCTTTCTCTCTCTCTCTTTCTCTCTTTCTATCTCTCTTTCTTTCTCTCCCTCTCTCTTTCTCTCTCTCTTTCTTTCTCCCCCCCTCTCTCTCTCTCTCTCTCTCTCTCTTTCTTTCTCTCTCTTTCTCTCTCTTTCTCTCTCTCTCTCTCTCTCCCCCTCTCCCCCTCTCCCTCTCCCTCTCTCTAAAACTCTGATCTTGTGCTCTTCCGGTTTGCGCGGTTTTTCTATTTGCGCAAAATGGTACCCGATAGTGCTATGATTTTTTGTCAGCTCACTCACCATTCTCCTGTGCTGTGAGTGCACCAAGTTTGTTCCGATCGGAATCAAATACACAGGACAAGATGTTAAGAAGTCCCTTGTGCCAATAGGTGGGGAGCATTTCACGACATTCGTTGATTGTTGAGAGTGGTAGACGCTCAACATCGGGGGGGGGGGGTGGGGGGGTAACCTTCAGGACAGTTGGGCACAGGACACATCATCAGTAGTGTACCCTTGCATCACTGGGTGTTTCGGCCTTTTAACACTATACACCCTCCACAAGGGCGGCCCGCTGCAGGATGATCAACCCTCAGCGCATGTCCCGTGTCAAACCGTCCCAAAGATTCACCCCGACATACTTGGGGCCCAGCATGGGTCTTTCCGCTTGAGCCAAATCCACCGGCTGCTTCTTTCAGCCGCCTCTGAGAGTGATCTTATGGTCTTCCGCAGAGCCTGACCGTGGATTCCAAGCTCCTTCAGCAGTCTGATGGTAGATGACGCAACAAATCCTCTGCATCCCACTTCAACTGGATAGACTTTGGTGTTCCAGCCACGCTGCGTTGCCTCTGCTGCAAGCTCTGCGTAGCGCAGCTTCTTACGCTCATAGGCCTCCTCAACAGAGTTCTCCCATGGAACTGTGGGCTCTATGATGTAAGCAGTCTTCTGTGAAGGGGACCAGAACACCAAGTCTGGCCTGAGGGTGGTGGAAGCAATTTCAGGTGGAAAAATTAGTTGTCGGCCGATGTCCGCCAGCATCCTCCAGTCACGGGCCCTGCATTGGCTTCCTTCTTCTGATCTGGTGGAAGGAAGTTTAGAAGTTTTCTGTCCTTCTCGGACAAAGGTTATTACCCTTAGGGGAGGGTTGCTTGCTCTCGGAGGCAAGGAGTTGGTCGCACACCGCCTGTTCTCAAGGGCTGATGCCAGGCTTTTTAGTACCTGATTATGCCGCCACGTGTATCTCCCTTGCGTGAGGCTGGTCTTGCAGCCTACCATGATGTGTTTGAGGGTCGCTGGAGTTGGGCAGATGGCACAGGTTGGATCCTCGCCGTACCACTGATGGAGGTTCTTTGGTGATGGAAGCACGTCATATGTCGCTCTGATGATGAAGCTGATCTTGCTTGCTTCCATTTCCCATAGTTCTTTCCAGCTGATCTTCCTCCGCTCCACACCTTCCCACTGCATCCATTGCCCCTGCTTGGCAAGAGAGACCGCCTTTGCACTTCTTGCGGCCTCCTCCTGTCGCCGCACCTCCTCAACCACCAACGTCCTCCGCTCTGATGTTGTGGCCTTTCGCCAAGTTGGTTTACTTGTCGTAAGGCCAAAGCCTCCTCTTCCCTGCTGGACTTGCCCCACTATGTCTTTGTGCCTCAGGGCTGATGAAGCTTGCTGTACTGCATCAGATGGTGTCCACTTCCGGCCAGTTGCTAGGGGCGGCGCAACAGCACTGATGATCTTGTCTCTAGAGTCCCTCAGTGTCATCTGGAGTCTTACTTTAGAACACTTATATTCCTCTGTTAGACTAGTGAGAGGTAGTTCCAGGACCCCTTTGCCATAGAGGCCGATGTTAGTTAGACATCATGGGACACCGAGCCATTTCTCACGTATGAAGTTATGGTTCGCTCCATCTTCTCCACAGTTGATATTGGGGCTTCATAAACGGTCAGTGGCCACATTGTCCGAGGAAGGAGTCCAAACTGTAGGCACCAGAGCTTCAGTTTCCCAGGCAGTAGGGTCTGATTGATGTTCTCCAGTCCATTGACAATTTCTTGCCTTAGTTGTTGCACCTGCTCTTTGTCCTTGAGACTTGCGTTATACCATCTTCCCAGGCTTTTAACTGGCTGCTCAGACACTGTTGGTATTGGGTCGTCACCAATACAGAACCTTGTGTCTCTAAGCACCCCCTTGACTATGGAGATGCTTCGAGATTTACTTGGTTTGATTTTCATTCGGGCCCACTTGATGTTCTCCTGCAGCTTTCCAAGTAGCCGCTTGGTGCATGCTGCAGTAGTGGTTAGTGTTGTCATGTCGTCCATGTATGCCCTGATGGGTGGCAGACGGAGCCCAGCCCTGGTTCGTTCACCGCCCACCACCCATTTTGAGGCCCTGATGATGTGTAAAGGCCAAGGGTGAGACTGTGCAGCCTGCCATGATGCCTACTTCCAAGCGCTGCCATGTTGTACTGAAGTCAGCTGTTGTGAAGCACAGCTGCAGGTCTTGGTAATATTTCTTGACCAGTGTGGTGATGAGCTCTGGTACATGGAAAAAGGCAAAAGATTCCCAAAGGAGTTCATGGGGAACTGAACCAAATGCATTGGCCAGATCGAGGAAGATCACATGTAGGTCTCTCTTGTCCTTCTTAGCTGCTTGGATCTGGTGCCAGATCATGCTTGTATGCTCCAAGCAACCCGAAAATCCTGGAATTCCTGCTTTCTGTACAGATGTATCAATGTACTTGTTTGTTACCAGATAGGTGGACAGCCTTTGTGATACAATGCTAAAAAAGATTTTTCCCTCGACGTTGAGGAGACATATTGGCCGGAATTGGCTGATGTCTGACGAATCCTTTTCTTTAGGTATTAGCACGCCGCCGGCCCTTCGCCAAGCCTTAGGTATTGTTTGCTTCTTCCACACCACCCTCATGAGCTTCCATAGAAAGCGTAACACATCTGGTGCGTTCTTATAGAGCTTGTATGGTACTCCGTTTGGCCCCGGAGCTGAAGCTGCTCTTGCTCGCCGGACCGTGTTCTCCACCTCTTTCCATCTCGGAGGGCTGGTGTCCATGTTGAATTCAGGTGGTTGAATAGGCGGGATGTCATGTGGGATGACCAACTGCTCATGCCTTTTCGTGTCTTTGTGGGCCTTTTCCAGGTGTTCCTCCAATTCCTGTTTTGATGTTTTCAAAGTTCCACTTTTTTCCTTTGCGAAGAGGTCTTTGATGAACTTGAAAGGGTCTTTATAGAACCGTGTTCTTGTGTGTTCTTTCTTCTTGCGAAGTTTCCTCAAGTTCTCTGCTTTTCGCAAGGTTGCCAATCGGTTCTTGATGTCCTCTTGGAGTAGCATGAGACCTTCTCTCTCTGCGTCAGTTGCTTTTTTCCATTGCTTTTTCAACTGTCTCCTCTCTCTGATTAGCCTCTCGATCTCCTGCTGCCTCCTGGACTTGATTGGTGTTGGTAATTTCTTTCCACCTCTCCCTTTACTCACCCCAAACCATTCTTCTCCATAGCTGTAGATTGTGTTGCCCATCCTTTCAAGCTTTTCCACTGCTGTGCCCGTTTGTTGCTCCAAGATATGTATAAGGTCACTGTTGACCGTCTCCCACTCTTTCTTTTCAACAGCCTTGGGCCATTTCACTCCAGGTTTGTGCCCTTTGATCTTTCCCTCCAATGGAGGTCTTTGTAGTTGTTGCGTGGGCTCCTCCACCGGCATTTCTGTGCTTGTATCACCCTCTTCAGTGACATGGGTGCTGATGCTCTGCGAACTTTGGTTTGTGCCCCGTCGCTGTGCTTCACTCGACTGATTTGACTGGTTGCTTCGTAAGAAGTACTGGTCAATGCGAGGCCCATGTTTCTGCTCTCTCAAGCACTTTTTCTTCCCTTGGTGGATCTTCAAGCCCTTCACTGATGTTAATTTCTCCCAACCACAGATGCACACCTGAAGTTTGTGTCCCGCAGCTGTTGTGGATGTCTCATGTGCCATGCTCTCCTTGTCAGTAGTCGTTTCCGTTCCTGGGTCTGTAACCGTGTTATCAATCGGTGAGCCATCTTCCGCCCCCGCTCTCGCAGGCTCTAGGGGTATTCTCTTTATTTTACTTTTAGTAGCATTTAGCGGGTGTCTCCAACTAGCTGAAACAGCGTTGGGGACTGCTGTCATGGGTAGCTAGCCCATGACGGCCCCAGTGGGGTCTGTTCCCTCCTGTCAGCTGTCTCTCCAAGCTGTCACATGGACTTTCCCATGTTGTCAGCTGTCCTTTCACAGCAGTCACTGGACGAGTCCAGATTATCAGAATCAAATACACAGGACAAGATGTTAAGAAGTCCCTTGTGCCAATAGGTGGGGAGCATTTCACGACATTCGTTGATTGTTGAGAGTGGTAGACGCTCAACATCGGGGGGGGGTGGGGGGGGTAACCTTCAGGACAGTTGGGCACAGGACACATCATCAGTAGTGTACCCTTGCATCACTGGGTGTTTCGGCCTTTTAACACTATACACCCTCCACAAGGGCGGCCCGCTGCAGGATGATCAACCCTCAGCGCATGTCCCGTGTCAAACCGTCCCAAAGATTCACCCCGACATACTTGGGGCCCAGCATGGGTCTTTCCGCTTGAGCCAAATCCACCGGCTGCTTCTTTCAGCCGCCTCTGAGAGTGATCTTATGGTCTTCCGCAGAGCCTGACCGTGGATTCCAAGCTCCTTCAGCAGTCTGATGGTAGATGACGCAACAAATCCTCTGCATCCCACTTCAACTGGATAGACTTTGGTGTTCCAGCCACGCTGCGTTGCCTCTGCTGCAAGCTCTGCGTAGCGCAGCTTCTTACGCTCATAGGCCTCCTCAACAGAGTTCTCCCATGGAACTGTGAGCTCTATGATGTAGTATATTGTAAAAGTTAGCGAGGTTTAAAAATCGTTAAAAAACGCGCGTGCGCAGATCGATCTCTCCTGCCAGTCAGCGCCGTGCAGATTGGTAGCTTCTCCTGTCATTGCCCGGGAGGTCTGCCACTTCCTGCGCCATCGCGTCTTTACTGGAGCTGAGGAAGGCTGGCGGAGGTCTCCAACCGGACACAATTTTCGGAGGGACCGGAAGCGGCCCGGCCCGAAGTTGCTGATGTCGGCAAACGGAGTTTGAACCCAGCCGAGGAGAGCGTCCAGTGTCCAGCGCCCGCCGTGAGTCCCAAACGCACTGCCATCGTAACGCCATGTAGCTCCAGCCCTTCCCCTCTGGTCCCCCTCGCTGGCTCCTGCCCCCCTCCCCCGTGATACCCCCATCTCCCCCATGCCTCTTCCCCCATCTTTTCTCTGCTCTCCCCACCGCCCCCACACCGGCGCAGCCGTAACTGCTGGTGCTTTCGGGCTGATCCGAGGCCTGGCTCTGAGGGCGCCGACGGCTGATGCTCCTCCGGGGCAGGCAAGAAGGGGGAGGAGCAGCAACCTCGATAACCTGGGGAAGGAGGAGGGGATAGAGGGAGAGGAGGGGAGTCGGGAGGGGGGAGAGGAGTTATGGAGGGAGGGATGTGAGTGACTGAGGGTAGGGGAAAGAAGAGGTGAGGGAGGAATTGGGGGGAGGGTAGGAGGAGAGGGAAAAGAAGAGGGAGGAGCTGAGGAGGGAGAGGGGGAGGAGGGGGAATAGAGGTATAGAAGGGGAAGTAGAGGAGGTAGGGAGTGGGGAAATAGAGGGAGAGGAGGGCAATGGGGGAGGTGAGGAGGGATTGGAGGAGGTGGGGGATAGAGAGATAGGAGGGGGGTATGGAGGGGAGAGGAGTTATGGAGGGAGTGACTGAGGGTAGGGGAAAGGAGAGGGAGAGAGAGGTGAGGGAGGGATTTGGGGGTGGGGAGGGGAAAGAAGAGGGAGGATGAAGAGGAGGGGGGGGAGAGTGCTAGGGATGAGGGGAAATGAGCTGCACCTGTGCAGTTGGGGGCTATGGGTGAGTGGTGGAATATTGCGTTGGGGGACCAAGCCTCCTGTGTGATAGGGACCCAACGGGTCCCACTTAGTCTAGTGTTTGATAATTGCATTCTGCTAACCAAGCAAGAAGTGGAATAAGCAGAGAACAACCAGAATGAGATACCAGTTGTGAAGGTTAAAGCATCAAGGAGACCACAAAACAATCATATTCTTATTAATTTAACTAATATCTTTGAATTTTTCTCTGAATAGCCTGTTGCAAACTATACATTCCTAAAAAATAAAACATTCCCATTAATTTTTTTTTTTTTCATAGGCACTCATCAGCACAGTTCAATTTATTGTAATAACCTCATCCCCAGGTAAATGTGTCCAATTGTGAACTAACCGTAAACAATGTAATAATTGTACAGGAAGGTAGAGAAGATTAAAGAACATCAGACCTCAAGATAGGATTTATATTATTTGAGAACAGTATCAAACATTATCTTATACACATCAACATCTTATAGATGGGTCTCATTTCTGTAAAAGTAGCCTTTTCTTGCAGGGATGCACAAGACTTTCATTAATACTGTAACTTCTGTGGCAGGACACCCCTGAGTAATAATAGTTCATTCGTTATCATATATATTAACAGAAGTTATAGTAAAGTTGAAATACCTCTTGCTTTTGTGTATTTGAGCTTTTTTAAGTATTTTTGTGAAGTGCGTGTAAATTGTGACTGGTGAAACATTCCTATGTGATTAAGAACACACCACTGTTTTGCACAATAAAATCTGAATAAGCACATACAAATGAGAAACACTTGGTCATACACGCAGGGTGGCTCACACACAGTTTGATATGTGTATGAAAGTTCACATTTATTTGCTCCGTCTTGAGAGGAGGTCTTTTAGCACTGCATTAAATAATTCTGGAGGATATTTGTGCGATTGAGGCCTTCAGCGATCTCTTGCTATTTTCTGAACACTGCCACCTTGGTGTCATGGTATGTTCCTTCCATGACATGCATCCTTTGCAGCACTTCCTGCAGCAAAGGATGCATCATGACATAATCAAAGCAGATAATCAAACCAAATTTCGTTTGAACTTCATTTGAGGTTCAATGACAATAAATAAATTGTGATTTTATTGTTGATAGCAATCAGCCCTTGCGACTGACAAAGTGATGAACTGTAATACAATCATAACATCTTTTCCTTGCCCTTTCCCTTTTTTTTAAATGGTCTGATGTTAGCAATAATCTCTCAAAAACACTAAATGCTCCACCTTGCTCAGTCTATAGTCTTTACTTCATAAGTTCTCACAAAGACTGAAAATGCATTGTCTCCTTTAAGAAAGTGAGGATATTTTAGCTATAAAGAATTGCCATTATTCTTATAGAGGCCTCCAAAGCCTGCCACAAGAAATTTCCATACTGCATGGTGCTCCAACAGTAATTGGAGCTGAGAGGACTATCTTCAGGATGCACAATTTCATAGATGTGCCATGTATCCTATTCATCATCATAGGCACAAGGACAAATTCAATGTCTTCCAAACTCTTTCTTCCCTTGAGCAAAATGGTCAGAACTGGGGATGATTGGTAAAGGAGTCATTGGGAGAAGAAGTAGAAGAAAACACATTGCAATACCTTTCTTTCTTACTCCAAGTATATACTCTTCTTTGGTGGTTTTCTTTTCGCCAAACACCAACAAAACAAAATTGCTGAAATATTAACGACGATATGAGGAAAATTATATTTTTGTTCAGAGGGCGCCAGGAATGTGTAACTCTGAACCTGAAAAGATGGTGGAGCCAGAAGTATTCACCACATTTTAAAGCACACAAATTTGAAGTGCTGTAATTTGCAGGATGATGCATTAGTAATAGAAGATGGGATTAGGTTAAGTTGCTCTTTTACAATTGACTTAGACATATGGCAAAGTAGGCATATGTTTCGTAGAGTTGGTCTCGACCCGAAACATTGCCTATTTCCTTCGCTCCATAGATGCTGCCTCCCCCGCTGAGTTTCTCCAGCATTTTTGTCTACCTTAGATATATGACAAATCTCTATTTCTGCAGTAACTCCTCCATGATTCTTGCATAAATATTGAAAATACTTTTTTTTAGAATATTAGAAATTCGGGGTCTTGAATTTCAATATTTGTCCCTTTGGAATAGCAGGAACGGTGAAGATTTATACAGGGAAAAATAAATTAAGGAGGTTGCTTCCCATATTATCTTCCTTTTCCTAATATGGTATGTGTAAGCTACTGTCTAAATCTGTGTTAAAATTTCCTGTTTTAGCATTTGAATCTACAGTTTAAAGTCATGAACATTTATGTCACGGATGCAACTTTACAGTGATATTTAGGATTTAGCTCAAGTTGATATTATATGTCTCAGGCACACCTGCTTATTTGCTGTTTAGGGACTCTGAACAGTAGTCACAAGATACCAAGGCAACATTTTCAAACAAGATTTAATAGTTTTCTTAGAAAATAATAGAAGTTTGGAGCTCATTTTCTAGAATCCTAATAAAGATCATGAAAAGCCAATAACAAAATAATAATTTGTATTATTGAATCATTATAATCAAAATAAATTAAATGTAAACAAATGCTTTCCTGAACACCATCAAAACGCCTACAAAAGGGAAATAAAAATAGAATGTAATGTATTCATTCACTATTAATCAATAGCCCTTGCAGTGTATTGTCCCTGAAAAATAATTTTGCTCCTTGCCCGTAAGCAATTCTCTAATACAATTGCACACTCCACATCTGGATTAATGACGTCTGGGAGATTTATACTGCTAAAGTGGCTCATTAGCTGCTTGAGAAGTGTTAAGGCATCATTATTCCAGGTGCACTATAATTGGTTGATATTTGCTCATTACCACTCGAAAAATCTTTCCTGCAGAAACCGAATATTTTAGTTTTGTGATACCTTTGTTTCATTATCTGGTTATGATTGTTGTATAAACGGTAGGCTCCCGAACACTGTTCATCAAGAGAGGAATTCTAGCTTCCACCCGATTAACATTCATAAACAGCTGACTTGCAGTACAGCATATCCAAAATAGCAGCTCAATCCTCAATGGAATTTCTTCCTTCTTAATAGCAATTGCACAGGTCTAAATTTAAAATGGAAGGTTAAGAAAGGAAATTAGAACATTGAGAACAACTGCAGTTGTTAATAAGAGGGTCCGTGAAAGGCCATTTTACGTTCAGTTCTTGGGTTCCAGTGTGGCTTAATGGTAGCAGCAATGAAAATTCCTACTGTGTTTTACTGTCAATGTATATAATGGTTTACATCACAAATTATTTCCATTACTGGAAGAACTTTCAACAAGTCCATTCTACAAGCATTTACCATTTTTTATAGGGGTCAAGGAAGGAGTGTTCACGTCACGGCCCTGTTTCCACCAATCTTTCCACCACCATGCACAAGAAGCACAAGAAGCGACAAGACAGACACCATTGTGTGCAGATGCCGAGAAATGTGTTCAGCTCTGGCTGAACAACTTCTAATCTTGTGTGTGGACTTGATAAGAAGAAGAATGTTTTTATAGCGGGGTTTTACATAAGGTTTTATTCATCTTTTAATTATTTTTCTGCAATTAAATTTAGTTTCTCTTCAGCTTCTTTAATTATTTAGCTTCTTACTGATAGCAGTTCAGATGTCAAGTCCACAACTTGCACATGTTGTCACTGTTGCTTCTCGAAGAACTAGAAGAGGGTGGTATGGTGGTGCAGCGGTAGAGTTGCTAGGCCTTACACGTTAGAGACCCAGGTTCAATCCTGACCACGGGTGCTGTCTGTACGGAATTTGTACGTTCTCCCTGTGACCGTGTGGGTTTTCCACAGGTGCTCAGGTTTCCTCCCACACTCCAAAGACGTACAGGTTTGTAGGTTAATTTGGCTTCTATAAATTGTAAATTGTCCCTAGTGTGTAGGATAGTGTTAGTGTGTGGGGATCATTGGTCGTCGCAGACTCAGTGGGCCGAAGTGCATGTTTCTGTGGGAACATGACCGCAAAAGGAGAGAGTGTGGCATCTGCTGCTGCCCTGAATAACAACAGCCTCACTTGGAGAATGTCACAGGGAGAGAGTGCAAAATCCTCACTGAAAACACCATAGGTCATGATTGAATCCAAGTCACTGGAGCTGTGAGACATTAGCGCTGCTAGATGCAAAATTAGCTATTTCTCCTCTAATCAGATTGGGTAAAACAGACTCAAACCATAGCCATGCAGAATCTCATGTCAGAGAAGCACATATTTGCTATTACACTTTCCCACAGATCAATGAATTGATAAGGTTCAAGTTTGTAGCAACGCTTTGGCAAAATTACTTGTTACCCTCTCAGTTTGTGTGCTGTATCCCTCTTGGAATCTGTAACTGTATATTGAATGTGATTAACAAAAGTGCATGGAGCAACATGAGCAAATATGAGCATAGTTAATTCAAATTTAGAATTTACTTCATGATAAGGTGATGGAAACCCATTCTGTTGTAATCCTCAAAATGGAATTATGTGAATATTTGAAGGGAAACAAACAGCAGAGACATGAAGAGAATGAGACAGACTGAGTTGTTCTTTAAAAGAGCTAGTGCAGATTTCATGTGGCAAAAGGAAAATAAATCTGTTATTGCATGTATGATTTTCAGCAATTAATTCATCTGATCATCTTGTCTTCCATTAGGCGTTACATTACCTAATCCATCCAGTGACAGCTGAAACCCTGTTCTGTCAAATAGAATACACAGTGACCATAGTTGTTTTTAATTCACGAAGTTGACAAGTAGATTATTTAATTACTATATTGTTACAAATATACACTTGTTTTCTTGAAATTAATGTCAGATTACAAGCAATTTAGATCTGATCTGTATCCCGCTGGAAGGGATAAGTTAAAATGACACCCCTACATTGATTTTCCCACTTACTGTCCATTACCAACTTCAGGTCCTATATTTTTGAAAATGTGGATAACATATACTGTTTATTAGTATCATGCAGCATTTATGTGTTAAGCAAAAATAGTTTTAAAACAATAGCTTTCTTAATGTTTCAATGCCATGAATATTCATAGGTACATCCCATCTGGACCATGTATTCTGAAGATAACTAGGTGTCTCAATTATTGCTGGTGGCACGTAATCCCTTGTTATTTCAGCAGGTATGCAATCTCATTTAAAATAAGCTGCATAATATCAACATTAAAACTACAGAGAAGATGTAATATCACAAGAATAAGTTAGGTACTAGTCTGATAATACCATAAATGTCGGTATTTTAGTTTATAGTGCAGACTTGCACAGGATGAAAAGTCCATCAGAAAAAAAATTGTTGCTTCAGTTACACTGACCATGCATTTTCTGAGATGGGAAAGTGTTTCAACTATCATCCCATGTCTCAAATGCTACAACATTACTTGATGTCCATGTGTTGGATATTTATGTTAAATTTATGTAATTGTGTGTTTTGTTGCTTTATTGTTATGACTGTATGGAAAAGAAATTTCGTTCAAACTTGTTTCTGAATGACAAATAAAGAAATTCAATTCAATTCAATTTGTTTTCCTGTTACTTAAATACTCTTAATTGTTTTGGTACTTGAATTAGTCACCACCAAAATGTAGTTAACATTGATGCAGACTTCAAGCAAAGAAACAAATTCCAGGCAGAATATGGTATCCAAAGTTATTTTTCTTTGTTTCAATTCAATTGAACTATGCAACATCAATGCAATGTGACTAATGAATTAAATATTTAGTTTTCAATTGATCACAATTTTATGAAATTGGGCATTGTGAGCTTCAGACTGAAGATAGTCATTAAGTGCTATCTTATAAAATTGTCATATAAATTACTCAGTGAAAAATGCCATAACTTCATTTGAAAATAACGAGCAACATGTTATATCAATTTGTGCTTTCCAAAATGGCAAAATGGTATGAAAATGATTATTTTCTTCTTAATTTAATTGAACAATAACTTAAGTATCATTCTCAATATCACTGATATAACAATGTCAAATGTTCTTTTGCTTGAACAAAATATATACATTCAGTGTAAACTAATCAACTCCACAACATTAAAAAAAAAACGTTTTAGTATTTAACTTCATTGCCATGGTCTTTGTTGCAGTCAGGTTATGGACATTGTGGATGATAACCTTATATCAGATGTGGGGTGTGCCTGACTTACAAGGTAGGATGCTTTTCCTCAGGGAATGTGTTATATGCCTTCAAGTATTGGCACTTCCAATGGCTTGGTTAGTCTGTAAGCAGTGTCAGAATGTATGTACTTGGTTGTCTGTCCTTACATGATGAATGATGTAAAATGGATGAAATTAAGAAACATACTCAAGTGAAAACATATTTATATTTAAATGTGACTTTGAACACCATGGAAAATTATTGTACAGTATAAACACCAAAAATATATAAAATCGAGGGAAGTTACTGTGATGTTACCCTTTAATTGTTTCAATTGTAACAATTTCCTTTGTATTGCACATGCATTCATGCTTCGGGAAAAGTGTGTTACACAATTAATTATACTATTCAATTATTCTTTGTTGTTCTGTTGGCAATTACAAATAGTATAGGACTGGTCAGTGCCGGCCCAATGCAGAGCAACTGATAATGCTAGGATATGGAAACTTAAACTGAACATTCTGTATATATTTCTGTTATCATTCATGAATTGGTGCCGAAGGAACATAATGGATAGGGAAAAGAGGCACACCACTGATATTTTCTTCAACAAGTGAATTAGAGATACATAGCTCAGATAGGAAACTGCAATTGCGAGTTTGTAATAGTCCTTCCTATACCTGGCTGGTGGGAAAAACAGTGACTTTTTTCAGTTTCTCTTGGTCTGTGAATAGGAGTATGCTTCGTAATAATGATATTTGTTTGTGTGACTGTCAATAACTTTAGGGTTTCTACACAAACACAGTAATCTCCAGATGGAGACAGCTGTTTGCAGTAATTTTTCGTAATGCCAACAGACACGTGAAACAATGAACTAAAAGTTGTGAACATTCCAGCTCCAGTTAACTTACTTCTCATGAGTGAATGGGGTAAGATTATAGACAGTTGTGGATATGGGTGCTGATTAGAAATTATGATCTATATTGTTGATTACAGCTACGTGCAGGTCATATTGTCAGAAAAAGCAAATGCTCTCTCTGAAAGATATTAATGAAATGATTTAAACTCAATTTGATACTGGGGATCACTAAATAAAACATATTAACTGGCAATTCAGAAATAACTATGATTAGGGCATCGGAGAACATTTATCTGCCCTTCTTTGAAATAGTGCCAAGGTATTTTTATTCTACTTGGTTTTCATTTCATCACAAAGATAGCATCCCTAACATCTTTTTACAAAAGAGTCTCGTCTGCTGCCACATAATCTCCTGGCTGTGTCTCTAACAAACCTCCGATCACTATGGCTTTATCTGACAACTCCCTTCCCTGCTGTGCCTCAGAGCCAGGCCGGACACTGTAGGCTGGATTGCTGCTGCTGCTGCTGCTGCTGTTCTCCCCTAACCAATACTCTGCCAAAACAGTATCCAAAGGAGCAAACTTGTTGTCAGGGGGAACGCCCCCAAGGGATTCCTGCACTTTCTGCCTACTGCCTTTCCTGGTAGTCATCCATCTACTTCCTGCCTGTACATTAGGCATGATCTCTTCACTATAACTTTTTCACTCTCACACCCCTGAAAAATCCTGACGTCATGCAGCTGCAGTTTCAGTTCCTTAAGGAGCCATAGGTGAATGCACTTACTGCAGGTGTAGTCCTCGGGGGGGGGGGGCACTAAACACCCTTACCAGAATGATGCTTAATTAGGGTATATTAGCTACAGGGAGAGGTTGGACAGTCTTGGATTGTATTCTCCAGAATGCCTGAGGTTCCATGGATAGAAGTTTATAAAAGATAGGGTTGATAGTCAAGGGGCTGTCCCACTGCAGCGACCTAATCTGCGAGTTTAGAAGAGTTTGCCCTTGATTCAAACTCGCAGCATGGTCGACACGTGGTCCTAGGAGGCCCTATGAGGTCACAGGAACTCTCCTTCATGCTCGAGGGAAGTTCCTGAATACTCGCAGCCTCAGCTAGCTCGCGGAAAATTTTCAGCATGTTGAGAAATTTTCCGCAAGTAAAAATTGATCGGCATGGTTCTTTTTAACTCGTAGTGCAGTGGAGTGGGGTCACTATTTAGTTACAGGCAGTCGAGGGCAGCCGTAGAATGGGGGGGAGAAGAAGTCTCCTTCTCCCCCATTCTCTCCCCCTCTCTCCCTTACTCTCCCCCCCCCACCCCCCACCCATCCGCGCTCTCTTAAAGAACTTACCGTACACTGTGCAGCCGTCTTTTACCTTCCTCTTCATCGCGGGAGTGAATTTCAGACAGCGCTCCCCCACTTTCCCTGGCCCCCGCCTTTGCGATGTGTTTGTGTGTGTGTGCGGTCGGTCGATCCAGCTCGCGGTTTCATCGCTGACGGTCGATCCAGCTCGAGGTTGTCCAGGCGAGTGCCCTCTAGCTTGAAGGTCGAAAACACTCTTCTGAACTTGCGGATTAGGTCGCAGCAGTGGGACAGCCCCTTCAGAATCTCTTTCCCCACGATGGAAAAATAAAATACTAGAGGGCATAGCTTTAAGGTGAAAGGGGGCAAAGTTTAAAAGATATGCAGGATAAGTTTTTTTACACAAAGGGTAGGTAGTAAGTCCTACTATGTACTGCCAGGGGTAATGTTTGAAGCAGAGGCGTTAGTGGCATTTAAAAAACTTGGATAGGGAATGGAAGAATATACGTTATGTGCAGGTAGATAAGTGATGGTCTTGGTATCATGTTCGGCATATACATTGTGGGCTGAAGCGCCTGTTCTTGGGTTGTACTGTTCTGTGTTCTAGGCGCTAAATGCCTTTTAAATGCAGTTCAGGAGACCCCTGGCTTACAGTCATTCAGGTTACAGAAACCCGCCCTTACAGAATGAACCAATCACCACTCAAAAATTTGTGAGAAAAAAAGTTAATCAGCACAATTTTTTTTTCAACTCTTGTTTCTTGACATGCACGGAGGATGGGGTTGATGACACAGAAAATCAATATGGACTGGTCTAGGACTGCAAATACCCTGTAACGTGGGGGTCTCCTGTAATTGTATTTAATTCCACCAATTCCTCTGGCAGCAAATATCAATCACCATCTGTGGTGAAAAACAAAGTACCTGTCAACTCCCCTTGAAAACCCTTTCCTCTCACCTTAAACCCACACCCTCTTGTTCTTATGTAGCTAAAATCATAATCCACATGCATTTTTGCTTGTACAGTAAGTAAATTAGTTGATTGCCCCAATTCCACTCCTGATACAGGGCTCCATTGTTGGAGATTTCTCACACGCACATATACAAAATCATTGCCAAGTCACAATCGGTGATGTTTATAGAAAGAAAAGAACAATAATGTGGAGCAATTGCTCTATCAACTTACTGCTGCTGAAAATGGAGGAACATACAGTTTTGTCATAAAATTACATCAGGAAGATGAACACAACAGAAAAGTCATCAAACATGTGTTATCTGCAGTGGAAGTGCCTGCCAATTATTTTGATGTGTTTGAGAAGCTTGGTGATCAAAACTGAGAATTATGACGGCCCATATATTGGCTGTCTAATGACTGTGCAACATCTGCTATTCCATGAATTTCCATACAGTGAAAATAAATGTAATGGCTTCTAAAGAATGACTAAGATAAGCGTCTGTTGCTGGGTTTGGAAACTGCTGAATTTGCTAATCTCTGCTCAAATGTAATGGTAAAATTGTTTAATTTTGTGTTTGTGATGTCAGAGTGCGTACAGATCAGCAAGAAGAAATAACTTGGGTTGATACTGCCGTGCTATAATGATGAACCGTTGTATTATTGGAAGTAACATGCCTCAGGTACCATCCAATATAGAAACCCTGGCTGCATTTTCAAAACCTTATAACTATAAAACTCTGATCTTGTATGTGGATTTGTGTGTTTATTTGTTTGTGTGTGATCACATCTTCTCGAATAAACGACACGCTAATGGTGAAATTTTTACATATTCCGATAGAGATTTATGCCGTGAAGTCAAAAATCGCCTTATCTGAACATTTCATGCTTTATTTCTCCAGTTATTAATCAAAATGTTCAAGAATCTGAAATAACTTTGAAAATAAAACCGAGCGGCTTTGGCTGATGACGTCACAATGGCTCTGCGTGCTGCTGTCATCGATATGTGCGATGCGAGTGACGTCCCCCCGCGAGCTGCCCGGCAGCGAGCTGCCCGCCCCGCTCCCCTCCTCCTCTTCCCCCCCTCCTCTCCTCTCCCCCCTTCCTCCTCCCTCCCCCCTCCTCTCCCCCCTCCCTCTATCTCTGCCCCTCTCTCTCTGTCTCTGCCCCTCTCTATCTCTGCCCCTCTCTCCGTCTCTGACCCTCTCTCTCTGTCTCTGCCCTTCTCTCTCTGTCTCTGCCACTCTCTCTCTGCCCTCTCTACCCCCCCCCCCCTCCCTCTCCAGACGCACCTGCGAGTTGGGGGCTATGTGTGTGGATAGGGCGGGGATGGGTAAAATGAGCGAATTAATAATATTAATATAATATCAAGGGGGTGGTTAGTGTGTGTGTGTGTGTGGGGGGGGGGAGGTGGTTAGTTTGTGTGTGACACCGCAGGCCACCCCCCCCCCCCCACACGCAACCACGCTTTGGGGGGACGGGTCCCACTTGGTCTAGTGATTCATAAAACTAATAAAGAGCCATTTCATATTTTGGAGAAAATTAGAGAAGTATGACTCACCTGTGCAAGTCTAGCAGAACTATTTAAGAACATATTTGACGGCCAATTCATATTATAGCTATCCGAGGGATTCTCCAGCAGCAGTGAGCACTAGCATTTGCTGGTATGTTGGATCATTTCAAAGCAAATTCATTTCCTATAGTTTGACCTCAAGTGGCTGATATGAATATTATCAATTATTATTTTCCCACAGCCAAATAGCCTACATACATTCCATTATCTGATCATTTTGGTTCATACATGAAAAATCAGAGGATAGTTAAGCCAGTACTTTGGCCTAGTTCAAATGACAGTAATACATGTGGCTATTAATGTTTTCATTATGACAAATTTTGATTTTAATACAGAAACATCAGTGTAACATATTTTAACATTAGGTGGAAAACATGCTGACATAAAGTACACGGGTCCACGTGTGTTCCAAGTTGTTCCTGTCTCTTAATTAAAAATCACTTAATGGAGATCATCAGTGACAAGGTTCCACAACAGAGTCCTTATTGTGTTAGAGCTCACTTGCTGCAAAGACTGATGAGTGGGAGGTCTATTGTTAATTTGGTTGAATTAAGACATTAAACCATGAAAAATCAATATTTGATCTTTAAACCAGTTTATTGGCTGGATGCTTTAATACTTTCACAGCAATACATTCTGGATTATTGACAAATACTGGAATTTCCAATATTTGAGGATTACATGCAGCCAAAAAATGAATAATTGATGTCTGCCATAAAGAAAGTATACTGATCATATAACCACAGGTTTCTGGAACTTATCAGCAGATGTAAACAGAGGCAGGCAATTTTTAGCTCTTTAACTAACAAATGCAAAAAAATTCAATCTTCCAATGTAAATATCGATTAAACAACCTCTATCTTTACATTACAGAAAGCCAGCAATGAATTCATATGCTGGCTGCCAGTAAAATAATATGGTTGTGAAATGTTCCATTCCACACTCTGTAACATGATCAAATTAGTATATGCAGTAACATTGCCCTACATAACAAGATGCTCTCAATATATTTGTCTTTTGTAAAACCATTGTATTTTGATGTATTCTAAAATATCTAATTGACAATGTTCTCTACTTGATTTCAAATTGCCCTGGTAGTCTGCAATGTCTTAAACAGATATTTATGTTCCTATTTTGGATTTCTATCATTTGCTTTTTGTTCTTTTTGATTTCCCCAAATTGTAGATACATTTTATGTATTCATTTTTGGAGTGGGGGTCTTGCTGGGAAGGCCAGCTCTTATTGCCCACCCCTAATTGACTATGAGAAGGTGGCATTATCCTCCTCATTGAACTACTGCATTCATTTTGGTGAAGATAATCCCACATCGTTCTTGGATAGGGAGTTCCTGTCTTTAGACACCGTGTGCGGACGTGGCGCCGACGGACGAGAAGTCGAAGCCAAAGAACCAAATGGAAACGAGGCTGAAATGCCAAAAAAACGAAAGAGTAAAAAGACGAAACGCCAACTAACCAAAAGGATGGGACACCTAAATGCAAACTAACCGAAAGGGCGGGACGTCTAAAAGCCAACTAACCGAAAAGCTGCGTCGCCTCAAAGCAAACTCACCAAATGGCCGCTCTGTCAAAACGCCACCTACCCGAAAGGCGGCGGCGCCTACGCTAACGAACTGACTGGACCAATCGCTGACAAGTCCCGCCCCCAAAAAAACGTCATGTCCGTTATTGGACTTTTCTGTTGGCAGTCGCTTCGTTGGCTTGTAGGTGACGCCACCTTTCGGGTAGGTGGCGTTTCGACAGAGCGACATTCGGTGAGTTTGCTTTTAGGCGACGCAGCTTTTCGGTTAGTTGGCTTTTAGGCGTCCTGCCCTTTCAGTTCGTTTGCATTTAGGTGTCCCATCCTTTCGGTTAGTTGGCGTATCGTCTTCGTACTCTTTCGGTTTTTTGGCGTTTCGGCCTCGTTTCCATTCGGTTCTTTGGCTTTGACTTCTTTACTTCGGCTTCTCGTCCGTCGGCGCCACGTCCGGGTACCTTAGACACAGTGATGATGAAGGATCAGCACTGTGTTTCCAAGTCAGGGTGGTCTGCATCTTGGAGGGGAACCATAGCTGATGGTAGTCCCATGCACTAGCTGCTCTCATCCTTTGTGATGATAGAAGTCATGGGTTTGAAAGGTGCTGTTCAAGTAACTTGGGCGAATAACTGCCTCAGTGTTATCCTAGTAATAAAAATGCTAATTTTGCTCTGTTGTAAGACAATGTCCTTAATCTGCCTGTATTTCTGAGACTAGACCCTACATAAATTCCATCAAAATTTTTAACAACTGTAATTCCATCGCCAGTCATGTCAAACACCTGGAGGTATAGCAAGAACATCAGCTATTATGGTCTGCAAGACTATTCCAGTGATATTCATCAGGGCTGTGCTAAACAAAAAAGTAAAACACAATTTTTGGTCATTAATAGAACATTGTGTTTACTTCCTTTTCCCTTAGAACCTCTGATTAGACCCAGGTTGGTGCTACATCTGTTTATTAAAGGAAGCAGCTTGCATTAGACATATGCACTGATGTTTTGAGGCCTGGTGTCGCTTTCTGCTTCATTATGAACAATTGAAGGCTGCACTTAAGGCTAATTCCACTCCAGCCCCAGGAATATCCGAAATCCAAGGACAAGCCCCTTCATTCACTTTTCCTAACTTAGCTTTGCACAAATACAGAGCTACAGAAAAATTGGCATGAGATTCCAAATTTTGGTGTTAATGGTTAAGGATCAAATGGTACTAAAGTTCCAATGTTTATTAGTTAAATGCCAATTTCTCAGAATGTTTTTACAACCATCTCAATAGCGAGAATGAGCAATAACTGAATGAAAAGGTGATAGACTAGAGGATCTGAATTTTTTTCATATACATTGAAGGAGTGTTTATTTCACTAAGAGGAAAAAGCACATTAAATGAGTCCGTAATTCAAGTCATGCTCTGATTAAACAAATACACTGCAGGTATCTTTTCAGATAATATAAACTTTTTAAAATGTTGTCTTCTGAACAAAGCCATAAGAATCCATTTAAAGTAATATAGGTTGATTTATGTATACTTTGTGCACAGCTAATGCCTGCTAAATAAGATGATAACTGCAACTGATAACCCAAACGGCAATGTTCCATTCAAGTTTCATATAAGTGAGGAAGCTGCTGATTGGTGGAAGAGGACTAAGAGGAAGCAGCTGATTGGTGGAAGAGGACAAAGAGGAAGCAGCTGATTGGTGGAAGAGGACTAAGAGGAAGCAGCTGATTGGGAGTCAGATCCCTGCTGATTTCCTCCACCAGTTTGTATTGTATCCAGGGTAAGGGGGGAGAATGAGGGCCCAGGCAGTTTACTGTTCTGGATGTCAGATGTGGGAGGTCATGGAGTCTGATACCCCTCCAGATGTTCACATCTGTGCCAGGTGCGTCGAGATGGGGTTCCTAAGGGACCGTGTTAGGAACCTGGAGCAGCAGCTCGATGACCTCTGTCTGATCAGGGAAAGTGAGGAGGTCATAGAAAGGAGTTATAGGGAGGTGGCCACTCCAAGACCATGGGAGGCAGACAAGTGGGTCACGGTTAGGAAGGGCAAGGGGCAGAGGCAGGGACTAGTGAGTACCCCGGTGGCTGTACACCTTGAAAAGAAGTACTCCTGTTTGAGTACTGTTGGGGGGGGACAGCCTACCTGGGGGTAGCGACAGCGGCCGGGCCTCCGGCACAGAGACCGGCCCTATTGCTCAGAAGGGTAGGGAAAAGAAGAGGAGGGCAATAGTAATAGGGGACTCTATGGTTAGGGGGTCGGATAGGCGATTCTGTGGATGCAGTCAGGAGACCCGGATGATAGTTTGCCTCCCTGGTGCCAGGGTCAGGGATGTGTCTGAACGCGTCCAAGATATCCTGAAATCGGAGGGAGAGGAGACTGAGGTTGTGGTACATATAGGTACCAATGACATAGGCAGAAAAAGAGAAGAGATCCTGAAAGGAGAATTTAGGGAGTTGAGAGGAGAGTTAAGGAGAAGGACCGCAAAGGTAACAATCTCAGGATTACTACCTGTGCCACGCGACAGTGAGAGTAGGAATGGAATGAGGTGGAGGATAAATGCTGAGGAACTGGTGCAGCGGGCAGGGATTCAAATTTCTGGATCATTGGGACCTCTTTTGGAGAAGGTGTGACCTGTACAGAAAGGACGGGTTGCACTTGAACCCGAGGGGGACCAATATCCTGGCGGGGAGATTTGCAAAGGCTACTGTGGAGACTTTAAACTAGAACGGTTGGGGGGAGGGACTCAAATAGAGAAAGCTAGTAGAAAATGTGGGAGGCAGGAGGCAGAGAAGGGAAGCACTCGGACGTAGGGGAGAAAGAAGAAAAAGATAATAAACAGAGAATAAGTGGTGGTGGGTTTCTTAAATGTGCATATTTTAATGCTAGGAGCATTGTAAGAAAGGTGGATGATCTTAGAGCCTGGATTGACACCTGGAAGTATGATGTTGTGGCGATCAGTGAAACATGGTTGCAGGAGGGCTGTGATTGGAAACTAAATATTCCAGGATTTCGTTGCTTCAGGGATGATAGAATTGGAGGGGCAAGAGGTGGGGGTGTTGCATTGCTTGTCAAGGAAGATATCACAGCAGTGCTTTGGCAGGATAGATTAGAGGGCTCATCTAGGGAGGCTATTTGGGTGGAACTGAGAAATGGGAAAGGTGTAGCAACACTTATAGGGGTGTATTATAGACCGCCAAATGGGGAGCGAGAATTGGAAGAGCAAATATGTAAGGAGATAGCAGATATTAGTAGTAAGCACAAGGTAGTGATTGTGGGAGATTTCAATTTTCCACACATAGACTGGGAAACACATTCTGTAAAAGGGCTGGATGGTTTGGAGTTTGTAAAATGTGTGCAAGATAGTTTTTTGCAGCAATACATAGAGGTACCTACTAGAGAAGGGGCAGTGCTGGACCTCCTGTTAGGAAATGAGACAGGGCAGGTGGCGGAGGTATGCGTTGAGGAGCACTTCGGGTCCAGTGATCACAATACCATTAGTTTCAATATAATTATGGAGAGGGTCAGAACTGGACCTAGGGTTGGGATTTTTGATTGGAGAAAGGCTAACTTTGAGGAGATGCGAAAGGATTTAAAAGGAGTGAATTGGGACATGTTGTTTTATGGGAAGGATGTAGAAGAGAAATGGAGGACATTTAAAGGTGAAATTTTAAGAGTACAGAATCTTTATGTCCCTGTTCGGTTGAAAGGAAATAGTAATAATTGTGAAAGAGCCATGGTTTTCAAGGGAAATTGGACACGGTTCGGAAAAAGAGAGATCTACAATAATTAAAGGCAGCATGGAGTAAATGAGGTGCTTGAGGAGTATAAAGAATTTAAAAAGAATATTAAGAAAGAAATGAGAAAATCTAGAAGAAGATATGAGGTTTATTTGGCAAGTAAGGTGAAAGTAAATCCAAAGGGTTTCTACAGCTATATTAATAGCAAAAGGATAACAAGGAATAAAATTGGTCCATTAGAGAGTCAGAGTGGACAGCTATCTGCAGAGCCAGAAGAGATGGGGGAGATATTGAACAATTTCTTTTCTTCGGTATTCACCAAGGAGAAGGATATGGAATTATGTGAGGTAAGGGAAACAAGCAGAGCAGCAATGGAAACTATGAGATTCAAAGAGGAGGATGTGCGGACACTTTTGAAAAATATGAAAATGGATAAGTCTCCAGGTCCTAACAGGATATTCCCTAGGACATTGAGGGAAGTTAGTGTAGAAATAGCAGGGGCTATGACAGAAATATTTCAAATGTCATTAGAAACGGGAATAGTGCCGGAGGATTGGCGTACAGCGCATGTTCCGTTGTTTAAAAAGGGTTCTAAGAGTAAACCTAGCAATTATAGACCTGTTAGTTTGACGTCAGTGGTGGGCAAATTAATGGAAAGGATACTTAGAGATAATATATATAAGCATCTGGATAAGCATGGTCTGATTAGGAACAGTCAACATGGATTTGTGCCTGGAAGGTCATGTTTGACTAATCTTCTTAAATTTTTCGAAGAGGTTACTAGGGAAATTGATGAGGGTAAAGCAGTGGATGTTGTCTATATGGACTTCAGTAAGGCCTTTGACAAGGTTCCTCATGGAAGGTTAGTTAAGAAGATTCAATTGTTGGGTATTAATGGTGGAGTAGCAAGATGGATTCAACAGTGGCTGAATGGGAGATGCTAGAGAGTAATGGTGGATGGCTGTTTGTCAGGTTGGAGGCCGGTGACTAGTGGGGTGCCTCAGGGGTCTGTGTTGGGTCCACTGTTGTTTGTCATGTACATCAATGATCTGGATGATGGGTGTGGAAAATTGGATTAGTAAGTATGCAGATGATACTAAGATAGGTGGTGTTGTGGATAATGAAGTAGATTTTCAAAGTCTACAGAGAGATTTAGGCCATTTGGAAGAGTGGGCTGAAAGATGGCAGATGGAGTTTAATGCTGATAAATGTGAGGTGCTACATCTCGGCAGGACAAAACAAAATAGGACGTACATGGTAAATGGTAGCGAATTAAGGAATGCAGTTGAACAGAGGGATCTAGGAATAACTGTGCATAGTTCCCTGAAGGTGGAATCTCATGTAGATAGGGTGGTAAAGAAAGCTTTTGGTGTGCTGGCTTTTATAAATCAGAGCATTGAGTATAGAAGTTGGGATGTAATGTTAAAATTGTACAAGGCATTGGTGAGGCCAAATTCTGGAGTATGGAGTACAATTTTGGTCGCCTAATTATAGGAAGGATGTCAACAAAATAGAGAGAGTACAGAGGAGATTTACGAGAATGTTGCCTGGGTTTCAGCAACTAAATTACAGAGAAAGGTTGAACAAGTTAGGTTTTTATTCTTTGGAGCGCAGAAGGTTAAGGGGGGACTTGAAAGAGGTCTTTAAAATGATGAGCGGGTTAAACAGAGTTGACGTGGATAAGCTTTTCCCATTGAGAGTAGGGAAGATTCAAACAAGGGGACATGACTTGAGAATTAAGGGACAGAAGTTTAGGGGTAACATTAGGGGGAACTTCTTTACTCAGAGAGTGGTAGCTGTGTGGAATGAGCTTCCAGTGGAAGTGGTGGAGGCAGGTTCGATTTTAGCATTTAAAAATAGATTGGATGGGTGAATGGACGGGAAAGGAATGGAGGGTTATGGTCTGAGTGCAGGTAGATGGGACTAGGGGGAAGTAAAAATAAAAATAAAATAAATAAAAATAAAAAGTGTTCGGCATGGACTTGAAGGGCCGAGATGGCCTGTTTCCGTGCTGTAATGGTTATATGGTTATATGGTTATATGATAAAAGAATATGATTGATGTTATGGGGCAAGAAATCTTAGAAATAAAAATATTTCCAGTGCTAACACAGCTATTGAGTGGCATGCGTTTTCAAGCGGACTACAATGGATATGATAAACTCAATTACCATAGCATAAACACTAATAAACACTAAATATGCTGGAAATAATCAGCTGATCAGGCAGCAGCTGTGCATAGAGAAGCAGACTGCAAGCCCTGTCCCAAGGTATGAGTTCATTCCAAGAGTTCTACCGAGTTTAAAAAAAAATCAAACTCGTGGTAAGCACGGAGAATGAACGTAGCGGGTACGTCGGAGCTCGGGGATGTCCCTTAGCGGCTCATTACGCTAACGGCAGGTAAGCACGGGGAGACTCGTGAAGATTTTTCAACATGTTGAAAAATGTCCACGAGAGCCCCGAGCACCGACGAGTACCATTAAGGGCCTGTCCCACGAGCATGCGACTGCATGTGGCAAGCGCGACCAAACCGGAAGGGGGGCCGTGCGGAGGTCGAGTGATCCCCGTACAGGGCCTGTCCCACGAGCATGCGACTGCATGTGGCGAGCGCCACCAAACCGGAAGCGAGGGCCGCGCGGAGGTCGAGTGACGTCAAGACGGTGCGTATGGCGTCAAGGCGGTGCGCACGGCCTCGAGGCGGCTGCGTACGGCGTCGAGGCTGTGCGCATGGCCGTTGATGCGGCGTGCACGGCCTCGATGCGGCTGCGGGGCGGCAGGCCGTTGCCGCACGGAATTTTTGAACACGGTCAGTTTTTCGGAGCCCCGCGCCATGTCGGGACCAGCTCCACACAACTCCAGACGGCTCCAGCGATCGAAGTGGGACCGACCCCGCGACCTCCGCGCGGCCCCCGCTTCTGGTTTGGTCACGCTTGCCGCATGCAGTCGCATGTTCGTGGGACAGGCCCTTTACTGTAGATTGTTGTAGAACAAAAGTTAAGAGACAGGGAGTAAGACACTTGGCTGACTACACTAACCCTGTATTGCATTTGTTGCATCAGCAAGTATACTAGAAAGTTTTCAATGGGATTAAAGATACCACACTCTGGTATATTCTTTTATGTTCTATAGCATGATAGATTTTGTTTTTAACCTGGTAGTCTGCATTTTAATGTTGTCAGCATTCAATGTATAGGACTTGAATTGATGCATTACTGACCACTGGAATTTTTCAGTGTTGAGCCTTGCCAATCAAAAAGATCCAATTTTTAAACAGCACTTCTTCACAGCTATATGCAATAAAATAAATGTTTGCATCTGTTGCTGAGCCTTTAATGGGATGTTAAATTAAGACAATTGCGCTGGATCATAGTGACATCAATGACTGAATATTCTTTGCACAATTAAGCCTACAATTTGTTCATCTAAACTTTACATTGTGGAGAACTGAACCCCAGCATGGACCAATGACCTTATATTTTAAAAAATAACAAAATAAAATGATGGAAATATCAATAGAATTTTGATGTTTCTATTGTATTGATGACAATACAATAGAAACATCAGTCATTCAATGTGAATAATAATTATTTTTTTATTTAAATGCTATCAGTCTACTTATAATATTTTACTGCTTTGATATTTTTTAACCTACAAATACAAGCTTTGTTTTATGTCAATTGAAATTCTGCAATAACATTTTCCCATTAAAATAATGTAATCAATTTTTCTTTTAATTGGATAGGTCCTTCTTTATATAATTACTAGACCAAGTGGGACCCGTTGGGTCCCAGCATCATACAGCATCAATGCAATATTCCACCTCTGTGGCCAGTGGGGGGGGGGGCTTTCTGGAGTGCTAGTATGGGTGTGGGCTGAAGGGACTGGTTTCCAGAGGGCTAGTATGGACATTAAGGGCCGAATGGATTCTTGGGCTGGCAGCTCAGTCACTCAAGCCTGTTGTGCTGGCAGCTCACTCACTCTCGGCTGGTGGGCTGGCAGTAGACTCACGGCTATTCCTTGAAATTCCATTTCAAGCAGGGTGCAAGGCCATCAAATTCAAGTGCAGTTTCTTACCACTTCAAGCAGGATGCAAAACCACCAAATTCAAGTGCAGTTTCATACCATTTTAAGCAGGGTGCAAGGCCACTAAAGACAGCGAGTCGTGACCTCTCCCTCCTCCATCTTGCAGAGACTGAGCCACGCCCACACTTATGGGTTTTATAGTCCATCACCCCTCCCACCAGAAGAGGTGTGGCCTTTGTGGCATGATTGACAGGAGAGAGAATCTCAACATTTTTTAAACACTAATAACTCTTTTATTTTTCATCGATGGGAAACATCTTTGGCACCTGATGAGCGGAGGGGGACTCTGAGTAAGATGGCCAAAAATCACAGCCGTATGTGGTAGTATTTTTTTTTAAATCAATATAAAGCGCAAACAGGAAGTGGTCAAGATTAGACTTTTAATTATATAGAAGGCAAGGCAACTTTAATTAGGCATGGCAACTTTAATTAGGCAAGGCAACACAGATTTAGCATTTCCAAACCAAAGGCAACACAGCTTTTGCATTTCCAAACCAAAGGCAACACAGCTTTAGCATTTCCAAACCAAAGGCAACACAGCTTTAGCATTTCGAAACCAAAGGCAACACAGCATTAGCATTTCCAAACCAAAGGCAACACAGTTTTAGCATTTCCAAACCAAAGGCAACACAGCTTTAACATTTCCAAACTATATTTTCATGTGTTCAGTGTTATTCACAGCTCAGACTGAGAGATGTGACCCTCTCGCTCCCCTATCTTTCAGAGACTGACTGAGGCACTCAACACTTCCGAGCTTTATAGTCCCTCCGGAATGGGCGTGGCCTTCAGGAGAGAGAATCTCAACATTTTTTAAACACTAGTAACTCTTTTATTTTTCATCGATGGGAAAAATCCTCTCGTCCTGCGCAGCGGAGGGGGACTCCGAGTAAGATGGCCAAAAATCACAGCCGTAAGTGGCAGCGTTTTATCTAAAATTAATATACAGAACAACAGGAAGTGGTCAAGATCAGACTTTTAGTAATATAGATTTAAATTTTGTCCAGATACATAACTTCACATCAAGAACATCAAACTAAATTAACAGCTATATTTTAATATGTTAGCCCTCTCACCATTGAGGGTGAAAGAACGCTGTGAACAAAATGCACCACAAATTTAGGTAACACTTAAAAGCCCTCCAAACCTGTTTTCCATATGTCTGTCAATTTGATTTTGTATATTCAGACCACAATAGCAGTCAGGAAGTCATAAAGCATGTGTCTATCCATTACCAATGGATATTTCAACAATTAGTACAGTTTTACTTGAAATATCTGTAAAGTTTATACACTATTTAAAGACTTGTTATCTTTGGCTTGCTTTTCTTTCTGATAAACACACAGCTGATCTGATAAGGCACTGACGCACAATTATACATCTATGTCTGGAGAGTGAGATTATCTGTAGCAATAGGGATACAACCAACCTCCAGCCAGCCTTATCTCAGCTCATTGTAACCATTACTCAAAGAAGAAAAATCTAAACTTACAGATTGATTGGATGTGAACAGAAGACTATTAGGAAAACAGCTTAATAGTGGGAGATCTGGTTCAGCAGATGGTTGGTTTCTGACAATATTCAGGCAGAAATTCCTCATTCAATTTAAACAAAATCTGAATTGAATTCCTCATGCAATTAAACAATAATGTAAAATGTGTAGAAATTGGGAAATGGGATGGGGTGGGGGTGTCATAATATTAGACTTAACAAAGATTTCAATTATAAAAACATTTGAACATTTGTTAAATGCCATTCATCACTAATTTATACAAAATTACGTGAATATAAGGAACTGCAGATGCTGGTTTACATAAAACACAATGTGCCGGAGTAACTCAGCGGGTTGGGCAGCATCTCTGGAGAACGGATTGGTGACGTTTCGGGTCTGGACCAATTACACAATGGCACATGTGGAAGAGGTGATAAAGTATTCCATGTATTGTATTTATATGGAGGACGTCTGTGGATAAATGATTATTTTGCACACGAGATGCCATCTCAGTATAGATACATTTTAAACATTAAAAGGATTTCTGCCAAACTTCCTTCAAAATTACAGGTGAAGCAAGAAATCTAAATGTGTGAGTCAAACTGTGTCAATCACACCCACATATATGCTCTGCCCTAGAGCATATATGTGGCTGTAATTGACAATTTCACACTGTTGCTATCACTACAATATGCTCAGCCTAGGAATCGGCAAGACATAAATAGCCCTATGGATTTTTGTGTCACCTTCTTTTATCTCTTTGCTAATTATTAAATCAATACATCAGCCATGTGATGTTTGATTTCTGCAACATTCAAAAGTAAATCTTGAAGACTTGTGCTACCACTGACTTTAATGAATTGTAAAGTCTTTGAACAGTGAAGAATACCATTAATCTTTAACTTTATGCCATCAATAGATGACACCTTTTAATGCCTGCTTATAATACTTAAAACATTGATTTCAATGGAATGCACACCCCAACAGTTGAAATTCACAATTTCCTACAGTTTTAATTGCCCATGAGATGATTATTATTGGCATAAAATACCATCAAGTCAACTAAATAAAAATTAAGTTGAATAGCTCTACATTTGTTTAGAGTCCATGACCATCCAAGTAATATGTTATTCTTCAATTTTTTTCCAACATAGATTCAAATTATATTTTAACTTAACATTTATTCTATTAAAAGAATCCATGTTACAGGAAAATTGCTGCTCATGAAAGTTGGAAGTAGCAAATAGTACATTACAATATAGCAGATGCACATTACAATATCCCATTGATTTAATGAAAGTTTGATGATAAAGTTGAAAATCAAGCCTCAACTTAATTTTAGTAAGGATTTGTAACTGATAGGTTAGTGTGGATGGTATAGAAATATTTAAAGATTAATATTAAATGCAAGGATCCAATTTCTCTTCCCTCCACACACACGGGCACAACATTTCTCATCCCTACCCCAATACTGTACGCAATTTGTCTGACTTAAATCAACACCGTAAATAAAGGCATGACTACTCTATGTGCCTTTCTTGACATTCTGCAAAGGATAATCAAATCACACACGCTGTTTTCTTACAAAGATCAATTCAAATAGTCATTCTTCTCTCTTCCAAGCTTTGATGTACATAACAAACGCAGTGACCAACCATACATCCAACTGGATACATTCAGCATTGTCACCTTGGTCTCCAGCAGATACTGATGGTGGATTATCAGTGGTGATTTCATCACATTTTCTCCAGAATATCCAATCACTGTAAACAGGAAGTGTGCCTCCAAAATCACCATACCCTGTCTTTCATTAAAAGCACCATCTTCCCCCTTACCAAAGTTTCCAAGTTTGTTTACATTTTCACTATTTTCTTGCATAACCCACTGTAATGCTCTGTGCCTTGTACCACCAAGTAACATCATTATTTCTCCTCTGTCATTTTTGGCTTTCTCTCCTTCATCATGACCATTCTTACCACTCCTTGAAATTTCTGAGCGATTACTTTACCTTCAATGATTTCAGTTTCTATTCTAGTTATCGTATCTCCTATTGTCATCAGCCTCTTGTTATGCTAAAATAGTTCCAGCCATTACACAGTATCATTCTTGATCCCTCCCATTTCCTATGGATTCTCAAAGGAACATAAAAAGTTGGGATGGGTGGCAATTGGGAATAAAGACCCTTGCTTCACCAGTCAATGCTTAGCTGATGGTGACACCAAAGCCTGGTACAATTATGGAAAGACTAACTTTTTTGCATCAGTCTTCACAGTGGAAGACACCAGCAATGTGCCTGAAATTCAAGGGGGACAGGGGGTGGAAGTTAGTGGGGTGGCTATTACTAACGAGAAGGTGCTTGGGAAGCTGAAAGGTCTGAAGGTGGATAAGTCACCAGGACTAGATGGAGTGCACTCTAGTGTTCTGAAAGAGGTGGCTTCAGAGATTGTGGAGGCATTGGTGGTGATCTTTCAGGAATCACTAGTCAGGAGGGAATCATGATGCTTGGAAAATTGCAAATATTACTCAGCTGTTCAAGGGCTGAGTGAAGCAGGAGAGTGGAAACTAAAGGCCGGTTAGCCTGACTTCATTCGTAGGTAAGATTTTAGAGTTCATCATAAAGGATGAGGTTTCTGAGTACTGAGAAGCTCATGATAAAATAGGCCAAAGTCAGCTTTTGTGAAAGGGAGAACTTGCCAGACACGGCTGTTGGAATTCTTTGATGAAATAAATAGCAGGATAGATAAAGGAGAGTCAGTGGATGTGGTTTACCTGGATTTTCAGAAAGCCTTTGATTAGGTGCTGCACATGAGGCTGCTAAAGAAGATGGGAGTCCATGGTATCAGATGAAAGATACTAGCATTGATAGCAGGTTGGCTGTATGGCGAAAGGCAGAGTGGCAATAAAAGGGGGCTTTTTCTATTTGGCTGACAGTGACTAGTGGTGTTCTGCGGGGATCGGAGCTGGGACCGCTACTCTTCACTTTGTATATATCAATGATTTGGATGAGGGAATTGAAGGCTTTGAGGCCAAATTTGCAGATGATACAAAGATGGGTGGAGTAGCAGGTAGTGTAGAGAAAGCAGGGACGCTGCAGAAGGACTTGGACAGTTTGGGAGAGTGGGCAGAGAAGTGGCAGATGGAATAAAGCATAACAAAGTGTAGAGTCGTGCATTTTGGTAGTGGGAATAAAGACGTAAATTATTTTCTAAATGGGGAGAGATATCAGGTATCGGAGGTGCAAAGGGATTTGGGAGTGCTGGTACAGGATTCCCAAAAAGTTAATTTGCAAGTCGAATCGATAGTAAGGAAGGCGAATGCTAGCATTTATTTCAATAAGGCTACTATACAAAAACAGGGATGTACAGTGCATTCAGACCCCTTCAGTTTTTCCACATTTTGTTACGTTACAACCTTATTCTAAAATTGATTATCATTTTTTTTTATCATCAATCTAAACGCAATACCCCATAATAAAAAAGCGAAAACAGGTTGTGAGTAATTTTTGCAAAGTAATTAGAAAGAAATAACTGAAATATCACATTTACATAAATATTCAGACCCTTTAACCAGTAGTTTGTTGAGGCACCTTTGGCAGAGATTGCAGCCTCAAGTCTTCTTGGAAATGACGCTACAAGCTTGGCACACCTGTATTTGGGTAATTTCTCCCATTCTTCTCTGCAGATCCTCTCAAGCTCTGTCAGGTTGGATGGGGAACGTCGAAGCACAGCTATTTTCAGGTCCCTACAGAGATGTTCGATCGGGTTCAAGTCCGGGCTCTGGCTCGGCCACTCAAGGACATTCACAGACTTGTCACGAAGCTACTCCTGCGTTGACTTGGCTGTGTGCTTAGGGTCATTGTCTAGTTGGAAGGTGAACCTCCGCCCCAGTCTGAGGTCCAGAACACTCTGGAGCAGGCTTTCGTCAAGGATCTCTCTGTACTTTGCTCTGTTCATCTTTCCCTCAATCCCGACTAGTCTCCCAGTTCTTGCCCCTGAAAAACATCCCCACAGCATGATGCTGCCACCACCATGCTTCACCCTTAGGTATGGTATTGGCCAGGTGATGAGCGGTGCCTGTTTTCATCCAGATGTGACGCATGGCATCAGGCCAAAGAGTTCAATCTTGGTTTCATCAGATCAGATAATCTTGTTTCTCATGCCTTTTGGCAAACTCCAAGCGGGCTGTCATGTGCCTTTTACTGAGGAGTGGCTTCCATCTGGCCACTCTACCATAAAGGCCTGATTGGTGGAATGCTGCAGATATAGTTGTCCTTCTGGAAAGTTCTCCCATCACCACAGAGGAACTCTGTCAGAGTGACTATCGGGTTCTTGGTCACCTCCCTGAACAAGGCCCTTCGTCCTCGATTGCTCAGTTTGGCCGGGCGGCTAGCTCGATGAAGAGTCCTGGTGGTTCCAAAGTTCTTCCATTTAAGAATGACAGAGGGCACTGTGCTCTTCGGGACCTACAATGCTGCAGAAATAGTTTTATACCCTTCCCCAGATCTGTGTCTCAACGCAATCCTGTCTTGGAGGTCTACAGACAATTCCTTCATCTTCATGGCTTGGTTTTTCCTCTGACATGCACTGTCAACTGTGGGATCTTATATAGACAGGTGTGTGCCTTTCCAAATCATGTCCAATCAATTTAATTTACCACTGGTGGACTCCAATCATGTTGTAGAAACATCTCAAGGATAATCAATGGAAACAGGATAAACCTAAGCTCAATTTTGAGTGTCATAGCAAAGGGTCTGAATACTTATGTAAATGTGATATTTCAGTTATTTCTTTTAAATTACTTTGTAAAAATTTCTAAACACATGTTTTCGCTTCTTCATTTTGGGGTATTGTGTGTAGATTGATGATAAAAAAAATGAATTTAATCAATTTTAAAATAAGGCTGTAACGTAACAAAATGTGGAAAAAGTGAAGGGGTCTGAATACTTTCTGAATGCACTGTAATGCTGAGGCTTTATCAGGCACTGGTCAGACTGCATTTGGAGTATTGTGAGCAGTTTTGGGCCCCGCATCTGAGGAAGGATGTGCTGCCGTTGGAGAGGGTCCAGAGAAGGTTTACAAAAATGATTCCAGGGATGAGTGGGTTAACATATAATGAGCGTTTGACGGAACTGGCCCTATACTCGCATGAGTTTAGAAGGATGAGGGGCCTCATTGAAACTTACCGAATGGTGAAAGGCCTGGATAGAGTGGATGGGGAGAGAATGTTTCCACTAGTGGGAGAGTCTAGGATCAGAAGCCATAGCCACAGAATAAAAGGACGTACCTTTCGAAAGGAGATGAGGAGGAATTTATTTAGTCAGAAGGTGGTGAATCTGTGGAATTCATTGCCACAGAAGGCTATGGAGGCCGTCAATGGTCATTTTTAAAGTGGCAATCGATAGATTTTTGATCAGTACAAGTGTCAGGGTTATGGGGAGAAGGCAGGAGAATGAGGGGTTGAGAGAGAAAAATAGATCAGCCATGTTTGAATGGCAGAGAAGACTTGATGGGCCAAATGACTTAATTCTGTTCCTATACCTTATGAACTTATGAAAGATGTACTTACTCTTACTCTGTCTTTGCAAAAATAATCAGCATACTATTTACTATATGGAAAGTTGCGACGTTATTCATTTCAGTAGAAAAACAGAAATGGGGAATATTTATCAATTAGTGAGAGATTGAGAAATGTTGATATTCTGAGGTTACGGGTGCAGTAGTCAGTTAGAAAGACAAATTGTATGTTGGCCTAAATTGCAAGAGGATTTGAATATAAGAACCAAAGGTAGTAGATATATGAGAATACCGCAGCTTTGTCTCTTAGTTTCCCACCAATCCGAATTGGAATCATTGTTGTTGGATCTAAATCTTGGAACTCTATATCCAACAGCACTGCATAAGTGCAACTGCAGTGATTCAAGAGTGTGGCTCATCATCACTTCCTCAAGGAATGGACAATAAATCCTGATCATGCCAGTGATTACCTGATCCTGAGAGCAAATTTAAGAAAAGCTACAATTATATAAGGCCTTAATGGTGCAATACCTGGAGCACTTTGAACATTTTTTGTCTCTTTTCCTAAGCATGGTTGTGCCTTCGAAGGAGAGTAATGAAGATGCACCTGATTGGTTCATGGGATATGAAGAGGGACTGACTCGGCCAAGACGCTATTCCTTGCTGTTTAGAAGACTGAGGAGTGATCTAATTGAAATCCATAAGCTTCTAAAAGATGCTGAACAGAATAGATATAGTGAAGATGTTTTCTCTGGCTGAAGAAGCAAGGTCACTATCTTAAAATAAAGAGTAGTCCATTTAGGACTGAGAAGAGGAGACATTTCTTTACTCAGAGGGTAGTGAATCATTGAGATTCTTTATTCTAGATTGCTGTAGTACAGTGTCCTTAGTTTAATTCAAAATAGAGAACAATAAATTCCTGGATATCAATGCAATCAAGACATAGATATACACCAGAAAAATAGTATTGAAATATAACATTATTTATTATCCTGATGAGTAGTCAAGCATGCTCAAAGGCCTAAATGGCCTATTTGTGTTCCTGTTATGTTCTAATGAATATAAGGTCATCAGCAAGGTTAAGCAAATTCCTTTAAATGGACATGCAGCATATATTATTCATTAAAAATGAATGTGAAGCAATAGACAATACTGTGAAGCAGTTATGTTTTTCACATATTATGTCCAGACAGAAAAAATATTTGAAGACTTTTTTCAGGAGAATGCAGCATTTCATATTTGGTCTCAATTGACTGAATCACACAACCTAGAATACAATCTTCCTTAAATGTCAGCACCTGATTTCCTTGATATCAAGTCAGCTCTTGACTGGACTAAAAAGTGCCAATTTATTCCCTAAATTGAAGTACCATCAAATTAACTAAATCAGGGACAGAATTAGCAATTCCTGCCAAGACTTGTAGCACAGTCCCAGATGTAAATAAAAATTGAAAACAAGATATCACATTGAAAACCGACTCAAATGTTTGTTTGTGTCGTTTTTTCAACATTAACCATTGTGATTTCTGAACTGTATGCTTTCTTACCCCAATCTGTTATGGTGCTTAATGAGATGTTGTAGTTTTAAATTAACGTGCTACAATCAAGACTAAATGGCTCTTCTGGCTTTGATGTAGGAGGCTGTTACAGTACATTTATACCAATGACTTATTCTGACATCTAGTTGTCATTGAAAGGACTGCTATTCATTGCCCATCCTGACACAACCCAAGAGGTTTGTTCAGTGACCTGATACAAATGATAGGCTGGTCTGTCCCTTTGAATTTCCTAGGATTAATCTTGATGTTTCAAGGTCAAATCAGACAACAGTTAAAAGATCAGTGATCTTGTCAAAGGACTAATGTTACAGGTGGCAAGACTAAGGAGCACAGGGTTTGTACCATAAAGAAATTGAGTGGACAAGTTTGTTTTTAAGGGAATCCAACAACTTCACAGTTCTTTTTAAAATACTTTTTATCCATGAATCTTTTTAAGTAACTGCATTGGAATGAGAGGTTAGCCCAAATGTTACAATGAATACAATAAAATCTCTCCTGTAAATCCTGATAAATAAAATGCCTGAATGCTTAAGTCACTTACTCCAGTATCAAAATGTCTCCCAGAACAATGGGAGTTATTGTTGCTTAATCCTTTAAATGGTTTCAATTTAAAAGAAATACTTGGCCTCTTGTCACTATGTAGGCTGGAACTGGAGCCAGCAGACAGGATGCTTAAAGGACAGGAAATTGCATCAATTTGCTAATGATATCACATTGGTGAATTTAACAGAATATAGTTTAGAATTGTTAAGATGGGAACCGTAGCCTCAACTGTTAGGAGGAATGGAAAATAAAGCAGGATTCAAGATGAGCAGAAAGAAAGTGGTACAATATAATATCTATTTTCCAGTTCCTTTTAATCTACCTCTGCCTGTATTCCAGACACAAATCATTAAGGTGTTTAGCAAGGGAGTTATCAAGCAAACTCTGACATCAAACCACGTGAGGAGATTTTAAAACAATTATCAAAAGTCTAGTCAAAGAGATGGGTTCAGGAAGGGATTTCCAGAGTTTATGCTCCAGAGAGATGCCAATGATAGGGCAATTGAAATTAGAAATGTGCAAGAGAAAAAAAGCAAATATTTCCATGTGAAATATTATACTGGGGGCAATTCTAAATATAAGGAAAAATGAAACCATGGAAGGATATGAAAACAAGGCAGGGTAGTACCGTACACCCTCTTGCAGGAATGTACCATTTAATGGCCCTGTCTCACGGTGCGAGTTGACCCACGAGTGAGCCTGAGTGACCCCGTTGTGTACGAGATTTCAAGTTTATGATCAAGAGTTTAACCGAGTTCCCACGGGTATGATTAAGTTTGCCGTTTACTTGTAATTTCTGCGATGTTCCAAGTTCGTCTCCCGAGTTACCAAGTTGCTCTCCCGAGTTACTCTTGAGCCAACAACATCTACCGACGTGTTGAAAAATCATCACATGGTAAAAATAACCTTGTTTTATTTAACTTTAAGTGTGGATTTATTTTTTCATTTTAGTGTAAGTAATTTCATTGCATCTGTCTTTTCTTTAAAAAGTGGTTATCATGCATCTGCTTATCTAATGGTAGATCTCAAAACTTGCCATTGAGTGCTTTGCATTGTCCCTTTTATTGCCTGAATTTAGGCTTGTGCTCCATTTCTCAGCTGAATTAGAGTATATACTGGAAATACTTATTTGTGCTTCATTTGTTGATTTGCATGTTTGAGAAGCCCTTTTTCAGACCACTGTGTTGTTTGCTGTGGTGCTCCTTTTCTCAATATGTGCAAAAAAGCGTTTTAATATTGAACAAGATGAATAAAGACTTTGTTTCACATTCACCGTGCTGTTTGTCTTATTTTCTGATCTACTGAGAGGGGACAATTTTTAACATTTAAAAAGCACAGCATATGAGGCACCTGAGTCCTTAACTCTCACAAATGATTGTGAGAATCAAGATGTGAATATATTGTGCCACTTCCTCAATTTTGTGTTGTATAATGAAAGGAATATTACATTCAAGTCATGAATGTAACAGAGTAAAAATCACCTTTTATTTACTCACCTTTTTTTTCTCTGTCCAGCTGCCAAGTTCAGAGTGCCCACGAGTTAACACGTTAGACTCAAGAGTCACTAAGTTTAATTCACGGGCCACCAAGTTCTTACAACGAGTTTAAATGTTTCAATTTTAAATTCTTTTTTTTTTTTTAATTTTTATTTATTAGAAGTACATTACATCACAGCCACATACATTAATACTCGTCATTTATATCTTCTTACAATTAATGTACTCCCTTTATTTTTTTTTTTACGCTAAAGAAAGAAAAGATTGAAAGAGAGAAGAAAGTGAAGGAAAAAGTGCAAGTGTAGAAAAGTGTAGAAAATGTAACAACAAAAAAAAAAAAAGGACGAGGACCCTATGAAAGCGAAATTAAAAACAAAAAAAAAAAGAGTTAAGAAATAGGCCCTAAGAAAAGAAAAGAGAGAGAGAAAAAAAGAAAAACAAATGTTTTTTTTTTTTGAGCATCACGTAAATAGGACATACCAACTCTTCAACTATCATCCCCCCTTACCCGACCTCAATTTTTTATTTTTTTAAAGTACTTTTGCACCCTATGTTTGTAATAATTCTATAAATGCAGACCACGTCAGGTGGAAGTGATCTGGTTTACCTGCTAGGAGGAGTCTTATCTCTTCAAGGTGTAGTGTTTCAAACATATTTGAAATCCACATATTTATAGTTGGTATTGGAGCCTTCTTCCAAAATTTTAGAATTAGCTTTTTTCCAGTTATTAACCCATAATCCATTAATTTCTTTTGAAACACATTTAGTTCTGGATCATCTTCCGTTATTCCGAAGATAATCCATTCTGCTTTGGGTATCAGTCTTGTTTTAAATAACTTTGTAAAGATTTCAAAAATTTCATTCCAAAATTTTTGAATTTTTGTACAGAAGACAAATTTTAAATTCAACAGTAAATTTGACTCGTGGAAAACTTTAAACATGTTTGAAAATTTTCAAGAGTTATCAAGTTTCACGGGTACCTGCCGTTAGCGCCACGAGTCGCTAAGTTGCGTCCACGAGTTCTGACGTTCCCGCTACGTTAATTGTACGTGATTACCACGAGTTTAATTTGTTTTAAACTCGGGGTCACTCGTGGGTCAACTCGCACCGTGAGACAGGGGTTTAACTGTCACAAATCCTTTCTGTGCTCTTATGTCAGGTGCTGACATCTATACATTTTTTCAACTATTTTTATACCTTTATTTCTTCACATTTTACGCTCGATGTCTGTGGTATTCAGTATCCATCATAATATTTTTTTGATAAGACTGCTCATGCAACAAAATGAACTGGAATACAGAATGATGTTTTTGGCAACCCATTAGTGTTTCTATTTAGTATCTGTTGCCAGAACATTTCAAATTTGCATAGTTTGCTCCATGTGGTACACATCCAATCCAGTCAGATTGATTAGTATAACGAGTGCTTTCATCAAACAGAGCGGGAGAATAACTGAATTAGATCCTATCCAGTGCTGATTAAAAAGTTTCACAGTTGTACATCTTTCTTGATTGTGATCTGTTCCCATTTGTTACTATTATTGATGATTTCAACTCCAAGACATTGATGACGGTTAACCTGTTTATGTTTATCTATCCCAAGATATTTATGTTTTGCAAGGCTGTGGTCTGTCTCTGGCTGTTTTTTAGACAATACTCTAGTTACACAAATTCATTCTTACCATATCAAGTGAATAAGTACACAACAAATTGAGCATAAACAATCCAGCAGTTAGCTCTCCCAGTTTCGCATCCATTGACTTTAATGTTGAAATTGATTCCTCTCCTGTGAACATAATTCAATCACAATAACAATCACAATAATACTTCTTCTTTTTCTTCTTGAAGGTTGCAATCTTCTACCCCACAATAATACTTTATTAGCCAAGTATGTTTTGCAACATAGGAGGAATTTAATTTGCCAAGTCAGTCATACAAATAAAAAGCAACGGGACACACAAAACACATTTGAATATAAACATCATCACAGAGACTCCTCCACATTCCTCTCTGTGAAGGAAGGCGAAAAAAAAGTTCAATCTCTTCTCTTCGCTCTCCCGTGGTCGGGGGCCTCGAGCCCTCCGTTGACGGGATGATCTTGACACCCGTAGCCGGCGGCAGGCCCTCCGCGCCGAGGCGATCTGCTCCTCCATCAGGAGGATGTCAGCTCCCCTTCGCCGGACGATCGAACCTCGCGTCGGGGCTGGTCGAACCTTACGCGACATTGGAGCTCCCGACATCCACGACCTCCCTCGAGACTCCCGATGTAACTGTAGGCAATTCATGTAGCCTCCTCTGCTCTTCGTAATTAATTTTCTACTGCATATTACAACGTTGGTGACCATGAGCCTCTCAAGACCAGTGGCGGTGCATCTCTCAAGAAAGTGGCGGACTTCAAGTACCAGGGAGCGAAGATGCAGAGCTCGGTGAATGACATCAAGGTCCGGAAAGCGCTCGCATAGAAAGCCCTCAATAACATGAGGAAAATCTGGATGTCTCGGATGTCTAAGGGTCTCAAACTGAGATTCTTCCATGCAACTGCAGAGACCATATTATTCTACGGGGGTGAGGCATGGACTCTCACTCGAGCACTGTCCAAGTCTCTCGATGGTACCTACACCCGAATGCTCAGAAAAGTTCAAAATGTCAGTTGGAGGGACCACATCACCAACGCCCTGCTTTATGGGGAGAATCCACCTCTGACCGAGAAGATCAGGTCGAGAAGGATGAAGCTAGTTGGTCACTGCCACCGCCACCCAGAAATGCCAGCAAACAAGGTTGTGCTGTGGGAACCCACCCATGGAAGACATGACCCGAGACGGCCAATCAAGAGGACGTTGATGGAAGACGCATGTGTAGAGACAAAAAAGGAGCTTTCCTGCTGCATGGAGATGTGTGGTGCGTCCGCCACCGTGCCCGTCGGAAACCAGCACCACTGCGTCACTAATGTTTTCAACGATGATGATGATATTAGAATACTGTTCTTGCTCTTTTGTAATACTTATGGTAAACATTTGTATTTATTTTTTGTAACTGTTCTATCCACCTCTTTCTCTATTTGCTATTGTGAGGCAGCTGCAAAACTCAGGCCTTCCCTCATTTATTTTTCTGTTGTATTGTTTTTGATTCTTCTGATGGGTTTTCTAAGACCATGCTCCTTTCAGCTCCGTTTCTTTTTCATTGTGCATCTCTGTTCAATAGTCAATATCTTTTTAGAAGGGATGACATTTGTAGCTTCAGTTTTACTTGTTCATTTCGCTTGTACAAACGATTATCTGACCTTTTTATGATTATTACAAGATCATGCAATTTCCCTGCAGGATAACTCTCCGGGGAATTGCTGTCTGGTAGCCTTGCAGCACATTTCTTAAGGAAATTACTTAACTGAATAGCACCAGGTACCTAACAGGAGTACAACAGATAAAACCTTTCAGGATTTTAGTCTTAGAGTTAATTAAGAAGGAAGTTTTTATAATTATATGGGAGATTTTGTTTTATTTCTTTATGTGCTAGGACTTGATTTTTAGAACTACCTTAAAATTGTAAAAGCAGTTTTCATAAATGGGCTTCGTTTGTGACAAATTTAAAGCTGAGTTAGTCTACACTTTGTCTTTGTAGATGTGTATTCTTGTTGATCTAACTTTTATTCATGGTAAAGTGTAAATATACTGGTTTGTGGTCCTAACTGTGAGCTTTGTCCCAATATATTCCAGAAATGCTAATTAAAAGATAATAAATATAATATAAAAGAGAAATATTCTTCTGGAGCAAACTCTCTAAACATAATTTTAATGCAGAAGCAATGCTTACTCCAGGTGTTTGACTATTTGGTTTCCACATCAGATACCACATGGACAAGGTGTTAATCAATGCAAGCTTTATTGTGGACAAAGCATCTATGCTTAACAACTTATACTTCAGGGCGGCACAGTGGCGACGTGCTGCCTTACAGCACTTGCAGCACCAGAGACCCGGGTTCCATCCCGACTACGGGTGCTGTCTGGACGGAGATTGTATGTTCTCCTCGTGACCGTGTGGGTTTTCTCCGAGATCTTCGATTTCCTCCCACACTCCAAAGATGTACAGGTATGTAGGTTAATTGGCTTGGCGTATGTGTAAAAAAATTGTCCCTAGTATGTGTAGGATAGTGTTAATGTGCGGGGATCGCTGGTTGGCGCGGATTTCCACGCTGTATCTCTAAACTAACACTTAATAACGCCAGGTGGACCGCCAGTCAGTGGCAGGCGGCTCCGTCCACAGCACGGCTTGCAGTTTTCCTTCAGCATCAGTCGCGACCTAGTCCGAAGGTGAATTCAGCTCATGGGGTAACAGGCATTTTTATACCTAAAAGCCCGAGTTTCTACTCTAATCTAAGAACAACACTTGAAATTACGCTTTCAAACTAGTAATCCTCCTTTGTGTTGAAAATATGAGTTATTTGTTGCAACAGGCGCCAAACTGTTCTTGAATGTATGGGGAAGACGAGCTTATCTTGTTGACCTCACAGGTGGCCTCGTTTTGGTCCTTCGAAGTTAGCCCTACCATTCTCCTAAACATCTAATTGTTTTTCTAAGGGAGCTGCTTTCTTGAATGTGATGTTGTTAATTTAACAGAAAAACATGCATATGGCTGTTTGCTAACAACTCTGTTTTAGCTGATACAGTCTATTTAACCCTTTCCCTCCAAGGAATTACTACTCAACATGTTACAACCTAACCCTCTTCTTACAATCATCAAATCAAACATTTTATTGTCACAATCAGAAGTTTTATTTTTGGAAGTATATATCATAGTTAACACCTGTGAAGATAGGGAACATGCCAATGTACAAGTGACATCTTAAAGACATTTCACAGTTTGGTTTTATAAACAGACAACAATTAGCCACAAATTGATTTCAAGATGTGCAATTTTTCAGTTAGAAGATCAAGGCTATCATCCAACCTGGTTTGACTTGGCTGTAGCACAACACATTTTTTTTAAGTGCCTCTGATCACAATCAACTTACTGAAGGATCATTATGCATTTTCAGCATCTGCAGGCAAGGCATGCCAGATTGGGAAGGAGTTTTGCTGTGACTTTAGCTGCTTATAGAAACTGAAGTCTTAAAAATGTTGATCCAATACAAATTTTGCACCATGAGTTTTGCAGAGGCTTTGATCTATCCTATAGTTATTTTTAGGTCTCCAACTGCACACAACAATACTTGAATACTTGAAGGTATACTTGAAGCAACACAAGTCAATAGATTGGCAAAGAAAACATATGGTATTCTTACCTTCATTGGTCAGGGCATTGAATATAATGAAGTCATGATGCAGCTTGAAAAGACTTAGGTTTGGCTTCATTTGGAGTATTGTGTGCTGTTCTGGTTGCCTCATTACAGAAAGGATGTGGAGTCTTTGGAGAAGGTGCAGAAGAGATTGATCAGAATGCTGCTTGGATTAGGGGATATTAGCTATAAGGAGAGGTTGGAGAAACTTGGATTGTTTTCTCTGGAAGGCGGGAGGTTGATAAAAGTATGTAAAATTATGAGAAGCATAGATAGGCATCCTTTTTCCCCGGATGGAGATGTCTAGACTCACCGAGATAGTTTTAAGGTGAGAGGGGCAACGTTTAAAGGAGATATATAGGTCAAGAATTTTACATAGATAATAATAATAATAATAGATTTTATTTATATAGCGCTTTTCAGGACTCAAAGTCGCTTGTTTGCTTGATGGTGGTGGATGCTTGAACATGCTGTCTGGGGTGATGGTGAAGGCAGATACCATAGTGGGTTTTTAAGGCTTCTAGATAGGCACATGGATGTGCAGAGAATGGAGGGATATTGATCAGATGAGATTAGTTTAACTTGGAATCATGTTAAACACAGGCATTGTGGATTGCATGGCCTGTTTCTGAGCTGTACTGTTCAGTGTTATTAACACAAGAAAATGGGAGCAGGGATAGATCATCAGGCCTTCCAAGCTTGCCCATCATTTAGTATGATCATGGCTGATCTATGCTGGATTCAACATTTCTGTGCCCCTCTGTTCCTCAATCTATCATATATTTATTAATTTCCAGTTTAGGTACTACAAATGATCTAGTTTCCACCAGCCACAGGGGCAGAGATTTGTAGAGATTTTCAGAGATTCACTATGAATCTCGTAGCTCTATTCCCTTAGTCAAGTCCAAGAGAGTTTATTGTCATGTGTCCCTGATAGGACAATGAAATTCTTGCTTTGCTTCAGCACAACAGAACATAGTAGGCATTGACTACAAGGCATTCTATAAATATATACACACATGAATCAATATACTGATAAAGTGCAAATAACAGTATTGGCTAATAAAGTTCAGTGTTATGTCCGAGCCAGGTTTAATAGCCTGATGGCTGTGGGGAAGTAGCTATTCCTGAACCTGGTCTTTGCAGTCTTCAGGCTCCTGTACCTTCTACCTGAAGGTAGTAGGGAGATGAGTGTGTGGCCAGGATGGTGTGGGTCCTTGATGATACTGCCAGCCTTTTTGAGGCAGCGACTGTGATAGATCCCCTCGATGGAAGGGAGGTCAGAGCCGATGATGGACTGGGCAGTGTTTACTACTTTTTGTAGTCTTTTCCTCTCCAGGGCGCTCAAGGTGCCGAACCAAGCCACGATGCAACCGGTCAGCATGCTCTCTACTGTGCACCTGTAGAAGTTATAGAGAGTCCTCCTTGACAAACCAACTCTCCGTAATCTTCTCAGGAAGTAGAGGTGCTGATGTGCTTTCTTAATAATGGCATCAGTGTTCTCAGACCAGGAAAGATCTTCAGAGATGTGCACGCCCAGGAATTTGAAGCTCTTGACCCTTTCAACCATCGAGCCGTTGATATAAACGGGACTGTGGGTCCCCATCCTACTCCTTCCAAAGTCCACAATCAGTTCCTTGGTTTTGCTGGTGTTGAGGGCCAGGTTATTGTGCTGGCACCATATGGACAGTTGCTCAATCTCTCTTCTATACTCTGACTCATCCCCATCAGTGATACTCATCCCCATCCCCTCCCACTCGTCAAAACATCCCAACATCTACCTTGCCATGCCCCTTCAGAATCTTATGTTTGAATAAGGCCATCACTCGTCTTCTAAACTCCAAGAAATACAGACCCAAATCTGACTTCAACATCCTGTGCAATCAGATTCATAGAAAGCAGGAACATGACTTCATAGACTTCACTGATGCCTGAAGATCTAGACCTAGACATTTCTCAATACCCAATTTCTGGTATTAAAACAGAGTTATAGCTCACACTAACATAGTCTGTTTTAGTTGTACAAAGATGAATTGCACAGTTCACTAAAGAACGCTGCACTAAAACTGACTGTGTCAGTGGACATGCAGTATTTCCTATTCAAGTTCTGCAAGTTCTTGTCATTTTTGCCATGCATGATCTTTGAGCTACTTATTAAAGGCGCATACCACAATACAAGCAAAAGGTTGCCAGCTACAAGGCAGTGTTGCTGCTAAATAAATGCATGCTTGCGGCGAGAGTGAGACATGCTGCTGAAGAAGAGTATCATAAGGAAGCATATTCTTTGTATATGGAGGCCATCCCTTAAAAATAGCGGAGTCAGGGGATATGGGGAGAAGGCAGGAACGGGGTACTGATTGGGGATGATCAGCCATGATCACATTGAACAGTGGTGCTGGCTCGAAGGGCCGAACGGCCTACTCCTGCACCTATTGTCTATTGTCTATTGTCCATTGGCTATCTCCCCGGACAACGGCCAAGCTCTCCTATCAGAAGCTAGCATGGGAGTTTTTTGCAAGGACATCAATGCTGTCAATGGTGCTTGAGGATGCCGGCAACACAGGTAAATCTCTGTGCCCTATATGCTTGCTCCTTTGTGCCGAAGAAAAAGTAGACGTCCTCTTGATTCAGATGTCTGCATGACCTGATGCAGCAGGGAACAGCAAACTGTGATAACTGGCAGAGATCAGCAACCTGGCTTGTATTTTAGATTCAGAAAGCAGGAGTGGCTGTCATACTAACCTCCAAGGACTGAGCAGTCAAGCCATACATGCGAGGTTGCATTTTGAAGTTGTAAGATCTGAGAAAAGACAAGGATGCAATTTGATTGTGGGATTTTTAAATGATAATGTTTCAATGGAAACACAGTTAATAATACCAGGTCATACTGGGAGAAAATAAGTTTGTTTTTCATATCATTGAGTCGGAATAGCTTCATAACTGATTAATTTTGTATGTTATACAACCGCTGACATAGTTTGAGGAAATGATGTGCTGCAAGTGCTGGGAAGAATCCTGTGGGAGAGTGAGAAGACTCCAAGACACGCAGAAATCTGCACAAAAATATCTCTATTTCAGTTTATACCAGCTTTTCAACACAGCGTCGCTGTCTTTTTGGAGGTGTGTGAATGAACTTCCGTGCCCTAATTTCATATGATTTAGTTTGGAGGAGTGTCCACCGGCTGTGTAATAGTTGAAGTACGGGCAGAGGTAACTTCATTGTTTCTGAAGTGAAGCTACATCTGGTACATTCAATAACCATGTTCCAATGTCTGTAGATGTGCCAACAAGTCGGGGGGACCAGCCAGCAGCACTGGAGATTGATGAATCAATTGTAGGCCCATCACATGAAACAGCACAGGATGTATAAGACTATCCAAATTCCAACCAGCTGTCACTGTAACCCTGCAGCCAGCTGGCACATGAAACTCATGTCACAGGAGAATCACTTGAAAGTAGTAGGCTTGGAGTTATGTATACAATCCACTAACACTAAAAAGCACTGTGGTAAAACACAGCAATACATTTCTCATACATCAAAGAAAGCAAGGAAATAAATCTGTTTGTTTATTTGTAATTCATGCACCGATTTTCTGATGATGATGAAACTTAGAGTAGCAGCTCAGCAAAGAATAGTAATGACTGGCATTGAGTGCGTATTGAGAATGGAATTGCAGATAGTATTTTGAGCTTTTTATATATGAGACCAAGAGAATTCCTTATACAGTTCAGGTAACATGCTACGTATACCTTAGTTACATTAGTAATTAGTCACCAAATATTCAGGATCCTGTTCTCCACTAATATGGATTCTGTTTTGATTCTTTCCCCTCCATAATTAGGTCATATTTGTGATGGTGTGGGTAACAGACATTAAAGATCCTGAAGACCTTATATCTAATCTGTCCAAGTGTTAAAAGATCAATGTGCCAAAGGTTTGGTGGAGATGTCTATGCCTTGTTCTGTTGGTTCCGATTAAAGATTATTGATCTGAAACATTATCTCTGTTTCTGTTTCCAAAAATATGAGTTGATTGAGTAATCTCAGAATATTCAGGTCAAGTCAAGTCAAGTCAGGAGAGTTTATTGTCGGGAAAATGGCGGTAGTGGAGCAGAGTCGAATTGACGACTCTATAGCAAGTTTGCCGACTGCGGTAAACTCGACCTCGGACGAAGCCACGACCCACCACTCGACGAGGGACCACTGTAGGTTGCGGTGGTCTCCGGCGCTTGCGGTGGTCTCCGGCGTTTGGCCGTTTCTAACCGTAGAATCGATCGCCCTGCGGCCTACACCGCTAGCCGCTAGAACCCTGCACGCTGCCCGGAGAGGACGCTGGCGTTGACTGTTCGCCGCTTCTCCCCCCGACATTCCCCCCCCCCCCTCTCTTGTAACCTCTTGCCTGTCTGTGCACCATCGACGCTGGACACCTCCCTGGACACCTCCCTGGACTAGCAACACTGCACCAGCTGGATCTCTCTGCACCCCCAACCTGGACAGCCTCTCTGCACCTGCACTGCTCGACGCCTCGCTGCACCTGCACTGCTGGACGGCCTCTTTGCTCCCTCACTGCTGGACACCTTGCTGCACCAGCTCTACTGGACGGCCTCTCTGCTCACCCACCGCTGGCTTCTCTCTCCACCTGCACCGCTGGACGCCTCTCTCCACCTGCACCGCTGGACGGCCTCTCTGCACCTGCACTGCTCGTCGCCTCGCTGCACCTGCACTGCTGGACGGCCTCTTTGCTCCCTCACTGCTGGACACCTCGCTGCACCCGCTCTACTGGAGGGCCTCTCTGCTCACCCACCGCTGGCTTCTCTCTCCACCTGCACCGCTGGATGCCTCTCTGCACCTGCACCGCTGGACGGCCTCTCTGCACCCTCGCTGCTGGACACCCATCGCTGCTGGTCACCTCTCTTCGACTTCTCTGCTGGACACCTCTCTGCGCCCTCACCGCTGGACAACCTCTCTGCTGCTTCCTGCAGTTGCTTGGGCTCCTCATCATGATCAAATACTCGGCTCTGCGGCTGACTGGTCTCTTCAACAATCACACCCCATCCTGCATCCCAATCATTAAACAGTTTGGACTTCTGCGTCGACCCCGTTACATCCACAGAGGCTCTCGACGCAAGCTTGTTTGCTTCGGCCATGGACATTCCATTCCATTCATCTGCTCACTATCACGCTCTGCCCCCCCTCAACCGTGTCATCCCCCATCCCAGCTGACCACATGCACTGTCAACTGGGACAACCTCAGATCTCTCCAGCCTGCCCCCATCCCTCCACCCTCTCACAATGCCAACTTTGCCCTCCTCAACACCCGGTCGCTCAACAACAAAGCCCTTGCCCTCCATGAACTAATCCTTGACAACACTCTTGACTTCCTTCTGCTCACTGAAACCTGGCAACAACCCAATGTCTTCTTCTCCCTCAACCAAGCATCCCCATCTGGATTTAATTATATTTCCAAACCCCGCCCCTCCCGCCATGGAGGTGGCCTCGCTGTTATTTTCAACCAGAACTTTCCGATCGCTGAACTCCCCCTCCCCCCAGTAGCATCATTTGAATTCCTTGCCTTCAAAGCCCTTTCCTCCATGACAGTCATCCTCATTTACCGGCCACCTAAACCAAACCCCTCCTTCCTATCTGACTTCACTGAATTCCTCACACTTGTCTCATCTCTCACCACACGTCTGCTGCTACTTGGTGACTTAAATATTCATATGGACTCCCCCACCTGCAAGCTCGCATCTGAATTCGCTTTTTTACTTGACAACTTCTCTCTCACTCAGCACATCACCTTTCCCACTCATGACAAAGGTCACATCCTTGACCTGGTCTGCTCCACAAATCAACCGGTACTCGACCTCCATCCATGCCTCTTCCCCCTCTCTGATCATAAGCTTATACGGTTCACCATCCCTTCTCTGACACCCCTCTAAAATCCATCGACCCTCACCATCTCTCTGACCTGCTCTCCACCACTCTCCCCCTGGACTCAACCCACATCTCACCTGATGATTTCACAAACCATCTCAATTCCACCTTGTCTACCTCCCTTAACACTCTGGCTCCCCTCAAAACAAGAACCGTAACTTTTAATAAATCTTCACCCTGGTACACACCTGCACTTCGTAAGCTGAAACAGATTGGTCGCCGACTTGAACGACTCATAAAGAAATCACCTCTCACAGTCCACCATGAAGCTTACAAACTCCACCTCACTGCCTACAAAGATGCCCTCATTGCTGCTAAATCTGCATACCTCTCCTCCATATTCACCGACCCCTGCCTAAACCACAGAACCCTCTTCTCCACAGTGTGCAACCTCCTCAAGCCTCGAGCCAACACTCTCCCTACCTCCACTCCGGATCTCTGCAACTCATTCCTCCACTTTTCTGCTGACAAAATCAGCACCATCTATCAATCCTTATTCCCTGTACCTGACTCCCCAGCATCTACTCCACCACCTACCAAGGCCCCTCCTTTCAACATCTCCGCTGATCTCCATACCCCTCCCCCTCACTGCTTCCTCTCCCAGTTTGACCCGGTCACCCCTACTGAAATCTCCAAACTCATCAGCTCTTCCAAACCCACTACCTGTTCCCTCGACCCTCTCCCCACTCCCCTGCTGAAGTCCTGCCTCCCCGCTCTCTGCCCCAACCTCACTAATCTCTTCAACTCCTCATTGTCCCAAGGAATTGTCCCCTCTGCTTTCAAAACTGCTGCTGTCACACCAATCTTAAAGAAACCTGGTCTTGATCCCTCCTCTCTCATTGACTACCGCCCTATCTCAAACCTCCCCTTTCTTTCAAAAACCCTGGAGCGTATCGTCGCGTCACAACTTCATTCCCACCTCCTCGCGTATAATCTATTCGAACCCCTCCAATCTGGCTTTCGCCCCCTCCATAGCACAGAAACTGCTCTCCTCAAAGTCCTCAATGACCCCCTTACCTCTGCTGACACTGGCTCCCTCAATATCCTCATCCTCCTCGACCTGAGTGCAGCCTTCGATACCGTGAACCATAACATCCTGCTCACCAGACTTAGGGACCTTGGCATTGAAGGTTCTGCACTCAGCTGGCTCCGTTCCTACCTTTCCAACCGATCCCACTTCATCTCTCTCCATAACCACACCTCTGCCACAGCCACTGTCACTCAAGGCATTCCCCAAGGCTCCGTTCTTGGTCCCCTCCTCTTCATCATCTACATCCTCCCCCTTGGTCATATACTCCGTCACTTCAACCTGGACTTCCACTGCTATGCTGATGACACCCAGATCTATCTCAGCACCAAGTCCCCCCACCACCCCCCTCTCTCCCATATCAACTCCTGCCTATCAGCCATCAAATCTTGGATGCAACTCAACTTCCTTAAATTAAACAGTAGCAAAACAGAATTTCTCCTCATTGGCTCCAAATCAACACTCACTAAAATTAACAACCCCACTCTCACTATTGACGGCACCACTGTCTCCCCATCTCCTCAGGCACGCAACCTTGGCGTGATCTTTGACTCAACCCTCTCCCTTGAGCCTCACATCCGCCATGTTATCAAAACATCATTTTTTCACCTCTGCAACATTGCCAAAATCAGATCCTCTCTCACACCCCCCGCTGCTGAAAGACTCATCCATGCCTTCATCTCCTCCCGACTGGACTACTGTAACTCTCTTCTCTTTGGCATCAATTCCAGTAACATCAACCGACTCCAACTGGTCCAGAATGCAGCCGCCCGACTCATTACCCACACCAAATCCTGGCACCACATCACCCCAGTTCTCAAAGAACTCCACTGGCTTCCCAGTTCCCACCGGATCATCTACAAAATCCTGGTCCTCACCTACAAAGCCCTCAACCACTTGGCCCCCCCCTTATCTCACTGACCTCCTCTCCCCCTACCAACCCTCACGGTCCCTCAGATCCACATCAGCTGGTCTCCTCTCCACTCCGAAATCAAACCTCTGCACTTTTGGAGGCAGAGCCTTCTCCAGGGCAGCTCCCAGGCTCTGGAATTCCCTCCCACAACTGATCCGAAATTCTGAGTCCCTCACCATCTTCCAGTCCCGCCTCAAGACCCATCTCTTCATCTCTGCATACCCTTAGTCCCATGTTCCCCTCCCCTTTGCATCTCTGTCTTACTGCTCTATTTTGTTTTGTTTATTCTTGACTCTCAATTGTAAAGCGACTTTGAGTCCTGAAAAGCGCTATATAAATAAAATGTATTATTGTCATGTGTCCCAGATAGGACAATGATCGTCCATGGTAATTTCAGATTTCCACCACCTACAACATCTTGTGTTTGTTCTGTGGTTTCTATTCTGTTCTGGTCTGAGAGTAGGCGTTAACATGGATTCAGAAGAGGTAGGTTCTTAAAAGGCAGCCCAGGTTGTACATACTAGTGTTTCTACAGGAGCTCCCAGCTGGGTGCTGGGACTGGTCCTAATTCTACAGGAACTCCCAGCTAGGTCCAGTTTCCAATTCACATAATTAACTTTGATTCAAAATGACAATGCCATTGGTCCCATTTGATGATGATGCCACACTGAGACAAGTAGTAGTGGCTTTCAAAGCAGCAGCTGAGAACCTACAAAATAATTGGGGGCATGATATGTGAATGAGGGTAGGATCAATAGAGAAAAAAGCCGGAAATCAAAGATCAGATGAAGGGGTATTTACAAAAGTAAAGAGAAAAGTGAGGGCAATAGTGCACAGCGACAGGAGTTACAACATTATGAGTGTAACAGGAAGGGGTAGAAAGTACCAGCATAAGATTGCACCAACAAGTAGTCACGGTAAGGAAAAATGAGAAGATAATATTAATCTGAACACACACGTCATTTATAACAAGATAAATAAGTTGAGAGCGCAAATCCATCTCTGTACACCAGATCACCTCCCACGACCAATCTCGGATCCTCCAATTGTGTTGAGCTTTGCATTTCAGGTATTAAATGTGTTCTACATCCCTGTAGATTCTGGGCTCAGTAAATTTCAATAACCAGCACTTAAAAATCAGGAAACATCTCCATCTTCCGATCACTCTCGCAATGGATCAAGGACAAATGTTCCCACAGTTTCCTCATCCTAAATCTAACCTTCTTCACCAATGCAACATAAATGAGTAATGCTGATTGATGGGAGCTTATCTCAGTCATTTAATTTCAAATTTTAATATTTATGGTCAACAATGTCATTTGACCCTAGGCTGAGACAAAATAGTTAAAAAGAGATAAAATCAATTCACAATTTTCTCAAAACGTAATTGAAACTACTTTATTATTTAATGTCATTGTTTCTTGATACCAGTTCTGCTGAGCCAACATATTGGATGTGTTTTTCAATTAAATCCTACACTCGCTCACTAATGCTTTTCTTTGAAATTCTGAAATTTAGTGCAATAAAAGCAAGTTTAATGTTTACATGGCCTGGATCACAGGCTCTTCTTCAGGACCGTTTCTCAGAAGTATATTCAAATTTGAGATAGTGTCAAGCCTTTTGAAAATGTTTGTCGGAAGTTTTTGTACATTGGTATGGTTTCGATGTACTGCTGGCATGCATGTTCTAGTTCTGAGGGAACCTGCAAGACTACAAATTGTTAGTCCTACAATGTACAACTTTAGTGGGCCAAGGCAGTCACGTGAAATGTAAATGAAAGTGGTTAGTATGTGGCTGTTAGGGATGAGTTCCTGAAAACCCAGCTTTTACGTAATTGAATACCACATACCTCTAAATGACCCTCTGTACTTCCATCTCAAAAACAAATTTGAATATAAAAGTCTAATCTTCAATCATATGTTCTCAACTATCAGTAATTAGACTGCCAGATGGAGTACTGTAAGAGATTTACTACTCAGGGGAAGAAATGGTGTCAAATTGATAGCGTTTACAGATGATACATACCATCTTTTTCCAATGCACACACAGATTCTGATTGTGATATGAAGAAACAATGAAAATATAAATAACGGAAAACTAAATACTTAAAATTGGACACTTCGTATATATAGAATGGAGAGGGGGGAATTCGAGGATTATAGACAATAGACAATAGGTGCAGGAGTAGGCCATTCGGTCCTTTGAGCCAGCACCGCCATTCAATATGATCAGGTCTGATCATCCACAATCAGTACCCCGTTCCTGCCTTCTCCTCTAATCCTCTGACCGCTATCTTTAAGAGCCCTATCTAGCTCTCTCTTGAAAGTATCCAGCGAACCGGCCTCCACTGCCCTCTGAGGCAGAGAATGCCACAGACTCACAACTCTCTGAGTGAAAAAGTGTTTCCTCATCTCCGTTCTAAATGGCTTACTCCTTATTCTTAAACTGTGGCCCCTGGTTCTGGACTCCCCCAACATCGGGAACATGTTTCCTGCCTCTAGCGTGTCCAAACCCTTAATAATCTTATATGTTTCAATAAGATCCCCTCTCATCCTTTTAAATTCCAGAGTGTACAACTTATGGAACTTTAGGGAATTGCTGGGTTGAACAGAGTTAAAAGGTGTAAAAAGAAAGTGCTTATGTAACTTTGGGACACTAAGGTCACAAAATGTTATGAGTTTTGTGGTTGAGAATGACTTGTCTTCTGTCATATTTACCAATAAAACAGTCAGCTCAATATTACTACATCATTTGATGACAAATATCAAGAAGAAAAATACAAGGTCACTATATTTTCCCCACAGAGGGATAAAACAGAGAGTTGTAATTTTCCTCACAAAATCAATAGTGAAGGAGACAGACCAATATAACTTGCTCCCCTCCATAAGAACATTTAATAAGAACATTTCCAGTGATATCAGAAAGTGAACGTGAAAATTCAAATGGTTCCCAGATCATAAGTTTACAAAGTCTATGCTAGTGAAATTTGAATATAGGCTTGCGATTCCTTAAAAAGGTAAGGAATAATAATTTAATACATAGGTAGAAATATATGGGAAAATGTCCATTTATGAAAACCATAATAATAAAGGAATATAACAACAATCTAGGTTTATAAATCTTATTGAACATTTTGAAGACCAACTGCTCCATTATGCTTGTTATATTCTGTTAAAGTGTAAGTTCTAAGCAATATCTTGCCATTCCTATGCTTCCTCACTGACCAGCCATAAAATCACCTGGGGAGGTCAAGGTACAAGAAGAACAGACAAGCAAGCTAAGAAATTCCTTTCTGATATCCAGTGATTACCAAATTAACTTCTAGGAGTCAGCAGTTCTATAAAAATAAATATTTTCTAACATCAAAATTCCATAGGCATAGAACTTCTGCAAAGTCCCAGGTTTTGTCAGGTAAGTGACGAATCACAAACTAATTTAGCATATGTCAAAACTGCACTGCAATGCAATGCTCAGACAAATAGGGCGAGCTGTAAGAATGCTGGCCATAAAAGTACAAAACACTGGATCAGGAAAGCATTCAAAATTCTAAAGTACCAAAGTAAAAAACAGACTAATTGCCAACTTTTCAAAAAGCTACATTTCTTGAAGTAAAATGATGCAGCGCCTCCCAGCTGAGGAGGTCGGTGGGCAAAGGAACGCTGTAGCTGAGGGTGCAACATCCAAGAGTGACTGCAGCCCTACCAATGGCATTAGATCGGAGTGAAGCGATTAAGGTGGTCCTACAAGGGGATCAGGGATGGTGGGTGGTGACAGCTACTCACTTCTGACAGATTCCCATTATAAATATGAATATAATGAATAATGGGAAGCAATTGGCAATAAAAACCAAGCACATAATGATCAGTGTTGGCATAAAATACATGCAGTTGCAAAATATTTAATAGGTTCTTTCAAAGTGCACATATTCTGTGTTGGTCCAAGAGCTGTTCATATGAAACCATGCACTTAAGGACCATGTGGGACTGGGTAATATTTTGAGATGGATTATGTCCATTTTGGCCTCCACTTCAAATCTTACATTTTCCATCCCAACCATGTTCCTTGCCACAATCATTTTACATGTGGTTCTACTTCACCCCTCAATGTACCAGTAACTTTTTCATTAAAAATGTGTTCAAAAACAAGTTTCAGCTGAGGCAAATTAAAATAGGAAGTTCATAACAAAGAAAATCGAGCTAAACATTAGAATGCTAAGGAATTAATAAATCTAGCAGCACGCAAACAAACAAAGCCATATACATCACATTCTAGAGGAACAAGATGTACTTGAACGCATTATAAATATTCGCAGGGACGGACGGAAAGCTCGGAGGCACTGCAAGTAAAGACTAATCCCAGAAATTTTACTGTTCACTGTCTGTTTCTCAATGAAAAATAAGAGGTTGGATTTAATCATCAGCATGGGACTGGAGTATTCACAACCTTTTAGGCTGTGATCTGAATGGTTCCCATGGTGTTATTTGTGGTGCACGTTGTGCTTTCTGAATAACAATTGTTGGGAAAATACTTCACTGCCGAGGCTTGTGTTTCCATCAAAATGACACCACCAGTATGAGAACTCTGTTTGAACTTTGTTTCTCATATTTCTTTCATACATTTCAGTTCCCAACTTTAAAAAATAAGTAAAACATTGAAAAATGATTAAGTTAATAGTATAAAAATCATGTTGCCAGGCAGATGCATCTTGGGTTTGAGCACATTTTTTTTTTAAATGCTTAAGCAGAATGTTTTGAATACAAGAGAAGACTTGCTACAGGACATCCTACCTGGTGACTACTAACTATATTTGAACCTGACCCAATGCATACAGGATAAAGCTAGCCAAAAACAAAGAGCTTTTTAAAAAGTTAATTGAAACTAAATAACACAACCACTGATATAATGCAAAATGCTGCATATAATGTTCATATGCAGCTTAGTTTATTGTCATATACACCAGGGTGCTTTGAAATTCCTTGTTCACTTGAAGCTCACAAGGTAAACAGTATTTACATACGGTAATAATAAATCAACAACAAGTATAAAAAAGCAGAACAGTGAATTATAGTACAAAGTAATGCAAAAAACAGTACAACAACAGAATAACAAAATGAGGTAGAAGTAAGAGTACGTGACAGCACCTCTGGGAACAGGCATGAGAGAGGTTACTGGCTCAGAAGTGTAGTAATGGAGAAGAAGCTATTATTAAGTTTGGATACCCAGGATTTTAACCTCCTATATTTTCTCAGGTAGAAGGGGGGATAGAGCATAGCCAGGATGGCAGACATCCTTGATAACACCTCCACCACACTGCAACATACTATGAAGCAGGACTGGTTGGAAGGAAGTGATGAGCCTGTAATGGACTGAGCTGTGTTCACCACACCCTGCAGATCATGCAGTCAATGACAAGGTTGATATTCCTGATGTGGCCTTCTAACTTCCCAGTTGCATGCCTTTTCAATTTCCTTTCATTTCTCTTTACTGATTTGTCCGTCCTTAGCCTTCTCCATTTACCAGCGTCAGGCCCAATGCAAACTAGTGAAACAGCAGCTCATATTACATTTGAGTAATATAACTTAATGATGTGAATATTGAATTTTCCAATGTTAGGTAACTCTCCTCTCTATTTTTTCCTTCCCTCCTTCCGATTCTCCTCTAGTCCTTTCACATCTGTCCTCTTTTCTACACATCCCTCCAATCCCTGCTTCTCCTATTTTCATTTCCCCTCTTCCTCCTACTTCCATCCACCCACTACACACTGTTCACACACAGGCTCCTGCCCCCCTAATTGGGTTTTGGTTCCATTTACAGTATCATTCTCCTCTCCCCTTCTCCTTCTTATCGAGTCCACATACAAGATTAGAAGTTGTTCAGCCAGAGCTAAACACACTTCTCGGCATCTGCACAATGGTGTCTGATTGCGCTTCTTGTGCGTGGTGGTGGAAAGATTGGTGGAAACAGGGCTGCGACGTGACCGCTCTTCCCTTGACCCCTCCTCTCCCCTGATGGTTCCTATTATCACATTCCTTACATCAGATTCCATCACTGGTAGCCTTTGTGTTCCTACTCTTCACCCTCCTCTCATCCATTCTGGTGCTCTTATTTTCTTTTGTCTGTCTTCATCTATCATTCACCTGCCTCTGCCTCCCCGTTTCACCTCTGCTCCACCCCAACCTGGCTCGACCTGCCCTTGATTTGTCACCAATCACTTCTGGCTCCTGTTTCACAACTCCACCTCCCCTTATTATACTGACAACTCCCTCCATTTCTACTCTTAATCTTGATGCAGGGCTTTGAACTGAAACATCGACCATTTCCCCTTGCCGATGCTGCTCAGCCAACTGAGTTCCTCCAGCAGATAGTTTGTTGCTCCAGATTCCTGTGTTTACAGTCTCTTGTGTCTCTTTGTTTCCCAGGTCTCGTGTAGTTTGTCTTAATTGTGAGGTGGAGTACATTTCATGGTAGGTTGAAACCACTAGTGCATTCCATCCACTGACATTATTGATGTGCGCCTTATCTTACAAAACTCATCACTCCGCACAACCATTTTTCCCTTCATCTTCCATTGTCCTCTCTTCAGGGCTTTTCCACCATACATCTAATGCATTCTCTTCTGCAATAATCTCTTTTTATCTTTGCAATTTCAATTGTAGGAGTCCAATCTCTTCCTTGCATGCTGAATAGTCAGCACAGGCTTTGACTTTGTTTCGCTACCTCACATCATGTGGATCACTGCCTTTAAATCACTGAGCTTGTGAAACAGATTATTTTCATCCTGTTCACTATTCACATTCTCTCTAATCTACTGTACTGCTGCCTGTGCATCCAAATAACTACACCTTGTCCTCATTTGTTTCCTTCCAACTTTTCTTTCCTGTCTAAGCTTTTACAATTCATCTATTAACTGCGCTGTTAGAACATACTTTTCCTGATATTTTGACACCTTGTTCCTGAAGTTTTTTACCTCGTTTTCAACTGTTAAACATCCTTTTACTTTAACATTTCAGCTGTCTACTTCAACATTTTATTTTTCTCCCGAAGTCCCTGCCATAACTGTTGCATGTTTTTATTAATGTACTAAAAGAAGCACATACATTTTATCCTTATTTGATTTTTCTTAATTGTAGGTGTTATCTCCCATTTTTTCATAGGATCTGGTGCAGCTGCAATGATATTTCCTCATTCCATTTTCAAGGGTTATTTTTTCAAATATTGGTCTGTCTTTGCTGACATTTCTCCCCCATCAAGCCCCATCTAAGGAGCTATTCTGTAGATGAGCCCAATGCCCAATATCTGTGATGAGCCCTGAACCCATCAATCTGGAATAGAGCTTGCCAAGATTCACTGAACAACACAACTCAAAACTTAGAAATCATTTAAAAATATATTAAAACTGAGTAAAACAACTACTGATATAATGTGAAATATTACAAATAATATAACAAAAGATAATGCAAGAATCTACAAAATAACTATCTATCTATACATAACTAAAACTCTCATCTTGTTATCTTCCGGCTTGCGTTGTTTTTACATTTGCGCACAATGATTTTTCGCCACCTTACTCGCCGTTTTCATGTGCTGCAAATGCACCAAGTTTTGTTCCTCTAGGTGGTATATTTTAAAAGTTATTAAGGTTTAAACAGCTGTCAGTCACCGGCCGTGGCACGCCTCCCTGCCGGCGCCCACCTCCCTGCCGGCGTGGCCAGCCCACCTTGTGTTGGCTCTACCTGCCGGTGCAGCCCGCCTACCTGCCTGCCGGCGCGGCCCGCTTGCCTGCCTGCCGGTGCAGCCCGCCTACCTGCCTGGCGTTCCTGCCGGGGATTCCGAGGCCTGGGCGCTGAACCTGGCTCTGAGGGCGCCGACGGCTGATGCTCCTCCGGGGCACACAAGAAGGGAGAGGAGCGGCAACCTCGAGACCCTGGGGAGGTGAGGAGGGAGAGTGGGGGGATTGAGGGAGAGGAGGGGGTAGGGAGGGAGAGGGAGTGGAAAGTGGGGGAGGTGAGGAGGGAGAATGTGGGAGGAGGTGGGATAGAGGGAGAGAAGGGGGTAGGCAGGGGAGAGGAGTTAGGGAGGGAGGGAGAGAGGGAGGGAGGGAGGGAGGAAGGGAGGGAGGGAGGGAGGGAGGGAGGGAGGGAGGGAGGGAGGGAGGGAGGGAGGGAGGGAGGGAGGGAGGGAGGGAGTAACTGAGGGTGGGGGAAAGGAGAGGTGAGGGAGAGATTGGGGGAGGGTAGGAGGAGATGGAAAAGAAAAGGGAGGAGGTGAGGAGGGAGAGTGGGGGTGGAGGGGGAATAGAGGGAGAGTAGGGCAGTATGGGAGGTGAGGAGGGATAGTGGGGGGATAGGGGAAGGTGAGGAGTGGGGGATAGAGGGATAGGAGGGGGTAGGGAGGGGAGAAGTTATGGAGGGAGGGAGGGAGGGAGGGAGGGAGGGAGGGAGGGAGGGAGAGATTGTCTGAGGGTAAGGGAAAGGAGAGGGAGGGAGAGGTGACGGAGGGATTGGGGGAGGGGAGGAAGAGAAGGGAAAGAAGAAGGAGGGGGATGGAGTGCTGGGGGATGAGGGGAAATGAGCCGTGCCTGCGCAGTTGGGGGCTACGGGTGAGTGGTGGAATATTGCGTTGGGGGAACGGATTGCGTTGGGGGACCAGGCCTCCCGTGTTACCCAACGGGTCCCACTTAGTCTAGTATGATATAAAATTAGGTGTTAAAAATCTTTAAAACTATAATTAAATACCATGACTGCTACAAATTTTGTGCTGTAATTTTCTTAAGCAGTTTTTTAAGACTTATCTGTAACTATGTAATTATCTTTAACTGTCATTCCAAGTATATATATTGAGCAGATCCATCCATGATTTCTTTCAATTTGTCCTGTTTAACCTCCAATTCCTTTTTCATAACACAAAAATATCATTCCAATGATTAATGTAATGTTTGTGTGCTATAATACTGAGAACTATTTTCGGCACTCTATATCTTTCCCTTCGCTCTACCTACATTACTTGAGTTTGACTTGATTGTACTTACGTAAAGTATCTGATTTGATTGGGTTGCATGCAAAACAATGCTCTTCACTGTACTTCAGTACATGTTACAATAAAAAAACTAAAGCTATCCTCTCTAACCCTATTTATTTCTTATGCATGCCTAGGGCGTCACAGTGGTGCAGCAGTAAAGTTGCTCCCTTACAGCACCAGAGACCTGGGTACAATCCTGACTGCGGGTGTTGTCTGTACGGAGTTTGTACGTTCTCCCTGTGACCGCGTAGCTTTAGTGTGTAGGATAGTGTTAGTGTACAGAGTGATCGCTGGTCGGCGTGGACTCGGTGGGCTGAAGGGCCTGTTTCCATGCTCTGGAGTAAAAAAGTAAAGAAGCCCAATTAGTTGTGTGTCATCAATTTTTCTGAAATATTGGTAAGATCCCGATTTTATCGGCTCCTTGTACAGTTCCTACAGTACTGAGGTTCCATAGATGGTGAGATTGTGGAGAAAATGGATAACATAACTTACGTCAGGTTAATCTTATTTGTGAACCGAAAGGACTCTTTCTTGCAGCTTCTTGAAATCATAGCCTGATCAAAACAATTATTTAAACAAGATTGTGTGGTGTCCCATTGCATTCTGGAAAAGAGTTTGGCCATTTTTTGGCAAATGATAATGGTGGTCAGTAAGTTAAATACAACTAGAGAACAAGAATTATTCAACAAGGTAAATTGGTTAGGCACAAAGACAGAAAATGCTGAAAAAGCTCAACAGATCAGGCAGCAGCGACAGAAAATGAAATTGAGTTAATGTTTCAGGTCAAAGAGCCTTAATCACAACTGAAACATTAATTATTTCTCTTTGCACAAATGCTAACCTGATTGCTTCAATTCAAGAAACAAACAATATAGATGCTTTACACATAAAAAATAAATAATGATGTCCTTATTTTGGAAGATACATATGATGATGAGACATTATTGAATGTGTCTATATGTCATCAATGGAGTCTCACTGATTTTCAAAAAGTACAGATTTTTGAGAATCAGTACTGAGATTGATTTGCAATTCTCTCTGTGTCTCTCCCTGGTAAAACATCTGACATTTGGTACTTCAGTACAATGTTACCATGTTTTCAGTGACTGGAGAGGGTTTTGGTGAGGAAAATACACATGCATAAATCTCTCTTCTGATAGCTGATCCTGTGGTCAGTTAAATGAACCAATTCCCAGTTCTTCATTCCAACATAGTTTAACCAAGCTTATAAGATTACACCTTTGCTCCTTTATAAAATTGTAAGTAATTTATCAACTTGCTGTAAAAAGGCCCATTACTCACATGGGAATGGACATATAAAAGAGGAATCCCAGGTTATTTACAATCTTTATTACATGATTTAGAGGCAAATTGGTAAAATTTTATAGAAACATAGGAAAGAAAGTTCAGGGCAAGAATTTCTTGAAGGTTCAAAGGAACAGTAAAAATCTCAATTGTCCAAGTATTTAGGTTGCTCTTTGATTTTCTCTAACTAAATGACTCATAAACCTTCAGAGCAATTCTTAAATAAAAATCAACAACCCTCATGTATATTTGTGCAATTTCTTTCATATGCTCAGCTTGATATGTTTTCCCAGGTTCTTAAGATTTGCAACAATCTTGAACATATCAGCAAATTGTATTTAATATTTTCCCTGTGCCTTTTCTCTGCAATAATCAATCTTTACTCTTCAAACTTATCATACTCGGATATTGCATTGATTGCTCTACCTGTGTTGCCTTGAATGCTCGTGTATCTTTCCATTCATAAATAAAGGTCTTCTTGAACTTATCAGCTCCCGATCTGAATCTTAAAGCTCCTCATCTTAAAGGTTGAGGATAGGTTTTTCTTTATATTTTCCAGGATTTAAAAAAAAAAAATTCTGAGGAAGCTTGAAGGAGATTGTACAGGACAAGTTTTTTCATACAGAGTGGTGGGTGCCTGAAAACAAATATGATAGCTACATTTAAGAGGCTTTTATATAGACACATGAATATGCAGGGAATGGAGGGTTATGGATCCTGTGCAGGTGGAATTAATTAGTTTAATTTGGCATATGCAACAAAGTGCCTTTCCTGTGCCTGTACTGTTGCATGCACTTAATTCATATATGGCTTGACTTGCATGACAAGGTCCTATTTTGATCTATTTTCACCCCACCAATCATTATTGATAAACGCTGGTTTAGTGAAAGCAAATTGGAAACTCAAGGATAAATAATAATTTTAGATTAAATCTTAAAGTAAAGAACAGTAATTGTGAAAGAGTAACAAATATGAAGTTGAAATTAATCTTCAAACATTCAGGCCATATCTATCTATCAGTGTCTTAGGAGAAATAGCTGGATCTGGTATCCTATCTGCCTCCACTTCCTAAGATTGCTAGCTAGAGACTTATGCCATCTGGTGCTCAATGATCTGCAGACATCATCTGGATCTGATATGACTTTTCCTGTGGTAGTGACAGTTGTCTCAGCATGAAGCTTTCATGCCATTGCATTCTTCCAAATCACCATGGGGGATATATGCCACATCAGGCAGTTTGCAGTATGGGTGTAGATCAAGCAACTGACATCTATGATGTTTACAAGAGGCAACAACTTCAGACTTATGTGGAAAGAAGACATTAGTTGGACAAAGCACACAGGTTTTAGTAGATAGCAGGATTCTTTGGTGGACAAAAAAAAAATCAAATTTGTTATATATATTTGTATCAAGGCCACTCAGTCAATTTCATGAAGAAAAAAACATTTGCACTGAAATACTTTTCAGTTGGCTTTTGACTGAAAATGTAATTTGTTTAGGAAATAACCAGGACATCTCATTTGCACAAAGCTACAGTGAATCTACACTATATTAAAGAGAAGTAACTTTGGTTTGATTTTAATTTGAAAACCAAGGTTGTTCTTGACGTCAATGCAAGGCTTGCTGGGAAAGCTTATGTCAGCAAGGGAAGTTTGTACACCTCAGTTTACTCATCATCAGATGGCATCTTTATTTTCAATAAATCTCCCAAATGCACAGTGAAAAAAGTGCATGAAAATCAAACTTATTGTGTGCAATGCTTGAGATGGAATTTCCCAGAGGAGGCAGGTGAGTCCAATCTAGATTTATCAAATTGTTGACAAGTAATAAAAATGTGAGTAAAAGAAGAGAACAGAATATTTTCAACTATTTTCACCTGACAGTATGTTGGCTTCTTTGGTTGTAATCAGATACAAGAAATCTATATGACTCTCTTCATCTGTAGTGACTTCCCTCTCTAGCACATGTACTTTTATTGGTGGCATTGCCTTTCCCATCAGACTGTCATTCAAGCCAGTTCATAGTCAGTAAAGGGAATGGTAGCATTATACTTACATTTTTAAACTAAGACTAGAAGGTTAGCCCAAAGATTTGGAAATGTGAGTTTACATACCATCATGGCAGCTAGGGAATTTAAATTTAATGAATTGAACGATCAGCATTATTTAAAAAAATTACAGCAGCAGAATTGGCGCTAATATTGTCTGGTTCACTAATGGCCATTTGAGAAGGCCTGTTTGGCCGATCAATGATTATATGTTATCAAAGCATTGCAATTGACTCATATGTCCTCTGACCTCTGAAATAGCCCAGTAAACCACTCAATGTACCAAAACTATGTGAAATATCACAATAAACATCAAACCAGAGAAACGAGTTGCACAGGGTTTTGACAGAGACACATAGCATGTAGCTTGTCTTGTAAAACTTTGCTGTGGACATCTGTGGGCATGTACCTAAATTGCAACTGGCATTCCATTAACCGACATAGTGATAGATAATCCAATGTCTTGTAGAGCCACAGGAGATGCTGACACAGATGTTCATGTTTGAGTGTGAGCTTACTGGAAGTAGCAAGGGATCTTTGGACTTCTGCATTCATTCCAAATGTGGCCAGATAGCAAGGACACTGACTGGACTGGCCAAATCCTGAAGGTTCCAAGTGCCTTCAGTTAAAACAGGTGGTGAAAAAACCCACAAAGATAAAAACGGACTTGACCTTATGTGTCACTTATGCATTTGCCGTGGCAGCATTGGTAAGAGACCATCTATTGAAACAAGGTTCATTTTGACATCTTCCAATATATTATGTGGCACTATGAACATGCTAAGGGCGATTGATTTGGAATATATCCCGCAGTGTAGAAATTGGGCATCTCTGAGGCAATGTGGACCCATAGCAGGAACAGAATATTTAACAATACAAGTACAGTAGGAACTTCATGGATTGACGCATCTCTCAACTACCATTACCATCAGTTCAGGGAGGCAAACTGGGTTGATAAAGAATATATTGAAAACCCGCTGCGATTAGCAATTTGTATAAATTAAAAAAGGTGCCAAACTAATAAAGTTACAACATGAAACTACATGCACACCAAGCAGATGGAGCCAAGCTAAGATTGTAGCTCTGCAGTCTTGTCATATTAAATCATGAACAGTGGCGGACAACCCCAAAACTGATGGGAGCAGGAGGCTTCATGAACACACTGATGGAAAGGCCCAGAATAGTAATGTAGCAGCAGATGGTGTGGCATTTGCTAACATCTTTACATGTGGATGATATTTCTAAGCCTCCTGCTGAAACAGAATCACCACAGAAGCCAGTCTTCAAGCAATTTATTTTTACTGCATATGATTTCAAGAAACAGCAAAGGCTATATTGGCCCTGAAGTAGCAATGAAGACATGCTCCAGATATAGTGCAATCTCTAGCCAAGCAGATTAAATACAGCTACAATATTAATATCTACCTGTCAAAAAAGGACGTTTTTTGAGAAACAAGATAAATCCAAGCCAGCCAAATACTGCCCAGCTGCCATCTAGATGGAATTACAGTGCCCCCCATAATGTTTGGGACAAAGACCCATCATTTATTTATTTACCTCTGTACTCCACAATTTGAGATTTGTAATAGAAAAAAATCACATCAGGTTAATGTGCACATTGTCACATTTTAATAAAGGCCATTTTTTATACATTTTGGTTTCGCCAAGTAGAAATTACAGCGGTGTTTATACATAGTCCCCCCATTTTGGGGCACCATAATGTTTGGGACACAGCAATATCATGTAAATGAAAGTAGTCATGTTTAGTATTGTGTTGCATATCCTTTGCATGAAATGACTGCTTGAAGTCTGCGATTCATGGACATCACCAATTACTGGGTGTCTTCTCTGGTGATGCTCTGCCAGGCCTGTATTGTAGCCATCTTCTGCTTCTTCTTCTTCTTCTTGAGTTTGAGGCAGCAGAGGTTATGTAACGTCCTCCAGGCGCTGTTGCCAGTTCGAGGGCCGTGAGGTCTACCCCTCTACCAGAGGGGCGGAGGACAACGCAGGCTGCTGATGAACGCAGCCCCCAGCGATGCATGTTGGCGTTGAACCCGCCAACCCCTGTACGGAGCCGGTTCAGGGCGACCCACTCTTTGCGGGGCAGGTCCGAGCCGGGTGGGGCTGTGGTGTTCGGTGCAACAGTGAATTGCAGAGGACGTGAAGTCTGTTCCCAGCTGGTTCTCCAAGCTCCTAGTGTGTTGAAACCAGAGCCACCCAGGGTCGCTGCATGAAGGGAGAAGGGGCGACGAGATGACATACGTTGAGGTCCCACTTGCTGTGAGTCCTGGGCGAGGTGGTGCCAAGGATGTTTGCCGTCCGATGGGGCCTTGCACACCAGCCTGTGAGTGAAGTACTCTCTGCGAAGCTTGGCGGGTGCGATACCTGTGAGCACATATTCAGCATGGGCTGTGCAATTCTAATGCCCGAGAGGCACAGATGTGGACAAGTAATGGCTAATAATGGCAACCGTATAAAGAAAAAAATACATTTTGTAAACTATACATATATTTCTTTAAGACACATAAATAGGCAAAATGGACCATTTGTGGCACACAGGAGAAATTAAAGAAAGTATTGTCAAAGGTAGAGACTTACAAAATTAGCAGAAATAGCAGTAGGTCTGAGGATTGAGAACATTTCAGCAAAGGAAGAACAAGATGTTGACAGAGGTAGGGAATGAGAGTGCCAAGAAACATGAAAATGGATTGTGTGTACAAAGGAAATCACCAGTGAGAGCAAGTGTACAGACAGGAGAATTTATAATGGGAAATTAAAGAAATGGGAGAGAAAACAAATAAATACTTTATTTCAGTCTTCATGGAAGATACAAAAATATCGGCCAGATATACAGGAAAATTTAGGGTTTGGTAAGGAGGAGCAGAAGGAAATTTACATTATTAAAAATAATTATATAGTTCAAGGGAATTTGTTGAAACTGAAGGCTGATCATTTCCAAGGAACTGATCATCTATAATCCATAATTTTAAAAGAGGTGGCTATTAAAATAGTGGATACATGCTCTGACATCAGCCCCAGAAACTGAGGACATAAGGGTGTTAGGGGCTGGGGAACTCATGTAGGCGTACACAAAAGGCATTGAGTTCATCTGGAAGTGATGCATTGTTCGCCTTAGGCTACTCAATTCCACCTTGTAAGAAGTGCAAGCCCTGCCACAGCTTTCCAATGTTCATTTGGGAATTCAGCTTAGTCTGGAATTGTTTCTTTACGCCTGCAATAGGTTCAGGGGTTGTACCTGGAATTCTTGTATGACTCTGGATTGGCAGTCCAAAATACCACAGATCTAGCCTTCAGCAGATTACAAATCTCTTGGTTCACCCAGGTCTTCTGATTGGGGAAGACTTGGAATGTCTTTGTAGGGATACACTCGTCCACACATTACTTTATGAAGTTGGTGACGACTGTGATATATTCATTCAGGTATGCTGGACAAATTCTTGAATATTGACTATATGTTTTAAATAGATGACAGGTTAAGAAATGTTGATGTTCAGAAAAGCCAAGATGTCCTTGAACACAGAGCTATCGATTTGTACCATGTAAGCAATCAAACAATTAGGAAGGCATTTTGGTCTTAATTGCAAGAAAATTTAAGTAACAGAGACCTTACTGCAATTTTAGAGAGCCTGGTGAGATGGTGCCTGAGTAATGTGCACAATTTTAGTTTGTTTACCTAAAAAGATATAATTGCAGTAAAGGGTGTGCAACAAAGATTCACCAGACTGGATCTTGGGGTAGCATAATTACTGCATGAGGAGAAACTGAGTACACAAAAGCTGTATTCCCTGGAGATTGTTATAATGAAAGGCGATCTCATTGAAACATACAAATTTC
>CM075979.1:19187694-19282589 GCA_038087875.1 Malacoraja senta
ATTTCAATTGTAGGAGTCCAATCTCTTCCTTGCATGCTGAATAGTCAGCACAGGCTTTGACTTTGTTTCGCTACCTCACATCATGTGGATCACTGCCTTTAAATCACTGAGCTTGTGAAACAGATTATTTTCATCCTGTTCACTATTCACATTCTCTCTAATCTACTGTACTGCTGCCTGTGCATCCAAATAACTACACCTTGTCCTCATTTGTTTCCTTCCAACTTTTCTTTCCTGTCTAAGCTTTTACAATTCATCTATTAACTGCGCTGTTAGAACATACTTTTCCTGATATTTTGACACCTTGTTCCTGAAGTTTTTTACCTCGTTTTCAACTGTTAAACATCCTTTTACTTTAACATTTCAGCTGTCTACTTCAACATTTTATTTTTCTCCCGAAGTCCCTGCCATAACTGTTGCATGTTTTTATTAATGTACTAAAAGAAGCACATACATTTTATCCTTATTTGATTTTTCTTAATTGTAGGTGTTATCTCCCATTTTTTCATAGGATCTGGTGCAGCTGCAATGATATTTCCTCATTCCATTTTCAAGGGTTATTTTTTCAAATATTGGTCTGTCTTTGCTGACATTTCTCCCCCATCAAGCCCCATCTAAGGAGCTATTCTGTAGATGAGCCCAATGCCCAATATCTGTGATGAGCCCTGAACCCATCAATCTGGAATAGAGCTTGCCAAGATTCACTGAACAACACAACTCAAAACTTAGAAATCATTTAAAAATATATTAAAACTGAGTAAAACAACTACTGATATAATGTGAAATATTACAAATAATATAACAAAAGATAATGCAAGAATCTACAAAATAACTATCTATCTATACATAACTAAAACTCTCATCTTGTTATCTTCCGGCTTGCGTTGTTTTTACATTTGCGCACAATGATTTTTCGCCACCTTACTCGCCGTTTTCATGTGCTGCAAATGCACCAAGTTTTGTTCCTCTAGGTGGTATATTTTAAAAGTTATTAAGGTTTAAACAGCTGTCAGTCACCGGCCGTGGCACGCCTCCCTGCCGGCGCCCACCTCCCTGCCGGCGTGGCCAGCCCACCTTGTGTTGGCTCTACCTGCCGGTGCAGCCCGCCTACCTGCCTGCCGGCGCGGCCCGCTTGCCTGCCTGCCGGTGCAGCCCGCCTACCTGCCTGGCGTTCCTGCCGGGGATTCCGAGGCCTGGGCGCTGAACCTGGCTCTGAGGGCGCCGACGGCTGATGCTCCTCCGGGGCACACAAGAAGGGAGAGGAGCGGCAACCTCGAGACCCTGGGGAGGTGAGGAGGGAGAGTGGGGGGATTGAGGGAGAGGAGGGGGTAGGGAGGGAGAGGGAGTGGAAAGTGGGGGAGGTGAGGAGGGAGAATGTGGGAGGAGGTGGGATAGAGGGAGAGAAGGGGGTAGGCAGGGGAGAGGAGTTAGGGAGGGAGGGAGAGAGGGAGGGAGGGAGGGAGGAAGGGAGGGAGGGAGGGAGGGAGGGAGGGAGGGAGGGAGGGAGGGAGGGAGGGAGGGAGGGAGGGAGGGAGGGAGGGAGTAACTGAGGGTGGGGGAAAGGAGAGGTGAGGGAGAGATTGGGGGAGGGTAGGAGGAGATGGAAAAGAAAAGGGAGGAGGTGAGGAGGGAGAGTGGGGGTGGAGGGGGAATAGAGGGAGAGTAGGGCAGTATGGGAGGTGAGGAGGGATAGTGGGGGGATAGGGGAAGGTGAGGAGTGGGGGATAGAGGGATAGGAGGGGGTAGGGAGGGGAGAAGTTATGGAGGGAGGGAGGGAGGGAGGGAGGGAGGGAGGGAGGGAGGGAGAGATTGTCTGAGGGTAAGGGAAAGGAGAGGGAGGGAGAGGTGACGGAGGGATTGGGGGAGGGGAGGAAGAGAAGGGAAAGAAGAAGGAGGGGGATGGAGTGCTGGGGGATGAGGGGAAATGAGCCGTGCCTGCGCAGTTGGGGGCTACGGGTGAGTGGTGGAATATTGCGTTGGGGGAACGGATTGCGTTGGGGGACCAGGCCTCCCGTGTTACCCAACGGGTCCCACTTAGTCTAGTATGATATAAAATTAGGTGTTAAAAATCTTTAAAACTATAATTAAATACCATGACTGCTACAAATTTTGTGCTGTAATTTTCTTAAGCAGTTTTTTAAGACTTATCTGTAACTATGTAATTATCTTTAACTGTCATTCCAAGTATATATATTGAGCAGATCCATCCATGATTTCTTTCAATTTGTCCTGTTTAACCTCCAATTCCTTTTTCATAACACAAAAATATCATTCCAATGATTAATGTAATGTTTGTGTGCTATAATACTGAGAACTATTTTCGGCACTCTATATCTTTCCCTTCGCTCTACCTACATTACTTGAGTTTGACTTGATTGTACTTACGTAAAGTATCTGATTTGATTGGGTTGCATGCAAAACAATGCTCTTCACTGTACTTCAGTACATGTTACAATAAAAAAACTAAAGCTATCCTCTCTAACCCTATTTATTTCTTATGCATGCCTAGGGCGTCACAGTGGTGCAGCAGTAAAGTTGCTCCCTTACAGCACCAGAGACCTGGGTACAATCCTGACTGCGGGTGTTGTCTGTACGGAGTTTGTACGTTCTCCCTGTGACCGCGTAGCTTTAGTGTGTAGGATAGTGTTAGTGTACAGAGTGATCGCTGGTCGGCGTGGACTCGGTGGGCTGAAGGGCCTGTTTCCATGCTCTGGAGTAAAAAAGTAAAGAAGCCCAATTAGTTGTGTGTCATCAATTTTTCTGAAATATTGGTAAGATCCCGATTTTATCGGCTCCTTGTACAGTTCCTACAGTACTGAGGTTCCATAGATGGTGAGATTGTGGAGAAAATGGATAACATAACTTACGTCAGGTTAATCTTATTTGTGAACCGAAAGGACTCTTTCTTGCAGCTTCTTGAAATCATAGCCTGATCAAAACAATTATTTAAACAAGATTGTGTGGTGTCCCATTGCATTCTGGAAAAGAGTTTGGCCATTTTTTGGCAAATGATAATGGTGGTCAGTAAGTTAAATACAACTAGAGAACAAGAATTATTCAACAAGGTAAATTGGTTAGGCACAAAGACAGAAAATGCTGAAAAAGCTCAACAGATCAGGCAGCAGCGACAGAAAATGAAATTGAGTTAATGTTTCAGGTCAAAGAGCCTTAATCACAACTGAAACATTAATTATTTCTCTTTGCACAAATGCTAACCTGATTGCTTCAATTCAAGAAACAAACAATATAGATGCTTTACACATAAAAAATAAATAATGATGTCCTTATTTTGGAAGATACATATGATGATGAGACATTATTGAATGTGTCTATATGTCATCAATGGAGTCTCACTGATTTTCAAAAAGTACAGATTTTTGAGAATCAGTACTGAGATTGATTTGCAATTCTCTCTGTGTCTCTCCCTGGTAAAACATCTGACATTTGGTACTTCAGTACAATGTTACCATGTTTTCAGTGACTGGAGAGGGTTTTGGTGAGGAAAATACACATGCATAAATCTCTCTTCTGATAGCTGATCCTGTGGTCAGTTAAATGAACCAATTCCCAGTTCTTCATTCCAACATAGTTTAACCAAGCTTATAAGATTACACCTTTGCTCCTTTATAAAATTGTAAGTAATTTATCAACTTGCTGTAAAAAGGCCCATTACTCACATGGGAATGGACATATAAAAGAGGAATCCCAGGTTATTTACAATCTTTATTACATGATTTAGAGGCAAATTGGTAAAATTTTATAGAAACATAGGAAAGAAAGTTCAGGGCAAGAATTTCTTGAAGGTTCAAAGGAACAGTAAAAATCTCAATTGTCCAAGTATTTAGGTTGCTCTTTGATTTTCTCTAACTAAATGACTCATAAACCTTCAGAGCAATTCTTAAATAAAAATCAACAACCCTCATGTATATTTGTGCAATTTCTTTCATATGCTCAGCTTGATATGTTTTCCCAGGTTCTTAAGATTTGCAACAATCTTGAACATATCAGCAAATTGTATTTAATATTTTCCCTGTGCCTTTTCTCTGCAATAATCAATCTTTACTCTTCAAACTTATCATACTCGGATATTGCATTGATTGCTCTACCTGTGTTGCCTTGAATGCTCGTGTATCTTTCCATTCATAAATAAAGGTCTTCTTGAACTTATCAGCTCCCGATCTGAATCTTAAAGCTCCTCATCTTAAAGGTTGAGGATAGGTTTTTCTTTATATTTTCCAGGATTTAAAAAAAAAAAATTCTGAGGAAGCTTGAAGGAGATTGTACAGGACAAGTTTTTTCATACAGAGTGGTGGGTGCCTGAAAACAAATATGATAGCTACATTTAAGAGGCTTTTATATAGACACATGAATATGCAGGGAATGGAGGGTTATGGATCCTGTGCAGGTGGAATTAATTAGTTTAATTTGGCATATGCAACAAAGTGCCTTTCCTGTGCCTGTACTGTTGCATGCACTTAATTCATATATGGCTTGACTTGCATGACAAGGTCCTATTTTGATCTATTTTCACCCCACCAATCATTATTGATAAACGCTGGTTTAGTGAAAGCAAATTGGAAACTCAAGGATAAATAATAATTTTAGATTAAATCTTAAAGTAAAGAACAGTAATTGTGAAAGAGTAACAAATATGAAGTTGAAATTAATCTTCAAACATTCAGGCCATATCTATCTATCAGTGTCTTAGGAGAAATAGCTGGATCTGGTATCCTATCTGCCTCCACTTCCTAAGATTGCTAGCTAGAGACTTATGCCATCTGGTGCTCAATGATCTGCAGACATCATCTGGATCTGATATGACTTTTCCTGTGGTAGTGACAGTTGTCTCAGCATGAAGCTTTCATGCCATTGCATTCTTCCAAATCACCATGGGGGATATATGCCACATCAGGCAGTTTGCAGTATGGGTGTAGATCAAGCAACTGACATCTATGATGTTTACAAGAGGCAACAACTTCAGACTTATGTGGAAAGAAGACATTAGTTGGACAAAGCACACAGGTTTTAGTAGATAGCAGGATTCTTTGGTGGACAAAAAAAAAATCAAATTTGTTATATATATTTGTATCAAGGCCACTCAGTCAATTTCATGAAGAAAAAAACATTTGCACTGAAATACTTTTCAGTTGGCTTTTGACTGAAAATGTAATTTGTTTAGGAAATAACCAGGACATCTCATTTGCACAAAGCTACAGTGAATCTACACTATATTAAAGAGAAGTAACTTTGGTTTGATTTTAATTTGAAAACCAAGGTTGTTCTTGACGTCAATGCAAGGCTTGCTGGGAAAGCTTATGTCAGCAAGGGAAGTTTGTACACCTCAGTTTACTCATCATCAGATGGCATCTTTATTTTCAATAAATCTCCCAAATGCACAGTGAAAAAAGTGCATGAAAATCAAACTTATTGTGTGCAATGCTTGAGATGGAATTTCCCAGAGGAGGCAGGTGAGTCCAATCTAGATTTATCAAATTGTTGACAAGTAATAAAAATGTGAGTAAAAGAAGAGAACAGAATATTTTCAACTATTTTCACCTGACAGTATGTTGGCTTCTTTGGTTGTAATCAGATACAAGAAATCTATATGACTCTCTTCATCTGTAGTGACTTCCCTCTCTAGCACATGTACTTTTATTGGTGGCATTGCCTTTCCCATCAGACTGTCATTCAAGCCAGTTCATAGTCAGTAAAGGGAATGGTAGCATTATACTTACATTTTTAAACTAAGACTAGAAGGTTAGCCCAAAGATTTGGAAATGTGAGTTTACATACCATCATGGCAGCTAGGGAATTTAAATTTAATGAATTGAACGATCAGCATTATTTAAAAAAATTACAGCAGCAGAATTGGCGCTAATATTGTCTGGTTCACTAATGGCCATTTGAGAAGGCCTGTTTGGCCGATCAATGATTATATGTTATCAAAGCATTGCAATTGACTCATATGTCCTCTGACCTCTGAAATAGCCCAGTAAACCACTCAATGTACCAAAACTATGTGAAATATCACAATAAACATCAAACCAGAGAAACGAGTTGCACAGGGTTTTGACAGAGACACATAGCATGTAGCTTGTCTTGTAAAACTTTGCTGTGGACATCTGTGGGCATGTACCTAAATTGCAACTGGCATTCCATTAACCGACATAGTGATAGATAATCCAATGTCTTGTAGAGCCACAGGAGATGCTGACACAGATGTTCATGTTTGAGTGTGAGCTTACTGGAAGTAGCAAGGGATCTTTGGACTTCTGCATTCATTCCAAATGTGGCCAGATAGCAAGGACACTGACTGGACTGGCCAAATCCTGAAGGTTCCAAGTGCCTTCAGTTAAAACAGGTGGTGAAAAAACCCACAAAGATAAAAACGGACTTGACCTTATGTGTCACTTATGCATTTGCCGTGGCAGCATTGGTAAGAGACCATCTATTGAAACAAGGTTCATTTTGACATCTTCCAATATATTATGTGGCACTATGAACATGCTAAGGGCGATTGATTTGGAATATATCCCGCAGTGTAGAAATTGGGCATCTCTGAGGCAATGTGGACCCATAGCAGGAACAGAATATTTAACAATACAAGTACAGTAGGAACTTCATGGATTGACGCATCTCTCAACTACCATTACCATCAGTTCAGGGAGGCAAACTGGGTTGATAAAGAATATATTGAAAACCCGCTGCGATTAGCAATTTGTATAAATTAAAAAAGGTGCCAAACTAATAAAGTTACAACATGAAACTACATGCACACCAAGCAGATGGAGCCAAGCTAAGATTGTAGCTCTGCAGTCTTGTCATATTAAATCATGAACAGTGGCGGACAACCCCAAAACTGATGGGAGCAGGAGGCTTCATGAACACACTGATGGAAAGGCCCAGAATAGTAATGTAGCAGCAGATGGTGTGGCATTTGCTAACATCTTTACATGTGGATGATATTTCTAAGCCTCCTGCTGAAACAGAATCACCACAGAAGCCAGTCTTCAAGCAATTTATTTTTACTGCATATGATTTCAAGAAACAGCAAAGGCTATATTGGCCCTGAAGTAGCAATGAAGACATGCTCCAGATATAGTGCAATCTCTAGCCAAGCAGATTAAATACAGCTACAATATTAATATCTACCTGTCAAAAAAGGACGTTTTTTGAGAAACAAGATAAATCCAAGCCAGCCAAATACTGCCCAGCTGCCATCTAGATGGAATTACAGTGCCCCCCATAATGTTTGGGACAAAGACCCATCATTTATTTATTTACCTCTGTACTCCACAATTTGAGATTTGTAATAGAAAAAAATCACATCAGGTTAATGTGCACATTGTCACATTTTAATAAAGGCCATTTTTTATACATTTTGGTTTCGCCAAGTAGAAATTACAGCGGTGTTTATACATAGTCCCCCCATTTTGGGGCACCATAATGTTTGGGACACAGCAATATCATGTAAATGAAAGTAGTCATGTTTAGTATTGTGTTGCATATCCTTTGCATGAAATGACTGCTTGAAGTCTGCGATTCATGGACATCACCAATTACTGGGTGTCTTCTCTGGTGATGCTCTGCCAGGCCTGTATTGTAGCCATCTTCTGCTTCTTCTTCTTCTTCTTGAGTTTGAGGCAGCAGAGGTTATGTAACGTCCTCCAGGCGCTGTTGCCAGTTCGAGGGCCGTGAGGTCTACCCCTCTACCAGAGGGGCGGAGGACAACGCAGGCTGCTGATGAACGCAGCCCCCAGCGATGCATGTTGGCGTTGAACCCGCCAACCCCTGTACGGAGCCGGTTCAGGGCGACCCACTCTTTGCGGGGCAGGTCCGAGCCGGGTGGGGCTGTGGTGTTCGGTGCAACAGTGAATTGCAGAGGACGTGAAGTCTGTTCCCAGCTGGTTCTCCAAGCTCCTAGTGTGTTGAAACCAGAGCCACCCAGGGTCGCTGCATGAAGGGAGAAGGGGCGACGAGATGACATACGTTGAGGTCCCACTTGCTGTGAGTCCTGGGCGAGGTGGTGCCAAGGATGTTTGCCGTCCGATGGGGCCTTGCACACCAGCCTGTGAGTGAAGTACTCTCTGCGAAGCTTGGCGGGTGCGATACCTGTGAGCACATATTCAGCATGGGCTGTGCAATTCTAATGCCCGAGAGGCACAGATGTGGACAAGTAATGGCTAATAATGGCAACCGTATAAAGAAAAAAATACATTTTGTAAACTATACATATATTTCTTTAAGACACATAAATAGGCAAAATGGACCATTTGTGGCACACAGGAGAAATTAAAGAAAGTATTGTCAAAGGTAGAGACTTACAAAATTAGCAGAAATAGCAGTAGGTCTGAGGATTGAGAACATTTCAGCAAAGGAAGAACAAGATGTTGACAGAGGTAGGGAATGAGAGTGCCAAGAAACATGAAAATGGATTGTGTGTACAAAGGAAATCACCAGTGAGAGCAAGTGTACAGACAGGAGAATTTATAATGGGAAATTAAAGAAATGGGAGAGAAAACAAATAAATACTTTATTTCAGTCTTCATGGAAGATACAAAAATATCGGCCAGATATACAGGAAAATTTAGGGTTTGGTAAGGAGGAGCAGAAGGAAATTTACATTATTAAAAATAATTATATAGTTCAAGGGAATTTGTTGAAACTGAAGGCTGATCATTTCCAAGGAACTGATCATCTATAATCCATAATTTTAAAAGAGGTGGCTATTAAAATAGTGGATACATGCTCTGACATCAGCCCCAGAAACTGAGGACATAAGGGTGTTAGGGGCTGGGGAACTCATGTAGGCGTACACAAAAGGCATTGAGTTCATCTGGAAGTGATGCATTGTTCGCCTTAGGCTACTCAATTCCACCTTGTAAGAAGTGCAAGCCCTGCCACAGCTTTCCAATGTTCATTTGGGAATTCAGCTTAGTCTGGAATTGTTTCTTTACGCCTGCAATAGGTTCAGGGGTTGTACCTGGAATTCTTGTATGACTCTGGATTGGCAGTCCAAAATACCACAGATCTAGCCTTCAGCAGATTACAAATCTCTTGGTTCACCCAGGTCTTCTGATTGGGGAAGACTTGGAATGTCTTTGTAGGGATACACTCGTCCACACATTACTTTATGAAGTTGGTGACGACTGTGATATATTCATTCAGGTATGCTGGACAAATTCTTGAATATTGACTATATGTTTTAAATAGATGACAGGTTAAGAAATGTTGATGTTCAGAAAAGCCAAGATGTCCTTGAACACAGAGCTATCGATTTGTACCATGTAAGCAATCAAACAATTAGGAAGGCATTTTGGTCTTAATTGCAAGAAAATTTAAGTAACAGAGACCTTACTGCAATTTTAGAGAGCCTGGTGAGATGGTGCCTGAGTAATGTGCACAATTTTAGTTTGTTTACCTAAAAAGATATAATTGCAGTAAAGGGTGTGCAACAAAGATTCACCAGACTGGATCTTGGGGTAGCATAATTACTGCATGAGGAGAAACTGAGTACACAAAAGCTGTATTCCCTGGAGATTGTTATAATGAAAGGCGATCTCATTGAAACATACAAATTTCTTACATGGCTCAATACGGGCTGATTTCCCTGTTAGATGAATCAAGAATCAAGAGTCACAATCTCAAAATAATGGGTAGTCCATTTAGACTGAAATAAGGTGCAGTTTCTGCACTCAGACGTTGGTGAACCTTTGGAATTTTCAATCACAGGGGACTGTGGAGGCTCAGTAGATGAGTTAATTCAACACAATGATCGATAGGCTTCTGGCTATTCCAGAAATCAAAGGATATGGAGATGATGCAGGAAAATAAGCTGAGATAGATCAGCCATGATCCTGATGAATGATAGAACAGGCTTGAAGAGCCAGATGACCTATTCATACTTCTGATTCTTAGGTTCTTATGTTATGTTTAATCAGCTTTATATCTAGCCAATATTCATATATCTAAATCAGTTTCCTTCAGTGTAAATAGGCTCCCGCTTTCTGTGAGAAATCAAAAATGCCATCAGAATTTTATAGACACAATATATAACAATGATTATCCCCTGTGTAATGCTTTGGATATGTAGTTCTCAATGAATAACCTCCACCAGGTTTCTTTGAAGGCCAAATTGCTTCAAGTGCTCATAAATACAACCGCCTGTCAAATAGACAGACTTCTCAGCATCCAATGGGATTTTATAATCAAGTTAAAGAGCCTACAGGCTGCAGCTAAGAGGTGCTAAAATTGTTGTTTATAAATCCCATCTTATACAAACATGAATCTTCTGGGGGAATAAACACTAACCAATTAACCAGTATTTTACAATATTTTCTAATAAATATTGAAGTAAAGTAGGACTATAACTAATGTGTTCCATCAAATATTTTTGATGGAATATGATACGTATATTTTGGAATTAGACACCAACACCATCACTTTCTTTAGCATACAAAAATATACCAAAAGGAATGTACACACAAATTATTTGCATACGCAGGAGACTTATAAAACATTTAGTTTCCTTATGATTTTTTAATCTGTTTCAGAATACTAGAGGATGAAGATTTGCAATATTTAGAGGCCTAAATTTCAGAAGCATCAGAAGCACTGGTCATCACATCTAGTAATGACCGGTGCTTCTGATGCTTCTGAAATACATGGTGGAAGTAGTGGCTCATCTTGCATAAAATAGCAGGTATCTGTGCCTTTGTTCGACTCATTTCAGGGATATGCATGGCAGTAAACACCACAAAATGCAGCACTATTCAGAATGCAGCTCCCTAGCCCCTCAGTAATGGAGCTGAATGTTATTCCCTTCGTTAAATGTATTTGCAGGTCCAATTTTTGACAAAGGGCAACAACAGAAGACAACATCAGATGTAAATCATTGGTATTTCCAGTGTTTGCAATAGGGTTGCCAACTTTCTCACTTCCAAGTAAGGAACAAAAGGTCAAAATAAGGGACAAATTCCCGAAGGCAATTCGTTGACCGACTCGGCAGTGGCTGGGTGAATAATGAGTTGGCCCAGGTGCTGGACTGCACACAAAGCCCAGCCGGCGGGCCAGCTAAGGAGTCGTGCAATGTCGTGCACAAAGTCTGGCACCCCATCCAATTCATGAACCGTTGATCAGCCATGAGAAGGAGGCGTGGTGGTGTCGGCGGTAAGCGAAGGTCCAAAGGTCGGACACTGGCCGGGCTGCTGACCGACGGGGCCACGGGCGAGGCGCTGCTGCTGCACTCCATGGGCTGCACTACGTCAGGACAGGTGAGGTGGGGCCGGACGCGGCGCTCCGACCCGACAGTCCTCTCGACCCGAGTAGTAGCAGTCAAATACGGGACAAGGGCGATCCCGTATGGGACAAACCAATTTAGCCCAATGTACGGGATGTCCTGGCTAATACGGGACAGTTGGCAACACTAGTTTGCAACCTCTGGTATGTTGAGCTTGTAAGGTTGTTTCTTTCAAGTTTTGTCTGAATTATTAAAGATGATAAATAATTAAATTCTCCAAACTGTGAGAAACATGCCTTTCGATATAGGTGGCCTTTTTTGGAAACACTCCAAATTTAACTCAGGGTCTCTGGTAAAATAACAAAGCCACCAGTTCTAGATGAACCCCATGGACAGGACGTTGCTCCCTTTAGCTTGCACTGAAGATCCCAAATGTGTGGGAGGCAGAAGACAAAGAGATTTCCCACACGCTGTGCTTGGCAAATTGTGTTTAAGTGTTTTTGTTTAATAGCTTATGCATTTTTTTATTAGTCTCTCTAACACAAACAGTTGTGCTTAAACTATAATTAAAGAAAACATAATAATTACTCTGTCATTAATTTAATATAAGGTATAGGCAACAAGGAAATGGCAGAAGTTGAATAGGTACTTCGGATCTGTCTTCACTAAGGAAGACACAAACAATCCCCCAGATGTACTGGAGGACAGAGGATCTAAGGGGGTAGAGGAACTGAAAGAAATTTTCATTTGGCGAGAAATGGTATTGGGTAGGCTAATGGGACTGAAGGATGATAAATTCCCTGGGCCTGATGGTCTGCATCCCAGGGTCCTCAGGGAGATGGCTCTAGAAATAGTGGACGCATTGGTGATCATTTTCCAATGTTCAATAGATTCAGGATCTATTGAGGATTGGAGGATAGCTAATGTTATCCCACTTATCAAGAAAGGAGCGAGAGAGAAAACGGGGAATTACAGACCAGTTAGCCTGACTTTGGTGGTGGGAAAGATGCTGGAGTCAATTATTAAAGAGGTAATAATGGGGCATTTGGATAGCAGTAAAAGGATTAGTCCAAGTCAACATGGATTTATGAAAGGGAAATCATGCTTGACTAATCTTCTGGAATTTTTTGAAGATGTGACAAGTAAAATGGATGAAGGGGGGCCAGTGGATGTAGTGTATCTAGACTTTCAGAAAGCCTTTGATAAGGTCCCGCACGGGAGACTGGTGACTAAAATTAGAGCACATGGTATTGGGGCTAGGGTGTTGACATGGATAGAAAATTGGTTGGCAGACCGGAAGCAAAGAGTAGGAGTGAATGGGTCATTTTCAGAATGGCAGGCAGTGGCGAGTGGAGTGCCGCAAGGCTCGGTGTTGGGGCCGCAACTGTTTACCATATATATTAATGATTTGGAAGAGGGAATTAGGAGCAACACTAGCAAGTTTGCGGATGACACAAAGCTGGGTGGCAGTGTGAACTGTGAAGAGGATGTTAGGAGGTTGCAGGGTGACCTGGACAGGTTGAGTGAGTGGGCAGATGCGTGGCAGATGCGGTATAATATAGATAAATGTGAGGTTATCCACTTTGGCGGCAAAAACAAGGGGGCAGATTATTATCTCAATGGGGTTAGGTTAGGTAAGGGGGAGGTACAGAGAGACCTGGGTGTCCTTCTACACCGGTCACTGAAAGTTGCCGTGCAGGTACAGCAGGCAGTGAAGAAAGCTAATGGAATGTTGGCCTTCATAACAAGAGGATTTCAGTATAGGAGTAAAGAGATTCTTCTGCAGTTGTATAGGGCTCTGGTGAGACCACATCTGGAGTATTGTGTACAGTTTTGGTCTCCTAATTTGAGGAAGGACATCCTTGTGATTGAGGGAGTGCAGCGTAGGTTCATGAGATTGATCCCTGGGATGGCGGGACTGTCATATGAGGAAAGATTGAAAAGACTAGGCTTGTATTCACTGGAGTTTAGAAGGATGAGGGGGAATCTTAGGGAAACATATAAAATTATAAAAGGACTGGACAAGCTAGATGCAGGAAAAATGTTCCCAATGTTGGGCGAGTCCAGAACCAGGGGCCACAGTCTTAGAATAAAGGGGAGGTCATTTAAGACTGCGAGAAAAAACGTTTTCACCCAGAGAGTTGTGAATTTATGGAATTCCCTGCCACAGGGGGCAGTGGAGGCCAAATCACTGGATGGATTTAAGAGAGAGTTAGATAGAGCTCTAGGGGCTAGTGGAGTCAAGGGATATGGGGAGAAGGCAGGCACGGGTTATTGATAGGGGACGATCAGCCATGATCACAATGAATGGCGGTGCTGGCTCGAAGGGCCGAATGGCCTCCTCCTGCACCTATTTTCTATGTTTCTATGTTTCTATGTTTCTATGTTGAAGTCATATAATTTTAGAATGCTTTATATAAAATAGAAAGTGCACTGACATCATCCTTAAATTATCAGGCATACTTAAAAATATTTAGAAGTAGAAAATGCTTTTGACTTCAATGGAGCATTATGTGCAAAAGTTGAATTAAATCAGCAGCCAAGCTCAGTAATAATGACCACCAACACATTTTGCCCCTCCAATCCAGGGCCGAAAAGTTTCATGAATGACTGCAAAGAACAGCAACTTTTTTAGGAGGGGTAACTTCAGAGCATCAGATGTAAATTAACGGTACTTCCAGTGATTGCAAACTCTGGCATGTTGAGCTCTGTAAGGGTGTTTCTCACAAGAACTGTATCTAGAAACAATGCAGTTTTGCCTGAATTGTTGAAGGTAATGAATAATTAGGAAGATTTTTTTTGTAGCTGGAACTCAGACACTCAATTCTGATGACACTCTAATAGACAATAGACAATAGATGCAGGAGTAGGCCATTCGGCCCTTCGGGCCAGCACCGCCATTCAATGTGATCATGGCTGATCATCCCCAATCAGTACCCCGTTCCTGCCTTCTCCCCATATCCCCTGACTCCGCTATTTTTTAAGAGCCCTATCTAGCTCTCTCTTGAAAGCATCCAGAGAACCTGCCTCCACTGCCCTCTCAGGCAGAGAATTCCACAGACTCACCACTCTCTGTGAGAAAAAGTGTTTCCTTGTCTCTGTTCTAAATGGCTTACTCCTTATTCTTAAACTGTGGCTCCTGGTTCTGGACTCCCCCAACATTGAGAACATGTTTCCTGCCTCTTGCATGTCCAAGCCCTTAACAATCTTATATGTTTCAATGAGATCTCCTCTCATCCTTCTATACTCCAGAGTGTACAAGCCCAGCTGCTCCATTCTCTCAGCATATGACAGTCCCGCCATCCCGGGAATACAGTAGCCAACAGAGCAGGTCAGAGACTGGGTATCCTAGGCTTAATGACTTACCTCGTGATAACCTAAAACCTTTCTGGCATCCACAATGCACAAGTCAGGAGGGTGATGGAATTCTATATCCATCAGAATGGATGAGTTAAATTCCAACGGCACTCAAAATACTCAACACCATAAAATTAAGCAGCCCACAACCCCATGTACCTAGCCTAAATATTATGTTCCTCTTATCACCAGCGCACAACGTATTAATTACAAAATGCAAAGCGTTACTTGCTGAGGCTATTCTGACTGCACTTGTCAGACTCGCAATTCTGGAACTCCCCTCCAAACAGCATTGTTGGAGTACTTAGTGGGGCAGGCAGCATCTCTGGAGAGAAGGAATGGGTTACCCCAGCATTTTGTATCTAACTTTGGTGTAAACAAGCATCTGCAGTTCCTTCCTACACATTGTGAGAATACTTTCAGCAGAAGGGCTTCAGGATATCCAGCCTCTGACCTGCTCTTGTAGCCATGGTGTTTATATGGCTAGTCATGTTGAAATGCTGGTGGATGGTAACCCCAAGGATGTTGATGGTGTTAACACAGTGATGGTAATGTTAATGAATATCAAAGGTAGGTGTTTAGATTATCTCTTGTTGAAAATGCTCATCGCCTGACACTTTTATACTGTGAGTGTAGTGTTACCTACCACTTATCAACACATGCCCACGTGTTATCTCTTATCGGTGAATGGAATTGAAGCCCCCGGGTCATTACTGTAGGTATGTTACAAAACTTACCTTCAGTCGCGCTGTAATTCTGCCACTGGCCGTGTGCGAGATTTTGGCGCCTTTAAGGGGGGGTGGGGTTCAAACACGGGTTTCTCCTCCCTTGTCCTGGTTAATATTTTGTTGGAGTACAAGCGTTGGCTGAAGAATCGTTCCTAGTGGCCTTTTGTGTATTTTTTATTTTTATTAAATCGACAATGTCAGCACTGGAGTAATTTTAAAATCAGCTCCTGAAGCCGTCAACGCCGATAACGGAGACGGATTTCACACACGGGACAGGTAAACGAAAGTGGTTTCTTTAAATGTATAAAAGTGCTTCTTAAGAAGCCTTTAATTCACATTTTTTCATGCGACACGGTGATTTGTTTCCCCGAATTAACGGCAGCATTTTTCATGCCGATACGGGGTTAAATTCACCACAAATGAACGTTCCAAAAGATCGCGTTCCAGAAATCCTCACTCACAAGATGATTTAAATCCCCATTAATTTACAGGTATTAAACATTCAATTCCTTCCATTTGGCCTGTAAATTCATGAAAATGAGATTTAAAAATTATGTTATATTGTGAATTCTTGTGTGAATGTTATTTGGACACTTAGGCTATTTAAAAATGTTAATCTATTCTTAAGAAATTGATAGATGTTTAGATCTGGTAATTGAATTTTGTAATTAGCTACAATTAGGTAACTAACTAATTATATGCTTTACTTTCATGTCTTCTAAGTAAGATTGTTTCATATTTGTTTCAGAATGCTTCAATCTATAATAACTGAAAATTTCTTTCAGTTATCTTAATTTTTAAGAAAGTTATGGGCTTTTAACTGTCCTCGATCACAGCTTTTGTGTTAAGTCAATGGAAAAGCAAAAGGGAACAAGATGCTAATTTCCGAGTATGAAAATGGCCATAACTTCTTTAATACTGAAGATATGAAAGTGAATTAGGTGTCAAATTAAACTTCTTTTTATGCTTTATCTGATGGGATAAATTGTAGACTTTATTTTTTAAATCTCAAAATTTTATAACATTGCTAATTACTGTGTAATAATTTGACGTTGATTTTGCTGCATCTGATTTATATGGTGACTGGACTTATATAAACTTAGTATATTCTTCTGTCACATTTTATTGAAGCAGAATTGTTCCACTGGCTTGAAGGCAATTGCTAGATTTTGCCAAACTATCAGGTTGCAGATTGTGATGGAATATAATTTTGATACTGCCTTACAGTACCCAGTTTTGAGTTGGGTTACCTGTTCTGATTACATTCCATTCAGCATGTCAAAAATACCACACAACATGATGCAACGTGATGAAGCAAGTTTGCCTCGCCAACAGTCTGTCTGTCCTTTCCTTCTTTGTGTTTTAATTGTATGTGTTAAATGTATGTTTTTAGTGTTCTTTAGCTTGTTTTATGTGGGAGTGGTGGGGGGGTTAGGGAAACCTTTTCTAATCTCTTACCTCGACGGAGATGCAATTTTTTTTCCGTATTGTATCTCCGTCCGCACTGCAGCCTTATGGGCCTGTCCTACTTAGGCGACTTTTTAGGCGACTGTAGGAGATTATGTGGTCGCCACATGGTCGCCGGGGTGTGGCCTGTATGGTTGTGAGTAGTCTTCTCAATCGCCCAAAGAGTCGTAGCATCTTTCTGTCTCGTGTCTTGGAGTTCCCGAAGTCAGTCTCTGACCCAAGACCGCGGGCTCCATGATGTTAAGTCCGCAAGCACCCACGGTTGAAGGTTCGAGGTCGACCCCTGGCAAAGCGATTGCGAGCACCGCGATGTTAAAGTCCCGTAGGCTCCCCGTGGTGGAGCTCCTTAAGTCGGTGTCCACCAATGGCTGTCAATTCCTCGATATTATGGGCCTGTCCCACTTAGGCGATTTTTTCGGCGACTGTCATAGTCTTACGAGGTCGCCGAAAAACCAGCGACTGGACTAATGGAACTGTCCCACTTATACGTGTTTTTAGGGGACTGCCGGCGAATACGACATTGAAATTCACCAAAGCCAGCACTGGCGACAACCTACGTCACCTGTCGACAACTGACGACATCCTGGCGACACTCTACAACATCCTGGCGACTGCCTACATTAACCGGGCAACAACCTACGACAGCACCTATGTTAAGTTACGCTCATGTTGAAAAATTTCCGGCGACCAGAAAGACACTATGATTCTTTGGACGACTGAGAAGACTACTAACAACCATACAGGCAACACCCCGACGACCATGTGGCGACCGCATAATCTCCTGCAGTCGCCTAAAAAGTTGCCTAAGTAGGACAGGCCCATAAGGCTGCAGTGCGGATGGAGATACAATACGGAAAAAAAATTGCATCTCCGTCGAGGTAAGAGATTAGAAAAAGTTTCCCCAACCCCCCCACCCCCCACACAAAACAAGCTAAAGAACACTAAAAACATACATTTAACACATACAATTAAAACACAAAGAAGGAAAGGACAGACAGACTGTTGGCGAGGCAAACTTGCTTCTTCATGTTGCATCATGTTGTGTGGTATTTTTGACATGCTGAATGGAATGTAATCAGAACAGGTAACCCAACTCAAAACTGGGTACTGTAAGGCAGTATCAAAATTATATTCCATCACAATTTGCAACCTGATAGTTTGGCAAAATCTAGCAATTGCCTTCAAGCCAGTGGATCAATTCTGCTTCAATAAAATGTGATAGAAGAACATACTAAGTTTATATAAGTCCAGTCGCCATATAAATCAGATGCAGCAAAATTAACGTCAAATTATTACACAGTAATGTGCTTTATATAAGCTAAATAATAGATGCTATGTAAGTGAGCTCACAACCAATGCATTAAATCTAAGTCAAGGATTGTGATAATATTTTCAAGCATGAATGAGCCAGCTTTTAAGTCCAAATGATAAGGCTTTGGAAATCATGAAGTCCATAATCTATCAAAGACAGGATTTGACAGAGTGCAACATCAAGGAAGTCCTGTATAATTTATATGCAAATCAGGGGGATAGTTCCCCACTAGTTGGAGTCGTTTCCAGCACAAGGGAAGATGGTTGTCAATGTTAGAAGCATGTCCTCTCAGCCAATATTCAGGCTTAGCCCGACCAAATGCCAGGCAATAGTAACTTTCAAAAATGGTATTCCAGCGGCATCACCTTGACACTGAATATACAATAATGTCAATATTGTATGAATGATTAAAATAAACTTTCTTATGTGTATATAAACATTTGGGCATACAAATTAGGAGCAAGAGCAGGTCAGTTGGCTCATCAAGTCTGCTCTTACATTTAGTAAGATCAGTGTGTAGAGTTAAGAAACTGCAAGGGTGAAAAGACCCTGATGGAAATTATATACAAGCCTCTGAATAGCAGCCAGGATATAAGGTACAAATTACATCAGGAGATAGAAAAGGCATGTAAGAAAGACAATGTTACAGTGGTCATGGAGGATTTCAATATGCAGGTAGAATGGGAAAAACAGTTTGGTACTGGATCCCAAGAGAAGGTAGAGGGCCAACGAGATGGCTTTTTAAAGCAGCTTGCGGTCGAGTCCATTTGGGAAAAGGCAATTCTGGATTTGGCGTTGTGTAATGAACCAGATTTGATTAGAGAGCTTAAGGTGAAAGAATTACTAGGAGGCAGTGATCATAATATGATAGAATTCATCCTACAGTTTGAGAGGGAGAAGCTGAAATCAGATATATTGGTATTACAGTTGAGTAAAGGTATCTACAGAGGCATGAGGAGGGGGCTAAAGTTGATTGAAAGAGGACGCTAGCAGAAGTGACGATGGAGCAGCGATGGCAGGAGTTTCTGGGAGTAATCTGGGAGTCATCCCAAAGAACGAGAAACATATGAAGAGGAGAAGGAGGCAACCGAGGCTATCACAGGAGTCAAATACAGAATAAAAGCAAAAGAGAAGGCTTATAATCCATCTGGAAACGAGGGTGCTGGAGAATCAGTGTTCAACCTGTGTCAAGATTTTTTAAAGATATATAAAGAGTACAAGAGAGGCAAGAGTAGACATTGGACCTTTGGAAAATGACACTGGAGTAGTAGTAATGGGGGACAAAGAAATAGCGGACAAACTGAATACGTTTTTTGCATCAGTCTTCACCGTGGAAGACAGCAGCAACATGCCAGAAATCTATGAGTGTCAGGGGACAGAAATTAGTGCAGTTGCTATTCCTAAGAAGAAAGTTTTTGGGAAGCTGAAATGTGTAACAGTGGGTAAGTCATGTGAACTTGGTGGACTACACCCCAGGGTTCTGAAAGAGTTAGCTGTGGAGATTATGGAGGCATTACTGGTGATCACGAGATTCAGGAATTGTTCCAGAGAACTGGAAATTTGCTAATGTAATGGGCCTGTCCCACTTAGGCGACTTTTTAGGCGACTGCAGGAGACTATACAGTCGCCTTCATGGTCGTGACGAGTTCCTGCATTCTGGGAACAAGTCGCGGCCTCATTATGGTCGCTGCGAAGTTTTCAACATGCTGAAAAATTAGCGGCGACTAGAATGAAGCCGCCATGGAGAGTAGCGAGAATTTTCGTGCCGTAGGTGGGTCGCCAGGAGGTCCTAGTGGGTTTCCAGGAGGTCGAAGGTTCTCTTAAGGGGCTGCCCCACTTGGGCGACCTAATCCGCGAGTTAAGAAGAGTCTTCGACCTTCAAGCTCGAGGGCACTCGCCTGGAAAACCTCGAGCTGGATCCACCGTCCGCGTTGAAACCTCGAGCTGGATCGACCGACCGCACACACACACACACACACACACACACACAAACACATTGCAAAGGCGGGGGCCAGGGGAAGCGGGGGAGCGCTGTCTGAAATTCACACCCGCGATGAAGAGGAAGGTAAAACGGCTGCACAGTAACGGTAAGTCCTTTAGATAGCGCGGGGGGGGGAGAGAGAAGGGAAGAGAAGGGGAGAGGAGGGGTGAGAAAGGGGGGGAGAAGGGGAGAGAACGGGGGGAGAAGGGGGGGAGAAGGAGTGGAGACACTTTTAAGAAGTATAATAAAGTTTAGCGGGCATTTTCCCTACCGGTAGGTTTTCCCTGGTCCTGAAAACTCCAATGAGCCAATCAAAATGCCCGGTCAGCAAAGGAGATTGCCTACGGCTGCCCTCGACGGCCTGTAACTGAATAGCGACCCCACTCCACTGCACTACGAGTTCAAAAGAACCATGCCGATCAAATTTTACTCGCGGAAAATGTTTCAACATGCTGAAAATTTTTCCGCGACCTAGCTGAGGCCGCGAGTATTCGGGAACTTCCCTCGAGCATGAAGGAGGGTTCCAGTGACCTCATAGGACCTCCTAGGACCACGTTCAACCATGCTGCGAGCTTGAAGGTCGAAGACACTCTTCTAAACTCGTGTGGTATTATGGAATAATAGAGTAAGGAATGCCTTTATTCTGCTGCCAGTGGTCAGGCTGCAGTGACGGCATCCGGCCTGAAGGTGGGGCTGTGGGCGTAACCGGGGAGAGGCCTAGCAGCAGGGCCCGGGGATGCAGCACGAGGCAGCTGCTGTAGTGAGTTGCTAAATAAAGACAAAAAAAAGTGTGCTTTAAAATAGACACTGGTGCTGATGTCACCGCCATGCCAGCCGAGGTGTACCATGACATTACAGGGGGGCATGATGTGAAGCGCCTGGCAGTGCCGACACGCCCGTTGTTTGGGCCAGGGGGCAATGCACTCTCTGTCCTAGGTGTAGCCAGAGAAACACTGCGCAGAGGCAAAAAGACAGCCATAGAGAACATTTATGTAGTAAAAGACCTGCACACTGCACTGTTGGGAAGGCCTGCCATAGAACAGCTTCAGCTTGTGTGCAGGGTTGACAGCATCACCATGGAATCAATGAAACAACAATATCCGAAGCTGTGTAGCGGCTTGGGTCTTGTTCTGAGGCCATACTCAATTAAATTAAAGCCAGAGGCTGTGCCCTTCTCTCTCCACACACCACGCAGAGTCCCTCTGCCGCTTATGGGAAAAGTGAAGGAGGAGATAGACCGTATGGAGAAGATGGGCGTAATCACCAAGATTGAGGAGCCGACTGATTGGTGTGCCGGGATGGTGGTGGTGCCGAAAAAAGCTGGTGATGTTCGCATTTGTGTGGATTTCACAATGATGAATGAATCAGTATGCAGAGAAAAGTTTATCCTGCCTTCTGTCGAGCACACTCTGGGCATGCTAGCTGGCGCAACAGTCTTCAGCAAATTAGATGCCAACATGGGCTTTTGGCAAGTACCATTGACAAAAGAGTCTGCCAAATACACCACCTTCATCACGCCTTATGGGCGCTACTATTTTAACCGTCTACCCTTTGGCATAGCATCAGCCCCCGAGCACTTTCAAAGGATGATGGTGACAGAAGTGACCGGTGGCCTGGAGGGGGTACTGTGTCACATGGACGACATCCTGGTCTGGGGACAGACGCAGGAGGAGCATGATGTGCGGCTACATGCGGTGCTAAAGAAGGCACAAAAGGCCGGCATTACGCTCAACATGGACAAATGTGAGCTCACACGCCACACAGTCAAATTCCTGGGTCATGTGATTTCAGCAGATGGAGTGAAGCCAGATCCAGAGAAGACGAGAGCAGTACAAGAGATGGATGCACCCAAAAATGTCAGCGAACTCAGGAGTTTTCTGGGCATGGTCAATCAGCTGGGCCGCTTCTTGCCTAACCTGGCTGAAAAAGACAAAGTGCTACGAGACCTGCTGTCCAAGAAGAACCACTGGTACTGGGGGACAGAGCAGCAGGCCGCCTTTGATCAGTTAAAAACAGAGCTGTCATCCACACCAGTGCTCACATTATACAACCCAAACAGTGCTTTAAAGATCTCTGCTGATGCTTCTTCCTTTGGCCTGGGGGCAGTCCTGCTGCAGAAGAGCGATGCCATGTGGTCACCTGTGGCATATGCGTCCAGGTCAATGACGCCAACAGAGCAGCGCTATGCTCAAGTAGAGAAGGAGGCATTGGCTGCAACGTGGGCATGTGAAAGGTTCAGCTGTTTCATCCTGGGAAGACCATTCGAGCTGGAAACTGACCATAAGCCGTTGGTGAGTCTGCTGGGAAGGAAAGCTTTGGATGACCTCCCACCAAGAATCCAAAGATTTAGGATGAGACTCATGAGGTACAACTATACAGTCAATCATGTCCCTGGCAAAAGCCTGTGGACAGCCGACACCTTATCTCGTGCTCCTCTGAGAGCCGCAAGAGCACACACAGACATAAGCCTATTAGAGGACACCAACATCTATGTAGACTCTGTCATCAGCAACATTCCTGTCAGTGGAGATTATCTGAGCAGCCTACGTGAGCACCTGAAGGCAGACAGCACATGCTCTGCACTGATGGAGTACTGCACAGACGGCTGGCCCGACAAAAGCCAACTGCAGGGAGTGCTGAGACATTACTGGGCTGATAGAGCAGTGCTGACTGTGCACGATGGGCTGCTGCTGCGGGGCACGAGACTCGTCATCCCAACAGCCTTACAAGGTGATGTGCTGCAGAGACTACATGAGGGACACCTGGGGGTGACAAAGTGCAGGGGCCGGGCCAAACAGACGGTATGGTGGCCAGGACTCAGCAGCCAGCTGAATGACATGGTGCTGAAATGTAGAACCTGCATCCAAGAGAGAAGGAACGTCAAAGAGCCGCTGATGCCAACGGAGATGCCAGACAGGCCTTGGCAAACCTTGGGAGCTGACCTGTTCACGCTGAAAAACAAGACTTATCTACTAGTAGTAGATTATTTCTCAAGGTATGTGGAAGTTGCGCTGCTGACACACACAAGGTCCACAGATGTGGTGGTGCACCTGAAATCCATGTTTTGTCGTCATGGAATTGGGGAATTTCTTAAAAGTGACAATGGGCCCCAGTTCTCAGGTAGCCACTTTAAAGCCTTTGCAGCAGAGTATGGCTTTGTGCACATCACGAGCAGCCCCAAGTTTCCTCAGAGCAATGGGGAGGCGGAACGCGCTGTACAAACCGTGAAAAACCTGCTAACAAAGGCATCAGACCCATATCTTGCATTGCTGGCCTACAGAGCAACCCCTCTACAGAACGGCTATAGCCCGGCCGAGCTGTTGATGGGGCGCCGCCTCCGCACTACAGTTCCTGCCCTTCCAACCCTGCTGAATCCAGTTTTGCCTGACTACAACGCGCTGGGGGCCAAAGAAAGGGAGAAGAGGAGGAACGACGCAAGATCCTTCGACAAGAGGCACGGAGCGAGAAACCTGGAGCCACTCGTACCTGGGGAGGATGTGTGGATCACCGATGCACGAGTCCAGGGCACAGTGCTATCTACACACAACACCCCTCGCTCTTATATCGTCCAGGTGCCTCAGGGCACACTGAGGAGGAACCGGCATCACTTGGTGCCGCTGCAGACCAACAGTGGGGTAGTCGATGCTGATGAGCCACCGGTGGGAGAAGATTCACCTACACCAGAGCCAGCTCCACCAGTGACAACATCACCCAGCAGAGAGGGCCCCACCACAGAGCCTGTGCGGACCAGGTGTGGGAGAGAGGTTAGAAAGCCGCAGAGACTTGATTGGTGATTTATTGATTTATTTGATCAGGGACAGGTCTTTCAGCAAAAGGGCAGAATAAACCCCTTAAGACCTGCAGAGACAAAGGTAGTCCACCCTTTGTTCTCAAAGAAAGGGAGATGTGGTATTATGGAATAATAGAGTAAGGAATGCCTTTATTCTGCTGCCAGTGGTCAGGCTGCAGTGACGGCATCCGGCCTGAAGGTGGGGCTGTGGGCGTAACCGGGGAGAGGCCTAGCAGCAGGGCCCGGGGATGCAGCACGAGGCAGCTGCTGTAGTGAGTTGCTAAATAAAGACAGACTCCGATTACGTCGTTGTACGAGCCTCATTATAAGAATAATTCGATAACTCGCAGATTAGGTTGCCCAAGTGGGACAGCCCCTTTAGGTTCTCGTAGGTTGTAGCCGGTGCTGACCAGTGAATTTCATTGGCTCATTGGGGAAAAAAAAACATAAGTAGTGTTTTCAGAACCAAGGATAACCGTGTATCTCTGGCTTCTTAAAAGTTGTCTCCACTCCTTCTCCCTCCTTTCTCCCCCTTCTCCCCCCTCTCTCCCCTTTCTCCCCCCTCTTTTAAAGGACTTACCGTACACTGTGCTTTTTAGCTTCTTAATTACAGCGCCAACCTTCCTGTTCATCGCGGTGTGTGTCTGTATCACATTGGCTTTGCACCGTGTGAATTTCACTCAGACTGCGCTCCCCCCGCTTGCCCTGTCCCCCGCCTGCATAACGGGCTGGTGAAGGAAGCAATGTGTTTGTGTGTGTTCCACTCTGACAGTCGCCGTTTCAGTTGCCGGTTTATCAGGTGACTGCCGGCACCTTGACAGGCACCGGCAGCCGCCTGAAAAATCGCCTAAGTGGGACAGGCCCATTATTCCACTGTTAAGAAGCGAGGGAGGCAAAAGATTGGCCAAGGATTTTTACCTCCTCCTATTGTTCCTCCTTACCAGATGATTTGCAAACTTATTTTACCCAGCTGCAAGGAATATTTATGCATCAGATCTCAGAAATATTTGAATCAACAATTTATCTGTTCTATCGCCATAATTCTGTCAGGAATAAATTCTGCTTGAGTAATACTAGTCCATTAAACTCCATTTTGCATTTCAGAGTTCCTGCAGTAATTATGTCAATTTAGTTTTCATTTTCTTTTGAACTCAACATGATAATGCTGACTTGCTTGCTGGTATAGATGCTCTCATAACATTGATGCATAACCGATAGGTTATTTATTTATATTAAAAATGGAAAAACACGAAATAATGTTCTCGTTAGAAAATTATTAAAATTCTATCACTTTTATTTTGACAAGATTTAGGCGCATGTTATAAAGTAATTGTAAGGAAGGTGTTGTCTGATGCATTTGATCGAAGAAGTAACTTAATCATTTCTGATGGAAACAATGGATGTTTGAAAAAGAGTCACCCTGGGAATGTATTGAATATAATGTCCAGGAAATAGATGTGCCTCTGTGATTGGATTCAATTTCCTTCCAAAACATAAGAGTTCAATTCCTTATCCTAATTACAATGTTATTACATTTTAATATCAGATAGAGTTTACCTATTCTATTATTCCAGCAAAAGATCAAAAGAAGCTTAAAATTTACCATCATGTATTACCAGTGAACCTATAAACAGGAAATGAGTTGAACAGACTTTTAAAATTTCAACGAATCACCATTAAAGGCATAAAAACATAGACAGATAATAGCATTGGAGCTTTTCAAAAACATAAATATCACTTTGGGGTCTGTTTCCTAATAACTAACGAAACATGAATTGTCTTACAGATTTAATTTTTAAAAGGTTTGCATACTGCAAAATCAGTTGTGACTCTTACTTTTTGCATAATTAATTCCTAAAGGGAATGTATGTCCAAATTACTTTTCTTTTAGCATGGAAGAAAATTCCTCCAATTATGTGTAAATTCATTGCTTGGTGTAATAAAGACCAACAGTGCACAGGAAAGCTTCAGATTTAATGAAGTCGACTTCAACCTGGGGCTTTAGTTAGAATATTACTGGAAGGTTTCTGCTCTTAATCATTTTTCAATGGGCATGGTAATTTAAAGGGAAAATTGAGTTTATCTGTGATGCATCTCATAGTCAAAAACTCAGTTTGAAGCAATATCATGAAGATTGGATACAGTCCATTTCCACCAGTGCATTAACAAAGCCCCTCTATCTCACTACTACTCTTGACTCCTCTATTTATTTAAATTATCACACTCTCAGTACAGTATATGCAGACATTTTCCAAAAGTAAATATTGGGAAGACTGAAATTATTGTGTGAATTCTATTGATATGTGAATGACTCTATCCCTCTTCTTGGCAACTGCCTGAAATAGACCTAGACATTTGCAAACATGATGTCTTGTTTAGCTTTGAAATGAGTTATGGACCACATATTCGTACCATCAACAGGACCACCAAAACACGTGCGGCTCTGCCCACACCTCAGTTTCCCTTTCATTCATGTCTTTGGTTTCTCTAAAAATATTTGTTGCAACAAATTCTTGGCCATCCATTCTATAGTCTGTGGACTTTAGGTTACTTAAAAACCCTGCTGCTTGGATCATAACTGACATCATGGCCTCATCACCATTATAACATCATGAATCCATAGAGAGGTACAGCAGATACGGTCCTTTAGCCCACAGAGTCCCTGCAAACCATCAGGCATGCATTTTTAGACTAATCCTGCCCTAACCTATTGTATCCCCATTCTCATCAATTCCCCCCAGATTCTACCACTTATCAATACTAGGTCAATTAACCAACCAACCCATGTGCCTTTGGGATATAAAAGGAGTCACAGGGAGAACGTGTAGATACAGACCACACTAGATGGCGCAGCGGTAGAGTTGCTGTCTTACAGCGAATGCAGCTCTGGAGACCCGGGTTCGATCCTGATTACGTGTGGTGTCTGTATGGAGTTTGTACGTTCTCCCCGTGACCTGCGTGAGTTTTCTCCGAGATCTTCGGTTTCCCCCCACACTCCAAAGACGTGCAGGTATGTAGGTTAATTGGCTTGGTAAATGTAAAAATTGGCCCTAGTGGGTAATAGGATAGTGTTAATGTGCGGGGATCGCTGGTCGGCGTGGACCCGGTGTGCCGAAAGGGCCTGTTTCCGTGCTATCTCTAAACTAAACTAAACCAAACTAAAGTACAGAATTAAACCTGGGTCAGTGAAGCAATGCGGCAGCCAAATTTCTAAAATACTTGAAAAGATACAAAATGCTGGAATAGCAGATCAGGCAGCAAGGATACCTAGGCATCTAGACAACAAGGCCACCTACATCAGACTCTTATTTATTGACTGTGGCTCCACCTTCCACATCATTTGGGAATGGCACAGTGGCACGGCTGGTAAGCTGCTACCTCATAGCTCCAGAGACCCAGGTTCATGCTGTCCTTGGGTGTTGTCTGTGTGGAGTTTGCACGTTCTCCCTGTGACCACGTGGGTTTCCTCCGGATCCTCCGGTTTTCTCCAACGTCCCAAAGATATGTGGGTTTGTAGGTTAATTGGCTGCTGTGAATTGTTCCCTAGTGTGCAGGGAGTAGATGCAAAAATGGATAACATAGAATAGTTAAATAGGTGGTCGATAGTTAGTGCAGACTCGGTGGGCCAAAGGGCCTGTTTCCATGGTGTATCTCTAAACTAAACTAAACAATAACCATATTGCAGAGTGTTGTGGATGTAGCCCAGACCATCACGCAAATCAACCTCCCTTCCATTGACTGTAACTACACTTCATGCTGCCTCGGCAAGGCAGTCAGCATAATCAAGGACCAATCTCACCCTGATCACTCCCTCTTCTCTCTTCTCTCGTCAGGCAAGAGGTACAGAAATTTGAAGGCACATGCCTCCGGATTCAGGGACAGTTTCTTCCCAGCTGTTATCAGGCAACTGAACAGCCTCATTAGCTAGAATGCAGTCCGTACCTGCCATCTACCACATTGAGACCTTTGAGCTATCTTTAACCAGACTTTATCTTGCATTAAATGTTGTACCCTTTATCTGTGCACTGCGGATGGTTTTATTGTAATCACGTGTAGTATTTTCTTTGACTGGATAGCACGCAAACAAATGCTTTTCACTGTACCCGATTTTTCACTGTACATCGGTACATAAACTGAATAATAAACTGAATTAAACATAACTTAACTAATCACATCCAACTCACCTCCAATCTCCTGGACCTAGGAATCAGGACTCATTCTGCCAATGGATCCTCGAATTTCCGATCTACAGAACACAACCAGTGAGAATAGGTGACAACACAACCTCCACAATAAATCTCAACACCTGCAAGGATGCATTCTCAACCCCTGCTATACTATCTAGATACTCAAGATTGTCTGGCCAATTTCAGCTCTTACTCCATCTACAAGTTTGCAGATGACATCTCTGTGGTGGCCCGAATCACGAACAATGATGAGATGGAGTAGAGGAGGGAGATAGAGAACTTAGTAACATGGTGTCAGGCCAACACCCTCTCCCTCAATGTCAGCAAAATGGTGGAGCTTGTTATCGACTTCAGGAAACGTGGTGATGTACTTGCCCCAGTACGCAACAAAAGCTTTTCACTGTACCTCGGTGCATGTGACAATAAACAAAACTAAACTAAACTGAAGTTTCAAGTTCTTCGGAGACAATATTAATAATGAACCATTGTGGGCCGATCACATTGAAATGACAGCCAAGAAGGCACACCAACACTTCTGCTTCCTCATGAGACTGAAGAAAGTCAGCATGTCTCCAATGACTCTTTCAAACTTCTACAGATGCACAATAGAAAGCATACTGTTGGATTGCATCTCAGCTTAATTTAAGAACACTTCTGTCCAAGAAATTGCAGAGAATTGTGGATGTAGCCTAGTCCATCACACAGGCCAGACTCCCAACCATTGATTCCATTTACACTTCTCGCTGCTCTGGAAAGTCAGTCAACCTAATGAAAGACTTATCCAATGTTGATCAATCCCATAGAACAGAAAATAAAGAAGCTTGAAAGCGCGCACAACCAAACTAAGGTACAGTTTATTTCCCTCTGTTATCAGGCTTCTTTCCCTCTGTTATCAGGCTTCTGAACGGACTTTCCATATGCTAGGGTGCTGTCCTATTCACCTCTACCCGATTGCGGAGATTGAACTTTGTCTCTGCAATCGTTGTGTTGCAATGCTGAAAACTACATTCTGCACTCCATATATTCTCCTTTGCTCCACCTATGGTATTTATATTTGGCTCAATTGTATCTATGCATAGTATTATCTGATTTGAATGGAATGCATGCAAAACAAAGCTTTTCACTGTACCTAGCACACGTGACAATAATTGTAAACCTAAACCTAAACAAGATGATAATAATATTGCTGTGAAGTCATTCATTATTTCCAGAAATGTTATGTAGTATTTATTCCTGTGCATGGATACATGCTTCTTCAACAGATGAATATGGTATTCCCTTTTATTTCATAATTTTGTAGCAATGTTAATTAGGACTCAACCAGCTCATCTGTGTTGGTGCTGACTGGGTAACAGACATTTAACATTTTAATTCAGAATACATTCAACATGTTTGCTGTCTTCTGGATTTATTCAAAATGGTGTTCAATATGGAGGAATGTTGTTCATTCACTGATGGAGGGCTGTAAGTAGTAATCAGCAGGTTTAACCTAAATCCACAGTAATTTATCATGTTTAGGGCTCCTAGAAACACTCTGTTCTGGTATCAATGGTTTCCCATCAATGAAGAGAGTTAATAGTTAACCATGCTATTGCAGGATTTGAGAGTTAAGAACCTAAGAAAGTGGGAGCTATTTTGGTTTTGCAACCAGCCAACAATTTCATCACAAATTTTACCTCTACAGCTTTTATTTCCAGCTTTACTTCTCAAAACATGATTTTAAATTCACAACTCCAGCACTCCAGAACTCTGGACTACCCGCCTAGGAACAAAAACACAAGGCTACACAATCCTATGGGATGTATAGTTATTGGTTAGAGACAAAGCTGCCTGACAACCATCTCAGTGAAAGGAATAAAAGACTTAAAGAGGAAAATGAAATGAACAGATGAGTCAGTTCCTCCCAACAGGGAATTCACAAAATTGGAAAAAAGAAAATAATTCCAAGCAGTAATATTGAAGTGTATTGCAATATTCAAAAATCACAAACATCTCCAATAACAGCCTGAAGGAGAAACAAGAATTTAATTTTCAGTCAGAAACATTACATTTAATGAACATTACATTGACTTTTATAGGACTAACTACTACAAAAATGTGACATGGATGCTTCGTAACCATCTAAACAGATCCTGGCTTTTCACTGGCAAAGGAATAGGATCAATAGCTGCCGTTTGACTGGTCATATATGTGGTGAGTCAATAATCCTGTTGAATCCTTTGCAACTCAATAATAAAAATAGTGTGTATCCTTCTCGATGTTTAGCTAAGATTTGAAAATTCTGAGAAATGTACACAGTCAACTATTACGAAATAGATATTCATCAATACCCCCAAAGTGATACATTTTAGTTGATTAGACTTACAAAAGAAAAAATGTAATTGCAATTAAATCTGGAAAGAGCGTTTGATTTGGCAGATGTTAAAGTGAGCATTGTAGCTGGCTGTGACCTACAGTAAGTTAACAAATTAGAGCCAAAAAAATTGTACAGCACAGAAATGAGCAATTTGGCACACCACGTCCATGGCAACCTTTTCCCATTTGCCCGCATTAGGTCTGTATATTTCCGTGCCTTGCCGATACAAGTGTATGTCTAAATCGCTCTTAAACATTGTATCTGGTTCCACCACCTCCTCCAGCAGGAAGTTCCAGATATCAACCACACTCTGTGTAAAAACATTTTCCATATATTTTCCTTTAAAATTTCTTCCACGAACATTAAATCTGTGCCGTGTTGTTTTTGATACTCCTACCATGGGGAAAAGAGATTCTGACTATCTATCCTATCTATTGGTTTTATAATGATACATAACTACAATCAGGTTATCCTTTACCCCAGAGAAACAAATCCAAATATCTCACCATAACTGAGATTTTCCAATTCAGGCCACATCCTGATGAATCTTATCTGCACTCTCTCAGTCCAACCACATTCCTCCTACTGCATAGCAACTGGCACTATGCACAGTACTCCAGGTGTGGTCTTGCCATTGTTTTATAATGTTGTAACATAGTGTCCCAACTTTCATATTGTGGGCCCTGACCAACGAAGGCAAACATGCTCTATGTCTTCTTACCTGTGTTGACACTGTCAGGGAACTATGGAGTGATGAGTGATCAGCGACCAATCAGGATCTTGCAGATAGTTTTGCATAAAGCTTGTGAGATAACCTTCAAAAATGGGGAAGACGGTACATCCCAGTAGTAGGAGAATTGGATAAAGGTTGAAGCTATTCTCCTTTGAAGAGGCATTGGTGCTGAGGTGCAGAGAGCTGTGGGCTGAAATGCCTCGATCGCCAGGAAAGGGAAGTTAACTCCGATTCTACAGTTTACAGAACATAAAAATGAATTCCAAAATTGACCTAGTGTGTGTGTCGCATCATGCTCTTTACGATCTTTGTACACAAAACAGACAGCAATGCTGAGGAAAACGGCAAGCCTGGAAATGGCAGTGAAACCCATTAAGAATGTCTGTTATGAAAAAGCCAATGTGAAATTAAAAAATACATAGCCCAGTAAATTCGCCATTGGCACCACCGTTGGGGATGATAATGAGTCAGAGTATAGGTGGCAGATCAATTGATTGACCGAATGGTGCTACAAGGACAACCTTGCTCTAATCATCAGTAAAACCAAAATACTGATTGTTGTCTTTAGAAGAGGAAGGCCGAGAATCCACAAATCTATCTCCATCTACTGGAAGGTGGTGGTGAGAGTCAAAAACTTCAAATTCCTGAGCGTACGTATCTCTGAAATTCTGTCCTGGACCCATAATATTGGTGCAATCATAAAGAAAGCCGATCAATGCCTCTACCTCCTTAGAAGATGAGAGACCAAATTGACTGGTTGTATCTCTGCCTGGTTCGGCAACTCGAACGCCTGGGAGTTTGAAAAAGACTGCAAAAAGTGGTAAACACTGCCCAGTCCATCACGGGTACTGACCTCCCCACCATCGAAGGCATCTACAGGATTTGCGCCTCTAAAAGGCAGCCAGCATTATCAGAGACTCACACCACCTTGGCCACGCACTACTGCCATCAGGAAGATGCTATAGGAGCAGGTAAATTGTAACAACCAGGTTCAAGAGCAGCTTCTTCCCAACATCCATCAGGCTGTTAAACTATACAACCTCCAACTAAACTCCAAACAATATAGACTTGTGGGATAGACACAAAATGCTGGAGTAACTCAATGGGACAGGCAGCATCTCTGGTTAGAAGGAATGGGTGACGTTTCAGGTAGAGACCCTTCTTCAGACCAAGTCAGGGCAGAGTGAGACACAGCGATAAGGAAGGGGAAGGTGTCAAAACGAGACATCAAAAGAAATTAAGACTCAATGAAAATGTAGAATATATCATTGGTAGCTAGGAGAAGCTGACAACAAAGCAAATAGATAAAATGTAATCAGGGAGAGTCAGACTGGTCGAAGAACGGGGAAGGGGGAGGGATGGAGAGAGAGGGAAAGCAAGGGTTACTTGAAGTTAGAGAAGGCAACATTCATACTGCTGGGGTGTAAGCTGCCCAAGGGACATATGAGGTGCTGTTCCTCCAATTTGCGCTGGGCCTCACTCTGACAATGAAGGAAGCAGTGTGGGAATGGGAGGGGGAGTTAAAGTGTTTAGCAACCGGGAGATCAGGTAGGTTTAGGCAGACTGTGCAGAGGTGACTTGGGGCAATGTTTTTGTCCTTCCACTATTATTGTTTGTTTTTTATACACTGAATCTATTTGGTGTTGTTTATTATGATGTTTACAGAGTGCTATGTTTAAATATCTGCTGCAAATAAGAATTTCATTTTTCCGTTTTGGGACATATGTCAATAAAACATTATTGACTCTACTCTTAAGGGTCTTGACAATGCCCAGTGGTGGGATCTCTAAGATAACATATTGCTTAGATAAAGATGTTTTCACAAGCATACATAATGCTCAGTTGTATTTCATGATTTGAACTGGAAATGGTTGGAAATCAAATAAATTAACATTCAAAACAATAGCAACAAATAAACCATTGCTAGGTTTAAGAAAGAACTGCAGATGCTGGAAAATCAAGGTAGACAAAAATGCTGGAGAAACTCAGCGGGTGAGGCAGCATCTATGGAGCGAAGGAATAGGTAAGAAATAGGTAACTGCAGATGCTGGAAAAATCAAAGGTATTAGAAGGAACCTATTCCTTCGCTCCATAGATGCTTCCTCAACCATTGCTAGGTGCTCCTTTTCCAAGGTAAATGAGTTTTGAGGATGGATATTGCTTTTAATGGAATGCATTTTGAGCTTAAAAGTGTGAGTGCTTTTATTTTCATAAATATGACCACCAAATGGCACATTCCACATAATCCCCTCAACCACACACAGAATACATCCTGCCTCATCCCATGTGGCCATTATCGTCAGAGGTGGAAAGTGTCTAAAACTTTCTGTGTTTTAGCCTTTGATGTGACTACAATCATGTAGGGGCTCCAGACTACAATCTCTTCACATAAAAGTATAATCAATGAACAAATATGGTTTCAAGCAATTAATTAGACCATGTAGAGAAAATGAAATAAAGTGAGAAAATGAAGTAGGAAAAGTTTTTTTTTTAATGACAATAATAGTTCAATTCTGAAATAATGCCTTGATTTTTAGTTTCCCTGTGATCATTTGGTAGGCATAAATGGGTACAAAATTTGTTGTTAGCATTGAAGAAGGTTGGCCCTCTCCTTCCCAGCAAAGGCCTTGTGTGTCCTGGAGCTATCGCATGAGGTGGCCAACACAGGCCCCACTCACAAATAGCAAAAACATGCTTTGACACTTCACTAAGTCAAGCCCACTGACTTTATAAGAATGGTAAGGGATTGTATATATTTTAATGTTTCAGACAGTGAAAAACAATTGAAATGTATTGAAATTCCATTAAAACGAATTTATTTTAAATGTAAAATCTGTAAAAACAAAAATAAAACACTAAGAAATACATGAAGTCTGAAGAAGGGTCTCGACCCAAAACGTCACCTATTCCTTCACTCCATAGATGCTGCCTCACACGCTGAGTTTCTCCAGCATTTTTGTCTACCTAAGAAATACATTAACACACTTTAACAATTTAAAATACACCACAACACTTCGACAAACTCTAAATTAACAAATATTACTAAAGTTCATTTCAGACAATTCTCTCCATTAAAATCAGTGGGAATGCACATTATGTTTTCCTTGCATTTGGCATAGATTTTGATGGCAACTTTGAGATACAAATGCAGGATAAATGCTCAAGTTGTCCCACCATCAGAGTCTGTTCAATTGCTTAGCAGGGAACTGGTGGTTGTCAAAATGTCACTTAAAAACTGAAAATCAGTTTTGTTTTGCAAATTCACACTTTTACATGGATTTCAATACCAAGTCTATTTGACATATTCAGTTATGGTGCAGGCTGTGGAGGAGCATTTCATTTGTCTCCAGCTTTAACATTTGGTGGCTGTGAGTAATCATGTACGGTTGCACTCTGGTACCTATATACAATTTACTCCAAAATAAAGGGCGGCACGGTGGCACAGCGGCAGAGTTGCTGCCTTACATCGTCAGAGACCAAGGTCCGATTCTGACTACGGGTGCTGTCTGTACAAGTTTGTACATTTCCCCCCGTGACCTGCGTGGGTTTTCTCTGAGAGCTCTGATTTCCTCCCACACTCCAAAGACGTACAGGTTTGTAGGTTAATAGGCTTGGTAAAATTGTAAATTGTCCCTAGTGTATGTAGGATAGTGTTAGTGTGCGGGGATCGCTGGTCGGTGCGGATTTGTTGAGGTCATTTGTTTCCGCACTGTATCTCTAAACTAAACTAAACTAAATTCAACTAAACTAAACAGTAAGAACTTTAAACTACAGTGCTATTCTTTGGTAGATGCAAAATGCTGGAGTAACAGCGGGACAGGCAGCATCTCTGGAGAGAAGGAATGGATGACGTTTTGGGTCAAGACCCTTCCTCAGACTGCTATTCTCTGGCTCAGCTGCTTTCAAATGATCCCTTCTAATTGAGGAATATAAGAAAATTGTTGTGAAAACCATCAGACCACAAGCAAAGACACAAAGTGCTGAATTAACTCAGCGGGTCAGGCAGCATCTCAGGAGAACACGGATCAGTGACTTTTCAGGCAGAACCCTTCTTCAGATTACAAGCACTATCCGCTCAGAATAATGCATTATATGCCAGATTAACTTTACCTGGCCACTCTAAATTACAATAAGATCTCGTTGGCTATATTAGAAGAAGATCCTTTGTTTGCATTACAAACAATAAAGAGTTACTTTTTTTCCAAGTAAAAAACAAAATAATGCTAAATTGCAATTGTGTTCACAATGGATATCAACTTAAATTTAACTAAAAAAGATTAAACTGATGGCACATTTGGAATTCCATGATCTCTGTTTTTAAGCCAATTGATCACCACGGTCCCTCGGCTTTGCTATAGATGTTACTTTTCCCATAACAATTAAGAAAGTACCATGTGCCCCAATAATCTATCTGTCTGCACTGGCTAGCAACACTGTCTGCACTGTCTGCTCCAGCATGATTTAGTAAGCTGGCTATATTCACTGATGTGTTTTTCAGCGTGAAACCATGTTTTCCATTACAAAACACATGATGGAATCATATTCTGCAAGGCAAAATTGCTGAAACACCATAGCAGAAAATAAAAAGAAACAAAACACTTTCTGGAAATCAAATACAATTTGTGATCTCTTATATTACACGAAGTAATGAAAAAAGTACAGTAATCCTCAACAGATTAAAATGCACTCTAATCTTCCATGGTGCTGAGGTACTAGCTCTTGACGATCAGAGGTCATAGCGCATTGTGAGTGTACGGGGTTGCATCTGGGAATGATACACAGTCTGGGGTCAATTTGAGAAGGTCACAATCAATATATAGGGTGGTGTGAAATCTCAAAGTGAGTTAGTTGATCTATGGTGCGTGGGCTTGGGTCACATTGAAAGTGAGGAACACATCAAATCACTGTCACGATGCAGTAGAGACTGGATAGTAAAGATATAGATTGTCTCTAAAATAGATTAGATGAATCAAGACATAAACAGAGTTTTGCACATAGAATCCTGACTGTTAACAATATAATAAAACAGGGTTGAGTAAAAAAGTGACAGTCAAACTTAGAAAGAAGACCCTATTCTTACTTCTTACTGGAGGCACCATGTCAGTTTTTACATTTTTTTAACTCAAAGTTTAATTCTGATGCAATTGACATTTATTTTCACAGTGTTCCCCATTACATATTTTGTAGCATTGTTTCAAATATTGTACATGTTCCATGTGTGATGGAATCCGATAATTGTCTGAACAAAAATGTTGTTACTGTTTGTAATTTCCTAGACTTTTCTCATCAGCTGCATTTATTGATTCCATTAATCAATCTTAGACCATTGCATTTTAATAACCGCCGAGGTGAACTTTGTGCCAATAGACAACAAATGAATGTCACCATTTGACACAGGATCTTTGGTCTTACGTCAAGGAAGTTTATGCGTGCTCCGTACATCTGTGTGGTGGGTAGTCTCTCTACTAATCGTACTCTTGGCTGTGGAGCTACATGTGAGGGAGAAAGCTAACTCTGTTCTTTGTCTCCAGCTCCAATTAGAGATGATGCTGGTCCATCCGCTCCTGCTGGTTCTAATTTTGCAACTTCTATTCTTAAGTGTGCCTTCCCTGCCGTTCCTGCTCCTGTCAGTGTCATTCTTGCATCCTAATCTGCTTGTATGGGTGCTGTACCTGCAGTGTTACTCCTTATCATGCTCCTTTCCATACTCTTATTCCTGTTGCTGTTTTCAGTCGAGGTGAGGTCAAACCAACGTACTTTCCAGGCTTGGCAGCACATCCTGTAACTTATTTTTAACAAAACATCCCACAGACCGAGAGCATTTGGTTTGTTTTTCTTATGGTTATTCTTTTTTTTTTAATCCTCATCACTTTGTACTCGTTGGCAGCGAATTTAATTTGTTTTTTTGTGATCTACCTTTCCAATCAATTGGACAGAAAATGTCAAAAACAGCAGGTGGAGAGAGAAAGAGTTAACTCTTTTGGCTACCATTTGTCAGAATTACTACTTTTTTAACAATTCATGGAATGTGGGTATTGCTGGCATGTCCAAGATTTATTGCCCATCCTTCATTGCCCACGAGCTGCTTATATATGTGCAATATGTCGGCAGTTCCAAGATTTCCAGTAACAGCAAATAAATATGATATTCTTGCAGATTGTGGTGGTCAGAGTACATGGGGGGGAGAATGATAATCTGGTTGAGTGGTGCCAGAACAACAGACTTGCTCTCAATGTTAGCAAGATCAAGGAGCTGATGGTTGATTTCAGGAAGTGCAAACCAAGGGTTCATGTACCTGTCTTCATCAATGAGGGAGAGAGTCAGCAGCTTCAAGTTCCAGGGCTTGCACATTTCTGAAGATCAGTCCTTTGCGCAGTATGTTGATGCAATCACAAAGGAAGCTCTACACCCTCAGAGGTTTGAGCAGTTTGGCATGTCACAAATACTCTGTCAAACTTCTACAGTATACGGTAGAGAACATACTGACCAGTTGCATCACTGCCTGGTTTGGACCACTGAAGGGATCCACAGAGAGCACTCGCTAAAGAAGGTAGCTAATGTCATTGAATACCCTTCCCACCCTAGTCATGCTGGCATCTTGCTGCTACCATTGGAAGAAGCTACAAGAACCTGAGAACCATCACTTCCAGGTTCAAAAACAGCTTCTTTCCATTCACCATCTGTCTCTTAAACCACACTGCATAACTCTTAGCACAACCCTATCTCAGCACCGAACTGGTGTGGACTTTGTATAAGGTTTCACTGCTTACTTCGACTTGCACTGGTTACCTAGAACAACTGACTATTTATTGTACTATTGTTTATTTTTAATTCATTCGATTGATTGAAAGATACAGTATGGAAACAGGCCCTTCGGCCCACCAAGGACACACCAACCTGTTCACACTAGTTCTAGTTATCCCACTTTTGCATTCACTTCATATACACTAGGGGCAAATTACAGAAGCCAATTAACCTACAAACGTGCATGTCTTTTGGACGAGGGAGGAAACGAGAGTGCCTGGAGGAAACCCACGCAGTCACAGAGAATATGTGCAAACTCTACACGGACAACACTGAGGTCAGAAGCGATCCTGGCACTGTGAGATAGCAGCCCTACCAACAACGCCACAGTGCTGCCCCCTTTGCTGCATTGTGGTATTAACGTGTCTGTAAAACCATATCAAGTAAGAATTTCATTGTCCCAGTCCCAGTGCTTATGACAATTATACACTTGACTCTTGACTTTTGGTGTGTAATTTGGAGGGGAACATGCAGACCACATATTCCCATGCACATACAGGTTCTGTGTATGTGTGCGTGGGGGTGGGGGTTGCAGTCAGTGGTTTAGGAGGAACTTTTGAAGAAGTCTTGGTAAGTAGCTGCAGTGTAGTTTGGAGAGGGTACAATCTCTTAACACAGGTGTTTGCCCTACTCAAGGTAGCACTTGTAGTGTGCAATATATTTGGGTAGGCCCGCATGCATTTATTGCTTTTGATATTCCATACAGAGACCTGTCTTTTCATGGAGGAAGACATCCTTATGAAGATGTGACCTATGGTCAGTAATGCTTGAGTGGGACTTCTCTGAACTCTGCAAGAATGAATAATGCAGCGGGAATGGCTGCATGTTGGGGGAAGTTGATGGGTGAGGGAGGTGAGAGGGGGGGGGGGGCTCTATTATAAGTCACCAGGTAAAATTCCAGTTTTCTCACATAGGCATCAGGCCATGAGAATTTGAATTTGTGTTTGGTCTGTGTGTCCTGTAACACAGACTCTCTGAGTGAGTTATCTGAGTCATATCGTTGTCATCCTTATCCTCACTGTAGCACCTACAGCAGGAACTGTCAGGTGAGAATGCTTTTAGTAATCATTGTGCAGATAATGATATTTCACTTTCTGATGACATCAAGTCATTACAAATGATAGCTATAAGTCATATGTGCTCTTCATTTCTGGTAGAAAAACACACCACGACTTATCTTGTCCAATGCGGCTTCCATGTCATCTGTCAATTGCAATAAAGTTAAACAGCCACTTCTGCTTCTCTGCTACTCCCCCATTTGCCGTACATTTTTCCTGATAAATGGGAGGAAAAGACCCATGAGTAAAACTAATGGACCTATAAGTACAAAGGAGAGTTGACGGTTTGGACGGAGAGCATTTTTTGAGGTTGATCATGAGGAAGGTATGACGATACATATAAATGAGAGTGAAAGTTAACGTTGGATAGAGAAAAGAGAAAGTACATTGTCTTCAGTAGCAAGGGAGGATTGTTGTGCTGCAGTCAGAATAATAAATGAATGGGTAGAGTTGATTGCATATAAGAATGCAAGAGCATGAACTCACCATTGTCGCTCTGATTAGGTGAGTGGTGAATCTCTGGAACTCTCTGCCACAGAGGGTAGTTGAGGCCAGTTCATTGGCTATATTTAAGAGGGAATTAGATGTGGCCCTTGTGGCTAAAGGGATCAGGGGGTATGGAGAGAAGGCAGGTACGGGATACTGAGTTGGATGATCAGCCATGATCGTATTGAATGGCGGTGCAGGCTCGAAGGGCCGAATGGCCTACTCCTGCACCTAATTTCTATGTATCTATGTATCTATTATCAGTGCTCAGTCAGGAGAATGCTATCAGGCTCCTGTGGTTAACTTAATTGGCAATCGCCAGCCATGCCTCCACTGAAAAGCTTTGTTCCAGGAATAATATTTTCTTATAGGTTCTTACAAACCCCAGAAAAAAAGTCCCAGAGACGCACCACTAGAATAAAGCCCAGCCTTTGAACTTCAGAACACTGTACAATAATGTAGAAATAAAGAACTGCAGATGCTGGTTTACCAAGGAAAGACACAAAATACTGGAGTAACTCAGCAGGTCAAGCAGCTTCCATGGAGAACATGGGAAGGTGATGTTTCAGGTTGGGATCATTCTTCAGACTGATTGCAGGGATGATGAAGGAAAGCTGGACGAGTGTAGGGGCAGGGCAAAGCATGACAGGTCATTGGTGAACACAAGCAGGTGGGGGTGGGGTTTGATAGGCAGCTAGTTGGAAATAGGCCAGAGATGAACACCCACAAGGTGCGAATAGAAGAACTAGAGATAGACACAAAATGCTGGAGTAAACTCAGCGGGACAGGCAGCATCTCTGGATAGAAGGAATGGGTGACGTTTCAGGTCGAGACCCTCCTTCAGAAGAACTAGAGAGTTGCGAGCTAGGGGATTGACGAGGTGCAGATTGTTTAGGAATGGAGGGGGAGGGGAAGGGAGAGATAGGTGAAAGGCCAGCCGTGGCTCGGGGAGGGGAGGGGGAAGAAAGTGGGAGGGGTGTATGGGGGAGAAACCCTTGCATCTAACTCTCCTCTCCCCACCTCCTCCACCTACATTCCCAAACAATTTGCACCTTATAAATCTCCTAGCTTCACAATTCTCAACTCTCTCTTCTGTCTCACACCTTGTGTGTGTTCATCTCTGGCTTTTGTCCAATCATCTTCCTATCAGAAACCTCTCTTACCTGTATTCACCTATGGTCTGCCATGCTTTGTCCTGCCCCTTCACTCTTCTAGCTTTCTTTCTCCCTCCCCTGTAATCAGTCTGAAGAAGAATCCTGACCCGAAACATCGCCTACCTATGTTCTCCAGGGATGCTGTCTGACCTTCTGAGTTACCCCAGCCTTTTGTGTCTTTGCTTCATATACAATAATGGTTTGACTCTGAATGGTAACCAACCATCATCTGGTGTCATTTAAATGGTGAAGCTGAAATTGACTCATGGAGGTAGGTCATCATCATGCTTCCTGACATTAATTTAGTTGGGAAAGCTATTCCGTAATACAGTGGCGAAGTTCGAAGGTCAGTGACCATCAAAATTCACCTATATCCTGGGTTCCTTCATGTTACAATACCCTGTCACCATCACCCCCCCCCCCCCAAAAAAACCCTACACATCCACTTGCCACCCTCAGTTCGTCAGGAAATTAAAATCCTGCCCAATGCCTCTGAAGCAGAATTGGTGTTGTTTTGCCTGAGGTCTGTGGTTTATTTCCTTCCCTTTAATCGTAGGTTCTAGTTCATGCCATTTCTCCTTATATTCAGTGAACACACCCTGGGGTGAATGGCTATTCATGTGCATTTCTTTTGCCAGGCTCCTGGTATTCTGTTACATTTTAATTTAATCTCATAACCGCAGGGATAAATAGCTATTAGTGTTGCACTGGCTTGAAAGAAATGATTTAATCTGTGGTTTAATATGTATGAAGACAGATATATGTATAAATTTGCTGAAAGATCCATGCAAGGTGGAGCAGTGATTATAACACAAATTTTCCCTCTGTGTGCCGTGTCATCTTATGGTTCTATTAAAGGAATTGTCTAATTATATGTAGAAAAGTGAGAATACCCTTAGATATATTGGCTCAAATTTTCTTTTTTTATTTGTTCAACATAATTAATGACATATTTTTCATTAGTATGTAATTGACTATATTGAGGTCCATGAAATAAACAGCCAAGCCATGCAAGCCAGAGGGAGCAAAACTGACCCTGAAGATTTCAAATATCAATAAATACCTACAAGACTGGGTATCTTCTGCCTGCTTTTCTATAAACATCATGGTCCAAATATGGAGAGAGCAAAGTATTTTGTGGCAGGACCTTTCAATTATACATTCTCATTCAGCTTTCTGCTTAAACATTTTTGTCCTGTAAGTCGATGAAAATGTCAGCAAATAATGATGTGCATGAGACTATGGCAAAACAAATCCTGGCCTTTTAAAAAAAAATTCTGAGGAAGTACCTTATTCTTACCAGCACTATATGGGTTTTGACCCAAAACAATTCTCGTTCTCCCTCTGCTGACTGGTTAAATGTGGCACATCACTTTTTTTTTCAACTAAGATTATTTGATAGCCTCTACTGTTAGAACTGAATGTCAAAGGTTTCTAAACCACAGCAAGCAGATGTTTCAACTCTGTCCTCAAAAGAATGGGAGGTTTCCTGTAGCTGAAAGTGAGAATACAAATAGGTACTGTTTGATTTTGCAAATTGATGACTGCATTATCCACTTCCATTACCATTAGAATCAGTGATGATTTCAATCTACTGTACATCTGCTGAGGCAGCATTCCAGTTACTCCTTTGAAGATATCTTTAATAAGCATATCTTTAGGCTGCTATAGTGGAATTAAAATGGGATAAGTTAAAGTAGCCAAGAGCTGTGTATGTTGTTAATAAATTTAGTCACATATTTCTGCACAGCATGTGCTCAAAAACTTTAATTTCTTTGTCAGAGATTATCTACTTGATCTGCCCACATCCCCGCTTTTGCCTTCAGAGGAATGCTTTTCTAATTTATGTTGCTGCACAGGGAAAATGTGAGTTAAGCAATTCTCAGATGCTAAAGAATAACTGGCACAGTACAGATGCAATAATGTCAAATATTTTTTGGAAGATAAAGTGTCTCCTAGACTATTATGGGCATGCTTCCTTAATATAAGTATGAATCTATCACTATCGGTGATTGCAGCTAGGATTCATGGCATGAATTAAAAATGGATAAATCCACCAGTGCAAAAAAACAAACTGCTGTTTGAATTCAACGGGTCAGGTAGCATCTGCGGAGGGAATGGACAGTCGACTCTGCGAGTCGAGTGCTTTAGCTGGACGAGTGCTGTGTCAGCTACTGGATTCTAAACATGTTTGTGGTAGAATCAGATTTGTTATTTGTGGTGATTTTGGATATTCAAATGTGATCCTATAGGATTATCAAGTCCTGAAGGCAGTAACAATGAAATCATGTGAATGGTCATTTAGCAACTGGAACTGAATCTAAGAATTTGATTTAGGTTGTGTTGTAGCGGCACCTACTGGTGCCTTGGGGTAGACAAGCCCTCGGATTGGCTGCTCCAGTCACGTGGGCGCGGGGAGCGTTATTCGCGCGCTTTTTGCCTAGTTCATTCATTCTAGTGCCACACTTGTGGATGCAGCTTCGTTTGTTGGCTGTCTAATCGACTCGCGTTTATTCATTGTTTTATCGTTCAAATTAAAACCCGTTGAATTAACTCACAGTCTCGACTTGCCAAACTGGTGACCCCGATGCGTCAAATCATATATTTGACGGCGAGAATGCAAGCCGCTGCCGTTCCCGACGCTCATCAGAAGACCGTTGGCCTCAAGCTGCCGGTGTTCTGGGCCGAACAGCCACAGATTTGGTTCGCGCACATGGAAGCGCAATTCCACCTCCGTAACATCGTGGTGGACGACACCAAATATTTCCATGCCGTCGGCGCGCTCACGCAGGAGACGGCTTTGAGGCTACTGCCTTTCCTGCAAGACCCGCCGGCACACGCTAAATACGAAGGCCTCAAACCCTCCTTTGCAAGTTCGGGCTCAACTACAGAGATCGCGCTGCCCGCCTTTGACACATGGACGGGTTGGGCGATCGCAAGCCGTCTGCACTGATGGCTGAAATACTCGCCCTGATGGACGGCCACTGCCCGTGTCTGCTCTTTGAACAAGCTTTCTTGGAGCAGATGCCTGACGACATCCGCCTCATGCTCGCCAGCGGCGATTTCGCCGACCCCGCCGCCGAGAGGGCCGATGAACTGTGGCTGGCAAAACAGCAAGATGGCAGGTTCATCAACAGGGTTTCCGCGCCTGTCACCTCGGCGACGCCCCGCCCACGGCTTCCAGCGCAGAGCCACAGCAACGAGCTGGGGACCGGGGTAAGCACAAATGGTGCTTCTATCACCTCTGTTGGGGTGTTGAGGCTCGACGCTGCTGTCAATCCTGCTTGTTTCAGGGAAATGCCTTGGCCGATCGTCTGTAGAGGCGATCACGATCGGCCCAAACAACCGCCTCTACGTCCGTGACCATCACTCCGGCAAACGCTTCCTTGTAGACTTTGGGGCTATTATCAGCATCCTCCCGCCGACCGGACGCGACACCCGTGCTGGTAAGCGGGGCCCTGTGCTCACGGACGTTAATATGAGCACCATTCGCACTTACGGCACACGGTCCCTCTTGCTCTCTTTCGACTCCCGCCCGGGTGTGCCGTCTTCCACCAGACAAGCTGCGCATCGCCCGGGAGGAGTTCCAGCCCATGGAGGACATGGGGATCGTCCGGCACTCGGACAGCCCGTGGGCATCCCCGCTACACATGGTCCCTAAAGCATCTGGGGGGTGGAGACGATGTGGGGACTATCGGCGTCTGAACACCATGACAACTGCAAACCGTTACCCGGTGCCCCACATCCAAGACTTTTCTGCCCACCTCGAGGGTGCCGTTTTCTTCTCTAAAGTCGACCTTGTCCGGGGCTATAATCAGATTCCCATTCACCCGGACGGAGTCCCCAAGACCGCGACGATCACCCCATTCGGGTTGTTCGAGTGGCTACGTATGCCTTTTGGATTAAAGAACGCTGCGCGGGCATTCCAAAGGCTGGTGGGGGCGCTGCGAGAAGGCTGCCCTGCCAGCAGCGTGTTCGTTTATTCTACTTTTTTTGTTTTATTAGTGTGTCCCAATGTGTGTTTTTAATGTTTCTCGGTGTGTCTTGTGTGGGGGGTGGTGTGGGGGAGGGTGGGGTAAGGGGGAAACCGCTTTGGTTGCCTCCTCCACGGAGAGGCGACCTTTTCCATGTCGCCTCCTTCGCGGCCTAACACAGAGGATCGGTGTGGCCTTTCCCGGAGACGCGCCCGGGGCTTCAGCTGCGGGCGCAGCATGGACTCTTTCGTCGCGGAGCGGGAGAGCCCTCGCTGGGGGTCGCCAGAGGGGAGCGCTCCGTTCGCTGGCCCGCGGCAGCCTGAAGCCGCGGTCTGCGGAGTTCCAGCTGGCGCGGCGTCTGGAGCCTGGGATCCCTCATTGGGGACCCCGGAGGAGAAGAGTTCCGATCGCCGGTCTGCGGCCTACTAACCGCAGGCGCGGTGGGGACTTACCATCTGGAGCGGGATCCCTCGCCGGGGAACCCTGGAGAAGAGCTCCGACCACCGGCCCACGGCCTACATCATCTAGAGGCCGTGGACTGCGTTGCTTCCGGCTGGCGTGGCGTTCGGAGCCTGGGATCCCTCGTTAGGGGCCCAGGAGTAGAGGAGCTCTGTCCGCCGGCCCGCGGCCTACTTCTAACCGCGGGTGCAGCGGGGACTTGCCACCCAGAGCGGGATCCCTCGCCGGAGGTCCCTGGAGAGGAGCTCCGACCGCCGGCCCTGTGCTCTGCGGTGCGTCTGGCTGCGGCGTGTGGGGACTTTAGATCTTCGACCACCGGACTGCAGCCTACACCATCTTGAAGCCGCGGTCTCCGGTAGGGAAGCACCGATTCGGGACTTACCTTGTCTGCACATCTGGCCGCCCGCAGCGGCGACTGCGGAGGATTGCGGTCCCGACCACGGGGGAAAATGGAGGAGGACTGACCAAACTTTGTGTCTTCCACCACAGTGATGAATGCTGTGGTGGAAGTTTTGTGTTCAATTTTTTATCGTGTATTGTGTGTTCTTTTTTTGTATTGTACCGCTGCTGGCAAGTTCATTTCACTGCACTTTATGTGCACATGATGAATAAATCTGACTTGACTTGACTTGGCTTATGGACAGGGTCGGGAAGGATCTGCCGTTCGTGTTCATCTACCTAAATGACATCCTGGTTGCCAGCCCCACCCAGGATAAGCACATCGCGCACCTGCGCACCCTTTTTCAGCGCCTCCTCGACCACGGCCTCATAATCAACCCGGCAAAGTGCCAGTTCGGCCTCCGTTCTATCTCCTGTCTGGGGCACAGCTTCACACCACAAGGCGCCACCCCTCTGCTCTCCAAGGTCGAGGCCATTCGGCAGTTTCCCCGGCCGCACACGGTAAAGGGGTTGCAGGAATTTGTCGGCATGGTGAATTTTTATCACTGTTTCGTGCCAGCAGCTGCCAACATCATGCGCCCCCTTTTCCAGTGCATCGCGGGCAAACCGCGGGAACTCAAACGGTCCTCGGAGGCGAACGCGGCGTTCGAAGGTGTCAAGGCAGCCCTAGCCAACGCAACCATGTTGATCCACCTCAACGGCCCTCACTGTGGACGCCTCGGACTCTGCTGTGGGTGGCGTCCTAGAGCAGCTCGTCGACGGCCGCTGGCAGCCGCTGGCCTTTTTCAGCCGTCAACTATGAGCTCCCAAGTGCAACTACAGCACCTTTGACAGAGAGCTCCTGGCCATCAGGCACTTCCGTTATTTTCTCAAAGGTCGCAATTTCACCGCCTTCACGGACCACAAACCCCTTACCTTTGTCTTGGGTAAGGTCTCTGACCCGTGGTCCGCCCGACAGCAGCGGCACCTTGCTTACATATCGGAGTTCACCACGGACACAAACTCAACTCCGTCACTGACGCTCTGTCCCTCCCAACCCCCCGCCTCTATTTCGGCCGTGGACCTTGGCGTGGACTACGACGAGCTGGCTGCGGCTCAGCGTGCCGACACTGGGATGGCGAACTACCGCACTGCTGTTTCTGGCCTCCAGTTGGCTGATGTCCTGTGTGGAGCCTCGGTGGCATGGTGGTCCTTTGCAATGTCTCCACTGGTCGACCTCGCCCCATTGTCCCCATAAGTTGACCTCGCCAGATCTTTGACTCCATTCACGGTCTGGCCCACCCGTCCATACGGGTGACCTCTGCGCTGGTGGCGTGCAAGTTTGTTTGGCACGGTCTCCGCAAGCATGTGGCGGCCTGGGCATACGCCTGCCTTCCCTTTCAGACCTCCAAGGTCCAGCATGTACGGCCCCCGGTGCAGGATTTTGACATCCCCGCAGGCCGTTTCCTGCATATCCACGTTGACCTGGTGGGCCTGTTGCCGACATCCCGTGGCGCCACTCATTTACTCACCGTCGTGGACCGTTTCATGCAGTGGTCGGAGGCTATCCTGCTCTCGGACACCTCCGCCGTGGCCTGCGCTCGGGCCCTGGCGGCCAACTGGATTGCCCGGTTCGGGGTCCCATTGGATATTTCCACCAACTGGGGGACCCAGTTCAATTCCGCTTTATGGTCTTCCCTCGCTCAGCTCCACAGGGCATGGTTACATCACACCACCGCCTACCACCCATAGGCCAATGGGCTCATTGAAAGTTTTCACCTCCACCTCAAGTCGGCGTTGAAGGCTCGGCTCACAGGGCCGGACTGGGTAGACCAGTTGTCGTGGGTGCTACTCGGGATCTGCACCGCCCCCAAGGAGGACTTGCCGAGCTGGTGTACGGCTCGGCCCTACGGGTGCCATGGGACTTTCTCCCTGCCGCCCAAGGGAGGATGGGCTCTGCCCCGGCGTTGCTGGCGACCCTCCGGGAGCGGGTGAGCGGGCTAGCTCCTGTCTCCACATCACGATACGATTTGCAGGTGGTGCATGTGCCGTCGGTTCTGCAGCATTGTACCTATGTTTTAGTTCACAGGGATGCTCACAGATCCCCCTTGCAGCGAGTCAACGAGGGGCCATTCCGGGTGTTGCGGTCTGGTGTCGCCACCTTCACCTTGGACGTAGGAGGCCCGGAGGAGTTTGTCTCCGTCGGTTAACTCAAGCCTGCCCATGTCGACGTGGACAGCCCGATGGTGGTCGCGCTGCCCCGACGTAGAGGTCGTCCGTCGGCCGATCCAGTTGCACCGGTCGTGCCTGTTTCCCCCGATCCGGCTGTACCCGTTCCTTCTGCCCCGTTGCGGTCTCCTGGTCCTGTTTGACCAGTCCCCCTTGTTACGCCCGCCCCCTTACGGTCTCCTGGCCCTGTTCAGCCTGTTCCCCTTGTTACGCCCACCCCGCCTCCGCTGACCACGCGTTCTGTCGCTGTGTCCAGGTCCCTGCTCGGTTCCGTACCTTGGGTTCTGGGGGGGGGGGGGGGGGGGTCCTGTAGCGGCACCTACTGGTGCCTTGGGGTAGTCAAACCCTCGGATTGGCTGCTCCAGTCACGTGGGCGCGGTGTGCGTTATTCACGCGCTTTTTGCCTAGTTCATTCATTCTAGCGCCACACTTGTGGATGCAACTTAGTTTGTTGACTGTCTAATCGACTCGCGTTTATTCATTGTTTTATCGTTCAAAATAAAACCAGTTGAATTAACTCACAGTCTCGACTCGCCAAAGTGTCTTCAGACCAAAGTCTGGTGATCTCTGAGTAAATTGGTGCCCATAGATGCCGAGGTGGATTGGATTAATTACAAAGACAATTGCCCACACAGTTTGTCTGTTCTTTGTGGTAGCCTGCACTGATCGGCATGGATGATTGAGGTTGTGATTCCCCAAAATGTAACCAGTCCACAAGATAGATTTCAACTACTAGTACTGAGCTAAACTATAATCCAAAAATGTGTGAAGAATTACGAGTATAGTCACAGGCTTCAGCAGAATGCTGAAATAGGAAACCAGATGGTATATATGAAATTTAATACAATAAGGTGATTTGGGGTAGCATAATGGTTCAATAGTACTAACTGCAATTGTTAAACAGCTCCAGGAATCCAGGTTCAGTTCTGTCTGTATGGAGTTTGCATATTTCTCTGTGATTATGTGGGTTTCCTCCAGATGCTGTGACTTCCTTGCTCAACCCAAAAACGTGCCTGTAGATTAATGGGCCAGTTACCCCTAAGTACTGGTTAATGATAAAAAAAGAACCAAATTGTAGATGATGGGTATATGCGAGAGAAAATAAATTGTAGTAATGCGGGAAAATAAAGGGAAGGGCAATGGGACTAATGGGATTGCTCCTCCTGAGAGACAGCATAGATCCTATAGTCTGATTGGCCTCCTTCTGTGCCATTATAAGTAAGTATAAGAAACATTTGTCAGAAAGATAAAGTTACAACATTAACCAGGAGCTTTGGAGGAAGTATTCAAAACCATGAGGAGTTCTAATTAAGAAGGGACTGTTTTCAGCAGCAGGTTATAGTCACCAGCAGGCACAACTTTAAAACTATTAGTCAGTAAAAATATTGCACAAGGAAAATACATTTGTCATGCCTAGTTGTAATCTGGAACACACTACTTGAAAGTGTAGTGCATGCAAATTCAGTGGTAAATTTTTAAATGAAATTTGTCATGGAAAAATAGCATGGGGTTGTGAGGATAGAGCAAAGGAGTTGGATTGTTCTCCCACAATAAATGACTTCCTTCCCTACGGTATTAATCCGTAATTCTACAACCAACAGATGGCCAATACAGTTGTGACAGAATAATCATGTGATGTGAAGTATAATATAACTAAATTTGTCTTCTTAATTGAAAATACTTTTTTTATTTACACAAGCTATGATTGTTAGCAGGAGAACATTTATCGTTCATTCCTAATACTCTTGAGAAGGTGGTCATGAGTTGCTTTTCTGAGTATTATCTGGTGCTGTAGGGTAAGGAGTTTCAATATGTTTCAAAGATGGTGAAGGAACAACCATGTATTTTCAAGTGATGAGGATCTATGAGATAGAAAGAAAGAGTCAAGAGTGTTTTATTGTCATATGTCCCAAATAGAAGAATGAAATATCCCGACACAGAACAATGAAATTTTTAATTGCAGGCAGCAGCACAACAGATCTGTAAACATAATACTTTGTAAAAAAAAAAGATATGTAAAGAGCTTGCAGGTGGTTTACTTTCTTATGTGTTTCTCCCCTTGGGTTAAGGTGGTTAAGTTGCAACAGTACACCTTGTAAATGACTTACACTGCAGCCACAATGCACTAAAGTTAGAGGAAGGAGGAGTCAATGTTTAGGGTGGAAGTGAGGTGCTGACCACAAGTGTTACTTTGTCCTGGGAAGTGTTGAGTATGTATGGTCTCGGTGGCACTCATTAATCCAAGTGGAAATTATTTGACTCTCCTGACTCAGGTTCTGTAGATGAAAAGGTTTGAGGGATCAGGTGAAATTTAGCAATAAGTGTGTTAAGCATCAAAGGGAGACAGAACCCTGTCCTTGGTCATGCATTGATCGTTTGGCCCTTGTGTGGTGCAAATTTTAGTTGCTATTTATGTCAAGTCTTTTTACAAGCAGGCATGGACAGTGTCATTATCTGAGGGTTTGAAAATGGAACCAACAGCTTTAAATCATCACTTCATCACTATGATGTAGGCAGTTTATTGATGATGTAGTGGATAGTGAGCCCAGGACACTGCCCTGAGAAACTCCTGCAACAATGAATGGTCTGCTCATGAGATGACTGGTTTTCAACAATAGTAACCCCTTGTGATGGTTTGAAATGCACCATTAATTAGTATTCTTCCTTCATACGCACTGATTTCAATTTTACCAGTTTGCTTGGGAAAACGAGGCAGACCTTAGTTGGTAAGGAAAGACCATTTCTTTCCCCAAAAGACAATTATGAGCCAGATGGATTTTTATCACAATCTGGTGGTTTCATGCTCATCATTACTGATATATATTTTTTATTCTACTTTATTTAATTAACTGGATTTGAACTAACTTGCTGCCATGCTGGGATTTGAACTTCTGTCTCCTGATCATTAGCCCAAGCCTCTAGATTACTAGTTCAGTAACATAAACTCTCCCGCAGTCCCTAACAAGGAACTTCAGTTATTAATTTTTGTACTGGCTCCATAATGATAGCCAAACTGGGAATACAACAGGAACACTAATTAACCTTGTCTGGAAGATGAGGAATTCTGATGCATTACTTAGATCTGTACCATGGTGGATTAAGTTGACGTTCTTTCATAACATTCTCTGCTTTGTGAAGACGTCCATTTTATTGTAATCTGTGAAAAATGCTGCAAAAGTGTTCATTCTAGGTTGGTGCATAGATCAGAATAATAATACTTAATTTCAGAGACTTGGAATTCCATAATGTATCCAATAGTACATTAATGTCCTTCTTCTGTACAATGTTGAATGTGTCTTTTGCCTTATAACACTACATTGTTCTGAAGTAATAAAGTGACTCTTGGAACTAGTCACAACCAAGATTTTAGTTCTACATTTAAGAAAACAGATGGTTCATTAATCTCTCCAGTAATCTTATCTCATCCTGGGTGAACCCTCGAAAAGCACCTGGACCTGATGGTATACCTGGTCGTGTTCTAAAAACATGTGCGGATCAACTGGCTGGAGTTTTTACGGACATTTTCAACCTCTCACTTCTGAGGTCCGAGATTCCCACCTGCTTCAAAAGGGCATCAAATATACCAGTGCCCAAGAAGAGTAAGGTGACGTGCCTCAATGACTATCGACCAGTGGCACTAACACCTGTGGTGATGAAGTGCTTTGAGAGGTTGATCATGGCGCAAATCAACTCCTACCTCGACAAAAACCTGAACCCACTGCAGTTCGCTTACCGCCACAACAGATCAACAGTGGATGCGATCTCGCTGGCCCTCCACTCCGCTCTGGACCACTTGGCAAACAAAAAATCATATGTCAGGCTGTTGTTCATTGATTACAGCTCGGCATTTAAAACAATCATCCCCTCCAAGCTGGTTACCAAACTCGCAGAACTGGGTCTCTGCGCATCCCTCTGCAATTGGATCCTCGACTTCCTCATTCACAGACCACAGTCTGTGCGTATTGGTGGAAAAGTGTCAGACTCTATAACAATCAGCACAGGAGCACCTCAAGGCTGCGTGCTCAGCCCCCCTGCTGTACTCACTCTATACTCATGACTGCCTAGCCGGTCATAGTGCGAACTCCATCATCAAGTTCGCTGACAATACCACTGTTGTGGGATGTATCACTGATGGGGATGAGTCACAGTATAGAAGAGAGATCGAGCAACTGTCCATATGGTGCCAGCACAATAACCTGACCCTCAACACCAGCAAAACCAAGGAACTGATTGTGGACTTTGGAAGGAGTAGGATAGGGACCCACAGTCCTGTTTATATCAACGGGTCGATGGTTGAAAGGGTCAAGAGCTTCAAATTCCTGGGAGTGCACATCCCTGAAGATCTTTCCTGGTCCGAGAATACTGATGCAATTATTAAGAAAGCACATCAGCGCCTCTACTTCCTGAGAAGATTACGGAGAGTCGGTTTGTCAAGGAGGACTCTCTCTAACTTCTACTAGTGCACAGTAGAGAGCATGCTGACCTGTTGCATCGTGGCTTGGTTCGGCAACTTGAGCGCCCTGGAGGGGAAAAGACTACAAAAAGTAGTAATCACTGCCCAGTCCATCATCGGCTCTGACCTCCCTTCCATCGAGGGGATCTATCGCAGTCGCTGCCTCAAAAAGGCTGGCAGTATCATCAAGGACCCACACCATCCTGGCCACACACTCATCTCCCTGCTACCTTCAGGTAGAAGGTACAGGAGCCTGAAGACTGCAACGACCAGGTTCAGGGATAGCTACTTCCCCACAGCCATCAGGCTATTAAACTTGGCTCGAACAAAACCCTGAACATTAATAGCCCATTATCTGTTATTTGCACTTTATCAGTTTATTTATTCATGTGTGTATATATTTATATAATGGTATATGGACACACTGATCTGTTTTGTAGTCAATGCCTACTATGTTCTGTTGTGCTGAAGCAAAGCAAGAATTTAATTGTCCTATCAGGGACACATGACAATAAACTCTCTTGACTTGTCTTGACTTGAGTCTTGACTTGTTACACCATGCTGTTCACACTTAATTGTGTTGTTTGCATACTGACCTAAATTATCATTAGGTTTTTTCAGATCCTAAATATTATGAATAATCTTGAACATGTGATAAATAATTTGGCAAGACCCAAAATTATGATAACCCTGCTACATTTTCAGTTATACCAATCCTTTTGATTTTACTTCATTTCTCTTCTGTTTTGAAATGTTAACCTAGCCCAAGACTCAGTAGAAAGGAATTTACCCTGAATCTATCAGATGGTCTATATTTTCAATTGTGTGAATCAATTCATGCAAATAACTTGCTATTATGTTGGTACATTGAAGCTACAATATGATGAGGGTACTCTAGTTGGGTGTAATTCACAGCCCACTGTTTTCATTTAATAACAAACATATTGACTATTTTTCAAAGCAACACTTTTATCTAGCACAAAAATAAGTACCTTTGCAACAAATAGAAATAACCACACCAGTGCACGGTGGAGGTTCACATGAGTTTCCAGACCGATAACTGAAGATTATTAAATGGTTTTATTGGTGACAATCTATAAATATCCATAATTAAGAAATGCTTGGATTGTATTGTCATGAAACATCATTACCTTTGGTTCAATAAAATTAACTGAACTTTTAGTTAAGTTAAAAAAGGGTTCCCTGACAACAGCTGTATAATGAGTCAATTCACCAAACATCAAATCTATCATTATCTTCTACTTCACCTCATTTAACAATTATGCCTATTAATTCTCTTCTGAAACTAAATTTGTTAGAATAAATACGTTGGACAACATGAAAATTAAGTCCACAAATTTTAATTCCCTTTATATTGATTGCATTTGTGTATTTTGTATAGTTTTAATGTTGTCACGATGGATATTAATGGTATAAACCTTTTGGCTTCAGATTCCTTCACTTCGGCAGGACACTTGTGGTATTGCACTGGCAAATAAAACTGGACACAGTTACGAGATGGCTGGTAAGGCATAATGGCCACTCCAGTAAACTGCAGTAATAACAGACTACAAAATCTGCACTGAAGCCAGTAAAAAACTGATTCATAGTTTTGTTCAAGGTCTCCATAACCTCCAAAAGAATGTTCTTGTTTAGCATGTATGTTAAGCAAGACTTTGAAACAGATAGTTCTCAGGGATAGATGGGAGTTTTGTCAGATGTTCAAACAAACTGCACAAATGCAGAAAGCATATTCCTCGGCAGCAGCTATTTCCAATTTCTTGGATAGTTTGGACAATGAGAAAAGCACATACTATTGTATTGTATGTAGGACATAATGTGCTCATCCATGAATATGAGTAGAGTATTGACTTTGCACATCCCTCCAGTTTATAGGCTACTGGTCTTCCTTTCAACTCCGCATCCACTTTCTGGTGTGCTTTTGCTGATTGTGGTTAGAAGTGAGCATCCAGTTTAATTTTGAAAGATATTTTTGAAGCAACATCTTTTTCTTTTGATACTGAAATTATGATTGAGGATTTTAATACTACAGACATAGTGTCCTCACAGAATATTGCAATTGATGGTTTAAACCCAGACACCAGAGAGTTTATTGATCCCCCCAAATGAACATAGAGGATGTGATGAACTCTGGTAAATGGGGTACATTATCAGGGTTCTCCCCTCAATCCTTTTCATTGTACTTAGACAGACTAGATTGCTGGGGATAAAGAATGGACACTGAGGCTGAACGATTATGACATATCTGGTATACAAACCCAAAATTGCAAGACTCATATCCTTCTCTGTGGGGAGTACATAGACTGATCTGAGAGGTAAAAGTAGAAAATTATAGGTGATAATAGAATGAAATTGTCTGAGTGTTTTAATTGCATTGTATTTTACATCACAAAAATAAGTCATTTGGCTCACAAATGAGAACTTTCCAAGAGTATTCTATGAGAGAATTCTCCTGGGATGCTGTCTGGGAGAACATCCACTATTCAATCCTTCCACATGAAGCACCAATTCACTTGCACTTCTAGCATTCTGCCCCACATGTTCACAATGTGGTCCGTACATTAGAGAAACCATATGCAAATTGGGTGTTAACTTTATGGAGCATCCACATTCAGTCCAGAGAGATGACCTTGAGCTTGTAGTTGCCTGCCTCACAATTCCCCCTCTGACTCTAAAATTTCTGTCTCTGATTTCCTGCACTGTTATACCAAGTCCCAAAACAAGCTCGAGGAACAACATCTTTGCTGTCATCTTAACACATTGCAACCTTCGGACACTATATCGCCATTTTTTTCCATCAAGAAGATAATTGGATGACATAAATTGATTCATTGCCGAGCCAACAGAGTTAAAGTTAGTCCAATGAACAGAGCAGAAAAGAGATTAAAAGATAGTTCCTAAAATAATTTTTAAAAAATCATTTACTTAAGAGCCCTTAAAGGAGTGATGTGAAGAATACATGCTTATGAAGTGAATTTCAAGTCACACGTCATTGGTAGCCTTTGTGTTCTTTTTTTCCACTCTCCAACAGCTGTTGCCACCTTCACTCTCCTCTCCTCTCCCTCCCTCATATGCCTCTCTTTTATTTTGCCTGCCTTCATTTATCATCCCCTGCCCGTGTCTCACAACCTCACCCCTCCCCCTTCCCTAACTGGCTAACTCTGCCTATCACCTACCCCTCTTATGGCCACCAATAACCTCCGGCTCCTGCCTCACTTCTCCCACTCTCCTTTTTACAATGGCCAACTCCCCTCTCCATTCTCTGTCCAGATGCAGGATTTCGACCAGAAACATCAGCCACTCCTTTCTCCCACAGAAGCTGCTCGGCCTGCTGAGTTCCTCCAGCAAATTGTTATTCCAATCACACATGCCATTCAATGCATAATGTTACATGGAAGCCTAACTGCCTTTGAGTGTCTCTTGAAGTATTGAAAACAAGATTTATTGCTTTACATGAAATGATGAATTTATTCTCAGTGGCCCCGGTGGAGAATTTCTACCAGATAAACCAATTTCTTCCATTCACCCCAGTGACACATCAATAGAGAATGGGTACTATGTCACATAAACTTGCAGGTGGTTTTCTACTACACAAATATAATATTGCAGCTTTGATGGTTTCACTATAGAACATGCCTTATTTAACCAAATCAGCAAATGTTTCTTTGAATATCATTTTGTATTTACAACCTAGGATAGGAACATAAATGTATTAATATCCATTCCACTCATTTACATCTGCAGGGAACACCATTTTGCTGATAAAGGAACAATTATATAATTTAACTCACCTTAAGGTAAGCTTGTGACTCTTAGAATTTGTATTGGATCTCAAATAAAAACAGAAAATGCTATTTCCAGCTTTCTTTGGTTACCTGCAGCCACTGATAGATAGCTTTGGGGTTAGTGGAATAGTTGGTGAATGGGATGATCAGGCTGGATAAGTATGACAGTGTCAAATTCTGCTTTTTGAAGTTTAGATTAATTGCTGTTTTCTACAGCTGCCTCGTGATAATTTTTGTGCATTTCAATACATTCATTCTGAATTTTAAAAGATTAGCTTCAGAATCACTTCTAAATTCCAAACGATCTGTTTTATCTCATTTCCAAAATGTTCCCCAGCTACATGACATCTAAATTTGCTCCATTAAAAAGATTAACTAATCTAAATCCAAATAATACATTATAATTGGAACTGGAACTCAATTACTCAGAGTGAAAAAGATTTGTGAGCTAAATCCTTACAAATAACATATTCATTTGATTCAAAGTATTCTTTCTGACTATAAGTACATACAGAAAATCTAGGATAAAAAAAACTGCAATTTAATGTACTTTATGTTCCTCAATTATTACTTGGAATCCTGGATAATTAACCCTGAGTCAGCTGGCACTTTTACATGGACTGATGTAATTATACCAGGCTATGACCAACAATACAGATGAAGTAGGGAGCCTGACTATCAACAAAGACCAAACACCAATAAGTCTTCCATCTCATCTTGCATTGTAGTTTCACGTACCAGCTGTTCTTGGTGTAGCATCATCAGAGGCCACAGCTCTGCTTTGTTAACGTGACTCTTGTTTAGTCAAAGAACGAGGGAAAAATAAACAACACATTTTTTGTGAGAGTTTAATTTAAAGATTTTTTAAGATAAGAATTAAAATTAAGGATGCAATCCAACAATTGCCCGATGAAGAATTTGCACTGGTGTAAATCTGAATGGATTTTGAATTATGTATGGTGGTAATTAAGTATCAAAGCCCACAAACTGAATTTATGTTTTGGAAAACACTGTCATGGATCCTGCAACACAGAGTAATTCCATGTAGCAGTATCTTATCAGAAATGTTGTCACTGTAATTTCTTATCATTGATGCCAAGATCCTGAAAAATGTACTCTGAAAACTGCAGAAAAAGAACGAAGCAAAGTAGGTTTGCTCCAATATTATAGACTGGAACCAAAAATCACTAGTTTCAATATCAGCAATCACTTGGTTTTCAAATGAGTTTAAAATGGGATAGGCAGCTATGAAAATCACACTGTGTGCATCTCTGCATGGTAGCCTCCAGTAAAATATTATAATGATTTGTTATTTAATATACCTCCTTAGGCCACATCTCTGTCCTGGACTGCACAACACACAATCTCATTGGTGGGTTTCCCTGACACCTGATGAAAGAGAAATTTGATTAGTAAGCAGTTGAATGAGTTCATGATTGTTGAGTAGGTGCATGTTGGTGCAAGTGACAATGAGACCCTTTTCACATAACTTTGTGCATTTATTTGGTTTCTTGTTGGTAGTATTGGATGGTTATCTGGATGGTGGAAATATTGCTGACTGGGATATATATGTGTTTTTTATTGTGCACAGTAAATAAGTGACGTAGGGAAATCTGCATATGAAATTTGGTTCCATTGATAACACTTGAATTGAATTTTAAAGGTTGAAATCAATGTACATTTTTTACCTCATTATATAGTTAGTATACCTATGCTGTTGTCTGTTGAAGTGCCTTCTTCACTGCCTGTTCCACCCTCTAATGAAGTTTATTTGTTCAATAACCTTACTCTTTTGACCTCTCTGAAGTACCTTCAAGAATACATTTTAAAATCTGGAAACTGCTGTTATGTCAGCAAACTAATCAAACTTTTATCCAAAAGATCTCTATTTTAAGAGGGTACATTTAGCTCTTGTTTTCTGATCTATGTTTAAAGAGTTGTACAAATGTAAAACCCTTATATCATCCATCATTTAAACGTAAGCAACAACTATTGGTTTTAGTTGTGGAGACATTAATTGGTCAGGTTTGTATTTTATGCTTTTGAAAGAGGCAAGAGCATGCGTGGGCATCTCATGATCTGCAGTTAATAATATTCTCTGATTTGGTGGACTTTTTCCCATTCACAGCAAAAGCAAAGATGCAGGTCTCAGATCATTAAAAATTCATCCTGTCTATGGCTTGTGGAGAATTCAAAATCAGAGAATTATTGACAGCATAAATTTAATTAAATGTAGGACAGTGGCAAAAATATATGTTTAAGTTAAAATAAACCAGCATATTCCAAACATCTGTTATGATGATGAGCGAAGTCTGTTGAGTCTGAAGATTCTGTCAGTTAAAATTGCTAGTCCGCTGTGCAAGAAATCTAGTACCACCTTGAAATTTAAATGCATGGATGGGCAACTCAGGGAGAAAAGAAATATTGGAGCCAGGATGAAGCAAAGTTGTGTGAGCATGAGATTGAGGGAAAGAATAAAGGTGGGTATGGTTACCTAGCAGAAGAAAAGGGGAAAGTAGCACTCTTCAAACTGGTAGAGATGTTTATGGCTGAGTGAGAGTCGATGACTTCAGCCTGTAATTCTCTTCAATGAAACAACATATTGAACATTCAGAATAAGGGATGGCATATTTTCGTTTATAAGGAGTCTAGAATCTTCAAAAACAGGCAGGATAAAGATACTTAACAGGCAGGATAAGGACAGAAAGGCTGTATTAATTTAGTATTTTTCACTGTAAGTCCATTGTACCGTGGGAATCAAAATGAGGGAACAACTCATTCCTTTCATTACAGCAAACACGACATCAACTACAGGCCCTGAGTTTGGCAATAGAATAGAAAGGTGTACAGAAGTCATGATTAGAGGCAGGCTGTGAAATCATACACAATGATGCGTAAGAGTTAATGTTGAGATAATGTTCCTCCTTCAATATGACAATAAATGGAATTGCAATATAAAAATAAATAGCATGTCATCTTGACTTATAATATATTTTCGTGCTCAATGTTATTAGGTTTTTTAATGTTGTATTTATTTTGTGTCATAAGCATTGTTCAGCCATTCTTCACTGTGCAACACATTTCTTTGTCAATTAGAATCCAAATTATGGTGAATGATCATGTGCCCGATTATATTGTCGGAACATTGGTGAGGCTAAAAAACCTATGCTGTCACTGAAGAATAAATAGTGTAGAAACTTCAGTCTCAGGGCAGATGTGAGATTAAATCTAAAAATTACGGTTTAATTTGTGCCACGCTGCTAATAGCATAGTGAAAATGGCATTTTGCTGTCTGTACATGTTGAAATGTACAGAAGCCACTGCGTTTATACGGTTGATAAGAATTAAATGCAGCACATTTATTAAGAGATAATAATTATAAAATGCAAGTACATTTTTAATGATGTGATTATTAAGGAAAGCCAATTCAGCTTAGAAATCCATTAGCTCCTTAACAGGAACACTCAACATCATTGCACAGTTAGCCTGTACTGTTCCAGAATGCGGCATTAGGTTTGCAGTTTCAAAAGCTGATCCAGTACAACTGTCCAAGCAGGTATCCCAAGGGAATGCTTTCTAAGAATGAAGGCAGCATTCAAGATCATTATTACCAGATCATGTTACCATGCATCTAAAATGCAGGGCTCCAGCCCTTAAAGGTATAGTCAATAGATTGATTGGCAGGAAGTGCAGTCAAGGTGAATGTGTAATTCTCGAGAGTGTTGACCAATGCTAAAATGCGCACACACACACTTACACATATACACACTCGCACGCACACAAACATACAGACACACACACTTAAAAAGTAGAGGCCCCTCCTCGTCATGGGTACTATTTCAATGGTATGTAAGTATTTATGTTCCTGCATCATCCCTGCCTGCCCTATTCAAGTAACCATACCAAGGAAAAGTCTGCATCTATGGTGGCCACCTTCCACTGAAAAGCAAGCACTATTGTCAATCTATTAATTTCATATTTATCTTTGTGGACGCACCAGAGAGAAAGCATTGCCTAAATTAATTATACACAGATAGTAGGAGGAGTAGGAAGGGGGAAAGGCTAAGGAGAAGAAGACAGAAAAGACGAAAATGTGGAGGAAGGGCACCTTGTGCTTTGGATCCAAGAGCAGCTCAATTACTGGCACTACAAGTGCATGGAGGTTAAAGCATCAAATTTCATGAGGACAGCTACCTGTCATTAGTTTGCTTAAGACATGGTCCTAAATATGGAAGCATTCAAGTGTAGATACACAATGAAATGCATGGTGCATTGCCTAGGCTGTCATACAGAATGCATGAGATGGATGGGAATATTTTTGTCACAAATGATATTCAAATCCAAGAGAATCAAAATAACATTATTTGTATTCTCAGGGGACTGTGATACTCTTCAGATTTTCTACCATCAGGTTTGATGCTTTTGAGATTACATATGCAGTACCTACCAATAACCCCAAGGTCATGAAGACAAGGTCACAGATGATGGTATTGAGTGAAGTTAAAACTACATCAAAGCAAAGGATTGTTGTATAATTTTGTAGAATAGCAATGCAGTGCAAAAGTAGAAAAGCGACTTGGAAACCATACTTGTACATGATAGTGCACAAACACTGCAACATTTGCATGAAATTCATTATAAACTCACTATAAACTCACTATTGAACCTCTTTCAGACATGCTGTGAAGTAATTGCATTGTCAATCTACAGTCACTAGCTGAACTTTTATGGATATTCCTCACACAAGTAATCAAGTAAAAGCAGTTAAAGTAAAGCAGTTGTTAAGAAAAAAAAGATGGTTCCCAGAAGCAGATACTTTGCTTCAGCACAAAATCAACAAACAGCTAGCATGACGTGCAATAATGTTAAATAGCAGGAACCAATACAAATGTCGAGGTTATTCAAATGTTAACTTTGGTATGATTTTGCTGATCAACAGACTAGTAATCATTTGCTTGCCATTACAGATGGCTAAAATAGTCTTGATGAAAAAGAGATTATCTGCAAAAGCATGCATTCTAAAGCTTAATTGTGTCTTTTTGTGCTGTTTGGTGTCCTGCCAACAGTTAACCAAGTGCCATTCAACAGCAAAAGCACTAAGGTGTCAAAAACAGTTTTAAAAAAATAGACTTCACTGGCTGCAAACCAATGATGGAGAGATTTATGTAAACATTATTGAAGGTTCTCTGTGCAGCTCATTCCAAAGGCAAATTATGAAAGCTAGAACATTATCACTTTTCAGAAATGAACAGCAAGGGATATGCTGCCAGCTATATTTTTATGCACTCTATGCATGCAGATCTGCAAAACTGCATTCAACATCTATGTGAGCCTCACAAAGCTACAAAAATGAAAGCAAATGCAAGGAAGGACATGAAGTTGAACTAACATAGGAAGGGATGTAGTGTGAATATTTTTTTGCACTTATCTTTCAGGACATTGTCTATGGCCCTGAACATATCTAGCATCTAAAGAGTAGTTACTTAGCTTTTGTTACAATTATAAGGGATAATCTTGTTGAGTTTATAGGAGGGAAACAAAAGATTTGTAGCAGAAAGCACACAAGTAGTTGTCAAAGTAGGAGTCAGGAAAAAAATCAAATACAAATTAATTTGTAGGTTAATTGGCCTTTGTAAATTGCCCCTAGTATGTAGGGAGTGGATGAGAAAGTGGGATTAAAGTAGAACTAGTGTGAATGGTTGATCGCTATTTTCATGCCATATCTCTAAAATTAAAAACTAAAACTTTTGCCTCACACCTGTTTTTTCATCTCTGGACTTTGTCCAACCATCTGCCTATCAAAAATGCGCCTCACCTTTATCAACCTATTAACTGCCAGACTTTGTCCAGTTCCTCCTCTTTTCCAGCTTTCTACACTGTGGCACAGCAGTAGAGTTGCTGTCTTACAGCGACAGAGACCTGGGATCCATCCTGAATATGGGTGCAGTCTGTACGGAGTTTGTACATTCTGTGACCACGTGGGTTTTTTCCGGTTTCCTCCCACATTCTGGGCCTCCTCCATTGCCAAAGTGAGGCCACATGCAAACTGGAGGAATAGCACCTCATATTATGCTTACAACCCAACAATATGTACACTGAATTCTCCAATTTTAGGTACTACAACCCCCACCCCCCCCCCCCCCCCATCTCTCCCCTATGCTCCACCTGGACTCCTGTCCTACTCCTCTTCCACCTACATTCCTTCCTCTAGCTTCACAATTCACAACTCTTCAATTCTTTGGGAGGCACAATGGTGCAGCACGTAGAGTTGCTGCCTCACAGCACCGGAGACGTGGGTTTGATCCTGACCTTAGCTGCTGTCTGTGAGGAATTTGTATGTTCTTCCTGTGACTGTGTGGGTGTCCTCTGGGTGCTCTGGTTTCGTACGACATCCCAAATATGTGCGGGTTTGTATGTTAATCGGCTTCTGTAAGTTGCCACGAGCGTGTATTTGCGAAAGTGGGATAATGCAGAACTAGTGTTTTGAGTGGTACACAAAAATGCTGGAGAAACTCAGCGGGTGCAGCAGCATCTATGGAGCGAAGGAAATAGGCAAAGTTTCGGGCTAAAACCCTTCTTCAGACTGATAGGGGGTGGGGGGGGGGGCGGGGAGAAGAAAGGAAAAAGGAGGAGGAGGAGCCCGAAGGCTGAGAGAGAGATAGGAAGGGGAGGAGACAACAGGGGCTAACAAAATTGGGAGAATTCAATGTTCATGCCCCCAGGATGCAGACTCTCCAAGCGGAATATGAGGTGCTGTTCCTCCAATTTCCGGTGTTGCTCGCTCTGGCCATGGAGGAGACCCAGGACAGAGAGGTCGGATACGGAATAGGAGGGGGAGTTGAAGTGCTGAGCCACCGGGAGGTCAGGTTGGTTTTTGCGGACCGAGCAGAGGTGTTTGGCGAAACGATCGGCAAGCCTCCGCTTGGTCTCACCGATGTAGATCAGCTGACATCTAGAGCAGCGGATGCAATAGATGAGGTTGGAGGAGATGCAGGTGAACCTCTGTCGCACCTGGAACGACTGCTTGGGTCCTTGAATGGAGTCGAGGGGGGAGGTAAAGCGACAAGTGTAGCATCTCTTGCGGTTGCAAGGGAAAGTGCCTGGGGAGGGGGTAGTACGGGAGGGAAGGGAAGAATTGACAAGGGAGTTACGGAGGGAGCGGTCTTTGCGGAAGGCAGACATGGGGGGAGATGGGAAGATGTGGCGAGTGGTGGGGTCACATTGGAGGTGGCGAAACTGACGGAGGATTACTTGTTGTATGTGACGGCTGGTGGGGTGAAAGGTGAGGACTAGAGGGGACTCTGCCCTTGTTGCGAGTGGGAGGATGGGGAGAGAGAGCAGTGTTGCGGGGTACGGAAGAGACCCTGGTGCGAGCCTCATCTATGGTGGAGGAGGGGAACCCCCGTTCCCTGAAGAATGAGGACATTTCAGATGCCCTGGTGTGGAACGCCTCATCCTGGGAGCAGATGCGGCGTAGACGGAGGAATTGGGAGTAAGGGATGGAGTCCTTACAGGAAGCTGGGTGGGAAGAAGTGTAGTCCATATAGCCATGGGAATCAGTAGGTTTATAGTGAATGTCGGTCAGAAGTCTATCACCTGCGATGGAGATAGTGAGGTCAAGGAATGGTAGGGAAGTGTCGGAAATGGTCCAGGTGTATTTGAGTGCCGGATGGAAGTTGGTGGTGAAGTGGATGAAGTCAGTCAGTTGTGTGTGGGTGCAGGAGGTGGCACCAAAGCAGTCATCGATGTAGCGGAGGTAGAGGTCGGGGATGGGGCCCTGGTACGTAGCGAACAAGGATTGTTCGACGTACCCTACAAAGAGGCAGGCGTAGCTGGGGCCCATGCGTGTGCCCATAGCTACGCCTTGTATTTGGAGGAAATGGGAGGAGTCAAACTAGAAGTTATTGAGGGTGAGGACCAACTCCGCTAGGCGGAGGAGAGTATTAATGGCTGGGTATAGGTTGCTTCTCTGGTCGAGGAAGAACCGGAGGGCTTTTTAGACCATCCTGGTGGGGGATGGAGGTGTAGTGACTGGACGTCCATGGTGAAGATGAGGGGGTGAGGGCCTAGAGAATGGAATGCGCGGAGACAACGGAGAGTGTCTGAGGTGTCTTGAACATAGGTAGGGAGGGATTTAACCAAGGGGGATAGGATGGAGTCAAGGTAGGTGGAAATGAGTTCGGTGGGGCATGAACAGGCAGAGGCAATGGGTCGGCCGGGACAGTCAGGTTTGTGGATTTTGGGGAGAAGGTAAAATCGGGCAGTGCATGGCTGGGGAACGATGAGGTTGGAGGCTCGTTCGGGTAGGGCGTGGGAGTTGATGAAGTCGGTGATGGTGCTAGTTTTTTGGTGGTCAGCTTGGACTCGGTGGGCCACAAGGCCCGTTTCCATTACCCCTTCCCTGCTCCCTGCAATCAGTCCAATGAGGGGTCCCTGCCCAAAATGTCACCTGTCCATGTTCTCCAGTGATGCTGCATGACCCGCTGAGTTACTCCAGCACTTTGTGTCTTTTTTTTCTGGATCTGTAAATGTCCTTCATTTATTTAGTGCATGCCTTTGACTACATCAGTCCTGAAGCCCTGTGGGAGATTCTGGACAATATTTGGCTGGCCTGCAATATTAAGAATAGTCCTCAGTCTTTTCAATTATATAAATACCAACAGATGAAAAATTATTGCATTATTTTCTTGCACTATTTTTTTTATACCTTACTTCTGTTTCTTCTTGAATCCAGCTTACTTAAATTGTATAAAACAATTAAACTAAGTCTAAAAGTGGTCCATGACTAGATTTTTAACCACAATGGTCTAAATTACAACTGGCACATTTCAGCTTTTGCTAATACCAAAGGCGCCTCATATAAAATGTCAGGTACTTTCTCCTGCATTCAGAGCCAGGCTGCTGCACAACACTATGCAAAACAAAGCTCCAATAAACTGACCTAAATGGAATCCCAGTCATCCACACGCAGGTGGTTTCAATAGTTTCCGCTCAAAATATCCTGGCTAGAAATGATGAAAGGAATCCTACAGATGGATTTATTATATGAGAAGCCAGCTGCTTTGCCCAGAGTTGTTACAATGGTAATTATGAAGTTTGCCTTTATTTCCATGCAATCAGGTTTTATAACACTCCTTGTAAATGAAATAAAATCTAACTTAAATATGAAGTTGTTCCATGAATAATATAATTAGGGGTTAAAACTATGTACTATAATGTTATCAATAAAAGCACAGACACTAAAAATAAATATGAATAAAACAATTACATTTAATATAGTTGTTTTTAAGTAGATATGTGCCAACGCACGATGTGTAAATTTAATTGATTTCAGTGTTGAAGTGCTTCAGAATATACAATACTTCTTTCTTTTAAATCCATGTAAAAATATATAGATTATTTTTATTTCTAAATCTTGACAATATGGATATAGGTGACCATGGGAAATGTACTGAATTTTGAGATTGAGGCCAACCATTTTTAGGACTGCCCTTGCCCCTTGTTAATACTCCAGAAAAATAAATTGAACAGAGAACTAAAGTTGCTTGAATTGAAAAGGAAGATCCAATGGGACAATTGGTATTCAAGAGTTAAAATCATTTAAACCAAAATGTTGCATAAACAATCTTGATTCTAGCCAGAATTACACATGGTGGTAATTTTTTAATTGATAACTTGTATCCTTGCCTAAAATCGGTGGATCAAATTTCTGAGTAGCATGATTTGAGCTTCTCTTCGTTCAAGATTACGTGTTGGCATACCAGGCAGTGACAGAGTTTGAAAATCGTACAGGAAAATGTACAGCATCATCAAAGTCTGCCATATTGTCAATAGATGTATACTGTATTAGATAGCTGGAAAACTTTAAAATGAGATCTTTATTCATCATTTTCTTTGGTGCTAAAGTTGTTCTTTAATGTAACTATTGATAATTCAAATAGTATTAAGTGACTTTTGGGAAAACAAAAACTTGCGTCAGATCATGAGGTGAAGCAACAATTCAGCCCAGGTTTCTTATCAAAATTATTCCTGTTGAGTCTTCATGTTTAATTTCCTCATTTCCTGATTTGAGTAAATCCAAAGCAAACTCTTACAGGTGGATTGCATGTTAAATGTGCTTGCATATTGGTTTCCAAATATATGATGCTTTAATACAGACTTTCAATTCATCTTCTTTAGTAAATTGTGGAATTACTGGGAGCATTTGACAAAAATAACCATCCAGCACTTAAGTAATACTTCCCATTAATTTATTATTGTGTCTAAGATCTTGCAACATTCAGTTAAATATTCATAGATCCATAGAGCTATACAGTGTAGAAACAGGCCTTACGCATAACAAGTCTATGCTGACCACAGTGGCTATCAGAGTGAGCCACATTTGTCTCTGGCTCAAATCTCTGTCACCCTTTTCTATTCATGCCCAAATCTCTTTGAAACTTCCTGTACATGATTGATGTTACTGTCTTATGTTTCGATCCGTGGTCAGTCCATAGACAGATCAACATCTGCAACCAGTTTAAATTGGCATCGGGACCATAAGAAGTTATGCTCTTCGGCAACTGACCTATCTTCCATCCTTTTACCATCAGGTCTGAATACATGGAGATGCTGGGGATGTGGTTCTGAGAGGTAAGGCCTGCAACAAAAATTGGCTAGAGCAGATTGCCCACTCAATCACCCAGAAAAATGTGGTCATCAGATGCCAGTCCATCACGATGCACAGGTCCACTGACAAAGTGGGCAAAAGTGTACCCAATGTCACCCTCATCCTGATGGACACCTTCATTTCATATGTGGCAGCTGAGGTCGTACCTGTCCCCAGTGTTGATAAGGATGGGCCTGGCATTGATGACGTGCAATGTGTCTGTCAGCTGGACATTGCTGCACAACCTGTCCTTTGTGGAAAAGTTCTTCCAGACCAACATCTTTGACCATGACCATCAGGCAGTGGTCAGCATGGAACATTCTGCAGGCACTGCAGGTCAAGGACTCGATGGATCCTGTGGCATGTTTCCCTGAGCAGACTGCCCAGCTTGTGTGGCCAAATGTCACATTGCCAGTATTCATTAACAAGCACCAAGATCTCACTTAGATAGCAGTGAGAGGGGCCCTCCCAGTCAGATCCTTCCTGTACATTACTTACTGCCAATGCATGCTCCCCTCGGATGGCTGCTATGAAGAGGAGGTAGTTGCCGTTTTTCGCAGGGTGTAGATTTGGAAAGAGAGCCTGGAGAATGATGCAAGGGTCTTTTTCACGAATGAGCTACCATAGGAAGTGGTAGAGGTAGGTTCAGTTACAATATTTAAAAGACATTTAGACAGGCACATAAATAGGAAACGTTCAGAGGGAAATGGGCCAAACAATGGAGGTAACTTGGTCAGCACAAGGAATTGGGCTGAAGAGCCTGGTTCTGTGCTGTATAATTCTATGACTCTATGAAGAAGAGTCTTGACCCGAAATGTCACCCATTCCTTCTCTCCAGAGATGCTGCCTGTCCTGCTGAGTTACTCCAGCATTTTGTGTCTACCCTCTATGACTAACTGTGTAGACAGTCAAACTCTCCCATTTTAAACTGGGAGAGCAAAAATTCTTCACCCTTTAACTTCACAATATTTCTCCATACCCAGATCAGCTGAAATACTAATTTATCGTTTTTCCATTTCTTGTAATTACCTGTATTTTGAAATTATGTCATAAATCCAGCAGATGGCAGTATACATCCACTACAGTATTGTATAAAGGAGTGAATTTAATTCCAGTCATAGAGCTGTAAAGCATGGAAACGACCTTCGGCCTACCTTGCCAAGTTGGCATCCATTTGCTGCCTTTGGCCCATAACCCTCTAAAGCCTTCCTATCCATGTATCTGTCCAAATATCTTTTAAAAGTTGAAATTGTATCCAATTGTATCCAAATAAGTACTCCTGTTTGAGTACTGTTGAGGGGGACAGCCTTCCTGCGGGTAGCAACAGCGGCCGGGCCTCCGGCACAGAGACCAGCCCTATTGCTCAGAAGGGTAGGGAAAAGAAGAGGAGGGCAATAGTAATAGGGGACTCTATGGTTAGGGGGTCGGATAGGCGATTCTGTGGACGCAGTCAGGAGACCCGGATGGTAGTTTGCCTCCCCGGTGCCAGGGTCAGGGATGTGTCTGAACGCGTCCAAGATATCCTGAAATCGGAGGGAGAGGAGCCTGAGGTTGTGGTACATATAGGTACCAATGACATAGGTAGAAAAAGAGAAGAGGTCTTGAAAGGAGAATTTAGGGAGTTGGGAGGAGAGTTAAGGAGAAGGACTACAAAGGTAACAATCTCAGGATTACTACCTGTGCAACGCGACGGTGAGAGTAGGAATGGAGTGAGGTGGAGGATAAATGCGTGGCTGAGGAACTGGTGCAGCGGGCAGGGATTCAAATTTCTGGATCATTGGGACCTCTTTTGGAGAAGGTGTGACCTGTACAGAAAGGACGGGTTGCACTTGAACCCGAGGGGGACCAATATCCTGGCGGGGAGATTTGCAAAGGCTACTGGGGAGACTTTAAACTAGAACGGTTGGGGGGAGGGACTCAAATAGAGAAAGCTAGTGGAAAATGTGGGAGGCAGGAGGCAGAGAAGGGAAGCACTCGGACCCAAAATGTAGGGGAGAAAGAAGAAAAAGATAATAAACAGAGAATAAGTGGTGGTGGGTTTCTTAAATGTGTATATTTTAATGCTAGGAGCATTGTAAGAAAGGTGGATGAGCTTAGAGCCTGGATTGACACCTGGAAGTATGATGTTGTGGCGATCAGTGAAACATGGTTGCAGGAGGGCTGTGATTGGCAAATAAATATTCCAGGATTTCGTTGCTTCAGGGGTGATAGAATTGGAGGGGCAAGAGGTGGGGGTGTTGCATTGCTTGTCAAGGAAGATATTACAGCAGTGCTTTGGCAGGATAGATTAGAGGGCTCGTCTAGGAAGGCTATTTGGGTGGAACTGAGAAATGGGAAAGGTGTAGCAACACTTATAGGGGTGTATTATAGACCGCCAAATGGGGAGCGAGAATTGGAAGAGCAAATATGTAAGGAGATAGCAGATATTAGTAGTAAGCACAAGGTAGTGATTGTGGGAGATTTCAATTTTCCACACATAGACTGGGAAACACATTCTGTAAAAGGGCTGGATGGTTTGGAGTTTGTAAAATGTGTGCAAGATAGTTTTTTGCAGCAATACATAGAGGTACCTACTAGAGAAGGGGCAGTGCTGGACCTCCTGTTAGGAAATGAGACAGGGCAGGTGGCGGAGGTATGCGTCGGGGAGCACTTCGGGTCCAGTGATCACAATACCATTAGTTTCAATATAATTATGGAGAGGGTCAGAACTGGACCTAGGGTTGAGATTTTTGTTTGGAGAAAGGCTAACTTTGAGGAGATGCGAAAGGATTTAAAAGGAGTGAATTGGGACATGTTGTTTTATGGGAAGGGTGTAGAAGAAAAATGGAGGACATTTAAGGGTGACATTTTAAGAGTACAGAATCTTTATGTCCCTGTTCGGTTGAAAGGAAATAGTAAAAAATGGAAAGAGCCATGGTTTTCAAGGGAAATTGGACACTTAGTTCGGAAAAAGAGAGAGATCTACAATAATTATAGGCAGCATGGAGTAAATGAGGTGCTTGAGGAGTATAAAGAATGTAAAAAGAATATTAAGAAAGAAATTAGAAAAGCTAAAAGAAGATATGAGGTTGCTTTGGCAAGTAAGGTGAAAGTAAATCCAAAGGGTTTCGACAGCTATATTAATAGCAAAAGGATAACAAGGAATAAAATTGGTCCATTAGAGAGTCAGAGTGGACAGCTATCTGCAGAGCCAAAAGAGATGGGGGAGATATTGAACAATTTCTTTTCTTCGGTATTCACGAAGGAGAAGGATATGGAATTATGTGAGGTAAGGGAAACAAGCAGAGTAGCAATGGAAACTGTGAGATTCAAAGAAGAGGAGGTGCGGACACTTTTGAAAAATATGAAAACGGATAAGTCTCCAGGTCCTGACAGGATATTCCCTAGGACATTGAGGGAAGTTAGTGTAGAAATAGCAGGGGCTATGACAGAAATATTCCAAATGTCATTAGAAACGGGAATAGTGCCAGAGGATTGGCGTACTGTGCATGTTGTTCCGTTGTTTAAAAAGGGTTCGAAGAGTAAACCTAGCAATTATAGACCTGTTAGTTTGACGTCAGTGGTGGGCAAATTAATGGAAAGGATACTTAAAGATAATATATATAAGCATCTGGATAAGCAGGGTCTGATTAGGAACAGTCAACATGGATTTGTGCTTGGAAGGTCATGCTTGACTAATCTTCTTGAATTTTTCGAAGAGGTTACTAGGGAAATTGATGAGGGTAAAGCAGTGGATGTTGTCTATATGGACTTCAGTAAGGCCTTTGACAAGGTTCCTCATGGAAGGTTGGTTAAGAAGATTCAATTGTTGGGTATTAATGGTGGAGTAGCAAGATGGATGATGGTGTGGAAAATTGGATTAGTAAGTATGCAGATGATACGAAGATAGGTGGTGTTGTGGATAATGAAGTAGATTTTCAAAGTCTACAGAGAGATTTAGGCCATTTGGAAGAGTGGGCTGAAAGATGGCAGATGGAGTTTAACGCTGACAAATGTGAGGTGCTACATCTCGGCAGGACAAATCAAAATAGGACGTACACGGTAAATGGTAGCGAATTGAGGAATGCAGTTGAACAGAGGGATCTAGGAATAACTGTGCATAGTTCCCTGAAGGTGGAATCTCATGTAGATAGGGTGGTAAAGAATGCTTTTGGTGTGCTGGCCTTTATAAATCAGAGCATTGAATATAGAAGTTGGGATGTAATGTTAAAATTGTACAAGGCATTGGTGAGGCCAAATTCTAGCCAATTTTGGTCGCCTAATTATAGGAAGGATATCAACAAAATAGAGAGAGTACAGAGGAGATTTACTAGAATGTTGCCTGGGTTTCAGCAACTAAGTTACAGAGAAAGGTTGAACAAGTTAGGTCTTTATTCTTTGGAGCGCAGAAGGTTAAGAGGGGACTTGATAGAGGTCTTTAAAATTATGAGCGGGTTAGACAGAGTGGACGTGGATAAGCTTTTCCCATTGAGAGTAGGGAAGATTTAAACAAGGGGACATGACTTGAGAATTAAGGGACAGAAGTTTAGGGGGAACATTAGGGGGAACTTCTTTACTCAGAGAGTGGTAGCTGTGTGGAATGAGCTTCCAGTGGAAGTGGTGGAGGCAGGTTCGATGTTATCCTTTAAAAATAGATTGGATGGGTATATGGACGGGAAAGGAATGGAGGGTTATGGTCTGAGTGCAGGTAGATGGGACTAGGGGGAAGTATTTATTTTTAATTAAAAAAAAAAAATTAAAAAAATAAAATTAAAAAAAATGTTCGGCACAGACTTGAAGGGCCGAGATGGCCTGTTTCCGTGCTGTTATGGTTATATGGTTATATGGTTATTTCTATGACTTCCTCTGGCAGTTCAGATACAGACTACCCACAGGGTGAAAAGGGTGCCGCTGAAGTCCCTTTTAAATCTCTTCCCTCTCATCTTAAGCCTATGCCCTTAGTTTTTGAATCCTCGATCCTGGGAAAAAGTCTGTGAGCGTTCACTTTATCCATACATCTCATGATCTTGTCACTCCTCCAACTAATGAAGAAAAAAATCCCAGCATAACCAAACTCTCCCTTAACTCAAGCCTGCAAGCCCCGATAGCATCCTGGTGAATTTGTATGCTGGTTTGTAGATTAATTGGCCTCTGTAACATGCCCCCAGTGTGTAGCGAGTGGATACGAAAGTGGGATAACAAAGAATTAGCATGAACAGGTGATCAATTCTGTTAGTTTATTTTTAGTTTAGTTTATTGTTACATGTACCAAGGTACAGTGAAAATCTCTACTGCACTCTTTCCAACTTAATGACATCCTTCCTGTATCTAGTTGACCAGAACTTCGCATGATATCCGAAACATCTTCATCACATTGTCCATCTGACTTGTCGGTGGGAACCATGCACCTATACTCCAGATCTCTCTCTTCTGCAGCACTCCCCAGGGTTCTGCCATTTACTGTGCAAGTCCTGTCCTGGTTTAACATACCAAAGTGCAACACCTAATATTTGTCTCAGAATTAAATTCCATTTGCCATTGTTTGGCCCTTCTCCTCAACTAATCTAGATCTGTTGTAAACTTAGATATCTTTCCCCATTATCCACTAAACCACCAATTTTGGTGTCATCTGCAGATTTACTAAGAATGTTAACTGCTTGTCATCCATGCAGTTAACATAATGCAGACAACAAACAGTGGACCCAGTACTGATCTCTGCGCACTCCATGGGTCTTAGGCCTCGAATCACAAAGACAACCCTCCACAACTTGGGTGGTGCAAGGGCACAGCTTGTAACGCTGCCGTCTCATAGAACCAGAGCTAGGGTGCTGTCTGAGTGAAGTTTGTACATTCACCCTATGACCACATGGGTTTCCTCATGTGCTCTGGTTTCCTCGCACATCCCAAAGAAATGCTGGTTTGTAAGTTAATTGGCCTCTGTAAATTTGCCCCGTGTTTAGCGAGTGGATACGAAAGCGGGATAACAAAGTACTAGCATGAACAGGTGATCAATCGTCTGTTAGTTTAGTTTAGTTTAGTTTATTGTTACATGTACCGAGGTACAGTGAAAAGCTTTTTTGTTGCATGCAATCCAGTCAGCAGAAAAGCTATACAACTGCAGTGTGCAGATACAGGATTAAGGGAAATGCTGCTGTTGGAGTAGAAGTTTAAAAGAGTGGAGTGATTGTAATGAATGATTGCAGATCCACTTCTAGGTCCACCACGCAGAGAATCACCTGTTTTGGGCACCATCTTGTCTTGACTGTTGACGGGGACTCGGTGGGTCGAAGGACTTGTTTCCATGCTGTATCTCTAAACTAAACTAAACTACTTTTTGACTCCTTCCTCCAAGTCATTTTTTAATCTAATCCTAGCTCACCTTGGATTCTTTGTGCTCTAAGCTTCCAGAGTGGCCTACCATGAGAACGTTGTCAAAGGTCTTACTAAATTCTAGTTAGGCAACGTAAGCTCCCCTCTCCTCATCAATCCTCTTGGTGACCTCTTCAGAAAATTTCAATATATTAGTGAGACATGATTTCCCACTCACAAGGTCGTGTCACATAGTCAGTCCATTCCTATCCAAATGCAGGTAGATCCTGGCCCTAAGAGTCCCCTCCAGCAACTTTCTCTCCACTGATGTCAGCCGGCTTGTCCTTGCTGCCCTTCTCAAATAACAGTACAACATTGACCACCCTCCAGTATTCTGGAACTTAACCTATTTCTATGAAATTGCACCATCATAAAACACCCAAGTACACAAACCCAAAATAAAATTAAACTGAAAATACGCCCTAAATCTACAATATGAAATACAAAATGTAAGTGTATTCATTTTGTCCAATATGCCAACCTTTCACAAAATATTAATACTTCAAATTAAAACATAAAGCACACTTGCTGTACTTTTGAGTCTGGAAGTAAAATTGCATCACTGCAAGATAATATTACATATTATATCTAACTTTCTATCCTATGCCAGAAATATTTTGAAGTTACCAATGTCAGACCTGCTTCCACTAGAGGGAGTAAAGTACTTGTTGAAACCAAAGCAGAGAATTGACAGATGCAATAGTTGAGTTGCGGAGAACCCAATGGGACGATCTGCATCTCTGGAGGGAATTGGATAGTCGCCTTTTTGGGTTAAGACCCTTAATCTTGACTGAAAGAGTAACTAGTACACTAAAATGAGCATGAAGGGGTGGGGTAAGATGCCTTATTGGCTGTCGCTTCACCGTGGTTGGTCCACGACAAGCCATTCATAATATTAATGCCATGGAATTTGAAGTTCGGAACCATTTCTGCTTCAGTATCATTGCTGTAGATTGGGGCATGTACTCCACCAAGCTTTCTGAAGTTGATGACTAACACGTTTATCTTACTGGCATTGAGGGAGAGGTGTTACATTAGACCTACTGTAGTTGATAAGTAGGTCTAATGTAATATCCTTTCTGTCTAGGTGTTCCAGAGGTGAGTTTATGTCCAGGGAAATGCTGTTGCTGTGGGCCTGTTAAAACAGGAAGCAAACTGCAAAGGATCCAGTCTGATGGGAAGCTGGATTTCAGGACAGGATAAGATATTATGCCTTGAACAATTGGCCAAGTGGGCTGAGGAATGGTTAATGGAATTTAATGCAGAAAAATGTGAGGTGTTGCATTTTGGGAAGTCTAATATGGCAGGACCTACACAGTGAATAGGAGGGCTTGGGGTAGTGTTGCAGAGTAGAGGGATCTAGGAGTGCAGGTGCATAGTTCTCTGAAGGTGGAGTCGCAGGTAGATCAGGTGGTCAAAAAGGCTTTTGGCACATTGGCCTTCACCAGCCTGAGTATTGAGTAAAAAAGTTGGGAGGTCATGTTGTAGTTGTATACAATGTTATTGGGGCCATATTTAGAATATTGTGTTCAGTTCTGGGAACCATGTTAAAGGAACGATGTTGTCAAGCTGAAAAGGGTACAGAGAAGATTTACGAGGATGTTGCCAGAACTAGAGGGTCTGAACTATAGGCAGAGGTTGAGTAGGCTGGGACTCTATTCCTTGGAGCGCAGGAAGATGAGTGATTTTATGGATGTGTATACGATCATGAGAGGAATAGATCGGATAGACGCACAGATTCTCTTGCCCAGAGTAGGTGAATCGAGCACCAGAGGACATAGGTTTAAGGCAAAGGGGAAAAGATTTAATAGGAATCTGAGGGGTAACTTTTTCACACAATGGGTGGTGGATGTATGGAACAAGCTGCCAGAGGGGGTAGTTGAGGCAGGGGCTATCCCAACATTTAAGAAGCAGTTAGACAGGTTCTGTACATGGATGGGACCGGTTTGGAGGGATATGGACCAAATGCTGGCAGGTGGGACTAGTGTAGCTGGGACATGTTGGCCCCTATAGGCAAGTTGGGCCAAAGGGCCTGTTTCCATACTGTATCACTCTATGACTCGCTAAGCAATCTAATCTTCTTCTTATCGAGTCCACATGCAAGATTAGAAGTTTTTCAGCCAGAACTGAACACACTTCTCAGCATCTGCATACAATGGTGTCTGTCTTGTGCTTCTTGTGCGTGGTGGTGGAAAGATTGGTGAAAACAGGGCCGCGACGTGAACGCTCTTTCCGTGACCCCGGCAATCTAATGAGCCACAAGAAAAATAAACGTGCAGGACAGGTTGAATATATGGGGACAGTAACAGAGTTAACTTCCACTGAAACACCAGTCACCTGGCCAGCTCATTTCCCAATGCAAGGTCCAATATGGTCCCTTCTTGAGTAGGACTAACCACGTACGGTTTCAGGAATGTGTAGGAAAGAACTGCAAATATTGGTTTAAACCGAAGATAGACACAAAAAGTTGGAGTAACTCAGCAGGTCAGACAGCATCCCTGGAGAAAAGGAATAGGTGACGTTTCGGGTCGAGATCCTTCTTCAGACTCAAAGGGTCTTGAAGGGACTTCAGGATCTGAAGAAGGGTCTTGACCCGAAATGTCACCGATTCCTTTTCTTCAGAGCTGCTGTGTGACCCACCGAATTATTCCACATTATTTCTGTCTATCTACTGTTTCAGAAAACCCTCTTGGATACCTCAAATACAGTGCCCTCCATAATGTTTGGGACAAAGACCCATCATTTATTTATTTGCCTCTGTACTCCACAATTTGAGATTTGTGATAGAAAAAAATCACATATGGTTAAAGTGCACATTGTCAGATTTTAATAAAGGCCTAAATGGCGTCAAATTAATAAATTTCTAAATGGCGTCAAGTTGGGAAAAGGGGAAGTACAACGGGATCTGGGGGTCCTTGTTCATCAGTTTATGAAAGTAAGCATGCAGGTACAGCAGGCAGTGAAGAAAGCGACTGGCATGTTGGCCTTTATAACAAGAGGAGTCGAGTATAGGAGCAAAGAGGTCCTTCTGCAGTTGTACAGAGCCCTAGTGAGACCACACCTGGAGTATTGTGTACGGTTTTGGTCCCCTAATTTGAGGAAGGACATTCTTGCTATTGAGGGAGTGCAGCGTAGGTTTACAAGGTTAATTCCCGGGATGGCGGGACTGTCATATGCTGAGAGAATGGAGCGGCTGGGCTTGTACACCCTGGAGCTTAGAAGGATGAGAGGGGATCTTATTGAAACATATAAGATTGGTAAGGGTTTGGACACGCTAGAGGCAGGAAACATGTTCCCGATGTTGGGGGAGTCCAGAACCAGGGGCCACAGTTTAAGAATAAAGGGTAAGCCATTTAGAACGGAGACGAGGAAACACTTTTTCTCACAGAGAGTTGTGAGTCTGTGGAATTCTCTGCCTCAGAGGGTGGTGGAGGCAGGTTCTCTGGATGCTTTCAAGAGAGAGCTAGATAGGGGATCTTAAAGATAGCGGAGTCAGGGAATATGGGGAGAAGGCAGGAACGGGGTACTGATTGGGGATGATCAGCCATGATCACATTGAATGGCGGTGCTGGCTCGAAGGGCCGGATGGCCTACTCCTGCGCCTATTATCTATTGTCTATTGCCATTTTTATACATTTTGGTTTCACCATGTAGAAATTACAGCACTGTTTATACATAGTCCCCCCATTTCAGGACACCATAATGTTTGGGACCCGGCAATGTCATGTAAATGAAAGTAGCCATGTTTAGTATTTCGTTGCATATGCTTTGCATGTAATGACTGCTTGCGATTCTGCGATTCATGGACATCACCAGTTGCTGGGTGTCTTCTCTGGTGATGCTCTGCCAGGCCTGTATTGCAGCCATCTTTAGCTTATGCTTGTTTTGGGGGCTAGTCCCCTTCAGTTTTCTCTTAAGCATATAAAAGGCATGCTCAATTGGGTTCAGACCAGGTGATTAACATGGCCACTCAAGAATTTAGCATTTTTTAGCTTTGAAAAACGTTGTTGCTTTAGCAGTATGTTTGGGATCATTGTCTTACTGTAGAATGAACCGCCGGCCAATGAGTTTTGAGGCATTTGTTTGAACTTGAGCAGATAGGATGTGTCTATACACTTCAGAATTCCTTATGCTACTACCATCAGCAGTTGAGTCATCAATGACGATAAGTGAGCCAGTACCTTCAGCATCCATACATACCCAGGCCATAACACCCCCACCACTGTGTTTCACAGATGAGGTGGTATGCTTTGGATATTGGGCAGTTCCTTCTCTCCTCCATACTTTGCTCTTGCCATCACTCTGATATGTTAATCTTCATCTCATCTATCCACAAGACCTTTTTCCAGAACTGTGGTTGCTCTTTTAAGTACTTCTTGGCAAACTGTAACCCGGCCATCCTATTTTTGCGGCTAACCAGTGGTTTGCATCTTGCAGGGTAGCCTCTGTATTTCTGTTCATGAAGTCTTCGGCAAATCCACACCTGTGTCCTGAAGAGTGTTTCTTATTTGTCGAACAGCTGTTTGGGGATTTTTTCTTTATTATAGAGAATTCTTCTGTCATCAGCTGAGGGGGTCTTCCTTGGCCTGCCAGTCCCTTTGCTATTCGTAAGCTCACCAATGCTCTCTTTCTTCTTAATGATGTTCCAAACAGTTGATTTTGGTAAGCCTAAGGTTTGGCTGATGTCTCCATCAGTTTTATTTGTGTTTCTCAGTCTCATAATGGCTTTGTTGACTTTCATTCGCACATCTTTGGTCCTCATGTTGATAAACAGCAATAAAAGTTTCCAAAGGTGATGGAAAGTCTGGAGGAAAGACTAGGTGCTGAGAGCTCTCATATACCTGCATTAAGCAGGCAATTAAACACGCCTGAGCAATTACAAACACCTGCGAAGCCATGTGTCCCAAACATTATGGTGCCCTGAAATGGGGGGACTATGTATAAACACTGCTGTAATTTCTACATGGTAAAAAAAATGTATAAAAATTGCCTTTATTAAAATCTGACAATGTGCACTTTAACCACATGTGATTTGTTCTATTACAAATCATAAATTGTGGAGTATAGAGGCAAATAAATAAATGATGGGTCTTCGTCCCAAACATTATGGAGGGCACTGTAAATTCTGCCCTGTCTAAGCCTTTTGCACTAAGTCCCAGTCAATACTGGGGAAGTTAAACTCGCCCACTATGACGACACTATTGCTTTGCATCTTTTCTTACTCTTTCACATATTTGTTCCATATCTGTGGAGTACAAAGTGGTCACCCATTCTGGGTTTAGTTTCCTCAATGTAGAGGAACCCACATTGTGACCACCAAATGCAGTTAATCCACTGTGCTTCCTCTGGGCACCTTTCTTCTTAGGCCCCCTTCGGTCATGGCTGGCCTTGGATGTCTCCAGGGTGCTATTCCCTATATGGAGGACGCCTGTGCGTAACTTTGTTTAACGTGGGGAGACTGGTGCACAGACAGTCACCCCATGGTCCGTGACAGATCTGGGTCAGGATCCAGTAGCATGGAGTCCAAGACGACTGGAGACCCTTTTCTGCTAAAGACCATCCGCCTTCCCAGCCGTTGTGACGCTCCATTAAGATCAGCCATCGCCCTCCACCTGTTCCACCATTGAGGTCTTGTTTTGATTGCTCTTTGTCAGAGACCTCCCCCTCGACCTTACCGCCATGGGTGGCCCTACCAGGAGCATACATAGATACATAGAAAATAGGTGCAGGAGTAGGCCATTCGGCCCTTCGAGCCTGCACCGCCATTCAATATGATCATGGCTGATCATCCAACTCAGTATCCCGTACCTGCCTTCTCTCCATACCCCCTGATCCCATTAGCCACAAGGGCCACATCTAACTCCCTCTTAAATATAGCCAATGAACTGGCCTCAACTACCCTCTGTGGCAGAGAGTTCCAGAGATTCACCACTCTCTGTGTGAAAAAGTTTTTCCTCATCTCGGTCTTAAAGGATTTCCCCCTTATCCTTAAGCTGTGACCCCTTGTCCTGGACTTCCCCAACATCGGGAACAATCTTCCTGCATCTAGCCTGTCCAACCCCATAAGAATTTTGTACGTTTCTATAAGATCTCCTCTCAATCTCCTAAATTCTAGCGAGTATAAGCCAAGTCTATCCAGTCTTTCTTCATATGAAAGTCCTGACATCCCAGGAATCAATCTGGTGAACTTCTCTGCACTCCCTCTATGGCTATAATGTCCTTCCTCAGATTTGGAGACCAAACTGTACGCAATACTCCAGGTGTGGTCTCACCAAGACCCTGTACAACTGCAGTAGAACCTCCCTGCTCCTATACTCAAATCCTTTTGCTATGAAAGCTAACATACCATTCGCTTTCTTCACTGCCTGCTGCACCTGCATGCCTACTTTCAATGACTGGTGTACCATGACACCCAGGTCTCGCTGCATCTCCCCATTTCCTAATCGGCCACCATTTAGATAATAGTCTGCTTTCCTGTTTTTGCCACCAAAGTGGATAACCTCACATTTATCCACATTATACTGCATCTGCCAAACATTTGCCCACTCACCCAGCCTATCCAAGTCACCTTGCAGTCTCCTAGCATCCTCCTCACAGCTAACACTGCCCCCCAGCTTAGTGTCATCCGCAAACTTGGAGATGTTGCCTTCAATTCCCTCATCCAGTTCATTAATATAAATTGTAAATAGCTGGGGTCCCAGCACTGAGCCTTGTGGTACCCCACTAGTCACTGCCTGCCATTGTGAAAAGGACCCGTTTACTCCTACTCTTTGCTTCCTGTTTGCCAGCCAGTTCTCTATCCACATCAATACTGAACCCCCAATACCGTGTGCTTTAAGTTTGTATACTAATCTCTTATGTGGTACCTTGTCGAAAGCCTTCTGAAAGTCCAGATACAACACATCCACTGGTTCTCCCCTATCCACTCTACTAGTTACATCCTCGAAAAATTCTATAAGATTCGTCAGACATGATTTACCTTTCGTAAATCCATGCTGACTTTGTCCAATGATTTCACCACTTTCCAAATGTGCTGCTATCCCATCTTTAATAAGTGACTCTAGCAGTTTCCCCACTACCGATGTTAGACTAACTGGTCTGTAATTCCCCGTTTTCTCTCTCCCTCCCTTCTTAAAAAGTGGGGTTACGTTTGCTACCCTCCAATCCTCAGGAACTACTCCAGAATCTAAAGAGTTTTGAAAAATTATCACTAATGCATCCACTATTTCTGGAGCTACTTCCTTAAGTACTCTGGGATGCAGCCTATCTGGCCCTGGTGATTTATCGGCCTTTAATCCATTCAATTTACCCAACACCACTTCCCGACTAACCTGGATTTCACTCAGTTCCTCCATCTCCTTTGACCCGCGGCCCCCTGCTATTTCCGGCAGATTATTTATGTCTTCCTTAGTGAAGACGGAACCAAAGTAGTTATTCAATTGGTCCGCCATATCCTTGTTCCCCATGATCAATTCACCTGTTTCTGACTGCAAGGGACCTACATTTGTTTTAACTAATCTCTTTCTCTTCACATATCTAAAAAAACTTTTGCAGTCAGTTTTTATGTTCCCTGCCACTTTCCTTTCATAATCTATTTTCCCTTTCCTAATTAAGCCCTTTGTCCTCCTCTGCTGGTCTATGAATTTCTCCCAGTCCTCTGGTATGCTGCTTTTTCTGGCTAATTTGTACGCATCATCTTTTGCTTTGATACTATCCCTGATTTCCCTTGTTATCCACGGATGCACTACCTTCCCTGATTCATTCTTTTGCCAAACTGGGATGAACAATTTTTGTAGTTCATCCATGCAGTCTTTAAATGCCTTCCATTGCATATCCACCGTCAACCCTTTTAGAACTAATTGCCAGTCAATCTTGGCCAATTCACGTCTCATACCCTCAAAGTTACCTTTCTTTAAGTTCAGAACCGTTGTTTCTGAATTAACAATGTCACTCTCCATCCTAATGAAGAACTCAACCATATTATGGTCACTCTTGCCCAAGGGGGCACGCACAACAAGACTGCTAACTAACCCTTCCTCATTACTCAAGAAGGCATCGCTCTCAGGATCTCAGGTCCACACACGCTTCTCCACCACGACAAGGTGACAATCCAAGAAGTATCTTTAGTTTAGTTTAATAGAAAGATTAAACGAAAACTTACCGTTTGAAGTTTGATCTTTAGTTAATGAGAAGTTGAAGTGAGGGATTACGTGAAGAGCCCACCAGCCCGCATGCGCGTCAATCTTCAGAGAAACTGTATGAAACCACAAATCACTTGCACAAACTTAAACTATAGAAAGATTAATAACCGTTGAGTTACCGAATGATCTTTATGAGATTCAGGGTTATGAGTGGAGGGCACGTAATGCCTCACTTCAACATCTCATAAAATAAAGATCAAACTTCAAACGGTAAGTTTTCGTTTAATCTTTCTATTTTATTTCGAAGTCACGTGAGTGACTACGTGAAGCCTTCAAAGCTCTGTGGTTTCATGCAGTAACCCAATCTGTGTGTAACACTTAAACAGATAAACCATAAATGGTAGAAAAGATATGGGTTATTAACAACATGATGCTAACTTGCATACATGGCCATTGCCCTTAATCGGACCACAGTCCCAATTGGCTTTGAGTTAGACAATAACTCATGCAACACTGTTCAGAATTCTATCTGCAATCATCCAGGCATATTCAACCAAATTTTATAACTTCTGAAAGCGCACTATGTAAGCCTCCTGCTGTTGCCAGAAGATCAAATGGGAATATCCATTCTATTGACTGCTAATGAGCCACCAGCAATCTCTTGAGAAAACAGTTAAATAACAATGAAGAAACTATCCTTCATCTCATAGGTACTAGCAAGCTCAGTGTACCTGTATACATAATAACACCCCCAATCTCCTATCTGGTGGATATGCTGTCAACTCCAAATTGTACCCAACCATGCCCATTTTGCGTTATGAGATCTTTCCCATAACAAGCTACCCTCATGTCAGTTATGACCCAGAGACCGAGCCAGAGATTGAGTAAAGACTGTGTTCTTTGTGCTGAAATCAGTTGCTAAAAGCATAATCAACTTAAAGATACTGCTCCCATTAGGAATACAGTAGATGAATATCTGCATAATAATTTACTGATATACATCCCACACTACTATGAGTCTAGGCTTTTAGAGCGGTCATATAAAAGACACCTTGCATAACGTTAGTCAACAGTGGGTGAATAACCAATCATTTATTGTCCCACTTATGGTACTATAGAGAATGAGAAAGCAGCACAAGCAGTGTTAATTGTGCTATAACATAATCGCATCTCTAAGCCCAAACTGAAAGAAAACAAACCTCTGCTACTTCTGTTTAAAGTAGCTCACATGTCTTCTTCACAAACTTCCCATACAATCGTGCAAAGCTAGCTGCACGAGAAATAGGCTGAACGAGCCATCACTCGTGACTTCGAGTAAATAGGAGCTCCTTTCAGCCGCCATTACCATGGACACCCTGAATGAGTAGGCAAAATTGGCACTATTAAGTTTCATGTTGCCTCATCCTTAATATCGTAAGACTGATAAAACCCCTGAGTCTTATCAGCTACAAATGTTGCATGTCGTTTATAAACTCCATGACACAATGCCCTTTTGATCTGAGTAGGGCAGCATTAGCTTTAGAATCTTTGTAAATAGCCTAGGCCTGAAGACAACCCCTAGGTGGAGCCTAAACTTTCCACCACTGGCTTTATCATCAAAAACACCAGATATATCTGTGCCTCTCGTGTATAGATATGGCAAAGTATGCATCTTCAAGATCGATTGAGGCCCTAATCCTCTGAATCAGCTAAATTGCTGAAAGACATTTATCCATCTTAAACTGGGTAACCAAACACATGATTAGACTAGCCAAATCCTAACCTGATTTGTCATGCTCCACTTTTCTGCAACCTTGAGACATATCAGAAATATACCCCTCTTTTTTTTGGGCAGACTACTCATCCTTTGTGAGACGTCTCTGTTTCCACTTGGATAACCATCGTTTCCTCTATAGACCGTACGGACGGAAATATTTGGCTTCTCTTGCCGCGGAAGATGCATTTATCTATTTATTTCGCTCATAACATATAATCAAATCCTTATGACTAGAGCTGAAACACAACATCCACTTGATGTGGGAATACGCGTTCCCTGTCAACTCTTGACTGTCATAGTCACCACGAATCCTCAGCCTTATTCCTCAGAGTGGAAAATAGCATAATGCAACCCTGAACCAGGAATTGCTCCGCAGTCCTCTGAGTGAAACCACCTGTCTCAGTCGCCAGTGTGCGCAACACACTCTCTTCGACCAGCTACTCAATCAGGAATATTGGTATAATACAGATTATTATATATATATTTTCTATTCACAACATGAACCTGCAGGTCAGATAAAAAATGCTACATGCCAGACCGGCTTTCTGCTGATAGATACCTATCCCAGAGAGGATGGCAATGATGTTTCCAATGAACTGGCTACTGAGCTGAAAGAATTAAGCATGTGTTGAGGGAAACCTCAACCTACCTCACTCTACTGAGCAGCTTGATAACCTCAATCACAGATGTTGAGGCAGTACTTCCCTGGTCAATATGTTCCATATGGCCAGCCAGTTCCAAGATGGTCTACCCTGAACCAGGGTAGTCAAGCTGTTCCTACTTGGAACTTACAGAGGTTGCTATGCAAGGCACCCTGCCAATGTCTCTGCATCCACCTGATCTACTCCAGAGACAGTGAAAGGTACTAGACAGCCCATATAACCATATAACAATTACAGCACAGAAACAAGCCATCTCAGCCCTTCTAGTCCGTGCCGAACACTTACTCTCACCTAGTCCCATCTACCTGCACTCAGACCATAACCCTCCATTCCTTTCCCCATGCTGCCAGTAAATCCAAACCCAGGGCGACAGACTGCTCCATTTCGGAGTTTTACGGAGGTTAATAAAGAGACCTTACCTGCCAGCGTCTCTGAGCCCAGGTCGACCTGCTTGTTGGAGCTTCAGCGAAGTTCCATTGCACACCATGTCTGACCACATCTTCAGCCCCACGCTTGCCAAACAGCTTGTTTCCGGAGCTCAAAAGTGATATTGTTGTGCAAGGCACGCCTGCCAGCATTTCTGAGCCCAATGCGAGACTACTTCTTCGGCCTACAGCCTCTTTAGAGCCTAGCTGGAGCTTTACTGTGCAGGTCACGCTACCAGTTATTCCCAGCCTGGTTTGACACGCCGCTCTTTCGACCACTTCTGCTCCTTCGGAGCCTTAGCGGAGCTCACTGAACAGGCCACGCCTGCCATAACTCCGAGCCTGCCTCGACAGGCTACTCCTGTGGCCTTCTGCCTTTTTTGAAGCCTTTGCTGGAGCTGACTGTGCAGATCGCGCTGCCAGTTTCTCCCAGCCTGGACCGACAGGCTGCTCCTTTGGCCAGCTGCTCCTTCGGAGCATCAGCGGGGCTCACTGGACAGGTCACGCCTGCCATTACTGCAAGCCTGGTTCAACAAACTGTTCTTGCGAGGCCAGCTAGTGACTCCCGACTGCTCCTTTCCGGAGCTTCAAAGGCGCTTCCTGCTCCTTGAATACAGGGTGGAAAAACCCGCCGGAATACTGGAGGTTTCCCCCCCTAGAATGGTACTCCACCCCCGCAGCCGCCTTAAATTCCCCCTGCAAGTCTTCAACTTGCTACATAAGTCCTCTCTGAAGAGATACTATGCAGGCTGCACGTTATTGGCCCTGTAAAAATGAGCCATTTTGGGAATTATCTCATGCCTTATAGCATTTTGCGAAGGCAATAGCCCCAACTGTGTATTACAGAGAATGCAGCTTTCTGTACTTCAGAGAATTGAGACCCATCTACTGACTTGCAAAAGGCCGTAATGACTCCAGAGCGGTTTTTGGACTTGCTGACATAATTCTTTGCCTACATATCATCACTGGGATATCCCAACTGATGAAATTGATGTATGGAACATCCAAAAGTCTGGCAGTTATCTGGACTGGCATATTTCCCGGATACTTTTAGTCAGATCTTCCTCCTATCCCCAAAGGGATGGCAAATATGTGACAAGAGCCGGTAGCTCCTTCATATGATTAAAAATGAAGCATATCCCCCATTAGTTCAGGGATTCGATTTCCTTATCGATATCCACATAGTTGGAGTCACCTATGTAAGTATCTCCAACACTCCCCTCTTCTGAGCGGGAAAATATAACGCAATCCTGAGCCAGGTATTGCTTCCCTTTTAGTGAGCAGGAGATATTATAACGCAACCCTGAACCAGCTGTTGCTCCCACAGACATCGGACTGACACAGCCTGTAAATGTCTCCTGAGCTAGGAGCACATTTCCTTTTTCCATTTTATTTATTTATTCATCCATTTATTTTTTCCTTTATTTATTTGTATGTTTGTTTATTTATTAATTTATTTTACTCACTAGACAGGTTGCGCCTGCTAGTGACTCCGAGTCCTTGCTCCCTTCTGGAGCCTCAACGGAGTTTCTTAGGGGAGGAAATAGAACGCAACCCTGAACCAGGTGTTGCCTCCTCAGCCCTCTGGCTGACTCCCTTTCGGAGCTCTAATCTGTTCAGGCATTGCCCGTCAGGAGCTCTGAACAGCCGCCTGCTACAGTGGAGCCCCATTCTGCCACGGCAGCCGCTGTCCTGGCCCAGCCGGCAGCGCTATTTTAAAAACCGGCAGCTCCTGCTGAGCCTCCATGGCGTTCGCTGTCCCGGCCTGAGCCGGCAGCTGCTATTTATAGCCGCCGGCTCCTGCTGAGCCTCCACAGCGTTCGCTGTTGCGGCCGCGCCGGCAGTCGCTATTTTTATCCCGCCAGCTCCTTATGGAGTCTCCACAGCGGCAGCTGCACAAGCTGTGCCAGCTTCTCCGGGCCCGCTGCCCCTATTTTCGGAGCAGCGGCCCATTCCTGAAATAATTTTTTTCTCTTACCTGTCGGAGCAGTTTCGAACTGCTCCGATTCTCGTGCCATGCGTCAACGTATTGGCACGCATGCGGGCTGGCGGGCTCTTCACGTAGTCACTCACGTGACTTCGAAATAAAATTTAGAGACACAGCCCACTGAGTCTGCGCCAACCAGCGATTCCCGGACATTTACACTATTCTACACACTTGGGACAATTTATAATTATATGAAGCCAATCAGTGAACAAACCTGTATGTCTTTTGGAGTGTGGGAGAAAACTGGACAGGGAAAACCCACACAGGTCACAGGGAAAATGTACAAACTCCATATAGACAGCACCTGTAATCAGGATCGAACCCGGGTCTCTGGCGCTGTAAGACAGCAACTCTACCGCTGCGCCACCATGCCACCCTACCTGATGTAAGCTATAAGATGTAGTGGATTGATTACTTTTGGTGGTCATAATTTAGTCTCTTTAACATTGCGGAAAACTTGCAAAACAACATTTTTCACTTTATCACACAATAGTAAACCAATACCAATGAGCATTTGGGTCTATGGATGGTGTGGAGAAAGTTTCATCTCCTGTGATTTTATGAGCTGTTGTTGTGAGGAGAAAAATGTATAGTGATGGAGAGGAAACTAAGCCAGAGCATTTTGACACAGTCTCTTCGTGATGTACAAAGATGAGTGGAGGAAATTATGTGTCTAGGGATGTCATCATGTTGGAGATGTCAGTCAGAATTCATTGAATGTGGAAACTGACGGAGTGAAATATGAGGACAGAGCTTTGTCCTGGGGAGGGGGGATGGGAAAAAGATGAGAGCAGAAATATAGGCAAGAGGCATGGTTGGAAGTCCAGTTGTCTGGTGGTGGGGAAAGCACGGTTGAGGAAATAGAAAGACACATCAGAAGCATTTGTATGGAAAGTGGCATAAGAACAAATACTATAGAGATGGAAAATGCTAGGATGATATTATTACTGGAAGTAGAATGGGAGGGAATGTATTTAAGTAAAAGCCCTGTCCCACTGTACGAGTTCATTCAAAGAGTTCTCCCGAGTTTGCCCTGATTCGAACTCGGAGATTTACGGTAATGGCCGCTCGTCGGTACTCGGGGTTCTCATGGACATTATTCAACATGTTGAAAAATCTTCACGAGTCTTCCCGAGCTTACCTGCCATAAGCAAGTCTTTCCGAGTACCTGCCGTTAGCGTTACGAGCCGCAAAGAAATGTCCCCGAGCTCCGACGTACCCGCTACGTTCATTCTCCGTGCTTACCACGAGTTTGATTTTTGTTTTAACTCGGGAGAGCTCTTGAATGAACTCGCATCGTGGGACAGGGCCATAACCAATATGTTCATGGTTTTCTATTCTCCACCTCTCACCAATAATTTCAAATTATTAAAACGATGGTAGCACCTATCCCCCTCAAATGCGTGACACCCTGTAGCAATTTGGGGAAGCATAAAATTGGATCTGGAAATGAGGAAATATTATATAATAAAACTGCTTGGATAATAACTTTCACATAAGCTAAGTCAATTTGCAAGAGAAAAGCTTAAGGTAGCAATGTTACAAAATTTTGAGATTTTAAAAATAAAGTCTGTAATTTATCCCATCAGATAAAGCATAAAAAGAAGTTTAATTTGACACCTAATTCACTTTCATATCTTCAGTATTAAAAAAGTTATGGCCATTTCCATACTCGGAAATTAGCATCCTGTTCCCTATTGCTTTTCCATTGACTTAACACAAAAGCTGTGATCGAGGACAGTCAAAAGCCCGTAACTTTCTTAAAAATTAAGAGAACTGAAAGAAATTTTCAGTTATCATAGATTGAAGCATTCTGAAACAATATGAAACAATCTTACTTAGATGACATGAAATTAAAGCATATAATTAGTTAGTTACCTAATTGTAGCTAATTACAAAATTCAATTACTAGATCTAAACATCTATCAATTTCTTAAGAATAGATTAACATTTTTAAATAGCCTAAGTGTCCAAATAACATTCACACAATAATTCACAATATAACATAATTTTTAAATCTCATTGTCATGGATTTACAGGCCAAATGGAAGGAATTTAATGTTTAATACCTGTAAATTAATGGCCCTTTAAATCATTTTGCGAATGGGGTTTTCTGGAACGCGATCATTTGGAACGTTGATTTGCGGTGAATTTAACCCCGTATCAGCATGAAAAATTCTGCAGTTAGTTCGGGGAAAAGAATTACCGTTTCGCATTAAAAAATGTGAATTAAAGGCTTCTTAAGAAGCACTTTTATACAAAAAAATAAACTGCTTTCGTTTACCTGTCCCGTGTGTGAAATCCGTCCCCGTTGACGGCTTTCGAAGCTGATTTTAAAATAACTCCAGCGCTGAAATTGTTGATCGAATAAAAATAAAAAATACACAAAACGCCCGTCGGAACGATTTTTCAGCAAACGCTTGCACTCCAACGAAATATAATTCAGGACAAGGTAGGAGAAACCCGCGTTTTAACCCCGCCCCACCCCCTTAAAAGCGCCAAAATCGCCAGTGGCAGAATTGCAGCGCCGCTGAAGGTAAGTATTGTAACATACCTACTTAAGGCTTTCAGAAACACATGTCCCTGCAAGAAAGAAAGTACAAAGAAACACACACAGGGAACAGGTGGTTCATCAAAACATGGAAATGCTAATCTGAACATGCATAGCTTTGTTTATTGCTTTGAGGCAATTATAACGCTGTAAGAAGTTGTATTCGGTATAATCGTGTGTTCAGAGAGTAGTTGTTAATAGGGCCCCTTCTTGGGTCATAGGCCATTTGGTCATAGCCCATTTGCTCTTTCTTTATGGCACATTCCTGAGCTCCGGGTGTGACATAGAGATAAGGGTTTATGGCTGTTTATACTAAGTCCGAGACAGACCCCAAGGCTGGAATATAATAGACTCTGTTATTCAGCTTTGGCTAAGTTGAATTATAATTATGTTGAGATAAGGGATCGGATGTGTGTGTAAGGGAGTACGGTCGCTTGAAGGGGAAAGAATCAGATTGATGGTTATGTGACCTTCGTATAAGTTTGACTTATGTTTATAGAAAGTCGAAGAAGTGACTGTGCTTTGAGTTAATGGTCTGAAGCTGTAATCTTCCATTTGTTCTGTAATGTTTGTAAAGAGACCCTGCAGATGAGATTGGAATTCCATCTCCCAGAGATAGCAGGAGAAGGGGAGGCTGTAAGTTAGAATGAAGCAGTATCCTGTCAATTAAGTTGACAGATATACGACCCATGTATGCTTGGAGTTGGGAGGTGTGTGTGTATTTGGAATTAAACTTACAAATCTGTGTAATTCGTAAGAATAAGGCGAACTTATATATTTAATGTTTGTAATACATAGGTAATAGTATTTTAAACTGTGTCAAATTGTAGTGAAACCATTTATGAAATGTATTGTGTCTAAATAGGATTGTAAACATTAGACTTGTTTAGATCTGTAGAGATATCTTTCTTCTTGGTATGGAAAATGTGTTTTGTTTGTATGACGTGTGATCATTGTATTATATGTGTATATTATATTTTGAGGAGTGGTCTCTGATAATTGAGCCTACTGTGGTTTTACTTTGTTGAAATAAAATGATTCTGAACAAAGTTAAACCACAGGCAAACGAGGGTTGTAAAATGAGGCCAGAGAAGGGGGGTCATGTGACTACTGTTGTAAATCACCGGAAGGACTCAGATGATTGGTTACTAGTTTGCCTTACCCTCTGTATCACAAATGTCTAATACCAATATAATGCCTTGAGTTTGTACCAGAGTTACTGGTTCCGTGAGCCTGCCCCGGAGCTGTCAGCTCTGTGTTGGAAGGTTCAGAGAATTATCGCAGCGCTGCAATAAAGAATCGATTTCAGCAACAAGTGTTTGAGTCAAGTTTTCTTGAAATAGATTGACAAAAAGAACTCAGTTTAACGGAAATGGTTTTCTCCATTTATGGAAATGGGTTTTAGGAACTAGGGGTATGCTAAGGTCCGTGAGGCTGAGGTTGGGAAGGAAGGGGGGGGGGGGAGGGAGGACATTTGTTTTATGTGCGGTCATACCCATGTAAGAATACAAGAATGCATAACTTGTTTATTGTGTATTTGTAATACAGTTTATTGTGTATTATATGTCATAGCTGCTTTCTTGCATCTCTCTCTCTCTGTGTTGCCTGTAGCCATCGTCTGTTTCGGTGAGGGAAGCAGGTCGGTGATTGGTCACAACGCCCCTCAGAGACTGTGTCTGATTGGCCGCCGAGTGACCAGCGCATTATGTGATTGGACACAATGCCCTTGGAGACAGCGGCTGATTGGACGGGAGGAGATCGATTTGTTAATAGGATGGGAATTTTAAGGGAAGCTGGTCGGTGAGTGGACGCAACCCCCTTAGAGACAGCGGTTGATTGGTCGCCAAATAATCGGGCACAAAAAATTGACAAATAGGAAAACAATAAAATCGGAATTCCGATTTAAATCGGAAGAATGTCATGCCTGATCTGCAGCAAAGATACCAGTATCCGCTCTAGTATCTTTAATCTGCAGCTCCTTCCAATTGAAGAACCCTGGCCCGAAACATCTCCTAATCCATTCCCTCCACAGATGCCGCCTAGCCCGCTGAGTTCCTCCAGCAATCTATGTTTTTTATTTAACTCTGAAATGGAAGATAGACATAAAGCTGGAGTAACTCAGGACAGGCGGCGACTCTGGAGAGAAGACCCAGTGGCGGCGCCTAACGGCAGCGGCTCGACTGCAGTCCGTCTGTCTTTTATTTCATTTTTGTCCCGTTAGATGTATGTTTTTGGTTCTAATTTTTATTATTTATTTAGCTGTGTATATGTGTGTGTGGGGGGGGGGGGGGGGGGAGGACCATTTAATCTCTTCCCTGTATGGGGATCCGACTTTTTCCCTGTCGGGTCTCCGGTGTCGTTGGGCCTAACATCGTGGAGCCGGCGGCAGCCTCCAACCGGAACCAACCTGAGGGCTCCAGTCACGAAGCCTGCGTACTCGCCATCGCGGAGCTGGCCGACTTCAGAGCAAGGAGAGCTGTGGTGGCGCGCGGCTGCAACCCGACTTCAGAGCTTCAGAGGCTCCGGCTGCAGGCCTGGTGGGCAGGAACATCGGGAGCTCTCAGGTCCCTGGTGGGAGACCGCTTTTCAGAGCTCCCACAACGGCAACTTCTCCTGCCGGAATCGTGGGGTTTAAATGACTTGGAGCGGGGCCTAACATCGCCTGGCGACGCTTAAACGGCCGCGGGACTTACCATCGCCCACCGGGGGCTTTAACATCGTGAGCCCCAGTCGCCACGACGCTGCAGTTGGACTACAGGTCCACGGGAGAAGAACAAAGGGAAGAGATAAGACTTTTGCCTTCCATCACAGTAAGGAGGTGTTGGAGATTCACTGTGATGGATGTTTGGGTATATTGTGTTAAGTGTGTATCATGTTTTTTTTTGTAATGTCATGACTGTAGGAATGAAATTTTGTTCAAACCTTATCGGTTTGAATGACAATAAAAGGCATTCTATTCTATTCTTTAGACTGAACTGAACTCTCGTCGGAGAGAGTACTTGTGATTGTCTGAAGGGTCTCGACCCAAAATGCCACCCACTCCCCAGAGCCGCCGCCCGTCCCACTGAGCCACCCCAGCCCCCTGTGTCCACCTTCAACTCCAGAGCCAAACAAAAAACACAGAGTGCTGGAGGAACTCAGCGGGCCAGGCGGCACCCGCAGAGGGAACGGACTAGGAGCCGCCACGGGCCAGGGCTCCCCCCCCCCAACAGGAAGGAACCGCAGATGCAGCCGTCCCCGCAAAACGGCAAATGATTCTGGGAATGCCGAGGCGAGAGGGTGAGAGAGAGGGAGTGAGAGAGCGAGAGAGAGGCGAGATGGGGAGCAGGAGAGGGAGCGTGCGAGAGAAAGAGGGAGAGAGGGAGAATGCGAAAGACAGAGACACAGCGGGAGATCGAGGGATGGAGGGAGAGAGGGGAGAGAGGAGAGAGAGAGCAAGAGAATAATAAAATAACGTGGGTGAATGACTTTACCTGCATACCGGAAGAAGCCCGGGCTCGCGGTCTTGAGCCTTCAATGACAGTGAGTTTTAAGAATTTCTCCCGTGAATTTTATTCAAAGGAACGGCGTCATTAATACTTGGTCAAAACACAATTACATTTACTGAGGAATGTGGATCGATGTATTTATGGCACAATGTATAACTAAGTGTTAACTACTGGCTGTTAACAAGTGCTAACAGTGGTAGTTAACAAATAGTTTTCGTCTCATGGCCGGTGCAGCGGTGACTCGTTGTAACGATTATCCATGGTCGTTTAAAAAAAAAATCTGTATTTAACAACTCTGACTCCCTTCTAGTACAGAAATTGGACATAAACTGGAAACTGAAAAGTAGGGGAACGCAGTCCCCCTGTGTACCCCACCCCCCTTTCCATCACTGGTTTTCTCAGTTTTCACCGTCTACCAAGGGGAGTAGACTAACAGACCCTAATTACTTCCAGAACATGGAAACTTTTTTAGAACGAATGATGAGAATGAAATGGAAAAAAATGGCACTTTGCTTTAGTATTATCATTTATAAGCAAATAGGAAAAACTAAAACAAAAAGGGAAACCACAATTGTTCTTCATAACTTTAATATACAAAAATGTTTTAAAATCCCTTAATCAAAAAAACGTAAAATAATCTAAGAAAATATAGCTTTTGAAATTACTATTTCACAATTGCAGTTTTATTTATATTTTGAAGTATATTTTGTTAATTACAAGTAACTTCAAAATAGTAAGTTGCATTTTTCAATTTTCATCTGTAGGTTTATGGACTTAATTGTTTTAATTTTATCTCTGTAATGTTACTGGTGCCCAAGGGATCCAAATCCGGTCTTGTGAGCATCTTATGCAATCTTTGTCCCATTTCTGCCATCATGGCCTGGAATTCCTCCTAAACTTTTCTATCCCTCTCACCTCCATTACAGAAAGAAAGGAGTGTTTAAAATGGTTTTCACAACTTCAGGCTATCTTCAAGTGTTTTACATATCACAATGCATCTTTGAAGTATGGTCAATTGTGTAATATGAAAGGAGACAGCAAATGTACATGTAGAAAGCTCCCACAAATAATAAAGATATGGTCCTGACCCCAAAACATCTGTCCATTCATCTACAGATCTTCCTGACCTGCTGAGTTCCTCCAGTACTTTGTGTCTTCTTAACCCATATCCCTTCCTCTGGCTTCACATGTGCACGCCTCTTATCCCACTACCTTTGTCTTTTCATCTCTGGCCTTTGTCCTACCATCTGCCAATCAAACCCTCCCTCACCTGCATCTTCCTATCACTGTCTGAAGAAGGGTTTCGGCCCGAAACGTTGCCTATTTCCTTCGCTCCATAGATGCTGCTGCACCCGCTGAGTTTCTCCAGCATTTTTTTGTACCTTCTTCCTATCACTTGCTAGGCTTTGTTTCACCCCCCCACCCCCTGTCTAGTTTACTCCCCCTATTACAATCAGTTTGAAGAAATGTCCCGACCCAAATTATCATCCTGTACAGGTCTGTAACAGAGGACTCTCTGATTTACGTGCTGTTCCCAGCGACACATTTGGAGACGGACATAAAGTGCGGCTGGACGATCATGAACTTGGTGAAAGACACTCTTTGGTCCACCTGAAACATGTTGGCCTCCCAGCAGAATTAGATGTCCATCAGGGAATTTTGCGGACTGGTCCATTCCAGACTGTTGGAGAATGTGCTGAGGGACTCACTGAAGCTTGGTGCAGCCAATGCCAAGGCTCTGTGGAGGAGGACCACAGTCTTGAGTCCTCCTGCTGCAGGATATTGAGGGGCAGAGTCCACTGGGGACACTCCTCAAACAAGGGAATGGAAATCACCCCAGAGGACCACACGAGAGGCAAGGGTGCTTGGTTTAAGGATAGTTTACAAACACTGCCGAATGTGACACTAATGGATGTATAGATGCTGAGGATGTCAGAAGAGATAGTGTTCTGTTCTTGTTTTGCATACATTGTTTATTCTGAAAATTTTAATTTTGGAAATTAAAAAAAATATTCTCCAGATATGCGGCCTGATCCCGAGTTACTCCAGCACTTTGTGTCTCTTTCGTATAGTGATGTTGCGCGAGGATAAATATTGACAAAAACACCAGGAATTAAACTCTTTGAAACAGACCGACGGAATGTTTTGCATGGTGTTTTGCATCCGCCTAACATCTCAGCCAAAGACAGCATCTCATAGTGCAGTACTCCCTCGTATTACACGGGGGGGGGGGGGGGGGGGGGGGAACTATTCTCGAAACCCAATCTCTCCCACCAAACCTTGCCATTGCATCCTCCTCGTCGAGGTGTCAGTTTGTCTGACAAAACTTCCCTGAAGGGTTTCGGAGCGTTTTGCTTGGGCGTCCGTCCAGACCCACTGCACTGCACGCAGGCGGAGTGCGGAAGGCCGGGGCCCGCTCGGCGCGCTGACGTCAGCGGGGCGGGATGCGGGCTGAGAGCGGACGGCGGACGGCGGCCCGCACCCTGCGGTTGTGAGGAATCCGACAGCAGCAGCCGGAGCGGGCGTGACGGACCGACCAGGGCATAAACTCACAGCCTCCCCGACATGGCGGCCACTACCATCGCCACCCAGAGAGGCCCGGTAAGCTGTCAGTCACCGACACCCACACCGCCGCGACCCGTCTCCCCAGCCCGGCCCCGCTCTCCCCTGCCGCGGCCTGGTAACGAGCGGACATTTGTGGCTCTGAGCGCCGCTTCGGCAGCACCACACCCGGACAGCGGCGGCAGCTTGACGCTTCCTTCATGTTCACGCCCAACAGCTGTTTTGCAATTCACTGTGTGAAATACTGTGCTGCCCCTTCCAGTGTGTTTTTAGGTTATTTAAACACCATGAAATCTGGTAATTAGACTGACCCGGACCCGGTCTGGGGAAGGTTTTATGTCTGTCTACCTGGTAACTCAAGGCAAAGGTGGCATTT
>CM075979.1:19282789-19387898 GCA_038087875.1 Malacoraja senta
CAGCGAGATCGCATCCACCGTTGATCTGTTACCACCGTGCATGCTATTCATTAATATATGGAATTGCATTATCCAATTTCTGCTTTTGTTTGAAACAATGGCCAAAGTACTTTGTACTTTAATAGGAAAGCTATCTACGTAGCCTGCAAATTATGTACCGCTTAATGATGACATAATTGTAAAATTATGCTTTACGGTGCATGCCCTGATTTGGATCTATATGAGCAATGAATTTCATGCAGTAAAGTCTTAGCCTGTGTTGGTGTCAGCAAGACTAGAATTTGTGCAACTTTTTGATGAAACGTGTTATATTTTATCTAATTTTACATGCAATTTCCCCAGGCAAAACTGGCAAAAAACTATGGAATGACACGCATGGATCCATATTGCAGAATGCGTCTTGGATTTGCTGTATATGAGACACCTACAGCTCACAATGGGGCAAAAAACCCAAGATGGAACAAAGTTATACAGTGCACTGTGCCACCTGGGGTTGATTCATTTTATCTAGAGATATTTGATGAGGTGAGTTTCATAACAAAGTTTACTGTATTGTCTTTGCAAAACAGGAGAGAAGATCGAGAGCATAGTTTTTTTCTTTCACAACAGAGGGACACAACCGGAAAGAGCATTCACCACTCGCAATGCCATCTGTAGCCGCTCATGGAATTTCTCGTAATTTTGTCTGGATTATGGACGGGGGCCGGGGCATCAATTGCCGGAAAACCGGTGTTCAACCTAAATACTCCTCGTAATGGTTTTGTTGATGGTGCTTACTCAGTGATTTTTGCCATTAACCAGTTTGGATAGGTGGTTTCCACTGGTAAGATTAAAATTTTTTAAGTGGTTATCACTTTTTGCAGAACGTTCCCATTTTCCGATATTAGGCAAACTCATCTATAATTTCCAGGTTGTTCTGCCTTTAAGTAGCAGAATGACCCATTGGATTTTCTAATATGAAGGTACAGTTCTGAAACCAAGATGGTAGGGTGCCTGCATAAATACATTTCAAGTGAACCCTAGACCAGCTTATATTTGAAATTGCCCAGGTTGGAAAGATTGATTTCAGCTAAAGACATTTTCTGTACTTAGCAGATTTTTACAAACTCTATGCATGTACAACAGATCAAGGAACATGGTTACATTTTAATTTAATCTTGTTTCTATTGAATTCCAATCTTTGAAAAAAAACTTTACTGATTGATGAACTTTAAAACTTGCCTTTAATTTCATTGGCATATATTTTATTAAACATATATTTTATACTTACAGCGAGCTTTCTCCATGGATGATAGAATTGCGTGGACTCACATAACTATCCCAGAATCGCTAAAAGAAGGGAAAGTGGTGGATGAATGGTACAGCCTTAGTGGGAGACAGGGTGATGACAAAGAAGGAATGATTAACCTTGTTATGTCATATGCAGTAAGTGAAACCTAAATTTTTTCACTTTTACTTTAAACATGTTGTATGGTTTTGTGTAGAAGGAATGTCTTCACCGATAGGATGGTGATTAGAGTCGCAGAGTAATACAATGTGGAAACAGGCCCTTCGGCCCAACTTGCCAACAATGTCCCAGCTACACTAGTCCTACTTGCCTGCACTTGGTCCATATCCCTCCAAACCTGTCCTATCCATGTACCTGTCCAAATGTTTCTTAAATGATGGGATAGTCACAGCCTCAACTACCTCCTCTGGCAGCTTGTTCTATACACCCACCACCCTTTGTGTGAAAAAGTTACCCCTCGGATTTCTATTAAATCTTTTCCCCCTTACCTTGAACCTATGACCACTGGTCTTCGATTCCCCTATTTTGGGCAAGAGACTCTGCGCATCTACCCAATCTATTCCTCTCATGATTTTGTACACCTCTATAAGATCACCCCTCATCCTCCTGCGCTCCATGGAATAGAGACCTAGCCTTCTCAAGCTCTCCCCATAGCTCACATCCACTAGTCCTGGCAAAATCCTCGTAAATCTTTTCTGAACCCTTTCAAGCTTAACAATATCTTTCCAAAAAACATGGTGCCCAGAACTGGACACAATATTCTAGATGCGGTCTCACCAACGTCTTATACAACCGCAACATGACCTCCCAACTTCTATACTCAATACTCTGACTGCTGAAGGCCAAAGCGCCAAAAGCCTTTTTGACCACCTTATCTACCTGCGACTCGACCTTGAAGGAATCATGCACCTGTACTCCTAGATCCCTCTGCTCTACAACACTACCCAGAGGCCTACCATTTACTGTGTAGGTCCTGCAGTTGTTCGATGTCCCAAAATGCAACACCCCTACACTTTTCTGTATTAAATTCCATCACCCATTCCTCCGCCCACCTGCCCAATCGATCCAGAACCTGCTGCAATATTTCACAACTATCTTCACTATTTGCAAAACTACTAACTTTTGCATCATCAGCAAACTTGATAATCTTGCCCTGTATGTTCTCATCCAAATCATTGATGTAGATGACAAACAAGTACAGGCACACCACCATCACCCTCTGCTTCCTTCCATGGAGCCAATTTGTTATCCATTCCGCTATATCTCCTTGGATCTAGAGCAGCCTACCATGCGGAACCTTGTCGAACGCCTTACTGAAATCCATGTGCATAACATCTTCAGCTCTGCCCTAATCGACCTTTTTGTTCACGTCTTTAAAAAATCAATCATATTTGTGAGTCACGACCTCCCACGTACAAAACCATGCTGAATATCCCTAATCGGCCCTTGCCCATCCAAATGCCTGTATAACCTATCCCTCAGAATACTTTCTAGTAACTTTCCAACTATAGATGTTAAGTTCACCAGCCTATAGTTCTCAGCATTTTCCCTGCAGCCCTTCTTGAAAAGAGGCACAACATTTGCCACCCTCCAGTCTTCCGGCACCTCTCCAGTATTTAAGGACGACTCGTAAATTTCAACCAGGGCTCCTGCAATTTCCTCACTAACTTCCCGTAATGTCCTCGGATATATCTGATCAGGCCCTGGAGATTTGTCTTCCTTCATACACGACAGTACCTTCAGTACATCTTCGACGGTAACATTGACTGCTCTCTAGACACTTCCTTCTGTTTTCTCATTAGCTCCCGAAACTCCTCCAGGGATGCACTTGATCCCAGCTGCCTATACCTGTCCCATGCATCCTTCTTGTTTTTGCCCAATGCCTCAATTTCCCTCGTCAGCCAAGCTTCCTTACGTTTGCCTGCTTTGCCCTTCACTCTAACGGGGACGTACATATCCTGAGCTTTCGTCAGCACACTTTAAAAACATCCCACTTGGCCGATGTTCCTTTTCCCTCAAATAACCTGCTCCAGTCAACTTGAGCGATTACATTTTGGTAGGTAGAACAAGGAGAATTAATACAAATTAGACAGCGAATAGGGCAGATGAATTGGGAGTTGGTCAACAGATGGAAATAAAATATTCCTATCATAAAGACTTGGTTGAAAGAAGGGCAGGACTTGCAACTCAATGTTCCAGGGTTTAGAATCTTCAGGCTGATGGGTGATGTGAAGGTGATGTTGTATTATTGATGGAGTCCATTATGACGGGAGTGCAGGAGGATATCGCGGAAGTCTGTTCAGTTGTCTTACTAACTTGATCGAGTTTTTTGAGGAGGTGACGAAGGATATCGATGAGGGTAGGGAGGTGGATGTTGTCTAACTGGATTTTAGGAAGGCATTTCATAATGGTTCAATTCAGTGGTTCAATTGTACTTTATTGTCACTTTTACCTATGGTAGGCTGATCCAGAAGATTAACATGTACAAGTTTATAGTGACTTGGTGGAATGGTTAATTAATACAAGACAGAGGGTTGTGGTGCTCGGGCAATGTTCAGGATGAATGTCTGTGACCAATGGAGTTCCAGAGGGATCTGGGCTGGTGCCTCTGTTGTGATATGTATAAATTATTTGATCACAAATGTAGGTGGGTTGGTTAGTAAGTTTGTGGTCGCACCAAGATTACTGGAGTCGTGGATTGTGAGAAAGGCTGTCAAAAGTACACAGCAGGATATAGATCTGCTAGAGAAATGGCAAATGGAGTTTATTCCAAGCAAATATGAGGTGTTGTACTTTGGGAGGTTGAGTGTATGGGGAAAATTTACAACAGCATTAATGTACATAGGGATTTTGGGGCCCATGTCCACCGCTTCCTGCAAGTGGCAACATCTCACAAAACTGATTGATTTTTTTGAAGACGTGACCAAAAAGTTTGATGAGGTCAGAGCTGTAGATGTTGTGTACATGGACTTCAGTAAGGTGTTCGACCAGATTCCGCATGGTAGGCTGCTCTGGAAGATTAGATCACATGGGATCCAAGGAGAGATAGCTGAATGGATAGCAAATTGGCTCCATGGAACGAAGGAGAGGGTGATGGTGGAAGGTTGCTTCTCAGACTGGAGGCCTGTGACTAGTGGTGTGCCTCAGGGTTCGGTGCTGGTCCTGTTACCGCTTGTCATCTACATTAATGATTTGGATGAGAACATACAGGGCAAGATTATCAAGTTTGCTGATGATGCAAAAGTTAGTGGTTTTGCAGATAGTGAAGATGGTTGTGAAAGATTGCAGCAGGATCTGGATCAAATGGCCAGATGGGCAGAGGAATGGTTGATGGAATTTAATACAGAAAAGTGTGAGGTGTTGCATTTTGGGACGTCGAAAAAGGGCAGGACAGACACAGTAAATGGTAGGCCTCTGGGTAGTGTTGTAGAGCAGAGGGATATAGGAGTGCATGTGCATGGTTCCATGAAGGTCGAGTCGCGGGTAGATAAGGTGGTCAAAAAGGCTTTTGCCACTTTGGCCTTCATCAGTCAGTGTATTGAGTATAGAAGTTGGGAGGTCATGTTGCAGTTGTATAAGACGTTGGTGAGACCGCATTTAGAATATTGTGTTCAGTTCTGGGCACCATGTTATAGGAAAGATATTGTCAAGCTTGAAAGAGCAGAAAGGATTTATGAGGATGTTGCCAGGACTAGAGGGTGTGAGCTACAGGGGGAGAGGTTGAATAGGCTGGGTCTCTATTCCATGGATCACAAGAGGATGAGGGGAGAGCTTATAGAGGTATACAAAATCAGGAATAGATCAGGTAGATTCACAGTCTTTTGCCCAGAGAAGGGGAATCGAGGACCAGAGGACATATAGTGCCCTCTATAATGTTTGGGACAAAGACCCATCATTTATTTATTTGCTTCTGTACTCCACAATGTGAGATTTGTAATAGAAAAAATCACATGTGCTTAAAGTGCACATTGTCAGATTTTATTAAGGGCCATTTTTATACATTTTGGTTTCACCATGTAGAAATTACAGCAGGGTTTATACATAGTCCCCCCATTTCAGGGCACCATAATGTTTGGGACACATGGCTTCACAGGCGTTTATAATTGATCAGGCGTGTTTAATTGCCTCCTTAATGCAGGTATAAGAGAGCTCTCAGCACCTAGTCTTTCCTCCAGTCTTTCCATCACCTTTGGAAACTTTTATTGCTGTTTATCAACTTGAGGATCAAAGTTGTGTCAATGAAAGTCAAAGAAGCTATTATGAGACAGAGAAACAAGAATAAAACTATTAGAGACATCAGCCAAGCCAAAATCAACTGTTTGGAACATCATTAAGATGAAAGAGAGCACTGGTGAGTTTACTAATCGCAAAGGGACTGGCAGGCCAAGGGAGACCTCCACAGCTGATGACAGAATAATTCTCTCTGTAATAAAGAAAAATCCCCAAACACCTGTCCGACAGATCAGAAACACTCTTCAGGAGTCAGGTGTGGATTTGTCAATGACCACTGTCCGCAGAAAACTTCATGAACAGAAATACAGAGGCTACACTGCAAGATGCAAACCACTGGTTAGCTGCAAAAATAGGATGGCCAGGGTACAGTTTGCCAAGAAGTACTTAAAAGAGCAACCACAGTTCTGGAAAAAAGGTCTTGTGGACAGATGAGACGAAGATTAACTTGTATCAGAGTGATGGCAAGAGCAAAGTATGGAGGAGAGAAGGAACTGCCCAAGATCGAAAGCATACCACCTCATCTGTGAAACACGGTCGTGGGGGTGTTATGGCCTGGGCATGTATGGTTGCTGAAGGTACTGGCTCACTTATCTTCATTGATGATACTGCTGCTGATGGTAGTAGCATAATGAATTATGAAGTGTATAGACACATCCTATCTGCTCAAGTTCAAACAAATGCCTCAAAACTCATTGGCCGGCGTTTCATTCTACAGCAAGACAATGATCCCAAACATTATGCTAAACAGGGCTCGAAATTAACGGTTGCCCGGGTGCCAATGGCGACCTAAAGTCCCGCCGGGCAACCTAAAAGCCGTGCCATTTTGCCCGGCTTGGCAAGCACCCGGGACACCTATTGTTCAACTCTGAGCGGGCCCCCCTCTCTATTTCTCTCTCTCACTCTCCATCTCCGCCCGCCATCTGTATCCATGTCCGGGCCGCTGGTTCTCTGCTCTTCGCCCGCTCCTCATCCGCCAGCACGGCCGGCCGCCTTGCACATGCGCACTGCCATGGCCTGCACAACCTCCCCAAAACAAGCATAAGCTGAAGATGGCTGCAATACAGGCCTGGCAGATCATCACCAGAGAAGACACCCAGCAACTGGTGATGTCCATGAATCGCAGACTTCAAGCAGTCATTGCATGCAAAGGATATGCAATGAAATACTAAACATGACTACTTTCATTTACATGACATTGCTGTATCCCAAACATTATGGTGTCCTGGAACGGGGGGGACTATGTATTAACACTGCTGTACTTTCTACATGGTGAAACCAAAATGTGTAAAAATGGCCTTTATTAAAATCTAACAATGTGCACTTTAACCACATGTGATTTTTTTTCCTCAAAATCTCAATCTCAATTACAAATCTCAAAATGTGGAGTACAGAGGCAAATAAATAAACGATGGGTCTTTGTCCCAAACATTCTGGAGGGCACTGTAGATTCAGGGTAAAGGGGAAAAGATTTAATAGGAATCTGAGGGGTAACTTTTTCACACAAAGGGTAGTTGAGGCTGGAACTATCCCATTGTTTAAGAAACAATCAGTCTGAAGAAGGGTTTTGGCCCGAAACGTTGCCTATTTCCTTCACTCCAATGCTGAGTTTCTCCAGCATTTTTGTCCACCTTAAGAAACAATTAGACAGATACATGGATAGGGCAGGTTTGGAGGGATATGGACCAAGCGCATGCAAGTGGGACGAGTGTAGCTGGGACATTGTTGGCTGGTGTGGGCAAGTTGGGCTGAAGGGCCTGTTTCCACACTGTATCACTCTATGACTAAGTAGATAGAGTGGTAAAGAAGGCATAAGGTATGCTTGCATTCATGGGTCGGGACTTTGGGTATAAAAGTCAGGAAGTTACAATGCACCTTTTATAGGACTTTAGTTAGGCCACAATTGGGGTATTGCATATAGTTCTAATCGCCCCACTATAGGAAAGGTATGGAGGTTTTGAAGAGGGTGCAGAAGAAGTTTACCAGAATGCTGCCTGGATTAACAATGAGAGGTTGGACAACCTTGGATTGTTTTCACTGGAGCATCGGAGGCAGATGAAAGACCTAATAGAAGTATAGAACCAAGAAAAGGCCCTTCAACCCTCAATGTCTGTGCTGAATATGATGCCAAGACCAATTCTTATCTGCCAGCATATAATCCATATCATTCCATTTCCTGCATATCCATATACCTATTCAAAAGACTCTTAAATACCACTATCGGATCTGTCTCAACCAGTACTTCAGTCAGTGCGTTTGGGCCATCACATCAACACCCTCTGTAAAAAAAAAACCTTGCCCTGCAAATCTTCTTTAAACTTTGCCCCTCTTACCTTAAAGCTATGCCCTCTAGTATTTGATTTTTCCATTCTGGGGGAAAAAAGTTTGGACTAATCTATATATGCCTCTCATATACTTTACTTTATATACTTCTATCAGGTCTCCCAGCTTCCTGTGTCATTCCAGAGAAAAATAATCCATCTGTCCAAAGTATATAAAATCATTAATTTTGATAATTGGTGGGCAGAATAGTATGGTTTAAGCTTGAGAACGGGTTGGACTTTATGTAGTGAAGTGTATATTTTAAGGCCTTGTCAATTTGAAGCACAGCTACTAATAGTGGAGCTATTTAAATTTGGATGACTGTTGCTACCTCAGGAGTTTTAAGGGCCTTTGGAATGTGGAAGGAAACAAGAGCACCCGGAGAAATCCCATGCGATCAAAGGGAAAAGGAGCAAACTCCATACAGACAGCACCCATATTCAGGATCAATTGCGGGTCTCTGGCAATTTTAGGCAGCAACTTTATGGCCAATGTACTTACTGCCCCATAGTCTTGAACTGAATTAAAACATACAGTAGCCGTAAAGGGGGACATAGCGTCACTTAGAGATTTAAGACTGAAAATGGTTAGTTTATTTTTTTTTAGTAACCAAAGTTATCAACGTATAATTTATTGTGTGTTGGAAAATAAAATATAGTGGCACAGCTGGTGGACTTGCTGCCTCACTTGCCAGAGATCTGTGTTCGATCCTGTCCTCGGGTACTGTCTGTGTTGAATTTGCACATTCTCCCTGCAAGCATGTGGGTTTCCTCCAATTTATGGTGGGCCTCACTCTGGCCATGGAGGAGGCCCAGGACAGAAAGGTCGGATTCGGAATGGGAGGGAGAGTTGAAGTGCTGAGCCACCGGGAGATCAGGTTGGTTATTGCGAACTGAATTGAGGTGTTGTGCGAAGCGATCGCCAAGCCTGCACTTGGTCTCACCGAGGTTGATCATTCGCTGAATAATCCAACCAGATTTTGTTTGGAAGTGGAAAGAAATAATTGAAATTGCATTCATTGCAACGTGTAAAAAGAGATGAGATACTGTATTGTAATTTTGCTGCATGTCATTGTGGTATATATCATGTCTTGATTGGTGAATATGTTTAGTTTGTGACTTATATGTGAATGCTTCATTGACCATAATTCCGACTGGTAACTATGCACTTCGTCCGAGCACATTATCGCATGCGTCATGCAAGCCGTCTTAAATGACCACCTAAACTGTCATTTGGCAACCTAAAAAGCTGCCTAGGTTGCCCGGCTGGCAACAGAGAAAAAAAGTTGTGTGAGCCCTGGTTATTGATCAGGGCATAGATTACCTAATTTAGAGGATAGAACATGGGGGGCCAGGCAGGAGTGGTGCAAAACAATTAAATTCAATTTAGCATGACCAAGGGTGATGAAGAATGAGCTAGGATATTCTGTCATGCACCTGTATTTCATTTTTGCATGTTCTACTTGAAGTATTCATAATTTGTACCAGTAACTCCAAATTATATTGCTCATATATTACCCTATACCCTTGGATACAGTCATACGCAGAATTTGCTCTGAGATGTTGCTCTAAGTTTTGTTCCTTTCCATTTAGAAAAAAATTCTACTGCATAATACCGATGCAGTTGAAAGAAAGATTGTGTGGGATAATTTGAGAATTATCTTTTCAATCGTCTTTTAATTCATTTAATTTGACAACTTTGGGAGGAAGATACTGTACTCCTGTAATTCATGCTTTCTTTGTTTTTTCCAACAGACACTGCCACCAAATATGTTGGTCCAACCACAGCCAGTAGTGCTGATGCCTACTGTCTATCAACAGGGATTAGGATATGTGCCAATTACAGGTATGGTTAAACCTTTCAAATTCTTATTGTAATATTCCAACATGTTTATATCCTGCAAGATGTGCGTGGTTCAAGTAACCATCTTAAAATTATTTATGAACTTTGTTTAAGTTTGGATCTTTAATCTCACTCCTCAATGTTCCTGTATTATATCGTTCATTGATCAGGATATTGATCAGTTCATTGATCCGTACCCCTCCCACTACTGTAATTCTATAGTTTGCCAATTACAAACCTTCTGGATTTCAAGTGCACTCCCGATTATGAACCTGCCTTGCAGTCAACTGTTCCTTTACACCATACTGCTCACTACTTGAAAGGTCTCCTTCCTGAACCAGTTTTGTAATTATCCAACTTGCAGACATAGCCCTCATCCACAAAAGCAGTTCACACAAGACACTTACTTCATAACAGGAAATAAATCCTTGCCTGCATTCATTGCAATTATATCTTCCAGTCCCAGACAATGGACTAAACCAGGTTTACTGCTTAAAATACAAAATAATGTTTAGTTAATTTCTTCCTGTTAACTCTCCCATCCTTGTCTTTTCCCCAAATGTGCATCAACCTGGAAGATTTCAGATTAATTTCCTGAATTTAATTTGTATGTTTCTCAGTCGAGGAAGTAGATGCAGTATGAGCTTCATGCCGCATATGTGGATTTGGCAAGTGGGCAAAATCAACTCAAGTTTCTTTCTAATTGTTCTTGATATTTGAATTCATTTAATTTATGAACTGTGGCAAAAAGGGCTCTAGTGTGCGTTGGATTCAAATATTGAAGGAAGTGCCAAAAGATGACAATGCTTGTGGAAAGATCCTCATCATGATCTTCTGTGTTCAGGAGATTGGGGATAAATGGGACAGTATCTTAAATTTAAATTCTCATGCCATTTTGTTTTCTTCTTTCCTGTTTGGATGTTGGTGTTAGTTGAAATTGTGTTTGTTTAATTAGTTTTGATTTAGCATCATCTCTTCTATCCATATTTGTTTTGTTAATGACCATGTCCTTCAACTAACTGGGAATATTTTTTCACTCTAGGCATTCAGTCTGTACAGTATTGAGCAGAATGAACTGTAGAAAACCTAATAACTAGTAATGCCAAATTCAGTATCATAAGTGGGGAGAAAGAGTGAATTCAAGTTGAGGTTGGGGCTGTAATCCTAGGTTTGGATCACTAAAAGTTAACAGTGAACATGTACACAAGCACCTCTATAATTTCTAGAATCAGTCTGTTTTTTCTAGAATTTCTAGAACCAGTCTGAAATTTGTTAGAGGCACCCATTTAAATATCACAGGATCAGCTGTAAAATTTGTTTTCTGATTTGAATTGTCATTATCTTTTGTCTCTTTACCTTTTTTAATTTTTTTGAACTTTCATTTAAAATGTAATATAATTTTCCAGTTGCCAAGAATATAATGATTGAAAAGGTTACAAACTTATTGCAACTTTTTAAGCGCCACATAGCAGGAAAGAACTGGCTGATTAGCTTTGCTCATCTCATCTTTCTTTTACAGCAGTAGAGGGCAGAATTGGCATTTTTGTGGTTTGGAGGGTAGCTAATGTTATCCCACTTTTTAAGAAAGGTGGGAGAGAGAAAACAGGGAATTATAGACGTTAGCCTGACATATGTGATGGGGAAGATGCTGGAGTCAATTATAAAAGATGAAATAGCGGCACATTTGGATAGCAGTAACAGGATCGGTCCGAGTCAGCATGGATTTACAAAGGGGAAATCATGCTTGACTAACCTTCTTGAATTTTTTGAGGATGTAACTAGGAAAATGGACATGGGAGAGCCAGTGGATGTAGTGTACCTGGACTTTCAGAAAGCATTTGATAAGGTCCCACATAGGAGATTAGTGGGCAAAATTAGGGCACATGGTATTGGGGGGAGAGTGCTGACGTGGATAGAATATTGGTTTGCAGACAGGAAACAAAGAGTGGGGATTAATGGGTCCCTTTCAGAATGGCAGGCAGTGGCTAATAGGGTACCACAAGGCTCAGTGCTGGGACCGCAGCTATTTACAATATACATCATTGATTTAGATGAAGGGATTCAAAGTAACATTAGCAAATTTGCAGATGACACAAAGCTGGGTGGCAGTGTGAACTGTGAGGAGGATGCTATGAGAATGCAGGGTGACTTGGACAGGTTGGGTGAGTGGGCAGATGCATGGCAGATGCTGTTTAATGTGGATAAATGTGAGGTTATCCACTTTGGTAGCAAAAACAGGAAGGCAGATTACTATCTAAATGGTGTCAAGTTGGGAAAAGGGGAAGTACAACAGGATCTGGGGGTCCTTGTTCACCAGTCAATGAAAGTAAGCATGCAGGTACAGCAGGCAGTGAAGAAAGCGAATGGCATGTTGGCCTTTATAACAAGAGGAGTTGAGTATACGAGCAAAGAGGTCCTTCTGCAGTTATATAGGGAGACCACACCTGGAGTATTGTGTGCAGTTTTGGTCCCCTAATTTGAGGATGGACATTCTTGCTATTGAGGGAGTGCAGTGTAGGTTCACAAGGTTAATTCCAAGGATGGCGGGACTGACATATGCTAAGAGAATGGAGCGGCTGGGCTTGTATTCTCTGGAGTTTAGAAGGATGAGAGGGAATCTTATTGAAACATACAAGATTATTAAGGGTTTGTACGCGCTAGAGGCAGGAAACATGTTCCTGATGTTGGGGGAGTTCAGAACCAGGGGCCATTTAGAACGGAGATGAGGAAACAATTTTTCTCACAGAGAGATGTGAGTCTGTGGAGTTCTTTGGATACTTTCAAGAGAAAGCTAGATAGGGCTCTTAAAGATAGGAGAGTCGGGGGATATGGGGAGAAGGCAGGAACGGGGTACTGATTGGGGATGATCAGCCATGATCACATTGAATGGCAGCACTGGCTCGAAGGGCTGAATGGCCAACTCCTGCACCTATTGTCTAAAATCTCAGATCATGCAAGAAATTTAACAAAAACAATTTGTTGATGGATATGCATACTTAGATACAAATTTGAAAGTGCAGTGAGATGTGAGACTGCAATGGCTATTTACTGCTGTGATCAAAAATGTATGTGAATACTTCTAACATAGAAACACATCCCTAGGTCCTTTAAAAATATGAACACCTTACCAACAAATTCCGTTGTGAGGTCAGGTGATAGATGAACAAAACTAGGATGAATGTGGAAAATCAGCCCAGAAAGCTTTGAAATAATTAACTTTAGAGATTGCAGAGGTTTGAAAGGAGGAATCCAGTAAGAGTTGGGATGTGGCAGGGGCAGGAGAAGGTCTCGTAAATCATATCGAGCAAGATGATATAGCCTGCCAATAGATTGCAAGGTGGGTAAGCTGTTGGAGGTGTGCACTGATTGTTGAACTACTGGCCTTTAAATTTCCAGAGTGGCCCTTAGTTATTGCACTGAACTCTAGATCTCTGAATCTCTTGGCCTTTGCACTAGAGATCAACTCCTGCTACCAGCAGGCTTAGCAACTACCACATTTTTGGTAAACTGTACATCAGGAATCTTCCTGTTGAGAAATACTATAAATGAAGAGGGGAGCTGGTACAGACAAAGGAGGTAGGGGTAAGGGATATTGTGCCATATTCGGAATCTCTTGGCCTGTTGAACTGAAAGATAAGCCATTGTTGTGCTCTGAATGAGAGAATGTATGCATTAAAATATAACCATAATCTCTATTTCACCTGTTAACTTTGGAAGTGTTTTGTAATTGGAATAGTTAGCTGCTTGCAGCTTTAGTTTTTGCCTCTGCTATCCTTACAAGTATTGAAATAGCTCTGATTTTTTTTAGTTGTATGTAGGTTGGGTGTGATGCATCAACTTAATCGGCCCAACATTTTTGTTTTAACAACATTCTCACGACGAGGACCCAGTGCCTCTTATTCTTTGTCCTTATATTTGCTTGGCATATTCATTGGTGTAGATTTGGTAATGATATTTATGTGTCGGTGTCTATGGTTCTGCTGTCATTCAGTTTTGTCTTATGTAGAATGATATGCATTTAAGGCAGTGAGTCAGGGACCAATATTGGAGTCGGCAGGATGTTCTAGTTATAGAGATTAAGGAGGCCAGATATCCTGCCAGTTGCCTGTAATTTCTAATGGTAAAAATTCTTCAGTAGCAGCAATAACATGTAATGATTCAATTTACATTTACTTAATGGTTAAAATTTGTTTTGGTCATCCTATTGTGCCCATTTTATTAAAGTTAGAGTAGGTTTATAAAATATTTTTCTAAGCTTTTGTGTTATGTAACATACACCAGGTTATTTAAGCTGGGCAAGTAGTCATTTAATGTTTGCATACTTAACAAAATGTTCATAACTAAGCTCCATATTTCTGATCCATCTATATTTTAGAAGTTATATAGATTACAATGTTTAACCTACTATTCATTGTCATCCAGTTACCATTTGAAATCCTTTCTTGTCCATAGCACTTTTACAATGCATATTTTAATATTTGCGTAGGAATGAGAGGATTAGAATCTGCAGCGCATGAAATATTGGGTGTTGTGGCTTGTTGAGTACAATCATTTATAATACTTGTTTTGCTAGCTTACTAATAAACTCAGAATTTTCTGACATGTTATTAATGTTCCTCCTTGGTGTTTTGCTGCTTTAAATTTCCTTATTTCCTACTTCAGGGCTTGAGTATTTTGCACTGGGTAAGTTTTGAGAGAATTTTCTCGCAGGCTAAAATCTTTGCATGAACACCTTCAATATGCATTTGCTTTATACTTTAAAGTGGCTGTTGCATAATATGTGCCGTTTATCAGTAAATGAAGGATGGCTTACGATCTAACTAATTTGGTATTGATAATATTTTTGTGCTTTGCAAACTAAATCTACACACCTGCCTATATTGCAGGCAACATGTTTTGCTCACATAATAGGGGCACATTTTATAAACATATTCCTCACTTCACTACCAAATAAAACTTGCACTAAAACCTCCCTTACATGAAAGTTGTTTAAATACACCTAGTATTGATTTATAGAGGTGCTATTTTTAAAACCATCAGATAAATTTGTAGTTTTGTGGGATATATACTGGCATAACGGACAATTTGAAGTTCAAGTACCATTTCTGTGAATACTTGTGCACAAAATTATTCAGTCGGTCAAATGTAGTTTAACTTGTCAGAATGGCTGTATTAAATAAACAGCCTGTGTTAATTAACTTTCAGAAGTGCTACATGTTATTGATATACCAGTAAAGTATATGAATCACTTGTAAAATTTCAAGCTGCTTTGTCAAAACAAGTTTATGGGTACATCACTTAACCCTCAGGATGCATTCCCAACAGCATGAACATTAGTGGTAAAGGGATAATTATACAAGTGGAGGTTATTGCTGCAGTGTCAGGAACATGGTATGAATCTCTTCTCCAACAGCAATGTGGTTGAGCACAGCCCTCAGCTGGCACATCCCCACCAGTAACATGGTTAAAATGATTCTTGCTTCCTGACTCAGTGTGAAGTGAACCACCAAGGCAATATGCAATTGCTGCCTCATGTTGGGCATTTAGTTACTCAGCATTGAGATGCAGAACTAATGGCTGCACTCAGATCAGTAAGATAAATGTGGGCATTGCTGGTGACTGACATCTTCTATTCAGTATGTTGTCAGACCAACTGGATCAGACGCTCTTTCTCATGGAGATGATGGAAGTTGATGTTCCAACCATATCTTGCCCATCCCTCGGTTTAGCTGGATAGTATCAGTCATGAAGACACAGCTAGTCTGACCCAGCCCTCACAGGCAAATCTCTGCCTGTTGGCCTAAGGACTCCCTCCATACAAAGCTTGGTGGCAATGTGATCACCATTTTACTGTAAGAACACAAGCTTACAGCAGGAATTTATCCCATGTTTCCAGTGCAGCAGCACACTATCAGAACATGTATTTTGAAAAGATATTAAGGATACATGTGATTGCACAAACTCCAGAACCAAGAGAATGTTCTTCAAGAGTGTTCTGAGGTATTAGTGTATTGAAATTGAAATAGTTTCATTGACAAAGCATACAATTTATTTCTAGAGTAACAACTGGCTACTACTACACCTTTTTTGGCTATTAATAATACTACCTAGAAATCCCTGATTTTTAAGAATATTATTGTAATTTAAAATTACACTAAAAAAACATACTGATCATTTTAATTTCTATGAACAGGATATTAGACAAAATTGTAAAGTTTGATGTCCAGTACAAGCAATTCCATCAAAAAATCCTAATTTATGATTTATCTTGGAAGTGTTCATTCTTGCCAGCACTATAAACAGTTTGCCCGTACAGGTATATGCAGTAAATCTAATTCAATGCGATATTATTAAAGTAGCAATGTTACAAAATTTTGAGATTTTAAAAATAAAGTCTGCAATTTATCCCATCAGATAAAGCATAAAAAGAAGTTTAATTTGACACCTAATTCACTTTCATATCTTCAGTATTAAAGAAGTTATGGCCATTTTCATACTCGGAAATTAGCATCTTGTTCCCTATTGCTTTTCCATTGACTTAACACAAAAGCTGTGATTGAGGACAGTCAAAAGCCCATAACTTTCTTAAAAATTAAGATAACTGAAAGAAATTTTCAGTTATTATAGATTGAAGCATTCTGAAACAAATATGAAACAATCTTACTTAGAAGACATGAAAGTAAAGCATATAATTAGTTAGTTACCTAATTGTAGCTAATTACAAAATTCAATTACTAGATCTAAACATCTATCAATTTCTTAAGAATAGATTAACATTTTTAAATAGCCTAAGTGTCCAAATAACATTCACACAATAATTCACAATATAACATAATTTTTAAATCTCATTTTCATGAATTTACAGGCCAAATGGAAGGAATTGAATGTTTAATACCTGTAAATTAATGGGCATTTAAATCATCTTGTGAGTGAGGATTTCTGGAACGCGATATTTTGGAACGTTCATTTGCGGTGAATTTAACCCCGTATTGGCATGAAAAATACTGCCGTTAGTTCAGGGAATAAAATCACCGTTTCGCATGAAAAAATGTGAATTAAAGGCTTCTTAAGAAGCACTTTTATACATTTAAAGAAACCACTTTCGTTTACCTGTCCCGTGTGTGAAATCCGTCCCCGTTATCGGCGTTGACGCTTCAGGAGCTGCTTTTAAAATTACTCCTGCGCTGACATTGACGATTTAATAAAAATAAAAAATTCACAAAACGCCACTAGGAACGATTTTTCAGCCAACGCTTGTACTCCAACGAAATATAATTCAGGACAAGGGAGGAGAAACCGCGTTTTAACCCCGCCCCCCCTTAAAGGCGCCAAAATCGCGCACACGGCCAGTGGCAGCATTACAGCACCGCTGAAGGTAAGTTTTGTAACATACCTAATTAAAGGATTATTTTCCCCCTATAATTCCACATTTGGTAAGCTATCTATGTACAGAATGTCATTTTGCTAAGGCTGGTATATTGCATGCTAAGCCATCTTCCATATCATTGTTGTATTAATCATTGACTCCAGATTTTTGGCATGTTGTATTAAATATTCTTGAATTTACTAGGTGTGCCAACTGTCTACACACAAGGAATGATCCCCGTTGGAGCACCAACACAGGTTTCTGCTCCACAAAGTTTGTACAGTGAGGAAGATCTCAAATCCATTCAGGACATGTTCCCCAACATGGACAGAGAAGTGATCCGCTCAGTGTTGGAAGCACAGGCAGGCAACAAGGATGCAGCAATTAATTCCTTGCTTCAGATGAATGAAGAATCGTAGAAATATGTGCAGTCAATGTTGCCAAGACCCCATCATAACCTAAGTATTTCTGCATCAAAGACTTTGAGCTTTCTCTCTGCAGATATATCTGGTTTAAGAATGCACGTGTCCAGTAATCAGCACATTGTACAAAGTTTGTAACTGTATTAAACATGAAAAGCATTCCATAATCTTAGTGCATATGTTTAAGATCAGAAATGCAGATGAAATTGCCTTGTGCATATTGCTTATTGGAAGGTTCCCCACAGAGCTTTAACTTGATGCTTATGTTTTTGCAATGGGCCTGTCATGTATTCTGCAGCATTATGTGTACATTGTTCAGCTGTCAAATGCTTTAACAGACAATTGTTATGAGTTTATTTAAAATGTATATTAGTTGGAAATATACCATTGAGTTAAATAGTCATCTTAATTACTTACAACTGTCACAATAAAAAAAATTGTTTGGGGATGGGGATTGAATGGTAGTGGGGAAATTAAAACTTGTGAATGGGGCACCTTGGTCAGCCAAGGCACTTTGGGCCAAAGAGCCTATTTCCATGTTTATGACTCTAAATCCTAAAATCAGTGAAGAACTTCAGTCACAACCCCACAGCCTTGTAACCCACATCTGAAGATGCTGTAATAATAGAAGTCTCAAAGAAGGAGACTAGTAATTAGAGGGTTCTCTCTGCAAGCCTTATAAGGAGTCATTATCAGGATCCTCCTCAACCGTTTGCTCAAGAATAGGTCCCCAAACCACAACATAATTTAGTGAATTCACCATCTAACAACTCCAAGGTAAAATGCTGCACTTTTGACTATAAATTGCCCTTTGCATCCAATCACAGGAGTTACTCCCACCCTCGTTACATTGCTCTTTGTACTCATTTCCTTTTTACCCCCCTCTCACCTCACCCCTTCCACCCATATCCCACTCTTTGCTTTTACATTTCACACTGACTGTTTTGTCTCATTTTTACCCTCTAGTTTTTGTCACTTACTCCACCCATATGCCAAGCAAACTCTTCACACCGATATCCACCTATCATTTGCCAAGCTTTGGCCTACCGATATTTTCAAACTTTCTCTCCTCAACTAAGGGTCGGTCTATTCCCTCCAAAGATGTTGACCAGCTGAGTTCCTCCAGAACTTTGTCTTATGCTCAAAGGACGCAATGTGCTCAAAGGACGCAATGCTAGAGCAACGAGAATCAGACTGTGGGGAGGGGTGGGGGGAAAGAACAAAGCTGGAAAAGAAGAGAGGTAGGACAAAGCATGGCAGTAATAGCTAGACATAGGTTGAGCACAAGTGTTTTACAAAATGTTTTCCTAGTCTGTGCTTGGTCTTGCCAATGTACAGGAGGCCACATTGAGAACACCGGATGTAGTAGATGAGGTGCACTTGAACCTGTCTCACCTGGGGGAACTGCTTCTTATCGAGTCCACATCCACAAGATTAGAAATTGTTCAGCCAGAGCTGAACATGCTTCTCAGCATCTGCATACACTGGCGTCTTGCGCTTCTTGGTGGAAAGAGGACTGCGATGTGAACACTCTTTCCTTGACCCCGGGAGAACTGCTGGGATCCGTGGATGGAGGTGAGGAACATAGAATAGGGACAGGTGTTAGATCTCCTTCATTTGCAGGAGGAAATACCAGGGGAGGGGATGGTTTGAGTGGGAAGGGATGAATGAACCAAGGAATTGCAGAGGGTGCGGCCTCTGCAGGTGGACAGGGGTGGTGATTGATGGGATCAAAAGTTGGAGGTGACAGAAATGTCAGTATGATATGTTAAATGCAGACACTGGTGGGGTGAAGAGTGAGGACCAGGGCAACTATTCTTGTTCCATCTGGGAGAGGGAATAAGAGCAGAACTATGGGATAAAAGAGATGCCAGTGAGGGAATCATCTATAACAGAAGGGGAGAAACCACATTTACTAAGGAAAGGGGACGTTGGATGTCTTAGAATGGAAAGTCTCATCTTGGGAGCAGATGCGGTGGAGGCAGAGGATTTGAGCATAGGGAATGGCATCTTTGCAAGAGGCAGGGTGGGAGTCTGTAGTTTTACAGTAAGTCTTTGTTTCTACTTGTCAAATTTGTGATTCGTGTCCTAGGAACACTTTAAAGCCATGAAAACCCCTAAAATTACACGATATATCCCATTGGTCATATGCTCGCCCATTCACTTAACCTAACTATATCTTTTTAAAACCCTCTATTTCACAGAACTCATAGTACCACTCAATTTGCACATTCGATAGTACCTGCCTCAACTACCTCCTTCGGCAGCACATTCCATGTACCCACCACCATTTGTGTAAAAACTTTACCCTTCAGGTTCCTATTAAATCTTTGCCCTCTCACCTTAAACCTATGTTCTCTGGTTAAGAAACTCTGCATTTACGTAACTAATTCCTCTCACGATTTTGTACATCTCTATAATATCATCATTCTTCCTCCTGTCCTCCAAGGAATAGAGTTCTACCCTGCCCAACCGCTCCCTTTAGCTCCGGCCTTCGAGTCCTGGCAACATGCTCGTAAATCTTCTCTGCACCCTTTCCAGCTTGACATCATTCTTATAACACAGCTCAAAACTGAACACAATACTCTAAATGTGGCCTAACCAACGTATTAAATCAACTGTAAAATGACCCCAACTTCTATACTCAATACTCTGACTGATGAAGGCCAAAGTGCCAAAAGCCTTTTTGACTACCCCATCTACCCACCACCTTCAAGGAAAAATGTACCTGCACTCATAGATCCCTCTGCTTTACAACATTCTCTAGTCCTGCCCATGTTGAGATTCCCAAAATGGAACACCTCACATTTCTGTTAAATTCCATCAACATTCCTCAGCCCACCTGCCCAACTGATCAAGATCCTACAGCAATTTTTGACAACCATATTTACTATCTACATTACCACCCACTTTTGCATCATCTGCAAACTTGCTAAACATACCATGCATATTCTCATCCAAATCATGACAAACAGCAATGGGCCCAGCACTGAACCCTGAGGCACACCACTAGTCACAGGCCTCCAGTCTGAAAAATAACCTTCCACCATCACCCTCTGCTTCCTTCCAATAAGCCAATTTTCTATCCAATCAGCTCTCTCTCCTTGGATCCTGTGCGTTCTAACCTTCCAGAGCAGCCGACCATGCGGAATCTTTTGGAATGCCTTGCTGAAATCCATATATACCTCTACAACTTTGCCCTCATCAACCTTTTTGGTCACATCATCAAAAAACGCAAACAGATTCATGAGACATGATGTCGCACATACAAAACCATGCTGACTATCCCTATTCAGCCCTTGTCCATCTAAAAGCATGGATATTGTGTGAACATCCAGGAGAACAAGGGAACTCAGGAGCCAAAGGCATAAACTGGGTTAATTAATTGACATCAATATTATGAAAACAAGATATTATGAACAAAGTTCCAGCACCTGAAATGACAAAGAACTTTACGTTCACAAATCCACTTGCGTTCATTAGCATTTATTAATCCAACTGAGCAATAATCGTTCAAATTCACAGCTTGGTCTGAGGCAAGAGTGGAGGAGAATTGGTGTTTGTGAACTCTTCTTTCTTGGCTAACAAATTTAAACATACCCGAGGCAAATGAATTTTATGGGGAAAAAGCCTTTTCTCTTTAATGCTCTTCTTAACTTACTTTAATTTTCTATGCATCTGCATCCAGCTTTTAGCAGTTTGACAATTGTTAAAAAAGTTGCATTAAAAACCAGACTGGAAAGGTAAATTAAGAAATATTAGACTTTCCAAGATTTAGAATTACAAACCAGTTCAACAATATTGGTAGCTAATTTGGTAGCCAAATTATTCACTGTGTGTAAATACAAAACATCAGCTAAAGTTGTTGATGACAATAATTTAGTTATAACTTTTCAGAAAACTACCTAAAGGAAACATTCAAAATAAAAGATTTCTGAAGAGTGGAATTATTCACTTTTGTGGTTTACTATTCAAAACATTGTTCATTTCTCTACAAGCATACTTATCCATCATTTTACAATATCTAGTTTTCACAAGTTAAACTATTAAATTAACTGTGAAGGCAACCAATTATAAATCAAAATGCCACAAATCTGCTTTATTTAATTAAATTTAGATTCCCAGCTGCCACAATGGGATTTATGTCATTGAACTGAAGGTCTTGCGTCTACTAGGCTGAATACTACTAGAGCTGGAAATCTTACAGATTTATAAATAAAAAGACATTGACATGCACGAGATTGGGATATGTGTTATTCATATGTTTAGAATCAATGAGGAGAACGGGAGAAAGATGTTGCACTCCTTTCATCGAGAGACTGGCCAAATAAATACTGAATAAGAAGCTAAATATAAAAAAATCACGCACTCAATATGCAAGGTAAACTCGAAGTGTTACTTCAAATATATGATAAAAGTGAAAACTAAAACACTAGAATTGTATTTTTACTTAAATGACAACATAGTTTCATTACATTGAAAAGCAGAATCAAACAATGCAATTATACTGTGATGATAAAGCAAAAAGAAAAATACAGGAAATCTGAAACAAAAACTGAAAATACTCTGGAGAATATTATTTCAGGCCAACATTTGAGAGGTCAACCTCTTATAGAAGGTTGGCAAATTGAAATGTTAACAGTTTGATCCAACTCCTGATCATTTCCAACATTTTCTGTTTTTAATGCTGTTATACATTAGATTGAAGCCTTGGAATTGGGGATTTTACGCTGGGAATAAGAGATGGTGGATCCAGAAATTATGTTTTCTTTATGGCACCAGATTCTTCGTCGACGAAAAGGCAATTTATTTTCACTCCTTTCTAGGTAATATTTTGCTGCTTATAATCTGGCCCCTGCACAACAGAGAGGCCAAATGCACTTTTGGTTACAACTTTAAGGAACAACTCTGTTAAATTTGCCTGCTTGTGGACACCCTTTATTAACTTTTTCTTACTCAGCGATTTAAAAAAAAGTTATATTTAATTTTGCATCCTGCCTGGCCTCATGACACTCAATATTTTAATACATTTCTATTTGCTTTCTCATTATTAACTATCAATTTGTCATGCAATTCTGTCTTACTGAATGCATGTGCAGGAAACAACAATATTTGTGGAAATGTTCTTCCTTTGGTGGAAGTGTTACAGATGTTTCTACAGCCTTATTTGACAAATATCACAATAAATTTTGCATTTAGACTAAATACAACTACAACTGCACTTGACTATCTAGTGTTAACACTCCTTTTGATCTGTTTTTCACAATATTTCCTCACAGATATTCTGGCAGGCCTTGTTTTATCATTTTTCTCTTCTATGCCAAATTGGCTTATAGCATCTGTTGCTTATCCAGCAAGGATACCAGTTGTAGACTCATCTGCACATTTTCTCTGAACATGCAATTCATGGCTTAGAGCTATCCAGTCAATCACAGTCCATCCATCCAGCCTTCTACAAAGCTGTGTGACAGCAGGAATCATTCTTAGGTTACTACACAATGTCTTGCGTATTACTCTCAACCTTGAATACTGAAACCAAGTTGGGCGACACAGTGGCTCAGCTGGTGAAACATGCACTCAGAGACCTGGGTTTAATCCTGTCCATGGGTGTTGTCTTTATGGAGTTTGCACGCTTTCCCTGTGACCTTGTGGGTTTCTTCCCCGTGCTCTAGTTTCCCTCCACATCCCAAAGACATGCGGTTAGACGGTTAATTGGCCTCTAAAATTGTTCCTAATGTGTAGGGTGTGTGTGAGAAAGTGGGATAACATAGAACATGTGTGTACATTGGTCAGTGAGGACTTGGTAGGCCAAAGAGCTTGTTTACATTTCAAAGACCTTGTTTCCATACTGTATCTCTAAATTAAAATATATCTCTAAAGTAATTGATTTAAAGTAATCAATTACATCTGTCAATTTACTTTCCATCTCCAAAATCTTTTACACCATTCTAGTTCCGCAATTCACTTTCTCATTGTGCAAACACCTTTTCATCAGATTTTGTTTATGGATTTACACATCTTTCAATCTCTCACATATTCAGTATTGAATATCTATTTCAAATAGACATAAGAGAGTTTGCATTGTTGAGTGTTATTCTTGCTGCAATGATTGCAACTCACTGAGCCTATGGGATGAAATCAGAAAATGCTGGGAACACTCAGTGGAACAATCTGTGATCATGAGTTAATGTTTTAGGTCTAGCAATGTCAGAAGTGGAAAAGAGATAAAACGTTAGTTTTAGGCTGCAGAGAAGGTAGGAGAAATGGGATCTTCCAAAATGCATCAATGTCCCAATATTTTGGAATGTCACCAGCTACTCAAAAACTCAAATCGTATTGAAATTCAAGCAGAGGTAGCATGATTGGTAATCCCAGAGTTACAAGCTGCAACTGTCCCAATAATTAAATGAACTGATATTAACCGAGGGATGCAACCTATCAAGTTTTGGTCGCATTCCTTCGAAGACAAAGCTCATAATGAATCCAAGATCAACAAATAATGCATTTTTCACTTGACTGGCCGCTTGGCTCATTTTTGGTGCTTTATTACTATTAAACTCAAACCTGTATTATCTGTAGGGCACAATAAATCCATTGGCAGAATTTAAATAAAACACATGTTACCGATTAAACGATCTATACCAGCTCATACCAGTGAGATACAAATTACTCCAAAGTACAAAGACAAATATAAAGATAGCCACTTCAAACACACTACCGATAATTCTCTTATATGAAAACGAAACCAGAGAAATAGCTGTGCAATCTAACATCTTTTTAAGTAAAGCAGTTTAAGCTACATTGTAGCAACCTTATACATCCTATAAGGATCCTTTCCTTAAAGCTGTCATTGTACTCTTTAAGGTGCATGAATATAAAAAAAAAAATTAAATACAGAATCCCAATATTGTCATAACACTTCTGTTTAAACTCAAAAAGTACCGTGCTGAAAAGCCAATTACGGGGACGTTTGTTTTGTACGTCTGAGCAAAGAGCATTTTGCAATAATTTGCTTCACTGGACACAAAATTAAAAATGGAACGATGGTCATAAAAATTAAACAATTCACTTTTGTACAACTTAAGCAATTCAGTTTATTGCAAACTTTAACTAAAGGCATTAAATTTAACAAAGTATATTTACATTGTATATTGGATGCACATTGGAAATTGGACAAATGAAAATGTATCATACAACCAGAATCGTTTGACAGCAAAAAGCCAATACTTTTTACATTTTGTACTTGTGTGAGTGGTTCATGTCCATCCTGGCGGTGTATTAAAAATGATTGCCATTTTATCATGCAACCAAACACATAAACCTTGCAAACAAAAGATTGTCAAGATGGAATAGACTTTTATCCCCCATTTGGCAGCCACAGCTATATAACATTGTTACTCCCACAGTTCCGGTTTGGAAATAATCCATCTTTTCCCAATCTAATTTTTTACTTTAAAAAAATTGTACACTATAATCCTACCACAGTTTTAAGTAATTGCTACACTGTAAAAGATGTTTCAGTATCCCAATCTTCAAGTATCTGTGATCAACTATTTTAGAAGTTTAAGTGGTGAATCAAGCATTAACAATTGTATTTGGATTTTATCACCCCAGTTTGGAAGATCACAGAAAATTGCATTGCTGGGTTTGATTTTCTTTTCCAATGCTTATTTCAAGAGCTCTAATCCCAAGCTGCTATTTTTTTTCTTTTTAAACAGTGATGAAGTTGATATAAAATATTTCATTGACTTTGAACATATTAAGGTGCTTGAAGGATCCAACAATATAGTTACTGTAGATGCTGCAAAGAACAGGCCACACCAATAGGCGAGTGCACATCTTATTTGACTTTCCTGCAACAGATACTATTTTCTAATGTGAAAGCATTCGTCCACAAATTTATCAAGCATTACCATCATCTCATTTCAGACTTAAACCTGTACCATAGGCACTTTGTCAAATGACATTTTCAAAATTGCCTTAGTATAACCCAATGCTAGTCATCGCCTCCATTAACAGTCCAGTAAGGTCCCTTGAAGAGGTCCAATCTGCCAAACACTTTAAATCCCTGAATTCAAAAGATGGAGTTACTGTCATACTTTCCTCAAGTACGCTCTTCACTCCGTAGAAATTTATTTCAAAATAATCTTTTAGCCAACTCATATTACGTTAACTGCTCAGGCATCAGTTCATCCTGATCAAGCTCTATTCACCTGGCAAAATAAATGGATCTAAAAAAACAAACTGGTTAAATGATTCAACGGAATTTTTTAAAACAGTAAAATGATCAGATCTTTAGTTAAGTGAACCACACAATAGCCACGTGCAATTCAAAGCTAATGCTCAGCATTCTTCACCTTTGATTTGTACAATCTGTTGCTCTGAAATTAAAAGATACAGAAGGACAAACATACTTATGGTTATTCAGTGACATATCAAATGACCAACTCATCTTGAGTAACAAGTATATTTAAGCTCTGACTTAAAAGAGTTTCCAAGACTAATCTAGATTTCAAGAAATGTTTACAAATAAAATCTGAAGGAAAGAGTCACTCTTGAACATTTACAATTATTTTTTTTCTAGCAATTGGTTTAATATAGGCAACTCGATCAAAATAACACTTTTACATTTGCATTTCACCTCTACAATTTACACTGCCCACTTGGAAGGAACACTGAAAGTTAAATTCTTATACAAGATGAAAAAAAGTATGAAAATTTCTAAACACTTTGGTCACACTATGTGTTCCAATTGGTATACTTCAATTATATACGTTAGGTTTAAGTATACACACTTTTATAAAATATTCTACTCTTATAACCATGGCAACAATACTAATTATGTGAGTGGCAAGATATTTAATGGACTGATCTACCCATTTAAAAGGACATGTATTCGAAACAAATGCACGCAACAGTTCTTTGCATCTGTTAACATGTAATACCCTCATTTATACATTTCATTCAAACTCTTCTTTGCACATCCATCTTAAAAAAAAAATACGATAAGAATATTGCTGGTCCTGATCCCATGTAAATTTAGTGCAGCAGTGACTGGCTTTGATTGGCCTAAACCCAGTGCCTCCAGTGAACCCCACTGATACCCCTGGATAGTAGCTGCTCAGGCTGGAGTAGACAACAGCAGGCAGAATTATTCATGCAGGTCCATTAATTGAAGCTTCAGGTGACAGGACTTGTTGAGCCATCCTTAAAAAAAACACAAAAAGCTATTTTCAGCAACCGAGGAAATCTTATGCCCCCCCAAGCAAAATGGATTCAAATCTCAGTTGAACAGTTACATAAAAATATGTTTAGCATACAGTATAAAGCAGCTTCATACAATTAGCAATCAGCATCATTCAGACTACAAATTAGCACTTTTCTTCCCTGACACATGGTGCACATTTGAAGTCCATATGGAATGCAAGGAATACTCAGAATTTAAGTCAGCCAAATTAAAATTATGGCATGGTTTATTAAAGTTGTGACATACCATCAGCCAAGTGACTACAACATTTAACATTTTATTCGGATAAATTAGCACCATTTTAAATCCACTTACTTTGGATGAATTAGTCTGATCCATTTTCAGCTATGCTGCCAAGTGGAATGGAAGTACTCAAGTGGGCCTGCTAATTTGGATAGAATCTACAATACAGAAACCAACCATTCAATCCAATTAGTTTCTGTTGACTTTTATGCTGGACACCATTACGATTTCTCACTCAAACCATTCCTTTCCCTGTATTTATCTACTTTTCTCATAATGGCACAATCATCACCTTAATGAGCCATTTATTTGCTTCAATTCTTGCAGATGGGCTTCCTACACAATGCACACAAGAGTTATTTGAATATGACAACACGTAATACCCTAACTTACACATTTCATTCAAACTCTTTTCTGCAAATCTTTTAAAAAAATTGTAAGAATTTTGCCTGTCCTGATCCCGTGTAAATTTAGTGCAGCAGTGACAGGGTTTGATAAGCTGAAGCTCAGTGCTTAGTGAACCTAACCGATACCCCTAGAATGTAATATTCCAGGAATCAATATGGTGAGCTTTGCTGCATTCCTCAATGACAAGTATATCCTTCATTGAAAAGGGAGACCAGACCTGTATTTCAGATGTGATATCCCCAGCATTCTACATAATTGGAGCAAGACATTTATTGTCCTGTATTCAAATTCTCTTGCAATACAGCAAACATACTATTTGTCTTCCTTATTGCTTGTCAAGCCAACACGTCAATTTCCAGTGATTTGTGTAAAGTGTAGGTTGCTTTGTCAAATGTTCTCCATTTAAACATTTTCAGCCTTTCTATTTTGATACCAAAGTGGATGACCTTACCATTTTCATATGTCCATGAAGCCACTCTGAAATATTCCTCACAGCCACAATGCCGCCGAGCTTGGTAATGTCAGCAAACCGGGGTACGTTATTACATGAACCTATTGTACAAACCACTGATATAGATTGTGAACAACAGGGGCCCTTGCACCATCGCGCAGGACTCATCGTGCAGGACACCTGTGGTAACTAAATATGCAATTTGGTATAAAGAGTGGGAACACGATTAGCATATTCAATCCCTGGAGCCGGTTTTGTCATTCAATGTGATTATGGTTAATCCAACATTCCTCATCTCCATATCCTTGCTCCTTCCCTCCAGCGCTTGATTCTGTCATTGATTAGAAATCTATCTCAGCCTTAAATATCCACAATAACTGCCCCATGGTTCTCTGCAGCAAGGACTTCCAAAGACTTATAAATCTCAAAATAAATCTTTCCCTATTCCAATCTTAGATCGGCACTCCTATACTGAGATCATATTCTCTGGGCCTGGGCTATCCTACGACATGAATTATCTCTCAGTATTTATCCTGTCTAGCCTGCAAGGAATATTATATTTCAATAAGATAATCTTCCATTCTTCTAAATTTCAATGAAGAGTATCCCAATTTGTTTTACCGTTCCATGTAGGATAATCCCTTCATACCTGCAATTTTCCTAGAGAACCCTTTCTAACCACCACCAATGAAATATCTTACTTAGCGAAGGACCAAAATTGTTTGCACCTCAAATGTCTCACATAAAACTACAGTAAGACTTCCCTACTATTGTATTCCAATTCTTTGAATAAAGAGGCATAATTCCATTGGGTTTCCCTTGTGTGCTGGCTTTCTGTGCTTTGTGCACAAGGGTCCGCCAATCCCTCTGTCCTGCAGCTTTACATAATGTACCCTGATTTTGTTGATGGTTTTGTGCTGCATCTTAATAAAGGTTTTCTGAAAGCGTAATTATTCCACATCACATGATATCCTTGTTACTTGCCAAAAAAAATTCCAATAGATTTTTCAGATATGATTTCCCTTTCACATTTCCGTTCACTTTCAGTTCAGTTTAGTTTATTGTCACGTGTACCAAGGTACAATGAAAAGCTTTTGCCCCAGTACTATTATTGTTTCCCCAAGTACTTTGTTATCATTTCCTTAAAATTCACTGACGATAAATTGAACTAGGCAAGTCATATTTGAGCAGGAGCAAGTCTGAGGCCAGATATTCTGTCGCATCTCATCTGCAAACGTACAAATGTCTTGCCTTCATCGTAAAGTGATAACGAGAGAGTATTGGATAATTCTCCATTTGCTTGAATGTTCCCATACACTACAAATCACTGAAGGACACACAATGGTGGAGTAACTCAGCAGGTCAGGCAGCATCCCTGGAGGCCATGGATATGTTTCAGCCGACGATATGTTTCGGGTAGAGAAGGGTCTCTTCAGTCTGAAGAAGGGTCTCGACCCAAAACGTCACCGATCCATGTTCTCCAGCGATGCTGCCTGAACTGCTGAGGTACTCCATCACTTTGTGTCCTTTTGCGTATTAACCAGCAACTGGAGATCTTTGTTTCTACACTCAAAATCAATAATCAGCCTTATTTAATTTTCATCTTACCTAACATAATAGCTTACAATCCGTCAAAAGAACTGTTGCAGCATAACTCAAAACTGCGATCTATATTACCTGGCTATATTACCTGGAAGGTTAAGAGCAGCAAGTATATTAGAACAATGTTGCATCGGCAAGTTCTCCTAGCATCCTGGTTTGGAAATATATCATTAGAGCCAGGATTTTGCCATAAATGCCATGTGCCTTTTCATGCCTTTTTTGATTTCACCACGATAATGCCTTTTTCACGATCGTGCCTAAGTCAGCCTTTTTTGTCGTTTTGCTAAAAGGCCATGCTATTTTCTCTAGTTGCACTGTGATTACAATGACGTTTTCTATGTTAACACATTAATATTAATGTTATTATTAACGTGTTAACATAGTATAACTTACAAGAAAACTTCCACCACCGGGGCGAAACTGGGGGCACCCACCGTCGGTCACTAATTCGTTCGTGCTGCTGCCCGCTGGTTCAGTCTTCTCCAAGATCTATTTAAGAAAGAACTGCAGATGCTGGAAAAATAGAAGGTAGACAAAAAATGTTGGAGAAACTCAGCGGGTGAGGCAGCATCTATGGAGAGTAAGAATAGGTGACGTTTCTGACCGGGACCCTTCTTCAGACTGATGTGGGGTGGGGGGGGGAGAAGAAAGGAAGAGACAGAGACAGTAGGACTAGAAGGAGAGCTGGGAAGGGGGAGGGGGAGGAGTGAGAAGACAAGGGCTATCTAAAATTAGAGAAGTCAATGTTGATACCGCTGGGGTGTAGACTACCCAAGCGAAATATCCAAGCTTGTCTCCTCACTACATTTACTGCTGGCTCCTGTCGCAAATCTGAGTTTTCGATTGATGTATGCAAGGCATTCATTGATGCTGGAATTCCACTGTGGAAATTGGAAAACAAATCTCTGAAGTTTTTTAGAGAAATACACAGAGGAACATATACTAAGCAAGTCATCATTACCGAAAAATGATGTTGACAGCAACTTCAACATTGTTGTGCAGAAAATTAGAGATGATGTTGCATGCAACAAAATATGGATCTCAATAGACGAGACAACCGATGCTGTGGGGAGATATGTTGCCAATGTGGTCATCGGTACACTGGAGGCAGGTCAACCATCAAAGGAGTATTTGTTGACATCGTAAGTATTGGAGAAGTCAAACAGCTCAATTATTGCTCAGTTGTTTATATCTTTACTTGCTGTACTTTGGCCAGAAGGTATAAAACACAAGAATGTTCTTCTGTTCGTGACTTAAAGTTTTATTCCCCAAAATGTTGCATTTAACATGCTTAGCTCAAGGTTTTCATAGAATTACCAAGCACATACGTAGCTTGTTTCCAAATGTCGATCGCCTAGTTTCCAATGTCAAGAAAATCTTCCTCAAAGCACCATCACATGTGCAGTTGTTCAAGGAAATGGCACCCGAGATTCCGCTACCTCCTCAGCCCGTTTTGACTAGGAGCGGTACATGGCTCTCTGCTGTACTCTACTATGCTGCAAATTTTGAAAAGATAAAATAAATCGTCAAATGTTTTGAAGAAGAAGAATCTGCTGCAGTCAGGATCGTCAGTGAAATCATGCAGAAAAAGTCCCTCCACCGCGATCTTGTGTTTATTGCTTCCAATTTTGCAAACTTCCCACAAGCTATCATTTCCCTTGAGAAACGTGGTGAAACATTAGTGAATAACTTGCAGGTTTTCAACAAAGTAACTGATGATATTCGTAAAATTCCTGGCGATGTAGGTAAAGACATACAAGGAAAATGTGAGAGAGTGATTTTAGCTAACAAAGATCTTGAAGAAATAGAAAACATAGATAAAAGTTCTCAACGGTAGTTGTAATGCACAAGATATTAACATGAATATAGAGTCTGTAGCTTGTTTTGGGTATGCACCAGTGACCTCAGCTGAGGTAAAAAGATGTTTTTCACAACTGAATTATATTCTGTCTGACAGCTGGCAGTTTAACACCAGATAATTTGAAAAAAATGCCAGTAATTATGTGCAACCAGGCAACTTTGGTCATTTAATGCAGTATACCTTTATATTACCATTTTTAACCATATTTTGGTGGTGGAAATAAATGCCTTTTCTGTGCCTTTTTTGTAATTTTATTATGCCTTTTTGCCTGCCTATTTCAGAGTTTTATAGTGCCTAAACATCCTGGCTCTATATATCGCCTTTTATTCTTCATCACAGAGGCAATAAGGATGAGCAATAAATGTTGGTCTCGCCAATGATGCCTACGTTTCAACAAATAAAAGAAACATGCATGATTGAAGAACCTATTAAGACAGAAATGGTGGAATCTTTATGGGGTAGTGCAGTGCAGCAACAGTTAGTTCTGCTGCTTCATCGCTTCAGCAACCCAGGTTTGATACAGACCGTATAGAGTGATCATGTGATGCTCTAGTTTCCTCCTACATTCCAAAGGCACACTTAGTAAGTTAACTGGATACAATAAATTATCCCAAGTGTAGATGGGTAGCTGAAGAATTGGGATGAGTTGATGGGTGTGAGAAAGAACAGATCCCAGGGAAATAAGAGGAAGAATAGAACAGATGGTATTGCTCTTCTGGAAGTTAACAGAGACATAATGTGCTAAATTGCACCTTTGTGTCATAGTAATTGGGAAAGGGAACAAAAGGTCCCAGTAACAAGCTGTACATTGCAGGCAATTTTTATTGTAATCGTTAACTTGAAGGTATTTCTTTCAGAATATCTGCCATCAACAAATCAAAATCTTCTCTGAAGCATCATGCAAAGACATTGAGAGAAAAGGAAACATAGCCAAGCACACAAAAATGGGAAATGGAAAAGAATAAAGTTCCCCACAAAGCCCAACACAAATAAGCTCAAGGAATGAGCGTTAGAAAGGTAGCTGCTGGAACTGGATGAATGTCAAAAAGTAAAACTAAAATTCAATCGTTTATATGATAAAAATAACATCATAGGTTTGCAGAAATTAGCCCAATGCAGAAGCTTAAAAGGAACAAAATAACCATGGGATTCTAAACAGTGGGACCAACTGCCATATCTAGCAACAGAACATGGTTCCAAAAGACGTGACCAGGCACACTACGGCCGCAATTATGGAAGTGAACATAGGTAAAATTAAAATTTAAGATTGGGATTATGTGTACAATTTTGGGCAACTGTCCTGCTATCCACCGTTGTGTAAATGCTTTCCAGCCGTGCATTATTCAAATAATAATGGAAATCCGTAATTGTGCTGTATAAAGAAAACAAATATTGTTAGCTCATAAAGTCGCCTATGGGGTACTGCACAAATGCCAGTGCTGTTGTGATAGGATTGCTGAGAATGAATGTCTAAGATTCCACTGAAATTAGTGAAAGACCAGAATCTAGTCAAATAACCCAGAACTGGAATCACACTGCGGTCACGGTGGCACAGCGGTAGAGTTGTTGCCTTTCTGTGAATGGAGGGCCGGAGACCCGGGTTCGATCCCGACTACGAGGGCTGTCTATACGGAGTTTGTTCGGTCTCCCCGTGACCTGCGTGGGTTTTCTCCGAGATCTTTGGTTTCCTCCCACACTCCAAAGATGTACAGGTTTGTAGGTTAATTAGCTTGGTAAATGTAAAAATTGTCCCTAGTGGGTGTAAGATAGTGTTAATGTGCGGGGATCGCTGGTCGGTGCGGACTCGGTGGGCCGAAGGACCCGTTTCCATGCTGTATCTCTAAACTAAACATTTGGACTGATGAGGTTAACTTTCCACCAATGACAGCTGTAGTGTTCAAGAATACACATGGTCTTATACCCATCTGTCTCAGTTTCTCTGATTCAACATGGATGATGTAAATCTTTATAACACCACACTACATAAGGAAACAAAAAAATACAAGCAGGTAGTGGCTACCTGGTCCCTCAAGCTTATCCCAATATTCAGAATAATTATAAGTGGTCTTCCGCAGGCCTCATCTTTGCCATTTCCTATAGCCCTCAATTCCCTAAATATTCAAAAGAATTACCTACCATTCTTTTATACACCCCCAGAATCCACTAAAGGGGAGATAGACAACTCCAGCAGGATTTCTACACATCTCAGTGTAAATTACCACCCCCTTGTTTTGTAATTGTCTGTTTGTTCAAGACTTTCCAAATAGTGGAAACATCTCAACATTCTATAATACCCCTTTGGGATTTTATCAGTTTCAATTTATTTTTCCCTCATTCGTTTAACTGCAGAGATTACAAATCAAACTTCTTTACCCGTGCGATGGAAAACCCTCTCATCCCAGGGATTAATCAAGTTAATCTCTTTTGAAACAACTTCTTAATTCCTTTCTTAAAAATGAGTTCAGAAACCTGCAAAGTGCTTCACAGAGAATATGGTGTGGCGTGACCCCACCAATACCATGTACAATTGTGACAATACTTGCAATTAAGGCAACAATGGCATTTGCCTTCCTATCTACTTGTTACATTTGCCTGTTAACTTTTTATCAGCCATATTCCATTCGTTTGCAATCTCCCTATTTAGATAATAGTCTGCCTTTCGATTGCTCTACAGAACTATACAACCTCACAATTTCCTCTTATTCTCCATTTGCCAAAGTTTTGCCCACTCACTCAACCAAATCAATTCTGTCTCAGAGTTCAAATATCCTCATCGCAAAAGTTTGCATATATTTTAGAGTCATCAACAAACATGTATACCATACACATTTAAAGATCTGCAATTTGTTTACGTGGTTACGCTATAATTACATTACAGTAATAGTAAGAATTGGATATAGCCACCAAATATTCTCGCATTATAACAAATAGAATACTTTCTGACAACTGTGCTCACTTCTCCATTCTATAAGATTACAGTTGAACTTTTATCTCATTATCACTTTCATACAATTACCTCATATGCTTTGATTCCGTTAATATCTATAGATCTATCAACATCTTGCTGAAATACTCATAGCAGGTGAGCCCCAATAGCCTTCATCAGTAGAGAATTCTAAAATGTTCACACCACAGGGTGAATGATTCTCTTCCTCATCTGCATCCCAAATATCCAAATCCTTGTGTTTAGACTGTGACCTTTGTTTCAAGACACCTCAACCAGATTTTAAAAAATCATTTTAACATCTACTTTGCAAAGCTCCATAACAAGTTTGTCCTATTCAATTAGATATTCTAAACACAGGCAGGCATAGGCACAGCCTTGTCTCCTCCTACAACAATCCTGCAATCCCAGGAGTTAATCTGATATAATTCAATCATGTTGTTTGAGCAATTTATTTACATAAAGAAAAACATTTCTACACGTTGGAAAAAGTATGCTATTCGCTTATGCCAGTAAATTCTGTGCTGTAATATTTTAATATATTTTATCAAGACAAAATCAGAAAAGCAATCAGTTATATCCTACAATGCAAATAACTAGCTCAGAATGTGAATACTCATTTAATTATTTTGTATATTATTATATATAAACATCTAAGTTTAAAAATAAAATTAGACCTTTATTTTAAAAGGAGTATACTGTGACTTAGATCAACTTATTCTTAAGCAACCCTTGCTCATACCCAACAGAGTACTGATTTTGGATGATCAGCCATGATCATAAAGAAGGGCCGAATGGACTACTTCTGCACCTATTTTCTATGTTTCTAAAACAAGCCATTTTCTGCTTCTGTAACTATTTAATAACCCCATCAATTTAGTTTATTAGGATTCACTATGAATCAAAATAGTTTTAGTGTGTAAGGAATAACACAAATTAAGTCTACCATTTGTCAAAAAAAGTCACTTTCAGGCTAGTGAACAGCTTGTATTACTATTAGATATAATAATTCTGCTTTTATAATACATAACTCAGAAGTATTTGACAAGCTGCCAGCGAATAACTGGATAATAGTGATGTGCAAGCGAAAGATACTGTTCAACAAACAAATATTCTAATAACCATCATCAAATAAATAAGGGATACTAAAGTTATACACTGTATCAGGTTAATCATTAGACTACATTGGATTCTTACTTGACTTCTTCCATTGATGCTACATTGTCAATGGGGCCATTCAAGGTGTCTTTTGCTCGAGATTTTATATTCTCTTCATCAGGCCTCAAACTGTTGATAAAATAGCTATGTTAAACATACAGACTAAACTGAAGCATGAAGACATTCTTGGTAACAAAATAGGGATGGTATTTGAATTCATAGAGCATTCCAGTACTCTAGCACTATAAGGTTTGATCACTTAATCGCAACTCATCTGGCCTGTCTTCCTTTATCTACAATTCTAGTGGCCTAGACAGGCTGATGCATGGTAGATGTATGTCACCAATAATACATGGACTTAAAACCTGCCTATTTTTGATCATTCTGCTGCAGCCCAAGGAGGTATGCTTGACCAGAAACCTTTGTTTTGTATGTGAGGAGATACACAACCAAAGATAAAATGGACAATTTTAAATTGCTACATTAGGGCTCATGGAATAATTATTTTGCACACTTCAACCAATTCTTATAATGATCATTTATTACACAATTATCTGAAAATCATCAGCTTTTAGTATTGATATATAATCAACCCCCCAATGAAAGAAAAACATATCTGATATTTCAAATGTATAAATGGAACAATTTACACTTCTATATAATGTAATCATTCTGTATGAACCAAACTAAACATACTCCAGCATTCATCCTTTACAGCTGTCAATTCAGGTTTGGTTGGCTTTTTTTAGTGCATCTCACAACTACCTCACTCTGCATCCCATGTACTGTTTCCCTAATATGCAGCATCCTACTGTTCTACTGAAAATGTGCACCTTGTGCCAGTTAAGGGTATTTCATTGAACCACAACTAAATATTCTTTGACAATTCATGCAGCTAATCATTTCAATTTCACAAACATGAAGTACAGATAACAATTACAATCTGAAAATAAAATAATCTGAAAATAAAATAACCTGAAAATAAAATAATCTATCTAGTAAAAACAAAGCTGTTTTAGTAAATAACCCCAAATGGCCCCTTTCGTGTAAGAAAAGGAGTAAACTATTGGTTAATTTTTCATACTTTATCAGGGAATCTTGTTCGTTATAATGTGAAATCTGCATACCCATCTATTCGATAATCATTAGACAGTGACGTTGAGGTGACTTTTGCAGCTTCTAAATTATCTGGCGACGTATATTTTGAAGAAACATCTTCAGAGGTAGACAACTTTACGTCCTCACTAAACGGGAAAAAGACAAGTAGATTATTATTCTGTAAACAGTTAGTTAATGTCTTTTCACACTTGTTATGAAACTCACTCTCCAATCATGCAATTTGTGAAAAATTTCACATGCAAATAGGAGGAAATCATGAATGAACGAGGATCATTTTGCAAGCAACATTAAACCTTGATGTATTATTTCAGATGTTGACTCAAAGTCATGCCATAATATGAAAATATATCTATGATGACACAAGTCTGCTTGTTCACACATACAGCATTTGGTTAATTTACACTTAATTGTAATACATACCGATAGGATTTCAACACTCTGAAGCCAAAAGCACGAGAGAAAGAGAAAGGAAGCTTAAATTGTGAAAATCTCCAATTGAACTACTATGAATTTTTTTTTCCACACTCAAATGATACTTAGTATAACTACAATAAAACATTTGGATTACTTTAATTCTACAGTGAGATTCCACCCCCTAAAGGTTTTCACCAAACACATTGGTCTTGGGGGAAATAAAACAGATGTCTGAACTTTAGTATTAACTTAACATTATCCTGTAAGATCATAAACTAAATCTGTAATTATAATAAACATGTCAAAGGCACATTTCAAATGAAAATAACATTTATGAAGTCCCTTTACTGACAAAAATTCAATTAATTGTTTTTGAATCAGCAAACATAATACAAGTGTTTGATTCCAGTTTTATGATTTTTTTAAAATAGTAAATCAATGTAAGTGCAATTAGTAGTTAATTAACTGAGCTGCAGTGCAGCAACTATAGTAAAAACCAATAATCTGGCATCTGGCTCTCCACATAATGTTCGCCATGTTCCCTTTTAACTAGCGGGTCCTGCTACCCTCACTCCCTTTCACCCTCATGGGTCGTTTTTCCCCGCAATATCTTCCAACTCACCGGAGTCCCAGTTCCTGCACTTCATTACAATTCACCAGGGCCCCATTTCCCATACTGCACTCCGACTCACCTATCCATACTTCATTCCGATTAACCCAAGGACAATGCACATGCTCTCCTTAAACCGATCTGGTCCTGCTTCCCATGCTCTCCTTAAATTGATCTAGTCCTGTGTCCTACACTCTCTGTAAATTGACGTGGTCCCATTTCCCAGTGCACTTAATAAATTTAAATGGGTATGTTATAATACCATTAACATATATTAAGAAAGTGAATTTTAAAAATGTATTAATAGGGAATAACATCCAATAGTTTGGAAAATATGCAAATCCAGCACCACAACAGTCCCAAATATGCTGGATTATCAGAGTTTTCTGTACTCAGAACAGTGCTGTATTATACTGCACTTCTGGTAAAAAATACTTCACGTTGAATGAAAAAACGTGTGCATATTCAAACTAGTTTGCCACATTTAGAAAAAGCATAAAACATATGCAATAGAATCTGCAACAAAAGAATACGCTGATTAAAATGTATTCACCTACAATTTTCCTCAGACAAGATTCCTTCAAAAGAAGGCAGTAATGTAAAAGGTTAATTGGAAACTTAAGTGAAATTAAATTAGAAAGTAAGTTGCAGAGATCTGGGTATGAACTACACAAAAGTATAATGAAGCATTGTAGAACAGAAATCCATTCATAAGCATCATCATAATTGATGTCACAATCAGGAAGAATTTGAGCAGTTCTGATGCTCTTCTTTTAAAATGGAATTTGATGGAAATTTGAAAATAGATTGAGTAACACGAGAGAGAACGTTTGTGTCTGACTTGATGATTACTGGCAGCATTTCAAAATGGAAGGCCCCTTTTCAGTTCACTCTATCATTGGATTCCACATGGAGCTGATTGGCAACGCTCAATCCTGCTGGAATTTTCTAGTATTATTACCTTGCTCAACTTATTACAATTAAGATGGTAATGCAAGGATTAGAAAACATAGGAACAATTCTATGATTTGAGATTATTGAGTGCTGTTTAGCCATTTCTGTTAATTTTACTTTATTATTTTTATTTATAAAATTATTTAAATGTTTAACATTTTTAAAAATTCCCAAATGTTGAAGATATTTAAAAACATTATCAAATACAGCATTTGTCAAAGACATTGTTGTAGATGTCCATCTGACATGTGTTGTCAGAGGCTCTATTGCTGCTCTGAACATGCCACAGGACTTGAGATGTGAAGGGCAAACATAATTGGTCCTCTCTCTTCCAAACCAAGCAAGTGTGGATTAACGTGGGTGACCAGAGGCAGCAAATTCAGGTGGTTAGATAGGGCAGGCAAGTCTGGCTCTGTGAAATTGTTTATAATTTCCCACTTACAATAAATTCAGAATAAATGTCTATTAACAAACCAAATACATAATTTAATAATCATTAAAGATATGGAACCAACAACCACATAAATTAATTGAAAGAAATACTATCTACACATTTAGGTAAAGAGTTGATGTATACAAAAGATAGCAAAAATAGTGGTATATTTGCCAAAAAGCAATGTGGATACGAAGGAATTAACATGGAAGCAGCATAAGCAACAACAATATTCAGTTGAACCAAATGCCCTGTCTATGTGCTGTAAATGCTATGTAATTCAGCAAATGTTACTGTTATTCTAATGAACTATTTTAAATTTCTGAGAGATTTAATTTTATTCCTAATATACATTCACATTCATATAGTACACCAAACATTTGGTGAAGCAAAGGTATAACTATTTAACTGCGAGGAATTCAAGTTGATCTTAAGAATGGAAACAATCTATAAACAAAACTTTATTTTTAGTAACATTGAAATAATAGTAACTGCAGGATGAACATGTCCAAAATTAGATAAGGGACAATACAACAATGTAATGTTCTTTCACTTCACTAAGTAGCAATTAATTGGGATGTTACCCTCCTTTACCAAATCCCGAGGTTTCAGAGGTTTAACAAATTAGAAACAATATGATTGACCATTGGTTGTAGTGAAATAAGGAACAACGGATCCACTCTAAGACGTCTCCAATGGTATTGAAGGCTTCTACTGTGGGTAATGGAGTTGGCTGTTATTTTGGCAGTAAGAGGTAACTAGAGGCCCGGGTTAAAACAGGAAAATACCCATGTGATGAGACTTGGACATCAGATCCACAAGAGATGAACCATCAGAAACAATTAATTCCAATTTTCCCTGCACCCCATTGGCTCAGCACTAATACCTATGATGCTACACAGCTGGCAAAATGGAAAATGGAAGAAATACTCTTGCAACCAATAAGCCAGCAACAATGGGATAAGGGTGGAAGAAGTAGATTAGACCTGGATTAGATTATGGATGTCACATCAGAAGAGAACAAAAGTATTAGGAGGAAGATGGGTCTTCTAAACAGAATGCAACTATTTACCAAACTCCAGAATGACATAAGAACCAAGACCTACATTCAGAAAGGAGGAACCCTGAATCTGGAATTCAGAGAAAGCTGGGCACCATTAATTCTTGATAGATCAGCTTGTGACTTGGTGGGTAGTAAACAGAGCAAGCTGTGATTGCTCCTATTTTGTCTTTGTAGTTAAGGCGCAATACCACAATGTAACATTTATTTCATTAAAGGGCAATTATAAATTGGAAAATTAGCTTGCTTTACTAACATCCAAAGACAGAGGCCTAAAGAATTGGAAAAAACAAGATTAGCCATCTGATTAAAGTTAAATACACCTTTCAAGAGTTGCCAATGCTGTGGCTCTAAAATTAGTGATAATTTTGTACAACAGACGCATTAAAAACATTTATCGCTCACCAAATCGACATGATCTCCAAAGCACATAATTCCCTCAAGCTCAGTCAAAATCAAAATTAAGTAAATTTGGGGAAGAATCTATTGTCATTCACTAATGTCAGTATCTCAGTCCAAACAAGTTTCTTAAGTTTAATGTTAACTTTTCATGACGACCTGAAATGCCTTCATTTTAATATTAAGGTAGATTCCAATTTTACAAGGAATGGAAGTTTGCTAAATATTTAAATAGCCTCAAGATTTAAAAAAACAATATTCAGGAGAAAATCACGACAGCAACCTACCTTTTAAACACAAAATGCTGGAGTAACTCAGCGGGACAGGCAGCATCTCGGGGGAGAAGGAATGGGTGACATGGTCTCGACCCGAAACGTCACCCATTTCTTCTCTCCAGAGATGCTGCCTGTCCCGCTGAGTTACTCCTGCATTTTGTGTCTACCTTCGATTTAAACCAGCATTTGCAGTTCTTTCCTACCTTTTAAACACAGCAGTTTCAGTTTTGGCATCTACTGTAAGGCTTACTGTCTCCTTCATGGAGCCATTTGTAACTGTCTCTGTTACTTGGTCTGTAGCCACCTCTTCATCCTCACCATCGGACAAATTGGGTTCTAAATTTAACGTGGCTGACCCTGCTTTTTGTTCTTTGTAGGCAAGGTGTGAGGTTGCAACAAAATCTGAAGATAGGATTAAAAATAAAGAATTACATAATTTGAAGAGCAGATAAAAGAACATTTTAAAACTTGGTTGATCATTCGTTCACAAATTGCACAATACTGACTTTTGATTTACTTTAACTGATTTAACAAATTGACAGCAAAAAAATGTTCTCCCTAAAAACAGTTATTGCTAATAATTCAGTGGAAAAAAACATTTAACACAAATGTCATAGAATATGCTACCTTCCAAATAATCACATTTATATCACTTCCTTGATATTTGCAAATGATTAAATTAAGTCAGGATAACTGAAGTAATCTACAGACAGGTGATTCATTTATTGACACAGATTTTAGTGTGAGGTTAGTGCTCTCTGACATGACAATTAGTTGTGCTGAACTTGGTCAATACTTGAGAGAACTTCATGAACAGGCTCTTCAACCCACAATATCTGCACTGAACATGATGCCAGGTTAAACTAATATCTTCTGCGTGCACGTGATCTATATCCCTTCATATCCATATGCCTATCTATCTGCCTCCACCACCACACCTGACAATTTCTCCTCCCTTTTCTGTAGCTGACCTATATCCTGCAGAATACTTTGACAGCAATCCTCACTGACTGCAAATCTAGATTTTTGTGGTATTTGTAAACTTACTAACTAACCCATCTACATTTACATCCAAATAATTTATATATATCATGAACAACAGTGGTTCTAGCAGATCCCTGTGGATTGCCACCGATCACAGATCTCTAGCCAGCATAACACTCTTCCAACAAAATCGTGTCTTCTATGAGTAGGCCAGTTCAGAATCCAAATGACCAAGTCACCGTGGATCCAATACTTCTTCTAGATTTGCCTACCATGAGGGATGTTACAAATGCATTACAACAATCTAGAAGATGCCAAGATCCTAGTCAAGGTCCCTGCAATCTCCTCTCTTGCCTCTCTCAAAAAGTGATAGATCCCATCAGGCCCTGGGCATGTATACCTTAATGCTCTTCAAGGGCCCACACATCACTTCCTTCTTGATCTCAAACTGCCCCAGCAAACTAGTCATTCCCACACTGATGTCACTGTCCACCATGTACTCCTGTTTGTTGAATGCAGATACAAAGTTTTATTTAGTGCCTTGTTTACGTCCTCTTTTTGCGGGTTACCTTCTAGTTTTTAATGTACATATAAAAAGCCATGGAATTTTCTTTAATCCCACACACACACATTACATTTCATGGTTCCTTTTTCTCCTTCTAACTGGCAGCTTGAGTTCTTTCCTGCTTGCTTTATAATCTTCCAAGGCCTTATCTGATTTCATCTTTCTAAATCTTACATAGGCTTCCTTTTTCTGTATGACCAAATATACAACCACTTTAGTCATCCAAGATTCCCTTACCTTGCCATCCTTATCCCTCCTCCTTTTCGGAATATGAACTCGGATCAGCCTTTAAATGATTCCCATATGTCAGATGCGGACTTACCCGATAACAACTGTTCCCAATTTACTCTCCCTAGCTCCAGCCTAACAACACTGTAATCTCACATACCCCAATTTAGTACCTCCCCAAGGTCCAGACTTATCCTTAATCATAACTATGTTAAAACTTATGTTGAGATCAGTTCCAGTGAAACACCAGTCACCTAGCCAGTCCATGGTTCAGTATAGTCCCTCTTCGAGTTCAACTATCCACAAACTGTTTCAGGAAACCTTTTTAGATACTCCTTACAAGTTCTTCCCCTCTAAGCCCTTTGCACTGAGTAAGTCCCGGTCAATAACGTGGAAGTTAATGTTGTCCACTACAAATTCCCTGTTGCTTTTGCATCTTTCTGTAATCTGTCTAAAATGAGTTACAAATTAATACAATGTTAGCTGTAAAGAGATCACAAGCTGCAGGATGGATTAGCCATCTTCTGCTCTGAACTCCTTGAATCAATTAATATGTCTTAAATTAAATTGATAGTCAGGCAAAATTAGAAATTGAAGATAAAGTTATAATAGTATTATAAATAATGCTTTACTTTGAGGGTCACACAGTTCATAGAACTGTTATCTCACATCACCAATGGCCTGGGTCCAATCACCAACTTCATTGGTCTACATGTGGTAAATGTGCATTCTTCCTCCAACTGCATATGTTTCCTCCCACATCCCAAAGATATGCTGGTTGGAAGGTTAATTACCAACTTTAAATTGCCCCTGTTTTGTAGATGGTATTAGAATCTGGGAGGAGTTGATGGAATATAGGGAAAATAAAAATAGGATTAGTGTAAATGGATGCGTATTGGTTGGCACAGGCTCGATGGCTCATAAGGGGCTTTTTCATGCTGTATAGCTCAATGATAAAATCCTTTCATTCGCACAGAATCAATTAATCAATATCCTGGAGAAAACAGGTCCTGCAGATTATCCAGACTACACTCGAGGCATACAGGATTTGTTGATTGGAACATATGGCACCTACATCAATGATACAATACAATGATACAATGATACAATTTATTTGTTGTCATTTGAACCTTATTGAACCTCATTGAGGTTCAAACGAAATTTGGTTTCTGCAGTCATACAAACAAGTAGAAGAACCAAGACACAACACAATTTACACAAACATCCATCACAGCGAATCTCCTCCTCGCTGTGATGGAAGGCAAAGTCTTATCTCTCCCCTGCACTCCCCATTCTCCGCCCGATGTCAAAGTCAAAGCCCCCGGCGGGCAATGGTAAGTAAGTCCCGCGGCCATTCAGGCCACGCCGGGCAATGCAAGGCCGCCCTCCGGGTCTTGATGTTGGAGCCCCTGGTAGCGCTAGCAAGTCCAGCGGCCATTTAAAGCCACGCCGGGCGATGTAAGACCCCGCTCCAGGTCATTTTCAACCCCGCAACTCGGGCGGGAGAAGCTGCCGTTGCGGGAGCTCCGAAAAGCGGTCTCCCACCATGGACCCGCGAGCTCCCGATGTCACCGTCCACCAGACCTGCGGCCGGAGCCTCCGAATCTCCGGGGTCGGGTCACAGCCGCGCGTCACCGCAGCTCTCCACGCTCCGAACTCGGCCAGCTCCACGATGGTGAGTAGTCCACAGGCTCCGCGACTGGAGCCCCAGGTCGTTCCGGTTGGAGGCCGCTCCACGGTGCTAGGCCCCAACGACAACGGAGACCCGACAGAGAAAGGTCGGGTCCTCCATACAGGGAAAAGATTTTAAAAGTTTCCCCACCCACCCCCCACCCACACATACCCAGTTTAAAAAAAATCACTATACACTACACTCAAACGAGACAAAAAATAAAAAAAAGACAGACGGACTGCAGAGGCCGCTGCGACGTGAGTCGCGCCGCCCACCCACAAGTACTTTGCAAGATAGTAAGCTGAACGACATTTTAACAAATTACTTTTGAGGTAAAGGGAGGCCAAAGACATGTGGACATAAGTAAAGCAGTCTCCAGAAATTCAGCATTCCCACTTACATTAGGAGAACACTAACCATAACTGCTCAATGAAGCTTAGTCAAGGCTGAGAATTCACTGAAAGGAGTTACCAAATTAAGGCATGCCAGTCAGGAAATCAGTGTACTCCACTTTCATCTGGCAAGTCGAACTGTAGCAACTGTGAGCAGGTTTGCTGTCTAAGTGTCAGGCTTTTCTCACAATACAATCACGATTGTATGACTGAACGTTCTTCATTTTATTGACATTGCTAAATAACACTAATTCAGCATTTGCAACAAAAAGGAATTACCTTCATGATGTGCTGCTACACAACTGTGTCGAGCATCCCCTGGGTCCAAACTGGTTTCCATTGCAATTGGGGAGCTACTTCTTAAAGGATCCTTTGAACTGAATGGAAAATATTTGTATTATTTCGGCTTACTCCAGTATGGACTCCAGTATGCAATATTTATTAAATAATTACGCAGCATTCCACATTGAGCTCGTTTTTCACATAGAGCTTGAAACTCGTAACATATTATTGGGAACTATTAAACTTCAATCCTGCAATCTCTACTCTTAATAACGGGACAGATCCCACCAGACCCTGGGGATTTTTCCACCTTAATGCTCTTCAAGAGCTGCAACACCACCTCGTTCTTGATCTCAAACTGCCCTAGTATATTATTATTCTTCACCCGGATCTCACTGCCCCCCATGTGCATCTTATTAGTGAATACAGTTGCAAAGTACTTGTTTACCTTGCAACTGCAAGCAAAAATTTCCTCCTTTATTTCTGAACGGTCCTACCCTCTCTCCCTGATTACTCTCTTGCCTTTAATGTACATATAAACAGCCATGGGATTTTATTTAATCTGATTCACCAACGACATTTCAATGTACCTTTTGGTCCTTCTAATTGCCCACTGGAGTTCTTTCCTACTTGGTTTATATTCCTCAAAGGCCTGATTTCATCTTCTTAATCCTCACACACCCTTTTTCTTTTTGACCAAATTTATGAAATTTTTGGTCATCCAAGGTTTCCAAATGTTGCCATTCTCATTCCTCTGTCTTACTGGAACATGCCAGTCCTGAGCTTTAATCAGCTAGCCTTTAAACAACTCCCATGTCAGATGCCACTTACCCAATAACAACTGGTTCCAATCTACTCTGCCTAGCTCCTGCCTGATAACGTTATATTCTGCCTTATTCCAATTTAGACTATATTGCCTCAGCAGATGAACATTCAAGTATGTCCTCTCCGAATGCCGCTATGACTTAAGCAACACCATCACCTCTTTTATCTCCCTCTCTATTATATGTGATATCGAACCCTGGAATGTCAAGCTGCCAGTTGTATTCCTCTCGTAACCAAGTGTCCATAATGGCCACAACATCATAGTTCCAATGAACTGATCCAGGCTCTGTTCATCCATTTTAGCCACAATGCTCCTTGCATTGAAGTAAACACACTTCAGGCTAACAGTTTCACCATTGTTCATTAACCTGTCCCGGGCCTACCTTTAAGACTTCCTGGTCCTAATCTTCTCTTCAGTCCTTCCATTTGCTGACCATTGTTCTGGTTCACACCCCCCTGCTACACATTTATATTGTTCTCAAAAGAACTCAGCAGCTTCCTAGGTTATGCAATTGTGCAAAAAAAAAGCCTCTACATTAAGTTGCAACCAGGAAATGGTTCATTGGCTATATTTAAGAGGGAGTTAGATGTGGCCCTTGTGGCTAAGGGGATCAGGGGGTATGGAGAGAAGGCCGGTACGGGATACTGAGTTGGATGATCAGCCATGATCATATTGAATGGCGGTGCAGGCTCGAAGGGCCGAATGGCCCACTCCTGCACCTATTTTCTATGTATCTATAACAAAACAATGACTAGGTCTAAAATTCATTGAGTAACTCAGACTTTCTGAATAACTCACTTTGGAGCCTATTACCATTGGCAACTGAATGCACGAACAGAGAAATAAATATGACATCATACAGATCCTTTATAAGTGCGTTTATGCATTCTGCCCTGCCTCCAAAGTAGAGTGGGCATTAAGGCAGCCATACTCATCTTTGGTTTTGTCACAATAATTAGATAAAGATTGCACAATTGCCTTTGTCTACAACAGGGGCCTCCAAACGTTTCAGCATGAGGGCCACATTATATATTTGGCAGGCCATAGGAAAAAATAAAGAAATGTCACTTTTATAAATGTAATGAACTCAAAAAAGAACTTAAGTAAAACAAATGGAAGAAATTCAAAACAAAACTTGTAGCCATCAACCAAGGTTAAACTTTAAGCTAAAGGGCTGGTGAATTAATTTATATACACACACACACTTACGAGAGGGTATGTTGCAGCGAGTCGGGAGCATGGCTGAACCCTGCACCCCCAACATCCTGGCCCTCTTCTCTCTCTCCCCCACACCCACGGCAACTCCAACCAAACACGATGGAGGAAGCAGTGATGCGCCCTAACAGACAGCGACCAATGGAAGTGGGAGAAGCAGCCTTACCTGGGTTACTCTAAATATAAATGTCTAAAAGTCTCTGAAGACTACATCCAAACTAGAGATTTCCTATTAATGGAGCGCACAAGTCATTCTGTACTTAAGTGACCATCAAGTGGAAGAGGAAAGTGAGCGTGAATGCGCATCAGCAATTAACACATCTATCCGGACTATTACATCGAATGGCTGTGCGATCAGTTCAATGTATAGGTACAGCATTGTATGGGTTGATGCAAAATTGCTCAGCATGTGGTATATTCCACTGGGATTCGATTTCCATGCGTGTTATTTTCAATACTTTCGATTTTAGTTTCTCTGCACCAAAATTCCCACATTAATATTTAGGGTAAATTCCTGACAAACACCTTCGACAAACACTGCCTTGACATATTCATCTGCAGCAACATCGCCACTTATACACCAACCTACAATAAATGCATGGCCATATGATAACTTTCAACAGGTTGCTCCGACATAATTTATCCTTTGGCCCAACAAATACAACGAGGTCATTGGTCCATGAATAATTGATCTTTTTCCCTTTTTTCCCCACAGTCAAAATGTAGGGGGAGAATCTGCCTTTTGTAAAAAAATATCGGAGGGATTTTAAGAACAGCTGCAATAATTTGTTATGTTACAATTGTACAAGATAATTGGGCGACACAGTGGCGCAGTCTTAAGTTGCTGCCATATAGCGCCAGAGTGCCGGGTTTGTCCTGAATACGGGTGCTGTCTGTACGGAGTTTGTACGTTCTCCCAGTGACCTGCATGGATTTTATCTGGGAGCTCCGATATCCGCCCACACTCCAAATACTTACAGGTTTGTATAGGAAGGAACTACATATGCTGGTTATACACCGAAGATTTGTAGATTAATTGGGTTGGTATAAATGTCCCTAGTGTGTGTGCGTGTCTAGGATAGTGTTAGTGGTGGGGGGTGTGGGCGAGTGAAGGGCCTGTTTCCGCGCTGTATCTCTAAAGTTTAGAGCAAGCTGACGTGTAAGTTCCCGCGCTACCACAGAACCCGCCAAATAGCCCGCCACACGGAACGTGTTAAGAGCTTGCTACGGGCCAGATAAAATCTCGTGGCGGGCCGGATGTGGCCCGCGGGCCATAGTTTGGAGACCCCTGGTCTACAGCATGGAACTTCAGTATACTAAAATATCATAACCTTTAACTTATGCTGAACTTGTAATCTTCTCCAACAACAATAATCAAGTTTATTTTTGAATATTTTAACAGCTGGAGGTAATAATAATTTCAAATGAAAGTACAAGTATTGTAAATAAAATCACAATAGTATGATGCGGGTTGGTACAAGTCTTGTTAATGAACACGGAACTAACTTCAATGAATGCACATTACCTACTTTAGTAAAGGCATTTGGTGTTGCAGTGAGAAATAGAATATAGAATCATGCAGATTTTATTTTTAAAAATCCAAAGAATAAAACTAAATAATGTTGAAAATACTAATTGAAGGCATAGAGGATTGGCATGTTCTGCAGCTTGATCAGTCTGCAGTAGATTAGAGGGGAGCATTAATAATTAGGAACATAATTCATCAATAGGATTTCTTTGGATGTACGAAGAAAATATTACCTTAACTGAGAGGAAAAATCTGAAAAAGTAGCCCATCCAGTTTCCTGCGATACCGCATCACCTGAACTCCACAAAGTAGGTCCACTGGAATTTGATGCATTTATGTTTGTGGTTTCCATAGGCACTTCAAAATTTGCTGTCCACCCTGGGGCTGTAAAGAAAAGTTACCAGATTTACTAGTGTTTTACTGCAGCAAACAATCGTTGATGATCGTTGTCTTTATTTGGGTGCATGCTTGATTCATGAATAAAACATTTCGCTAGTTTTAGCAAAAAGCAAATATTTTTCATTATGTTTCATATGATTTTTTTTAAGATAAAGAAATTTAACCCTTGAAACAAGCTGGTAATTAAGGAAAAGATGAACAACCTTGGGTACAGGGACAAGGCCTGTTTCTATGCTTTATGATTCCATGACTATGATACTGAGTAAGCACTATAGAAGGTTTAAAGCCTGGGTACATGAGAGAATATTTGAAATAGTACAGATGATGATAACTCTCTATTGATGAAACTTTTTTTGTTTTATTCGGCCTGACTGGATACATTTTTTCTAATGATTTTTTGATATATTAAGAGGAAACGGCATGTAGTCGTATATGACATTTTATCCAGGGGTCTGAGCTCAATGTATAATTCCAACTACGGAGGTCAATCAATTTTTGGCCATCATAGATGGCATCTCGAATTTAAGGTATCACCTTTTTGATACCTTAGTCACTTTTTTTTTTGTATTCACTTTTACGTGGTTTATTCAATAATTTTTCTTTTTTTCTTTACTATCTCTCAATACACTTTTCTCTTTTTCTTATGGAGGTTCAATAGATGGAGGAGATGTAAAATAACGTCAGAAGTACGGGACGATCCCCCCACACCCAAAAGCCTGAGGTACCACATGAAGCAAAATCACCAAAACCAATTAACAATGCAAGACAATAGGAAAAAAAAAAATGGAGGAGTCACATTCTGTAGTTGGAATATTAGGGGTGCGAATGATCCAATTAAAAAGGGGAAGATTATGGCCCAGTTAAAATCTTTAAATGTGGACATAGCTTTTCTGCAAAAAACTCATTCGAAACTACAAACACAGATGAGACTGAAGGCAAACTGGATAGGCCAAACTTATCACTCGTCGTTTACTGCTAAAGCTAGAGGAACGGCTATTATTATTCGGAAAGGTATACCATTTATATTAAAGAATACTATATCTGATAAAGAAGGAAGGTACACCATAGTGGCAGGAGAAATTTACTCCACACCACTGACTCTGATAAATATCTATGCTCCAAATTTTGATAACCCCCAATTTTTAAAGAAAATTATGGATATAATAGATGAGTATAATTACCAAAATGTAATATTAGGGGGGGGACTTTAACTGTGTTATAGATTCATATTTAGACAAATCAATAAAATTAAGGAAGGTAGCGTCAAATCCAAGACTAGCGAATTCTTAAACACATATATAAAAAACACTAATATAACAGATGTATGGAGAATAGTTAATCCAACTGGTAGGGAATACTCGTTCTACTCATCGGTACACAAAACCTACTCAAGAATTTATTGTTTTTTAGTGGATACAAAATTAATACCATACACGATTAATCCTAAATATCATAATAGTATTATTTCTGATCACTCCCCGTTGACTTTTACTTTAAAACTTGAGGGAATGCCAGGTATAAAATCTTTTTGGAGATTTGACACAAAAATAGCTAATTACCCACAAGGTTACGAGTATTTAAAACAACAAATGAAATTTTTTTTGGAGACAAACGAGACACCAGGTATTTCACCATCTTTATTATGGGAAACTTTTAAGGCATTCATCGGTGGAGTTATAATTTCATATCAAAGTTTTCAAAATAAAAAGAATATGACCGAACAATGGACGTTAGAAAAGGAAATTAAACTATTAGAATTAGATAACGCAAAAGACCCAACTATAGATAAACATAATAAGATTACGTTATTGAAATTTAAACTTAATCGAATATTATCGGCAAGAGTAATAAGATTATTTCAGATTACAAAACAGGTACAATTTGAATTTGGCGATAAACCACATAAACTTCTAGCGCGACAATTGAAGAAGCAAGAGAAGGAAAAAATTATTATTAAAATCAAATCAGAGAATGGGGAACTATTAACTCTACCTAAGCACATTAATAAAAGGTTCGCTCAATTCTATCAAAATTTATATACATCCAAAACTAAAATAGAAGACAATAAAATTATAAATTTTTTAGATAATTGTAATTTGCCAAAATTGGATATCTTAGAACAAGAGGAATTAGGAGCTCAGATCACAAGTGAATAAATAAGAGAAACAATAAAAGAACTGAAAAATGGGAAGACACCAGGGTCAGATGGTTTTAATAATGAATTTTATAAAAGATTTCAGGAGTTAATGGTCCCACGATTACTTAAATTATACACGTATGCTTTTACCGAAAAGAAATTACCAGAAACACTAGCAGAATCTACAATCACGCTAGGCTCGTACAGAGCCATATCACTTTTAAATACAGATCAGAAAATTTTAGCAAAGAGTTTAGCAAGAAGATTGAGTAAATATATTAATAAATTGATAAACCCGGACCAAACGGGGTTTATACCTAAAAGACAATCATCTAATAATCTGAGATAACTTTTTAATATAATGTATTCACATAAAATGGAAAAGGAAGACTTATCAGTTATATCTTTGGATGCAGAGAAGGCATTTGATCAGGTAGAGTGGCAGTATTTATACATAGTACTCCAAAAATTTAATATGGGAGATAATTTTATTAGATGGGTAAAATTACTATATGATAAACCGATGGCAAGAATATTAACTGATAATATGTTATCTCCAAAATTCCAATTAACACGGGGCAATAGGCAGGGATGTGTTTCATCACCCCTGCTATTTGCCCTTATGATAGAGCCTTTGGCTGAAAGGATAAGAACGCATCCGAATATTCAGGGATATAATACTAATGACTCTAATAACAAAATTTCATTATATGCGGATGATATACTTTTGTATATTATAAATTCACAAACGAGTATCCCGAATTTACTAAACTTAATTGAGGAATTTGGTTCTTTTTCTGGATATAGAATAAATTGGAACAAAAGTGAAATTATGTCATTAAAGCCGCAGAAAGCGAATCACCTATTAAAATTTCCATTTAAAATTGCAACGGAAAAATTGAAGTATCTGGGTATTCAAGTTACTAGAAGATATAAATTATTATTTAACGCTAATTTTACTCCTTTATTAAATAAATTGAATGCTTTGATTACATTTTGGAAAACGCTCCCATTATCATTAATTGGCAGAATAAATGCTATAAAAATGATAGTTCTACCACAAATAATATACTTATTTCAATCCATACCAATATATATACCAAAATATGTTTTTTTTTAATTAGACTCTAATATTACCAATTTTATCTGGGACTATAAAGCACATAGAATTAAAAGAAATCACTTGTGCAAACCTAAAGAGGTAGGGGGACTTGCACTGCCTAATTTTTTTATATTATTATTGGGCAGTGCATATTAAGAATATAATTTATTGGTTGGAATGTCCTTCTCAACAGATGGAATGGATAAGAATGGAGAAAGAGGATTATCCTCCGTACGATTTAGGAGCGATCCTCTTCTCCCCGATAAAATTGAACAATACATTATATAAGAAGAATTCAATTCTACATAATATAATACGAATTTGGAAACAAATAAAATTAACTTTAAAATTAAGAAACCTATCATCACTAACACCAATAGTGAATAATCCAGTATTTAAACCATCTTTAATGGATAAAACATATAGACAATGGGAAAGATTGGGAATTAAAAAGGTGGGTGACATGTATGAAACGGGAAATTTATTATCATTTCAACAATTAAAATTTAATCTGAATAACAACCAATACTTTAAATATTTACAGATATGTGACTTTATGAAGAAATATATACCAAGATTTCAGAGCATAATGATAGACCCACTGGAAGAAGCAATGAATTGTTAAGGCAGACTCACAAAAATTAATATTATATCTATATAATAGTATTCTTAACAGAGAATTGCCATCAACAGAGGCAATTAGAAAAGACTGGGAAAAAGAATTAATGATAAAAATCTCTAAAGAAACATGGGAAAAGTATTTGATATATATACATAAATGTTCGATTAATGCTAGACACAATTACAGATTATATTATTCAAAAACTAGGTTGAATAAATTCTATTCAAATATTTCTCCCATCTGTTACAAATGTCTTTCTCAAAATGCTAATATCACACACTCTTTTGTTTCTTGCACAAAACTTCATAAATTTTGGTGTGATATATTTGATATATTCACTAGTCTATTTAAGATAAAAATGGAACCTAATATTGAAATGATTATATTCGGAGTAATAGGAGACGGGAACAAATTAAATATACCCCAAAATTCATTTTTTAATTATGGTTTAATAATAGCAAAAAAACATACTTAAATTTTGGAAAAATGCTACTATACCAACATTCAAAATGTGGATCAGTAATATGTTGGACACAGCCCACCTAAAAGAAATGAGACTCCTCCTAATAGACAAACAAGACCAATTCTTAACTAGTTGGTCTCCATTTATTGTTTTTTTGATTCATGTGGTGCAACAGTATCGTAAAAATTAAAAGTTTCAGGTATGGGTGAAAGATGATCAAGAATATAAAAAAGCATTGACTTGTGGCGAGTGGATAATCTCCCTCCTGCTTCACTTTCCTACTTATTTCTTTTCTTTACTAGTTCTTATTCTCTTCTTTTTTTTCCACACACACTAGACTTTCCTCTATTCTTTACTATTTCTTTCTTTCTTATCTCTCTTTAAAAAAAAAAAAAAGGAAGTTGTACAAAGAATGTATTATGTTAACATAATTTTGGGAACCTGTAAAAATGTACCACTGTACTGTACTGTACTTCTAGTAAATAAAAAATAAAAAAAAAAATAAAAAAAAAAATGTTTCATATGATTTTGAATGTGTAACTACTCAAGATCCTAATGTACTTATGCTATGAATTTTACTTTTCATCAGCCTTCAAGTTTACAGCATGGTCTAACAAAGGGCTTCATCAAAGCCATATTAACACAAGTAGTCAATTCATTAATTCTTTCATCTGGCAAAGTAGAGCTTTGAGGTCTTGTCTCCTTTGTGTAAATGTTCAGCAAGTGATCTAGAAGTTTTATGAATAAAGAAGACATCAAAAGTCAAGTCAAGAGTGTTTTATTGTCAAATGTCCCAGATAGGACAATGAAATTCTTACTTGCTGCAGCACAACAGAATATGTAAACATAGTACATAACGGGAGAAGAAAAAAAGTTCAGTGTGTGTCTACACAAATGCACACATACTCAATAAATAACAAATATAGTGCAATAATAATAATAGTCTGTTGCAGTTCAGAGCTTATTTGGTATCGTGTTTAATAGCCTGATGGCTGTAGGGAAGAAGCTGTTGCTGAACCTGGACGTTACAGTTTTCAGGCTCCTGTACCTTCTTCCTGATCGCAATGGTGAAATGAGCGTGTGGCCAGGATAGTGTGGGTCTTTGATGATGTTGGCTGCCTCTTTGACGCAGCGACTTCGATAGATCCCTTCGATGGAACTTTTTGCAGTCTATTCCGCTCCTGGATGTTCAAGTTGCCGAACCAGGCCACGATGCAACCAGTCAGTATGCTCTCTACTGTACACCTGTAGAAGTTCAGGAGAATCCTCTTTGACATGCCGAATCTCCGTAATCTTCTCAGGAAGTAGAGTCGCTGAATTGCTTTCTTTATAATTGCATCAGTGTGCTGGGTCCAGGAAAGATCTTCCGAAATATGCACGCCCATGAAATTGAAGTTTTTGATCCTCTCCACCATCGTCCCAATGATGTGAACAGGATTGTGGGTCCTCATCCTTCCCCTACCAAAGTCCACAATCAGTTCCTTGGTTTTACTGATGTTCAGAACCAGGTTGTTGTGCTGGCATCGGTGAAATTGGTCGATCTTACTTCTATACTCTGACTCATCACCATCTGTGATTCGTCCAACAACAGTGGTGTCGTCGACGAACTTGAAGATGTTCGCTGACGACCATCACATGCAATCCTAATCTTGTCCTTGCTTATATATTGTCTGCAAAAGTCAACAGGATTTATTTGATAAATATCACTTTAACGGAAAGAAAAATAAAATTCAGGAAAAGTAACCCAGTTTCCACTTTAGGCAGCTGGGTGTTTTTCAGAGTTCTCACAATCTGATGGCAGAATTACTGTCAAAAAATGTGACCTTAATTTTGAAAAAGTCGAGACGTACCATGCCCCATTTATTATTTATTTGCTGCAGCTAGAGTTTAACAAAGCAAAATTATAGCAAAAAATAAATGGTTTTCAAAAGCGCAGATTAAAAGAACATTGCGAAAGCACACAATAAAAGAACATTGTGTCAAATTATGGGTATCCAACATAAAGAACAAGACAAATTCCACTGTAGCTGTGATAAAGAAATACAACTACCACTACAATAAAAAAACATAAAGTGCTAGAAATATACAGCAAGTCAGACAGCATCTGTAAAGATAGAAGTGGAGTAAATGCCCCTTCATCACGACTGGTAAAGTAAATGAGCGTTTTCTTATTTATTCACGCACTAATTTTCCCACTTTCCAGTTCCGATGGTTTATTGAACGACAACATTAATATTGTTTTCCTTTCCACAGATGCTGCCTGACCTGTTGAATATTTTGAACACCGTTTTTATTTCAGATTTCCAGCATCTGCAGTTGCTTTGCTTTTCTTTCATTATCATTGTTATGGCTTTTGAGCTATAACATTAGCTTTGTATCTTTTGCTGACACTGCCAAATATTTCCATCATTTTCCAATTTTATTTTAGATTTCCATCATTTGCAGTATTTTGCTTTTTAAATTCATCTAACTTCCCACGATTCTAAAGTATAAATAGCCAGGACAGAAAAGTGTAAATAACAGAAGCAAGTCCAGTGGACGGAACAGGCAGGAGCAGTACATGAAACAAGGAAGGTCTGATAGGCTAAACTGCATTTATTTCCGTGCAAGTTTAACAGATGAGGCAGATGAACTCAGGAGATGGACAAGCTACTATAGAAACATGGTTGAAGGATTGGCAAGACTGGCAGCTCAATGTATTGGGGTTCAGATGCTGCAGACGTGATAGAGGAGGACACAAACAAGAGGATAGGGAGTTGCAAGTTTGATTAGGGAGTTGCCATATTGATTAGGGAGATCATCGTGATAGTACGCAGAGGGGCTATTCCTGGGGAAACATCCAGTGAGCCTACATGGGTGGACCTTAGAAATAAGAAGGGAGTGATTGCTATGATGGGATTCTATTATAGGCCACCGCCCAATAGTCAGTATGAACTAGAGAACCAAATATGTAGGGAGATCATGGATAGGTGTAGGAAAAATAGGGTTGCAATAGTAGATGATTTTAACTTCCCAAATATTGACTGGAACTACCACATTGTTAAGGGATTAGATGGGGCAGAATTTGTTAAGCGTGACCAGGAAAGTAATATATAAATGGTTCTGTGAGAGGTGTACACTCAACCTCCTTTTATGAAATTAGGCTCATGAATCCTAATGGATTGATGGAGAAGGTCAGAACTGGACCAAGGGTTGAGATTTTTGATTGGAGAAAGGCTGACTTTGAGGAGATGCAAAAGGATTTAAAAGGAGTGAATTGGGACATTTTGTTTTATGGGAAGGATGTAGAAGAGAAATGGAGGACATTTAAAGGTGAAATTTTAAGAGTACAGAATCTTTATGTCCCTGTTCGGTTGAAATAATGTAATGTTAAAATTGTACAAGGCATTGGTGAGGCCAATTCTGGAGTATGGAGTACAATTTTGGTCGCCTAATTATAGGAAGGATGTCAACAAAATAGAGGGAGTACAGAGGAGATTTACTAGAATGTTGCCTGGGTTTCAGCAACTAAGTTACAGAGAAAGGTTGAACAAGTTAAGTCTTTATTCTTTGGAACGCAGAAGGTTAAGAGGGGACTTGATAGAGGTCTTTAAAATTATGAGCGGGTTAGACAGAGTGGACGTGGATAAGCTTTTCCCATTGAGAGTAGGGAAGATTCAAACAAGGGGACATGACTTGAGAATTAAGGGACAGAAGTTTAGGGGGAACATTAGGGGGAACTTCTTTACTCAGAGAGTGGTAGCTGTGTGGAATGAGCTTCCAGTGGAAGTGGTGGAGGCAGGTTCGATGTTATCCTTTAAAAATAGATTGGATGGGTATATGGACGGGAAAGGAATGGAGGGTTATGGTCTGAGTGCAGGTAGATGGGACTAGGGGGAAGTATTTATTTTTAATTTAAAAAAAATTAAAAAAAATGTTCGGCACGAACTTGAAGGGCCGAGATGGCCTGTTTCCGTGCTGTTATGGTTATATGGTTATATGAAAGGAAATAGTAATAATTGGAAAGAGCCATGGTTTTCAAAGGAAATTGGACACGGTTCGGAAAAAGAGAGAGATCTACAATAATTATAGGCAACATGGAGTAAATGAGATGCTTGAGGAGTATAAAGAATGTAAAAAGAATCTTAAGAAAGAAATTAGAAAAGCTAAAAAGATATGAGGTTGCTTTGGCAAGTAAGGTGAAAGTAAATCCAAAGGGTTTCTACAGCTATATTAATAGCAAAAGGATAACGAGGGATAAAATTGGTCCATTAGAGAGTCAGAGTGGACAGCTATCTGCAGAGCCAAAAGAGATGGGGGAGATATTGAACAATTTATTTTCTTTGGTATTCACCAAGGAGAAGGATATTGAATTATGTGAGGTAAGGGAAACAAGTAGAGTAGCTATGGAAACTATGAGATTCAAAGAAGAGGAAGTACAGACACTTTTGAAAAATATAAAAGTGGATAAGTCTCCAGGTCCTGACAGGATATTCCCTTGGACAATGAGGGAAGTTAGTGTAGAAATAGCAGGGGCTATGACAGAAATATTTCAAATGTCATTAGAAATGGGAATGGTGCCGGAGGATTGGCGTACTGCGCATGTTGTGCCATTGCTTAAAAAGGGTTCTAAGAGTAAACCTAGCAATTATAGACCTGTTAGTTTGATGTCAGTGGTGGGCAAATTAATGGAAAGGATACTTAGAGATAATATATTTAAACATCTGGATTAACAGGGTCTGATTAGGAACAGTGAACATGGATTTGTGCCTGGAAGGTCATGTTTGACTAATCTACTTGAATTTTTTGAAGAGGTTACTAGGGAAATTGATGAGGATAAAGCGATGGATGTTGTCTATATGGACTTCAGTAAGGCCTTTGACAAGGTTCCACATGGAAGGTTGGTTAAGACGGTTCAATTGTTGGGTATTAATGGTGGAGTAGCAAGATGGATTCAACAGTGGCTGAATGGGAGATGCCAGAGAGTAATGGTGGATGGCTGTTTGTCAGGTTGGAGGCCAGTGACTAGTGGGATGCCTCAGGGATCTGTGTTGGGTCCACTGTTGTTTGTCATATACATCAATGATCTGGATGATGGTGTCGAAAATTGGATTAGTAAGTATGCAGATGATACTAAGATAGGCGGTATTGTGGATAATGAAGTAGATTTTCAAAGACTACAGAGAGATTTAGGCCATTTGGAAGAGTGGGCTGAAAGATGGCAGATTGAGTTTAATGCTGATAAGTGTGAGGTGCTACATCTTGGCAGGACAAATCAAAATAGGACGTACATGGTAAATGGTAGCGAATTGAGGAATGCCGTTGAACAGAGGGATCTAGGAATAACTGTGCATAGTTCCCTGAAGGTGGAATCTCATGTAGATAGGGTGGTAAAGAAAGCTTTTGGTGTGCTGGCCTTTATAAATCAGAGCATTGAGTATAGAAGTTGGGATGTAAAGTTAAAATTGTACAAGGCATTGGTGAGGCCAATTGTGGAGTATGGTGTACAATTTTGGTCGCCAAATTATAAGAAAGATGTCAACAAAATAGAGAGAGTACAGAGGAGATTTACTAGAATGTTGCCTGGGTTTCAGCAACTAAGGTACAGAGAAAGGTTGAACAAGTTAAGTCTTTATTCTTTGGAGCGCAGAAGGTTAAGGGGGGGACTTGATAGCGGTCTTTAAAATGATGAGAGGGATAGACAGAGTTGACGTGGATAAGCTTTTTCCATTGAGATGTAGGGAAGATTCAAACAAGGGGACATGACTTGAGAATTAAGGGACAGAAGTTTAGGGGGAACATTAGGGGGAACTTCTTTACTCAGAGAGTGGTAGCTGTGTGGAATGAGCTTCCAGTGGAAGTGGTGGAGGCAGGTTCGATGTTATCCTTTAAAAATAGATTGGATGGGTATATGGACGGGAAAGGAATGGAGGGTTATGGTCTGAGTGCAGGTAGATGGGACCAGGGGGAAGTATTTATTTTTAATTTAAAAAAAAATTTAAAAAATGTTCGGCACGAACTTGAAGGGCCGAGATGGCCTGTTTCCGTGCTGTTATGGTTATATGGTTATATGAAAGGAAATAGTAATAATTGGAAAGAGCCATGGTTTTCAAAGGAAATTGGACACGGTTCGGAAAAAGAGAGAGATCTACAATAATTATAGGCAACATGGAGTAAATGAGATGCTTGAGGAGTATAAAGAATGTAAAAAGAATCTTAAGAAAGAAATTAGAAAAGCTAAAAAGATATGAGGTTGCTTTGGCAAGTAAGGTGAAAGTAAATCCAAAGGGTTTCTACAGCTATATTAATAGCAAAAGGATAACGAGGGATAAAATTGGTCCATTAGAGAGTCAGAGTGGACAGCTATCTGCAGAGCCAAAAGAGATGGGGGAGATATTGAACAATTTATTTTCTTTGGTATTCACCAAGGAGAAGGATATTGAATTATGTGAGGTAAGGGAAACAAGTAGAGTAGCTATGGAAACTATGAGATTCAAAGAAGAGGAAGTACAGACACTTTTGAAAAATATAAAAGTGGATAAGTCTCCAGGTCCTGACAGGATATTCCCTTGGACAATGAGGGAAGTTAGTGTAGAAATAGCAGGGGCTATGACAGAAATATTTCAAATGTCATTAGAAATGGGAATGGTGCCGGAGGATTGGCGTACTGCGCATGTTGTGCCATTGCTTAAAAAGGGTTCTAAGAGTAAACCTAGCAATTATAGACCTGTTAGTTTGATGTCAGTGGTGGGCAAATTAATGGAAAGGATACTTAGAGATAATATATTTAAACATCTGGATTAACAGGGTCTGATTAGGAACAGTGAACATGGATTTGTGCCTGGAAGGTCATGTTTGACTAATCTACTTGAATTTTTTGAAGAGGTTACTAGGGAAATTGATGAGGATAAAGCGATGGATGTTGTCTATATGGACTTCAGTAAGGCCTTTGACAAGGTTCCACATGGAAGGTTGGTTAAGACGGTTCAATTGTTGGGTATTAATGGTGGAGTAGCAAGATGGATTCAACAGTGGCTGAATGGGAGATGCCAGAGAGTAATGGTGGATGGCTGTTTGTCAGGTTGGAGGCCAGTGACTAGTGGGATGCCTCAGGGATCTGTGTTGGGTCCACTGTTGTTTGTCATATACATCAATGATCTGGATGATGGTGTCGAAAATTGGATTAGTAAGTATGCAGATGATACTAAGATAGGCGGTATTGTGGATAATGAAGTAGATTTTCAAAGACTACAGAGAGATTTAGGCCATTTGGAAGAGTGGGCTGAAAGATGGCAGATTGAGTTTAATGCTGATAAGTGTGAGGTGCTACATCTTGGCAGGACAAATCAAAATAGGACGTACATGGTAAATGGTAGCGAATTGAGGAATGCCGTTGAACAGAGGGATCTAGGAATAACTGTGCATAGTTCCCTGAAGGTGGAATCTCATGTAGATAGGGTGGTAAAGAAAGCTTTTGGTGTGCTGGCCTTTATAAATCAGAGCATTGAGTATAGAAGTTGGGATGTAAAGTTAAAATTGTACAAGGCATTGGTGAGGCCAATTGTGGAGTATGGTGTACAATTTTGGTCGCCAAATTATAAGAAAGATGTCAACAAAATAGAGAGAGTACAGAGGAGATTTACTAGAATGTTGCCTGGGTTTCAGCAACTAAGGTACAGAGAAAGGTTGAACAAGTTAAGTCTTTATTCTTTGGAGCGCAGAAGGTTAAGGGGGGGGACTTGATAGCGGTCTTTAAAATGATGAGAGGGATAGACAGAGTTGACGTGGATAAGCTTTTTCCATTGAGAGTAGGGAAGATTCAAACAAGAGGACATGATTTGAGAATTAAGGGAGAATTAGGGGAACTTCTTTACTCAGAGAGTGGTAGCTGTGTGGAATGAGCTTCCAGTGGAAGTGGTGGAGGCAGGTTCGATTTTATCATTTAAAAATAAATTGGATAGGTATATGGATGGGAAAGGAATGGAGGGTTATGGTCTGAGTGCAGGTAGATGAGACTAGGGGAGAATAAGTGTTCGGCACGGACTAGAAGGGCCGAGATGGCCTGTTTCCGTGCTGTAATTGTTATATGGTTATATGAATCAATGTGGGGAAACATTTTGGGATCAATAACCATAATTCCATTTGTTTTTAAATTGTTATAGAAAAAGATTGGTCCACAATAGTTTTTAAATAGTTATAGAAAAAGATTGGTCCAGTTAATGTCCAAAATTGGGGCATGGCTAATTTTGATGTTATTACACAGGAACTTGCAAAGTTAGAAACATAGAAAAATAGGTGCACGAGCAGGCCATTCGGCCCTTCGAGCCAGCACCGCCATTCTAATATGATCATGGCTTGTCATCTAAAATCCCGTTCGTGATAGTACGTAGAGTACAATGCTTTTTCCCAATATCCCTTGATTTCTTTAGCCCTAAGAGCAAAATCTAACTCAGCGGGTGGGATGGGGGAAGCTCAGCCAACCAGAGAAAACGCACTGCAGTGTCATTGGTTGTGGGTTGAATTTCAAATTGCCCGCCATTTTCATAGCAGCTGGTAACCGAGGATAGTATTTTTTATAATTCTGAATGAATTCACTTTCTGTCAACTTAATATCAAATCCACTTTAACTTCTCCCTTAAATCATTGACTGAATATGCGACACGGATTTACAGACCAGAACCCGGTGCAGAGGGAATTCGGTTCTGCTTGTGACTGGAAATAAGCAACTGTTACCAAGGGAACGGTTTCGAGTCAACGTGGTGCATTAATCGTGAGATATCTTGGTGAAAGGGAAACGGACATTGTCTTGCGCATGATCTTTTACAGTCGGCTGCTGATATTCTTTGCATCTCTAATGAACACGTGGATCAAGCTAAACTCTGTGTTCAGTGTCTAACTTAGTTTAGAGGTACGTCACGGAAACAGGCCCTTCGGCCCACCGAGTTGATTGGAAGATAGACAGTGGCTGAATAGGGACAAGACACAAGATATCCTTGGCACTTACAATAAAGGAAAATCCCAAAAGATTCTAAAAATGTATAAACAACAAAAGGATAACAAGGGAAAAAATAGGTCTGCTTAATGATCAATGTCATCATTCATGTTTGGAGCTTTTCGAAAGGGACAAGGTCTTAAAAGAATACTTCTTGTCTGCATTTACTGTGTAGGTCATGGAAGCTAGTGTGTTGAAGGAAGACAGTGGTGAGGGACCAAAGATTTAAAGGGGACCCAAGGAGCAGGTTTTTCACACAGAGGGTGACAGGTATATGAAACAAGCTGCCAGAGGAAGTTAGTATTGCTATTGGTTGGAAGATCAGGCCTATTCCCAAGCTTATTTGTGGAACGTTCGGTGGTTTAACAAGGGGAAGAAGCTGTTCCTGTCTGGTGGTACATGCTTTCCAGTTTTTGTATCTTCCCATCGAACATACTATTGGGTTGTGATGCAGCTCAATAAATAGTATGCTTTCTACGGTACATCTGTAGAAATTGGCAAGGGTTATTAGAGATATCCAACTTCCTCAGTCTCCTGATGGTGTGATGGTGATCAGGATGGTGATGACGTGTTCTTTTTGCCATAACTTCAATATGGTTGGTCCAGGACAGATTGACGATGATATGCACGCCTTGGACCTTGAAGCTTTCAGCCATTTCCACTTCGGCACCATTGATGCTGATTGGGGCATGTACTCACTCTTCCTGAAGTCTATAACTAGTTCCTTCGTATTGCTGACATCAAAGGGGAGGCTGTTATCTTGATGCCATGTTACAAAGCTGTCCATCTCCCTCCTGTAGTCATTCTCGCCATTGTTCAAAATCTGGTCCACTACTGGTGTCTCTGCAAACTCGTAGATGAAGTTAGAGCAGAATCTTACTGTAAAATCATGACTATATAGGGAGTAAAGAGCTGAGAATGCTGAGGCACTGGTGCTCAGAATTATTGTGAAGGATAAATAGTAATGGCAGTACAGCTACAATGTTTACAATACATTTAGGCAGCATCTTGAATGGGAAAGGGCAAATGAGACTAGATCAGGTAGTCTCGCCTCAGACTAGTTTGGCATGGATGAGATGGGCAAAGGACCCGTCTCTGTAGTGCATAACTCTACGACAGCCAGAAACAGATTAAACTGATACTGACAATGGACAAATTATATTCAACAAATCCTCACTGGAAACCACCATTTCAAAACAAAGTCAACCCACCATTTTAAGATAAATGAGACATACCACATAAGTCCCATTCCTTAAATACAAACTTTAATTATGAACAATTTTCAGTTGATATTCGTCACGTCACATCCATATCATTTTAAGATTAAAGAAAATGTATGTTTTCATTACTTGCCATCATTTGCATCAATTTCCATTCTGTCATCTGGATTGGTACCACTGGGCTCAAATGTATTATTCCGTTTATCACCTTCCTCGTCTTCAGAATCTGTGCTTTCTTCACTATCTGTGCTACCTGAACTTCTGCACATAACACAAAATAACTTAAAATAAGTTGGCAACATTTATAGTGTTTCCTATCAGCTGAAGCATCTCAATGGTAGGGTCAGAGGGGTAAGGCGAGGTTCATGTCTGGGAAGCCAGAAGCAAGGGGAAATGATAGTTAATTGCAGGACTCTTAATAGAATTGATCTACAGAAGGATCTTGGGGTCCAAATCCACAGCTCTTTGAAAGAAGCAACACAAGTAGATGGACAAGTAAGGAAGGAATATATGTTTGCCTTCATCAGTTGGCCATTGAGTATAAGAGTCTGGAAGTCATGCTACAGCATTTCATACTTTGGATGTCACATTTGCAGATTTGTGTGCAGATCTGGTCACCACATTGCCAGAAGGATTTGGAGAGGATGCAGAAGAGATTTACTGAAATGTTGCTGGATTAGAGTGCATTGGTTACAAGGACAGGATGGATCAATTTAGTCTTTTGTTTTGTGGAGCATCGGAGGCAGAGGGGAGATCTCATTATGAGAGGCATCAATAGTTTACAGTCAGAACCTTTATCCCAGGGTGGAAATGCCAAATACTAGAGGGCATAGAGTTAAGGTGAGAGGGGGGAAAGTTTAAAGGAGATGTGCAGGGCATTTTTTTTTTTCCCACAGTGGTAGGTTTTTGGAACACATTGTAAGGGATGGCGATGGTGGAAATTAATATGGATCGTGTGCATACAGAAGGGATTAGTTTAATTTGGCAATATGTTTGGCACAGACAAAATAGGCTAACGGGCCTCTCCTGTACTGTACTCTATGAGTATTTAGGAAACAATGGGAGAAGTCCTGGAATTAACACAGTGATAGTTTATTGCTTTTCTCCCAGGCCACGCACCTGTGTCGATTTTTTGCATCTTGTGCAAAGGTTACGTCCTTCTCTCCCCAAATATCTTCTTCATCGGACCCGCTGTCATCAAATTGTTGTATCCTTTCTTTACAGCATGCCTCAAATAGTGCTACATTAGCCTGGAGTAAGATGGTCATATGCCACAAGATCCCAAAGAATAAAATAAAAACCACATTTTTGCATTAGGCTTCAGAAAGTAATTAACGATCCTCTGAGAATTAATAGCCCAAACTACATTTTTCACTAAATTAGCAAAGAAATGAAAGTATCATGATTTATCAGATTGGTGGAACTGAGAACCGTATTTCATAAGAACACTTCAACTCAAATAGTTTCCAAGCAATCAAATAGTTTCCAAGCAATAAGACATGAACATTAAAACTTCAGAGTGCTTCAACTCTAGGAAATTCAACAGAATAAAATGGGCAATTGTTACAAGTACAGAAAAAATTGAGAAGTTAGGTTTACACAAAGTAATTTTAGGACCTATGTTCTACTTTGCCACTCCAACCCAATCATGCTGGCAGTTGTGACACCATCTCAATTATGCCACAAATTGAATGCATATGAGAATGTGTTCAACAATGTCTCTATTTAGGCTGGTGACCTTCCTCTTCCAAAGAGGTGCTTTAGGTGAAACTGTTTACCAAAGATCATAGTGAGGAAACCAAATGCAACCATCACTGTGATGCTTTGGGGACTACTCTTCAGTGAAACCAAAATGTGCTCCAAGCATCAATTTCTAGTCTCCCTTGGCTTCTCGTAATTTGTGGGGACTTTTCTGGATTAATCCAATTCTCACTGGGGTCATACTATGAGTTGAATAAATTGACTAAATGGCTCCTAATGACAGTTTTTTCCCCCCAAATGCTGCAGCGCAAATGGTCTCACTGAAAGGAGACATATCACTTTTAGTCAGAACTTAGGTGAATGGCAGAACCAAGAACCTAAATCTAGCAGCTCAAATCAATGGAATTTAATAGAATACTTTATGGAATGGAATGGAATACTTTATTGTCACATGTGACTAGGCACAGTGAAATTCTTTGCTTGCATACCCAATGTACACAAATAGCGCTGAAGTAAATCACTGAATTAAAGATCAGTCAATTTAGGAAAAAAAACAATCCACAATGTTATTTGCAACTAGTTTGCAGAAAAATACAAAACTATAATAATGGTTCACTTTAATTATTTCAGTTTCAATTTATACCTCCATTTAGTGCATTTATACAGTTTAATAGAGACAACATCACCTGCACCTTCACAGTCAACCCAGATGAGTTATTTTAGCAAGGATAGGCAAATCAAATTTGGATCCCTATTGTATTGTTTGGCAAAAAAGATTAGCCTGACTTTTAACAAATAGATGGGTTGAATTTCATTTCACCCATATTATAATTAAATAAACATTCTTAATATACCTCCTCTACCCTACTGAATTTAAAAAAAGTTAATACTTACACTCTCATTTGTATTCAATGAAAAATTGATATCACCAATTCGCTCAAAGGGGACACTGCAAATGATGCAAAATGTTGAATAGGATTACAAAACTGTAGTAGAAATAAACTGAGTTTCTGCAATGAGAAATAATTTTATAAAGAATATACAGATCATCAGAATCAGCAGAGAATCTATGAATTGATAACATGTCTTCCAAGGATTTGAATTAATTAGGAAAACAAGAATTATATTATTTTCATGTTAACCAAACAAATGTTGTACAGCAATAATTTACTACTTCTTGCATTTTGTATTATTAAGAGGAAAGGGCAGGTAAATTACATATCAACACATACAAGACCTAAACGACAAACTCAAAGCTTAAAGAAATATTATAACTGGAATTTTCATAAACAGATGCGGAAAATTACCTAACTAAAATACCTACCTTCTGGAACATCATCTTTCCTTGTATATAGTTGCTTACAAATAAGATAAAATAGGGTAGGCCTACTATCCATGTTAGAATGTTACATATGCAAAATTCTACAAAGATTGTATGCTTCATGGGTGTACCATATACATACAGCTTTAAAACAGCCTCTTTAGCACAGGCTTGCTCATACTGACCAAGGTGCCCCGTCTACACTTGTCCTGCCAACCTGCATTTACCCCATATCCTTGCTATCCATGTACCTGTCCAAATGTCTTTTAAATGTTGTTAACAACCTTAACTACCTCCTCTGACAGCAAATTCTATATACCACCACCCTCTTAGTGAAAATGTTGCCTCCCAGATTCCTAATAAATCTTTCCCCTCTCACCTTGATCTATGTCCTCTGGTTCTTAATTCCCCTACTCTGGGTCAAAGGCTGTGTATCTATCCTATCTATTCCCCTCATGATCTTAAACACCTCCATTAGATAACCTACACTCCAAGGAAAACAGTTCTGGCCTGCCCAACCTCTCCCTATAGCTCAGGCCCTCAAGTCCTGGCAACATCCTCGTAAATCTTCTCTGCATTCTTTTCAGTTTAACATCTTTCCTATAACAGGGTGACCAAAACTGAATCCAAACACCAACACACCTGTTCCTTGTACACCATAATATAACATCCCAATTTCTATACTCAAAACGCTGAATGATGAAGGCCAATGTGCCTTCTTGACCTCCTTATCTACCTGTGATGCCACTTTCAAGAAACTATGTACCTGCACTCCCAGATCCCTCTGTTCTGCAATATTCCCTGACATTTACTGTGAAGATCCTGCCCTGATTTGACTTCCCAAAATACATCACCTCACATTTTTCTGCATTAAAATCCATTAACCATTGCTCTGCCCACTTGATCAAGATCCTACTGTGACCTTAGATAACCATCTTCATTATCTACAATGCCATTACTTTAGTGTATCTTCAAATTTACTTATAGATCACAATAGGTCACAAGCAGCCACAAACTGAAGATGGCAAATTTGTCTTGCTTTCAAAAGGGTGATGGAGAATGTCAAGAACTCATACTAAGGGTAAGCTGCATTGAACGTGGGGAGACAGTTGAAAGAAACCTAAATAATTTCCCAAATGCTTTAGGACTGAATTAATTCTCGCAAAAGAACAACAAAGCTCTGTAGTATTTTTGAAGTATCTCAAGGCCGAACAAGAATTTAATCACGCTTACAATATAATTATTACACAGATGCAGCACAGGAACAGGCCCTTCAACCTTTGATATCTGTGTATCTCATGGTGAAAATTTAAACTAATCCCATCTGCTTGCACAAGGTTTATATTTTTCCAGCTCTTGCCTATTTATTATTGAGTCGTAGAGCTTTATAGCAGAGAAACAATCCCTTCGGTACTTGTTCATGCAGATCAAGTTGGCATTCTGGGCTCGTCCCAATTGCCTGCATTTGGCCATGTTCCTTTAAAACTTTCCAATCTATATATTGGTCCATATATCATGCGCCTGTCCAATTGTCTCCTACACATTGAGATCATTGAAGTGGTCGCTTTATTGAGCAGCTAAAACAAGAGCTCCTTCCTTTGCATTACCAATTAACCGGCATGCAAACAATCTATAGTTTACTCAGCAAAGTATACCCTCGCAGGGAGATCATAAATGTTTTAACTCTAATCAAAACCATCTAGATACATAGTTTCTGTTCTAACACGATATTTCAGCCAGTAGTAAATATAGTTTAATTTAAAAGTAAATTACATATCATGTCTTTAAATTAGAATCAATTACGCATCATGCTGAAATTAAACATGCATCATTTATGTAATTTCTAGATGAAGGATTGCTAAGTCTAGATGAAGGATTGCTATAACTGATGAACTTCAATGAAGATTATGCTGTGATGGCAAATAAATGTTGACATCAATAAATAACTGCGTAGGAATAAACAATACCATTAATTCACCGAGAGACCAAGAGACTGCAGATGCTGAAATCATTATTCACAGGTTATTCAAATAACCATTTTTGATGTGAAATTGATCTATCAGAAGATCATAAACTTATCTTGATAGGCACCCTTATTAAAATAATCACTATACATAGATAGGCTTGGAAGAAAATTTGACATCTTTCCAGGGGGGTGGATGCGTCAAGGGATCCTGTACTAACACAGCTGAGCAATCAAGTCTTCTTGAAGTAATCTGAGGGCACTTCTCTTCACGTTGTATATTAATGATTTGGATAAGGGGATTGAAGGCTTTGTGGCCAAGTTTGCAGATGATGCTAAGATAGGTGGAGGGACAGGCAGTGTAGAGGAAGCAAGGACTCTGCAGAAGGACTTGGACAGGTTAGGAGAATGGGCAAAGAAATGGCAGATGAAATTCAGTATAGCAAAGTGCAGAAGTGCGGAGTCATGCATTTTGGTAATAAGAATAAAGGCGTAGATTATTTTCTAAATGGAGAGAGAATCCAGAAATAGGTGCAAATCAGAGTGCTGGTGCGGGAATCCCAAAAAGTTAATTTGCAAGCCAAATCGGTAGTAAGGAAGGCAAATTCAATGCTAGCATTTATATCAAGAGGACTGGAATACAAAAACAGACATGTAATTTCTGTCCTTTGCAGTTGCAGCTCCTAGACTGTGGAACAGCATCCCCCTTCCCATCAGAACTGCCCCCTCCATCGACTCCTTTAAGTCAAGACTAAAAACTTATCTATACTCCCAAGCCTTTCTTGACTTCCTCTGAGTGAGGGCTATATGTATATATGTCTGTAGTTTGTTTGTTTATATTATTCTTATAACAAATGTAAAGCACTTTGGCCAACGAGAGTTGTTTTTTAAATGTGCTATATAAATAAATGTGACTGACTGACTGTAATGCTGAGGCTCTATAAGGCATTAGTCAGGCTGCATTTGGAGTCTTGAGAGCAAATTTGGGCCCCATATTTGTGGAATGACGTGCTGGCTCTGGAGAGGGTCCTCTCCTCTCTGGAGTTTAGAAGGTTGAGGGGGGATCTCATTGAAACTTACAGAATAATGAAAGGCATAGATAGAGTGGATGTGGAAAGGATGTTTCCACTGCTAGGAGAGTCTAGGACCAGAGGTCTTAGCCTCAGAATTAAAAGGTGCTCTTTTAGAAAGGTGAGGAGGAACATCTTTAGTCAGAGGGTAGTTAATCTGTGGAACTCATTGTCACAGAGGGCTGTGGAGGCCAAGTCAGTGGATATTTTTAAGGCAGAGATGGACAAATTATTGATTAGAACGGATGTCATAGGTTATGGGGAGAAGGCAGGAAAATGGGATTAGGAGGCAGAGATTAGCCATGATTGAAAGGCGGAGAAGACTCGATGGGCCGAATGGCCTAATTCTACTCCTATAACTTGTGAACTTGCAATCAAGCCAAATAAGTAAGAAGGATTTTCAAATCTTACGAACACAAAACTTTTCACACTGTTTGACAGTTTCTGATTCTTGTTAATAAAGATTTTATCATATAATGATCTTTTTGCGCCTAAAGGAAATGCTATCTTTCAAAAACTGGCAAAGAGGATAGGAGACCATGGTCATGCAGGATCGGTAGACTATTTCTGTACGATTTGCTAACCGGGATGTACTTGGGTATGGCAATACTCTACTGGACTGTTTGAAATAAATAATTTCACTGTGCATTTGTACTTTGTACATATGACAATAAAAGCACCATTGAACACTGAACCATTGAGGTGTGTTTTCAAATCGTCATCATCCAGATGTAACCAATGCATCAAGTCAAAATGTTAGTACTTTCCTTGAACACAAATGGCTGATACACAAGGCAGTTTAATTTATCTGAATAGAATAAAATTGCAAACTATTTACTCTTACCAAATTTGATCATGATCAATAAACAGTAGTTCAGATGTTGAGACATGGCATGTACAAAGCCACTTACCAATGCCCATTGTGCAAAAAACAAAATAAACAAGCCACAAAAAAGAGTTCTTGCATCTCACACAGACTCTCTTCTTCTATTCCCCTTAATGGGCCTGTCCCACTTAGGCGACTCTTTAGGCGACTGCCAGGGACCAGTTTTAATGGAATTCACCTACGACACCTGGCGACAACCTACGATAGCACCTATGACAAACTACGACAGTACAAATTGTCGCCACTGTCGCCAAAAAACTTTCAACATGTTGAAAATTTTGCGGCAGTCGCCTGTAGTCGCCCATTACCCTTTCATTACATCTTACCATTTCTCTTCTTAGTCTTATAAAGTCTCATTTCCTTCTCCTTTCCTCCACTGCACAAAGTCTGTTCCACTATCCCAACATGGTCTATATCTTCATGCCTTCAGGAAATCCTTTCTCCTTCATTTCCTTTGTAGATTTCTTTCATCCATTTCTTTTATCCATCCATTCATCAAAAAAATACATGTAATTTGGAATTAAATGTTTACTTCTAGTTTTCCTCTTCTCTGTTCTGTAAAAAGACTGCCCACTTATGCTCCCAATAGTGAGAGCAATGGTGAGATAAAAAAGTTGTTCATTAAAAACTCTCTAATATGAACATACAAATCAGCATCAAGCTGCTGTAAACCTTGCTGGTCACCAATTAATTGATTTCCTTAGTTGAATACATCACCCTAACACTGAATGGGGATACTGGCTTGCACTCTAACTAATCATTCAGATTTCAGCCAACTAAACAGTTCCCCCAAGCAGCTGATCCAGCAGATTGAAGGTCTTCTTTGCTGGAAGAAGATTCAGAAGACCAGAGGTCACACATGCAGGGTTGGCAGCAGCGAAGCTGTGGAAGTAGTGAATGCAAGGAGGAAAGAGGGGTACAGGAGGTTGAAACCTCAAGCAATATAATCTAACGTGCAATGAGAGAGGAGCGCACTCTAGTAATAAGCAACTAGAATTGTTTCCATTTTTCCTGAACCAAAGTATGTCTGATGTAGGAAATCAGAAATAAGACCCAAAACTGCTGAAAATACTCAGCAGGTAAAGCACTTGCTTTTACAGATTATAGACCCTAACAAAGGGTTGGTTTCTCTCTCCACAGTTATTTCTTTAAATGCTGAATATTGCCAGCATTATCTCTTCCTGCGAGTGGATTGTCTGCTCATCCTTTACTCTTCATCTGTTAAAGCCGCCAATGGGCAAATTTAGTTCCCATTTCATACTGGCAAGACACAACACACCTATTTTTGAAAGTAAAGATTAGCTTAATGCTTCCCTTCAATCTCGAAAGCCAGACCATTTAGTATTCAAGTACATTGATTTTTTTCTTTTTCAGCGTTTTCCTTTTCAAGCTTAATGCAATTCAAGTGCCAGTAGTCTTCGCTCTAGTTGATACTATTAAAGTCGGTTTACACAATAGGCTGATGTTTCCCTTTCCCCTACTATTCAAATTTGTCACTTTGTCAACATCAATTTAGATTTGATTTATGAGGACCAGTGAGAGATACATAAAGAGTTTGAACTAACTCTGGAGTAAATGAGCGAACAAGAGGCAAATCATAGGTCTGACTTGGAGCGCTAGAAAACTAGTTCCCAGTGATTTATTACCAGGCTGTTGATAACATTTGGCAGTGATGCATCCATTAAAATATGCTATGCCTTAAGATTCCAGTTGATGCAGGGTAAGTACAAAATTCTTCAATTGTATTCGAGATTTAAACAGTTAGAAAATAGCATGCAATGTACAATTTATTTCAACTGTGCCCTGGAATGAATATAGAAATAAATTCAGCGAATTACCTTGTCGTATCAAAAGTTATCTGAAATCTCATTTTCAAAAGGGCAAAGTGAGATTACATTTCGAAGATGGAGCTTCTTTACTGAAGAAGGCAAAGTCAAGAATTTCCAGCCAAGTTTAGAGCCAAAGATTGCTTGCAATTCAAAACATATGTGCAACATCATCTGTGACAGTGCACACTGTGATCAGCTGTGTCCTAGAAATATTTTAAATTCTCATCTGCTGACTTACCCCAATTGAACTGTGAGAAGCTAAAGGATTGAAGTAGGTTATTTTTTTAAATATCTCTTGCTTTATTGATAAATGAAACCTAAGCAGAACACAAAATTTATTGTATTTGTAGTTTGGGAAGTAGTTTATTTTGTTCAATGAAAAAGAATGTTCCTGTGGTGTTTTATTTCAATTACTTTTTCAAATTAATCAAAAATTAGCAGCTGTAGAAACAAATTAATGTGGATATTCATCTAAACTTTGGGTTCCATGCTATGTAACCACAACGTCAAAAGGCTGAGCAATGAACTAAATTCCTATAAGGTAATTCTCCAATCAGTTTTAGATGTAGCCTTGTGGAAAAATACCAAAACAGGTTTTAAACAAGCATTCGATCTAAGCTTAAAGAAATGACAACTGGTTATCTTTCTTTATGTTATTTGCTTACTTATGATGATTCAGTTAAATTTGTAAACATATTTTAGTTTTTAAGCAAATGAATGTTGGCAAAATTCAATTTTCTGCAGAGACAGAAAAAATACCGTAGAACAAATCCACGTAAAGTGCAATATGGAAATTACCTCAATTGAGCTAATTGTTTGACTTGGGATGCGTTTAATCTCTGCATGAGCAGAAGACGCAAGATGTACCCTTTCATTCACAGGATGCACTGTATGACTGTGGGAAGAGAAAATTATACTTTAAAGCCCCGAATCATAGAAAGGATCAACAGTATATTGTTGAAATAGTTCACCAGTTAACATATTATCCAGCAACGGATGTCTTTTCACAAGGGTTGAGTCTCAGCCACTGAATACATTTGTGTGCATCCAGTAAAAGTATACCTTTCCAATCCGTGTACAATTTCCTCAAAATGTGTTGTTACATTTTTCAGAAGATATCAAACTCAGAATGCACTTCACTCTCACAAAGAACCACCGCCAAGCACCACCAACAGAAGTAAAAGTGTCTCCAAACTTCATCCACTGCTATTTGCAAGTGTCTTCTGTACAGAATCTATGACAGACCATAGAGAAGATTGAAGTTCAATGCAGAAATGATCTGAGAATTCAGAAACTTCGGCATGTCCAGGAAATAGCAAACAATCTGACACTACTACACATATACTCAAGTATATGCTAGAGTTGCCAGAGTTTGAGAGAATGGTGCAGGTGTATTGAAATGTCATTCTCAGATTCCAAGTCTGGGAAATTCAATTAAAATTCAGCAAGATGAAAGAGTCCATGGCATGAAAAATTACAAATTGATCTGTGCAGCAAAATCTACCATGAGTAAAGACAGTAATCAAAGTGTAGACCAGATCATATCATGAAAACATCAAAAGACAAGCCCAAACACAGTATCAAGGCTGGGCCAAAAGTTACTCCACGCAGAAGAATACAGCCATTTATTGTACAAATAAATGTTTCATAAAGGAGATAGCACCATCGCTCAGGAATTATAACAGTTAATTCTACTTTCTGGTCATCTGAAACCTATGACATGCTGGTACTTTAACCAATGAGCACCAGAAAAGGTTGCTTATTGCAATTGACATGCAAGCTTTAATGCAGGCAGGTTTTGGAGAGCACATATCATTTCATGGTCAACTTGATAACTATGATTATTGATATCAAATTCTCAAGGTATCATGAGGTTTTTTTTCCCCTTTATAAAAATGATTTACTTTGCAATCATTTCTGGAGGAAATTTATAGTCATTACGGCTGACCATCAGACCTTGTCTCTTCAAGTGGGGTATCAAAAGGGACAATTTTCTGTGCCAAGATAATCCATGGAAACAAAATATTTTTTTAAACTAAATGCAAAACAGCTTCTCTTCAACTGCAGATATCATCGAAACAAAAAACAGATTTATGTAAACAATGGGCAACATCACATAGGTAATGATCTTTCCACTGTCATCAATTCTCATCACAATTGTGCATCTATTCATTCAATCTGGCTCATTCAGGGAGCTTCAGTATTACAAGAAGGAATCTAATCTCTAATGGGTACTTTTGCACAGCTGATCTAACACCTTCAAGTTGCCAGAACAATTTTGGTGTGGAGATCAATGCCAAGTGTGGAGAGATAATGAGTAAGAATTTGGCACAAATTACAACCAGTGGAAATATGACAGAAGAGAAAGAGTGTAATTAGTTGTAGTCCAAAAAGCAGCTTGCAACTAAGATGCTGCAAAGGACACACTGAGCTTCAGCTGTGCTATCTTTTCACAATGCATGGGCAAAAAAGAGAAATGCATTTGTATATCTAATATACGATGGATAGCATTAAATCCAAACCTAATGTAAAGTAATTTACACAAATTTTAAAATAAAATAAAAGGGATGAACTGAATTTATAATCTGTAAATCTGCTCGTTGCACACTGACAGAAAATAGGGAAAGTCCTATGTGATGACTAAAAATCAAGCCCACTGATAAAATCAGTACAAAAATCAAAATTTTCACTTTTTCCACTCATCTGCCTTAAACAGAATTAATTTGTGGACAGTTCATCAGCTGACATGGCCCATTCAAACTTAATTTAAATGGATAATGATTAAGATGAGTTTGTGCACAAAATGTCAGTGGTTCTAACAATAGGAAGATGACAATTAAGTATATCACCATGTACTTATCTTTACAGTGTTCGTTAAAAGACAACTAAGAGATATTTTGGGAGTGTAGGAACTGAAAGAATCAGAACTATAATAGTTTAATACTAGGAACTAGTTTTAAACTGCAATTACTATTTGATTTACCTAAAAGCTGCTTCCTCGTGAGAACATCTTAACGAAGTATAGAAATAAATCACACAGAATGCTCTCCTTCCTCGCCATCATCCAGGGATCCCAGCAGTCCTTCCAGGTGAGACAGAGGTTCATGTGTACTCCTCCCTCACCGTCATCCAGGGACCCCAGCACTCCTACCAGGTGAAACAGAGGTTCCCGTGCACTTCCTCTAATCTCATCTACTGCATCCGGTACTCCTGATGTATCGGCAAAACAAGCGTAGACTAGGTGACCGTTTTGCCAAACACTTGCGCTCAATCTGCCAAGGCCTACCAGTTCTCCTTATTGCTAATCATTTTAACTGTCCATCTCATTCACATATTGACCTTTCTGTCCTGGGCCTCCTCCATTGCCAGAGTGATGCCATACGTAAACTCGGAAAAACAGCACCTCATATTCCACTTGGGTAGCTTACAACATTGAATTCTCCAATTTTGGGTAACCTCTAACAAACCCCCCTCCCCCCATGCCCCACCTTGACTCGCACCTATTTCTCCCCTCCCCCTCCCCCTCCACTTTCATTCCTCTGGCTTTACAATTCGCAACTCTTCAGTCCTTTTGTCTCACACCTATTTTTTTCATCTTTGGTCTTTGTCCAACTATCTGCCTATCCAAAACCCCTCTCGCCTGTGTCCACCTATTATCTGCACACCTTGTCCTGCCTTTCCTTGCTTCCAGCTTTCATCCACCCCACCTCCCCTACAATCAATCTGAAGAAGGGAACATATATCAGATCATTTTTCCCAATATTAGGTGAGCTACATCATTCTGAAGTTAAAAAGGTGAGAAATATCTCTTTTTTTCTCAATGGTCTATGAATGAAAATGATTCCAGCCCCACAATGTTAAAGTCTAAAAAAGTGTTCTTATGCTGGATGACCAGATGTAAATGCATTCAGCATACCTTAGTTTAGGTAGTTAGAAAGCAGAGTCTGGTCAATCACATACAAAAATTAAAAAATTAGTGAATTAATCTAATTATTGATCAGAATTATTTAATTAATAACAAAACAACAGTGAAGTCCAACACATAAACTCATTTATGCAGTTCATAAAAACTCCTCTAGTTGCATTCATTTTGGTCAAAGATGATTTCACTTTCAGCTTCAGATATTCAAATTTTTTTTAAACCCCAAACCCTTTAACTAATCAATCAGACATAAATCCAATAGTTTTTTTTGCTTTTGCTGAAATAATGAAGGGAATGAGAGAAAAGAGAGCTCAAATGTTTTCTTCTTCAGGTTGAGAAAATAAAGCAGAATAGATGTTAATTTTGTAAAAAAGGGGAATAGTTGTACATTGATGAGCTTAGATTTTTTGTGGACAGGCTCATTTCTACATTACCAATGCACCCTAATCACTGGTTTGGATACTCGTATCTAGTTGGCACCTCCAAAATGTTGGACATCCTTGTAATGTGTTGCCGTTACTTTTACTAAACTGAAATAATTAGCAGAGATTCAAAATTAAAAGTTTCACACACAAGATTAAAATAAATCAATTCTACAATACATGCAATGCAGAAGTAAATTCCGATTCCAAAGGAAAATGCACCCAAAATGCCAAAGCAGTTTAAATAAATCAGTATTCCAACAGAGGAGCATATTAATGGCAATAAAAGCGGAAAATAGACAAGCATGCTCCAATCTCCCGTCAATTTTTTATTTTTATTTCATTAAAATTCATGCTACCAGAAAAGATTTATAGCTCGTCACCCAAATCAAGCTTATATACACCAGTGTCAAGCAAGGCATACTTACTTCACCATGTCTTCCTGATCAGCAAACTCTTCATCATTGAAGCCGAACTGGTCAATAAAATTGGACGTCATTTGTTGCATCTGATAATCAGAAAAGGCCTGGCAAACCCAGGACCAATGACAGGGATATAATCTTGATACTCAACCATATGAATAAATTGACTTCATTGGGGACCCAAATATTCTAGCAAAATTCTTTCAAACAGGCAATAATCCATTAATCATCTCTCAGCCCAATTGGCCTGCTGATCAAGATCCTGTGGTCATTTTTGATATCCATCTTCACTATCTACAACTTTAGGGTCAAGTATTTTTCATCAATTTCAGCTTCTTGTAATTTGCTATGGAAGGATTTAATGGATAGGATGGACCCCCTTGGATAAATAGTGCCAATCTTTCCAATGATTCATATTGGTAGGCTACATTGTTGTAAATTGTCTTTAAACTGCACTTCCAGGCCCAGAGTCTTTGATTTGTTCCAAGCTTAAATAAGAAAATGTGATGAATCCTCACTGATATGGGTATACATACACACTGAAAAAAACCCTAAAAAGCTGTGTATTTTTTAACCAATCTTGCATCAGAATCACTCTGAAGTGGCTGCGTGATCTTTTCATAATTCTACTATAATCGATTGAATTACATTTTACATTAATATGAGAAACAGTAAATTGAAATTATTTAGATGCATGGTATGATTAATAATTTGTTTTCAGAAACAATGACCTTAGTGATATAAATCTTTTGAATAGTCATTTTCTCTATAAAATTGACTTTCCCAAATGTTAATCTAACATGCTGAAGAGATTACAGTATATGAAAGAAATGCTAATTTTGCATTAAATTTTGGTACAGTAAACGCAAGCACAACTTCTTGCCCAAAACTTTATTTTAATCAAATCTGTGATAAGGAATTCAACTTAACAGCTGAGAAGCAGCTTCAATCACCGTGAACAATAGAATTTAATTTCCCGGTTAAGCTGCAATATTTTTGGAGCTAATCAAACACCCAAACATGAACGCTAAGAATTTCTATTAATATATAGCATCTTTAATATACAAAAGAATGTCAAGGATTTTCATATGAATATTAACAAACATATCACAAAATACTATATCAAATGAACGATTGGAGCTGCGGCTGGATTCATACTGGAGCATCCACGATGCTGAGAAAGTCGTGAATAGCACGTACAGCGAGTTGGTCACACCGCAGGTAAAAGGTAAGAGGACAGAAAGGGAACGGGTGGCCAATAGCCAGCAAAGCAGTAGGCAGGTAGTGCAGGAGTCCCCTGCGGTCATCTCCCTCCTAAACAGTACCATTTTGGATACTGTTGGGGGAGATGGCTCATCAGGGGAAAGCAGCAGCAGCCAAGTTCATGGCACCATGGGTGGCTCTGCAGCACAGGAGGGGGGAAAAAAGAGTGGAAGGACAATAGTAATAGGGGATTCAATTGTAAGGGGAATAGATAGGCGTTTCTGCGGCCGCAAACGAGACTCCAGGATGGTATGTTGCCTCCCTGGTGCAAGGGTCAGGGATGTCACTGAACGGCTGCAGAACATTCTGGAGGGGGAGGGTGAACAGCCAGTTGTCGTGGTGCATATTGGCACCAACGATATAGGTAAGAAAAAGGGATGAGGTCCTACAAGGTGAATTTAGGGAGCTAGGAGATAAACTTAAAAGTAGGACCTCAAAGGTAATAATCTCTGGATTACTACCAGTACCACGGGCCAGTCAGAGTAGAAATAGGAGGATATTGCAGATGAATACGTGGCTTAAAAAATGGTGCAAGGGGGAGGGATTCAAATTTTTAGGGCATTGGAACCAGTTCTGGGGGAGGTGGGACCAGTACAAACAGGACGGTCTGCACCTGGGCTGGAATGGAACCAATGTCCTTGGGGAAGTGTTTGCTAGTGCTGTCGGGGAGGATTTAAACTAATGTGGCAGGGGGATGGGTGCAAGAGCAGAGAGGCAGGGGGGTGTAAAATGAGGGTAGAAGCAATAGGTAGCAAGGTGAAAAGTAAAAGTGGCAGGCAGACAAAACCAGGGCAAAAATCAAAAAGGGCCACTTTTCAACATAATTGTATAAGGGGTAAGAGTGTTGTAAAGACAAGCCTGAAGGCTTTGTATCTTAATGCAAGGAGCATTCGTAATAAGGTGGATGAGTTGAATGTGCAGATAGTTATTAATGAATATGATATAGTTGGGATCACGGAGACTGGCTCCAGGGTGACCAAGGCTGGGAGCTGAACATTCAAGGATATTCAATATTCAGGAGGGATAGACAGAAAGGAAAAGGATACGGCGTAGCGTTGCTGGTTAGAGAGGAGATTAACGCAATAGAAAGGAAGGACATTAGCTTGGAGGATGTGGAATCGATATGGGTAGAGCTGCGAAACACTAAGGGGCAGAAAACGCTAGTGGGAGTGGTGTACCGGCCACCTAACAGTAGTAGTGGAGTTGGGGATGGCATCAAACAGGAAATTAGAAATGCGTGCAACAAAGGTAAAACCATTATAATGGGTGACTACATATAGATCTACATATAGATTGGGTGACTCAAATTGGCAGGGGTGCTGAGGAAGAGGATTTCTTGGAATGTATGCGGGATAGTTTTCTAAACCAACATGTAGAAGAACCAACGAGAGAGCAGGCTATTCTAGACTGGGTATTGAGTAATGAGGAAGGGTTAGTTAGCAATCTTGTTGTGCGTGGCCCCTTGGGCAAGAGTGACCATAATATGGTTGAGTTCTTCATTAGGATGGAGAGTGACATTGTTAATTCAGAAACAAAGATCCTGAACTTAAAGAAAGGTGACTTTGAGGGTATGAGACGTGAATTGGCCAAGATAGACTGGCCAATGATTCTTAAAGGGTTGACGGTGGATATGCAATGGATGGCATTTAAAAACTGCATGGATGAACTACAACAAGTGTTCATCCCAGTTTGGCAAAAGAATAAATCAGGGAAGGTAGTGCATCCGTGGATAACAAGGGAAATCAGGCATAGTATCAAAACAAAAGAGGAAGCCTACAAATTAGCCAGAACAAGCAGCCTACCAGAGGAGAAATTCAGAGTCCAGCAGAGGAGGACAAAAGGCTTAATTAGGAAAGGGAAAATAGATTATGAAAGAAAACTGGCAGGGAACATAAAAACTGACTGCAAAAGTTTTTATAGATATGTCAAGAGGAAAAGATTAGTTAAAACAAATGTAGGTCCCTTGCAGTCAGAAACATGCGAATTGATCATGGGGAACAAGGACATGGCAGACCAATTGAATAATTACTTTGGTTCTGTCTTCACTAAGGAAGACATAAATAATCTGCCGGAAATAGCAAGGGACCGGGGTTAAATGAGATGGAGGAACTGAGTGAAATCCAGGTTAGCCGGGAAGTGGTTAGGTAAATTGAATGGATTAAAGGCCGATAAATCCCCAGGGCCGGATAAGTTGCATCCCAGAGTACTTAAGGAAGTAGCCGCAGAAATAGTAGATGCATTAGTGATAATTTTTCAAAGCTCTTTAGATTCAGGAGTAGTTCCTGAGGACTGGAGGGTAGCTAATGTAACCCCACTTTTTAAAAAGGGAGGGAGAGAGAAAACGGGGAATTACAGACCAGTTAGTCTAACATCGGTGGTGGGGAAAATTCTGGAGGCAGTTATTAAAGATGGGATAGCAGCACATTTGGAAAGTGGTGAGTTCATTGGACAAAGTCAGCATGGATTTATGAAAGGTAAATCATGTCTGACGAATCTTATAGAATTTTTCGAGGATGTAACTAGTAGAGTGGATAAGGGAGAACCAGTGGATGTGTTATATCTGGACTTTCAGAAGGCTTTCGACAAGGTCCCACATAAGAGATTAGCATACAAACTTAAAGCACATGGTATTGGGGGTTCAGTATTGATGTGGATAGAGAACTGGCTGGCAGACAGGAAGCAAAGAGTAGGAGTAAACGGGTCCTTTTCAGAATGGTAGGCAGTGACTAGTGGGGTACCGCAAGGCTCAGTGCTGGGACCCCAGCTATTTACAATATATATTAATGATCTGGATGAGGGAATTGAATGCAACATCTCCAAGTTTGCGGATGACACGAAGTTGGGGGGCAGTGTTAGCTGTGAGGAGGATGCTAGGAGGCTGCAAGGTGACTTGGATAGGTTGGGTGAGTGGGCAAAGGCATGGCAGATTCAGTATAATGTGGATAAATGTGAGGTTATCCACTTTGGTGGCAAAAACAGGAAAGTAGACTATTATCTGAATGGTGGCCGATTAAAAAAAGGGGAGATGCAACGAGACCTGGGTGTCATGGTACACCAGTCATTGAAAGTAGGAATGCAGATGCAGCAGGCAGTGAAGAAAGCAAATGGTATGTTAGCATTCATAGCAAAAGGATTTGAGTATAAGAGCAGGGAGGTTCTACTGCAGTTGTACAGGGTCTTGGTGAGACCACACCTGGAGTATTGCGTACAGTTTTGGTCTCCTAATCTGAGGAAAGACATTCTTGCCATAGAGGGAGTACAGAGAAGGTTCACCAGACTGATTGCTGCGATGGCAGGACTTTCATATGAGGAAAGACTGGATAGGCTCGGCTTGTACACGTTGGAATTCAGAAGACTGAGGGCGGATCTTATAGAAACTTACAAAATTCTTAAGGGGTTGGACAGGCTAGATGTAGGAAGATTATTCCCGATGTTGGGGAAGTCCAGAACTAGGGGTCACAGTTTAAGGATAAGAGGGAAGACTTTTAGGACCGAGATGAGGAAATCATTTTTTACACAGAGAGTGGTGAATCTGTGGAATTCTCTGCCACAGAAGGTAGTTGAGGCCAGTTCATTGGCTATATTTAAGAGGGAGTTAGATGTGGCCCTTGTGGCTAAAGGGATCAGGGGGTATGGAGAGAAGGCAGGGATGGGATACTGAGTTGGATGATCAGCCATGATCATATCAGATGGCGGTGCAGGCTCGAAGGGCCGAATGGCCTACTCCTGCACCTATTTTCTATGTTTCTATGACTAGTTTGGTCAAAGCAATATTTTATGCAATGTCTTAAACCAGGATAAAGAGTAGTGTAGTAGATCTTTGGAGGGAATTTCACAGTTCAAAGAAAATAGCAAATGACTGTCAATGGTGGTTATTAAATTCAGGAATTATTAATCCTGTTTGAGAACTGCAGATATCCTGGAGGTTCTAAGAGCTAAGGAACATTATAGTGATAGTGAGGAGCAAACCACAGGGGTATAGGAAAATAATAATGTCCTTAAAAATGTAGACATTGGTTAATAGGGACCTGAGGGGGGCAAGTACAGGGATGATGGGTCAAAGGAACTTTACATAAATTAGGAGCAAATAGTAAAGTTTAGGATAATCTTCATTTTGTTTATTTGTATATGTATACCCCCTCAATCACTAAACAACATTAGACTTCATCATCAAGTATTCAAAGCAACTAAACTGGTCTGGGTTTATAAAATCCCAAATTCTCATCATTTACAGTCATAAAATATTTTTCAAAAAAACTTTAATTTAAGTCTTGAGTTCCCTTAGTTTGTTTTAATATTAAAAACACGTCAATTGCACGCTAATATAGTTTTAACTGTACAATTGTGTAACCTCAAATTAAACTTTGCAATTACCTTCCATAATATAGAAATGAAAACTCATAAGTGGACTCTAGCAGTTTACACTTTATAAAAATAGTTGATTTTGTTTAAGATACATTTTATTGTAACAATTTTTCATTTCAATCTCCAAGTATTATGCTCCTTTCAGCACACAGGTAACTGTTTTCACTCATTCATTATGAATTGGTGATTATTATTTTACAAACTATTGAAGTATTTAGACTTTAGCGATACAGCACGGAAACAGGTCCTAGGGCCCACCAAGTCCGCATTGACCAGCAATCATCCCGTACACTAACACTATCCTACACACTAGGGACATTGTTTATAACTTACCAAAGCCAATTAACCTACAAACCTGTATGTCTTTGGAGTGTGGGAGAAAACCGGAGCACCTGGAGAAAACCCACGCAGTCATAGGGAGAATATACAAACTCTGTACAGCGAGCATCCCTTCTCAACATCGAACCTGGGTCTCTGGCACTGTTAGGCAGCAACTCTACTGCCGCACCACTGTGCCACCCCAAGTATCAAATAAAAATTACATTCAGTAAAACACTGCAAATTTGGTACACTTGGGCCTTTAACTGTGTTGGACGGGCAAATATTGCAGATGACTGTTTTGATATTCTGTCAATACTCCCAATACTCCAACAGTTTAACAGTTTTTCGGCAAGTTAGAAAAGAGCATGGTAATTAGCGCACACTGATTAACATGCCGATTAATTGTGATTTTCAAATAGTTGTATAGCAGAAAATAAGAGTTTTGTTACACAGTGCATATCCTGACTTGATCAATATTCGGCAATTATGAATCAGATAAGCCTAATTTTTGGTTCCAATTTCAGCAAGCTTTAAGGTAAGGTGCAAGAGCACCTAGAAACTGAAATGAAAACTGAGCAATTATCTATTCAGCTAAACAACAGTATATTTACTGTATTAGTATATAGGGCAGAATGAACAGCTGAGGTCAATTTATATAATCTACATTTCTGCAAACCATTTGTATTTTACAAGTAAAATAAAATTATGCAATGACTTACTTGCTGTAACCCTGAGTCTGGAGCAAAGCCCTGTTCTTTAAAATCAACTTCATCATCACTGGATGAATGTATATTGTGTGTGCTAACCTGGAATAAAATGTAAACAATTAAGTTATTCCACTATATACCATAGGCTATCTGGTTCCACCCTAATCAAAGTAGATTTCCTATTAGTCTAATCACATAATAATCACAATACTATACAATACTGAAGAAGGGTCTCAACCCGAAACGTCACCTATTCCTTCGCTCCATAGATGCTGCCTCACCCGCTGAGTTTCTCCAGCATTTTTAGCTACCTACAATATTATACCAAATAGTTTTAACATATTTTGCAATTCCAAACATCTTTCAAATTCAGTACTTGCATGTATATAATACAACTCATTTTTTTGTTTGATAGCAACATTCCTCAGAACATATTTTAATAAACTGAAATGCTTGAACATAAATAATTTTACGTCAACTCACATATTTCTATACATCTCAAAAATATAATCTCACCTCACTGAAGAATGTGAAGTTTTGCCTATAATACAAAAAGTTAGAACCCTGGTCTAAGAAATGCTTAATAGTCAATTTACTTTGCAAAATAATTTGAAGGCACCAACTTCAAATTTTAAAACAATGCCAAAACCTTAATCCAGTTACCGATTTAAAGAAATGGGAATATTCGACACAAAAACTTTACAAATAATTAATTTGCTCATTTATATGAACTAATTTAGTTATCCTCATTTTAGCCACAATTAATGCAACCATTCTTGAACTATTATCCACGTTACAATAGCACTGGAGAAACTCAGCGGGTGAGGCAGCATCTATGGAGCAAAGGAATAGGTGACTGATAAAATAAATGAAGAAACTGGTGATCATTTTCAACCCTATAGAAACTCCACACCTTCACCACCAACTCTATCCCTCCTTATGTCTCATTGTAAATCATGCTGTTTGCAGCCTTAAGGGCCTGTCCCACTTTCACGACCTAATTCACAACCTTTTTTACTCGTGGACATTTTTCATCAGGCTAGAAAAACGCCCCGACCTACATGATGCCACGAGTACCTACGACTAGCATCACGACCTACCTACAACCTCCTACAACCTCGTGACGACCATGCTGCGAGTATGAGTCATGGGCAAATTCGGCAGAGGTCGTGAATTAGATCGTGAAAGTGGGACAGGCCCTTTAGAGTATTACCAAATGGAAATTAAGCTTTCAAACTTCTTATTTTCATTATGAAAGATTACCTACTTCAACGTGTGTAATAAAACCTTTCAATATTTGCAATTGTTTTCCAAAACCTACCAAATCCACAGTATTCTTCTTATTGGTTTCTGCCAATGAACCCGTGGTAAACGTTTCCCATCTTTCCCTGTAATCCTCATCAAGATCTGAAAACAAATTTAAGACACAATATTAAAAATATTAGAATTAATTAATATGTATTCCCTCTCCACCCAGGTTTTGCCATTTCTAAACAGACATTTAAATTTTTTTTGAAATATAGCAAAAAGCGAAAGCTAACTCCTTGCACAGATCTGCAGACATAACGATTCTGAAGAAGGGTCTTGGCCCGAAATGTCACCTATGCATGTTCTACAGGGATCCTCTGCCTGACCCGCTGAGTGACTCCAGCGCTGTGTCCCTTTTTTTAAACCGTTTTGTTTGACCTCACAGAAAATCTCTTAGAAATTGGGTCAGAAAATTAAATCCTCCTGAATTGGATATTTTTTGCTTATTCTGCCATAAATATTTTGACCTCTCTGGGCATTTTGGGATCCAGGGACAGACTGATATTACTGGGTTGAGACTGCCCATAAATTAACAAGCAACAATCTAATTCATCTAGTAATATTCCCTGTGAAGAATGTGGGGAAAAATTTAGCAGCATTTTTACAATATTAGGTTTATCTATTTCTTATTTGCTTGCCCAGGTTTTACTTATAGCATTTTCTTCTACACTTACTTACTTTTGCAAACACATTGTGCCCTAACAAGCAGCGTGCAGGGGGTGTCCTGGCAAGCAGCACGTCGGGAGTGTCCCAGCAAGTAGCGGCCAAGTCCACCAGCAGGCCCAGCTCGTTTGTCGAGGACGGAGGACCCGCCTGGTAGGCCTGGTTCACCCACCACGGGCTACGAACTCGGCCATGAGTCACTGGCATCGACAGGACCAGCGCCGCCGAGAGCAAGGAGGGAACCTGTGACCAACCGTCGAGAGCGTAGGGGACCGTTGAGAGCAGGGTGGATTGTCGAGAGCGGTGTGCACCTACACTACCGATTGCAATGAGGCTCATCGAGAGCTACCCAGCGGTGTGCCGCTAAGATGGAAGGGAGGACCCGGTGGAGCCCGCTGAGAATGAAGGGGGGGACCTAACGGGGGGGTCGCCAAGATTGAAAGCGGGACTTGGCAGGGAGGCCACCGAGTTCAAAGAGTGGTGACCCAGTGGGGAGTCGCCGAGATCAAAGGGGAGACTCTGCGAGGGACCGCCTACGGCCACATACTACAGAATATAAAACTGTTCGATTAACTCTTTGTAACTTTGTTTGAGCCAGAAACCTGGCGACACCTGCCTAGGTGAGGTCTGCTGTATGATTTTACTGAGTTGTACTCAAAACAAAGCATTTCACTATACCTAGGTATATTTGACAATAAAATATAGTGCAGCTGGGACATGTTGGCCGGTGTGGGCAAGTTGGGCCGAAGTGCCTGGTTCCATACTGTATCACTCCATGACTCTAAATATCATTGAATTTACTTCTAAAAAGCAGTAATTCAACCAAGTAATGAAGCTACATCGTGTTGCAAAGAAGTATAATTTGGACCTTCATTTTCTTCCAGCAGCCTTAATCAGGTTTATTAAGAGACGAGTCAATGCAGCAGAGACCAATGGTTAAAGCTCTCAGTTCATAAATCAGATCCAGTCTGTTGTCCAGTTATTGACAAGTAAAAAGCAGAAAGGGCATAACCTTATTCTTAACAATGTATATGCACAGCTAATTTTCATCTTCCTTGCCACCTTTTCCAAATGAACATTCAAGGAATTTGAACTGCAGAGTAAATGTTTTCTAAGCTGTCAACTACCAGTGTACACTTTGAGTAATAGTATAGAATGAATTACAGCCGTGCTGAAATACATGTTCTAAAAAAACCCATGGATAATACCTTTAAGCAGCTGATTTATTAATGCACTGTTTGGCCCCTTCTCAGCATTATGCACAACAGCATTGGCTATCCGTGTTAAGTGACCCATGTACCCTTTCCGTCTTCCACCTTCTGATCTGAAAGACAATATAATAGAATAAGATACAACTGAAGGTTACCATCCCAGAAGAAAATAAATGGTCTTCTAGCTCATTGCTGCTCTTCAAACCATTGCAGAATTCTTGTTTCTACCACCAGATCTAAAACTTAATTTCAATCTTTTGTTTAAAGAACTTCCTGACATCAATATTTCTCCATCTTTGATCCCATTACTACAACAAGATGATTTTAATCAAGGGTTCTGGATTTACTTTCTGTACAGTAAATCTTTGTCATTTACTTTAAAGGAAGAACTTTAATATTGTAGTCCTTTCTTACAATTTGGGTATAGCATTTAGCCTAATGTCTTTAAAATACACTATTTTTAAGACTGAATGTTTTTTGCGTGTATCAAATATGATGATCAATCACACCCAAATTATTTTCCATGTAAAGACTTGCTGCAAGATCCAATCGCATACTTAAATACAACATTCACATGTCAATGTACTTGCTGGAGGGGAATTTATCTCATGAAAATCTCGACCACAACTTCATATTAAATCCATGATGCAACTATTCCTTCAAATTTACAGTCTAAACTTAGCTTCAAAGAAAGTAGAGTAATATTGTGTCTTAAAGGAAGTAAATATATTTACAGTATTTAGCACACCGATGATAGACACAAAAAGCTGGAGTAACTCAGCGGGACAGGCGGCATCTCTGGAGAGAAAAATTGGGTGACGTTTCGAGTCGAGACCCTTCTTCAGTGGTTAAGGATAAGGGAAATGAGAAATATAGACAGTGATGTGGAGAGATAAGGAACAATGAATGAAAGGTATGCAAAAAAGTAACGATGATAAAGGAAACAGGCCATTGTAAGCCGTTTGTAGGGTGAAAATGAAAGCTAGTGCGACTTGGATGGGGGAGGGATATAGAGAGAAGGAATGCCGGGGCTAGCTGAAATGAGAGAAATCAATATTCATACCACTGGGCTAAAAGCTGCCCGAGCGAAATATGAGATGCTGTTCCTCCAATTTGCGTTTAGCCTCACTCTGACAATGGAGGAGACCTAGGACAGAAAGATCTGTGTGGTAATGGAAAGGAGAATTAAAGTGTTAGCAACTGAGAGATCAGGTAGGTTCAGGCGGACTGAGCAAAGATGTTCAGCGAAACGGTCGCTCAGTCTACGTTTGGTCTCGCTGATGTATAAAGAGTCTACATCTTGAACAACGGATGCAGTAGATGAGGTGCAAGTGCAACTGTCGGAGTCCCAGGACAATGTCGAGGGAGGAGGTATAGGGACATCTTCTGCGACTGCAGGGGAAGGTACCAGGGAAGAAGGTGATTTGGGTGGGAAGGGATGAGTTAACCAGGGTGTTGCGGTGGCAACGGTCTCTGTGGAAGGCGGAAAGGGGTGGAGATGGGAAAACGTGGCTAGTGATGGGATCACGTTGGAGGTGGCGGAAATTTCCGAGGATTATGTGTTCTATGCGACGGCGGATGGGGTAGAAGGACTAGGGGGACTGTTTCTGTTGCGACTAGGGGGAAGGGGGGCAAGGGCGGAGCTGCGGGATACCGAGGAGACACGAGTGAGGGTCTCATCTATGATAGGAGAGGGGAACCACCGTTGCTAAAAGAATGAGGACATCTCGGATGTTCTAGTATGGAACACCTCATTTCGGGCGCAGATGCGGCATAAACGGAGGAATTGGGAGTAAGGGGATAGAGTCTTTGCAGGAAGCAGGGTGGGAAGAGGTATAGTCGAGATAGTTCTGGGAATCAGTGGGTTTGTAACTGACATTAGTCAACAGTCTATTTCTTGTGATGGAGACTGTGAGATCAAGAAAGAGGAGGGAGGTGTCGGGGATGGTCCAAGTAAATTTGAGTGCAGGAAGAAAATTGGTGATGAATTTGATGAAGTCCATGAGTTCTGCATGGGTGCAGGAGAAAGCACCGATACAGTCATCAATGTAACGGAGATAGAGTTCGGGGATAGGCCAGTGTACGCCTGGAACAGGGATTGTTCAACGTATCCTTAAAAGAGGCAGGAATTGCTGGGGCCCATGCGGGTGCTCATAGCTACGCCTTGGACTTGGAGCACGTGGGAGGAGTCAAAGGAGAAATTGTTGAGGGTGAGGACCAGTTCCGATAGGTGGAATAGAGTGTTAGTAGAGGGAAATTGATGGTTCTGCAGTCGAGGAAGAAACAGAGGGCTTTAAGGCCTTCCTGGTGGGGGATGGTGTAGGTGTAGAGTCCATAGTAAAGATGAGGAAGTGGTGGCTCGGAAAGCTGAAGTCATTAAAGAGACAAAGGGCATGTGAGGTATCTTGAACATAGGTCGGGAGAGATTGGACCGGGGGGGATAGGATGGAGTTGAGGTACATGGAAATCATTTCCGTGGGACAGGAGCAGGCAGAAGCAATAGGTCTGCTAGGGCAGTTGTGTTTGTAGATTTTGGGGAGAAGGTTAAAACGGCCTGTGCGGGGCTGGGAAAGGATAAGGTTGGAGGTTGTGGAAGGCAGACAGCCAGAAGTGGTGAAATCAGTAATGGTGTTTGAGATTAATGCCAGTTGCTCATCTGTGGGATCATGGTCCAACGATAAGTAGGAGGAGGTCAAGCACACCGATGTTGACTGTTTTATAAGATCTGGAAATCACATGGCACAGTATAGTCTGGATTCAAACAACAAGGAAACATGCAGACAATCCTAAACATTTTACACTGTTTATGTTCAGTAATCAGCCATATATATTAAAAGATATTAAAAATCTACTTAAATATTAATATTCTATAAATTCAGATCTACTTAGAAGATATTTAATCATTGAACCTATTACACATTAATCGCTCTGCTACAATTTACCTAATTTACTATGAGCTTTTTTCAATTCTGATACCCCATAATCCTCATTAATATTCACAAATGTACTTTTGATTGCTTGAATCTGTATCAGACCAAAATAACATAAAACAGAAGAGGCTAGTAAACAATTCAAAGCCAAGTAATCAGAATCCAAAAGTACAACTGCTTTAAATCTGGAATACCTATCCCTGAAGCACGCATTAACATAGCACATACCCAGGGCTCGAAATTAGCGGTTGCCCAGGTGCCAATGGGCACCTAAAATGCTGCCGGGCAACCTAAATGCCGAGTCATTTTGCCCGGCTTGGCACTGCAGATACTGGTTTATACCAAAGATAGATTAAAAAAACTGGAGTAACTCAGTGGGTCAGGCAGCATCTCTGGAGAAAAGGAACGTGACGTTTCGTGTCGGCGGCGACTGTAGTGCGGGGCAAAGATACTAGGTGCGGGGTGATGGAGGGTCGGAGCAAATGACGGGCCCCGCAAAGCGGCAGCGGCTCCACCTCCCCCGCCCGCCCTGATAGCGGCCGCTGTGTGCCACTCCGCCAACAGCGATAAACGCTTTCAAAACCAACCCTCCCGCACGCCGAGGCCGGAAGGAGGGAGGAAGGGAGGGAGGGAGGAAGGAGGAGGCCCCCTTCTGCCGTCTGAAGCAAATATCTTATATCACCAGCACCGCTCGGCCCCACACCTTCCTGTTGGCTGGCGGAGCAGGGGAGGCGGTGGCGAGGAGCTCCCAACTGCCTCCCCCTTTGGTGGCGGCACTTGGCGGTGGACAGGGACGGCTAAGGCAGCGGGGCGATGATGCCGGTGTTGTCCGAGGAGCGCTGACCTTCCTTCCTCCCCATCTCCCCACCTCCTCCCTCTCTCTCTCTCCCTCTCCCCCCCTCTCCCTCTCACCCCCCCCCCTCCCACTCTCCCCCTCTCTCCAACTCTCCCCCTCTCTCTCTCTCCCCCTCTCTCTCTCTCACGCCCCCCTCCACCCTCCTTATCCTGGGACCCCTCCTCTCCATCCCGCACTGATCCCCATTCCCGCCTCTATTCAGTCCTCACTGACATCCCCTGTGCTCCCCTCCCCATCTACCACCCCCCCCTCCAATCTATTCATCCTGCACTGATCTCCCTATCCACCTCGCATTGATTCTCCTGCCACCCCCCATTCATCCTACACTGGTCCCCCAATTCATCCTGTACTGACCCCCCTTCCCATCCATCCTGTACTGCACTACCCATTCATCCTGTACAGCACCCCCCATTCATCCTGTACTGATCCCTCCATTCATCCTGCACTGCTCCCACCATTCATCCTGTACTGATCCCCCCCATTCATCCTGCACTGATCCCCCCATCCATCCTGTAGTGATCCCCCATCCATCCTGTACTGCTCCCCCCATTCAAGAAGAATTGGGGGATCACTCTGAAGGGTCTTGACCCAAATTGTTGCCTATTTCCTTCACTCAGTAGATGCAGCCTCACCCGCTGAGTTTCTCCAGCATTTTTGTCTACCCCCATTCATCCTGTACTGATCCCCCACATCCATCCTGCAAAGATCCCCCCGTCCATCCCGTACTGATCCCCTCATTCATCCTGTACTGATCGCCCCCATCCATCCCATACTGATTCCCCCCATCCATCCCATACTGATCCCCCCATTCAACCCCACTGACGTCGCTCACGCTCTCCCCTCACACTTTTACCTACTCCAACCAACACGCACTAATTCCCCTGCCTCAATCCATCCATTCTGCACCGATTGCCTTCTCAAACCCCCCCCCCCCCCCCGCCATCTATCCATCCTGCACTGATTTACCCCCCCCCCCCCTGACCCTATTGTGCTGGAAATGTCTTCAGAGCGAACATTGACTATGTTTGATAACGGAATACAATCAAATGTGTTTTAATTCCCAATGTTATTATTTGTTTTAATCCATAAAGATGAACACATGAAACATTAAAAACTGCCGTGTTCGATTGTCACTGCTACCGTTGACACGTTATCACAGAATTCATTTTAACGGCTCTTAATATGGAGTATCAGTACTGTAGTTATTTAATGAGCAACATTCACAACTATACGTTGGATTTATCCAGGTTTTACTTCTACAGTCGGTCATATACATCACCAATTTGGTCAGGAGATATTTCAGTTGAAATTTTAATGTTAATTCTGAAGTGGGAATGATGGAAACAGCGTTTATCAATAAATGTTTTTTAATCTGGTGCGTACAAACTGGGTATCTTCATTGCTGTTCACAACATATACATCTAATCTGAATGTCTGGTAATGTGGCGTTTTGACACCTTTAAACATATTACCAAAAGAACATTTGCTGCAGTTATGTCCTTTGGCCGTCTCTTGTCAGTTAGTGTAATGTTTAACCTGTCAGATGGGTATAGTCGGTTTTAACAGCTATTATCATAAAATGCCTTTAGAATTTTCCTTGCAACCTGTATATTTTGTTGTGGATAAATTATGTGGGAAACGAGTGTTTCTGTACCAATAGCAATAACGACCCATGCTATGGCCATGTCATCATAATTTTTGGTCCTTCACAGAAAACATGCTTGCATCAATCCGTAGTGTGCATGGTTAAACATATATGTTACCATGGTCCAGGATTTATTGGCACAGGTTGATCATACGCTGAATAATCCAACCATATTTTTGTTTGGAAGTGGAAAGAAATAATAGAAATTGCATTCATTTCAATGTGTAAAAGAGTTGAGATACTGTATTATAATTTTGCTGCATGTCATTGTGGTATATATCATGTCTTGATTTAGTTTGTGACTTTATTTGAAGCAGAATCAATATGTGAATGCTTCATTGAGCATAATTCCGACTGGTAACTACGCACTTCGCCCGAGCACATTATTGCATGTGTCATGCAAGCCGTCTTAAATGACCACCTAAACTGTCATTTGACAACCTAAAAAGCTGCCTAGGTTGCCTGGCTGGCAACAGGGGGAAAAAGTTAAGTGAGAGCCCTGCAAAGCCAACAACTTGAAAACAGATTTTCAGTCAGAGTGTAGGACAAATCTTTTGACCACCACATATCAAATATACTAACCCTGACAGCAAAATTAAATTAGTTACTGAGGTGGCATCTAATAAAAAATAGGTACCATCAATCAATCCAGGTTCAGTAAAAGCCAGCTTATAGAGTAACAATATATCATTTTTTTCTTGGGTGGAAATCATGGTTATCAAGTTGTATTCAGTGGACAATGCAAATGTTATTTCAAAGCAAGAAGCATACCAAGGAAATCCTGCAGTGATTCATAACAAGAAAGTTATAGTTGCATTATCAGCTGCCAATTTCATACTACTTTTAATATTTGACATATTTCTGTTTATTATCTGGAATTATTATGATTGTCTCCCTCTCACTCAAACTTGTTGCTACATGCTAGAAGTTTAGACCAAGTTTATACTCAGGCATTCAAACAAATTCTATTTACAGAAGTTGGAAAGTCATGTATTTACAAAGAGTAATAAGCTCTTGGCACAGCTACTATTTTATCAGGATGCATCACAGCTTGGTTTGGGAACAGCTCCATCCAGGACCATAAGAAATTGAAGCAAATTGTGTAAGCAGCCCAGGCCATCACATAAACCAACCTTCCTTCTATTGAAGGTAGACACAAAATGCTGGAGTAACTCAGCGGGCGAGGCAGCATCTCTGGAGAGAAAGAATGGGCGACGTTTTATTTGAAGTTAAAGAAGTCAATGTTCATACCGCGGGGGTATAAACTACCCAAGCTAAATATGAGGTGCCAATTTGCGCTGGGCCTCACTCTGACAATGGAGAAGTTGACACCTGGAACAGCGAATACAGTAGATGAGGTTGGAGGAGGTGCAAGTGAACCTCTGCCTCACCTGGAAAGACTGTTTGGGTCCTTGGATGGAGTCGAGGGGATAGGTAAAGGGACAGGTGTCGAGGGGGGAGGTAAAGGGACAGGTACAACAGGGACAGGTAACTTTTCTACATCGGTGAGACTAAGCGCAGGCTCGGTGATCGTTTCGCTGAACACCTATGCACAGTGTTTCTTAACCCACCTGATCTCCCGGTGGCTCAGCACTTCAACTCCCCCTCCCATTCCCAATCTGACCTTTCTGTCCTGGGCCTCCTCCATTGTCAGAGTGAGGCCCAGCGCAAATTGGATGAACAGCACCTCATATTTTGCTTGGGTAGTTTACACCCCAACAGTATGAACATTGACTTCTCTAACTTCAGATAGCCCTTGCTTTCTCTCTCCATCCCCTTCCCCATCCCAGTTCCCCCATTAGTCTTACTGTCTCCGCCTACATTCTATCTTTGTCCCGCCCCCTCCCCTGACATCAGTCTGAAGAAGGGTCTCAACCCAAAACATCAGCCATTCCTTCTCTCCAGAGATGCTGCCTCACCCGCTGAGTTACTCCAGCATTTTGTGTCTACGTTCGATTTAAACCAGCATCTGCAGTTCTTTCTTAACTCCCTTCTATTGATTCCATTTATACCTCACGCTGCCTCGGCAAGGCCGGCAGCATAATCAAGGACAAGTCGCACACGGGCCACTCCCTTTTCACCCTCTCCCATCAGGCAAAAGGTATAGAAGTGTAAAAACACACACCGCCAGATTCAGGGACAGTTTCTTCCCAGCTGTTATCATGCAACAGAATCATCCTACCACAACCAGAGAGCTGTGCTGAACTACTATCTACCTCTGATATCTCTTTGCAGGACTTTGCTGGCTTTACCTCGCACTAAACGTTATTCCCTTACCATTGTATCTATACATTGTAAATGGATTGATTGTAATCATGTATTGTCTTTCTGCCGACTGGTTAGCATGCAACAAAAAGCTGTTCACTGTACCTCAGTGACCACGGGACTATGTGACAATAAACTAAACTGAAATTAGATAGGTGTGCTTTCTTAATGTGCTTTAAGAGGCCACTCCCTCTTCTCCCGTCTCCCATCGGGCAAAAGGTATAGAAGTGTGAAAATGCACACCTCCAGATTCAGGGACAATTTCTTCCCAACTGATTCATCTCACCACAACCAGAGAGCAGTTCTGAACTACTATCTACCTCATTGGTAACCTTTGGACTATCTTTGATCGGACCTTGCTGGCTTTACCTTGCACTAAAAGTTATTCCTTTATCATGTATCTGTATACTGTGAATGGCTCGATTGTAATCATGTATTGTCTTTCCGCTGACTGGAAAACTAAACTAAACGAAACTACTATAAAAATACACGATACCCCAGTAATCGTCTTTTCGTGCCTCTGTCGGCTATAATATGCAACGGTGTAAAGGCACATATTACCAGGTTTAAGAAAAAGCTTCTTCCCTGATGGTTAATTTGTTTTGTTTACAGATATAGTTTGAAAACCGGCCCACTGAGTCCACACTGACCAGCGATCCCCGCACACCAACACTGTCCCACACACACTAGGGACAATTTACATTTATACCAAGCCATTTAATCTACAATCCTGTATGTCTTTGGTGTGTGGGAGGAAACCAAAGATCTCAGAGATATTCAGGGTCACAGGGAGAAAGTACAAACTATGTACAGACCAGCACCCATAGTCAGGACCGAACCCGCTTCTCTACCGCTACGCCCAGTTATAAGACTCTTGAACAATCCTCTCATATGTTAAGGATGATTTCCTGACTTTCTAATCTATCTTGTTGCAGTCCTTGTACTTTTTTAATATCTGCACTTTCTCTGTAGCTATAACACTATATTCTGCACTCGGTTTATTTCTCTTTTGGACTACCTGACATACTCATGCATGACGAAATGTGTAATCCTCCGAAATTTTCGCCACCTCCAACGGGATACTAACATTAGTCATATCTTCTCATCTTCACCCCTTTCCGCCTTCCGCAGTGACCGTTCCCTTTTTAACTCCCTGGTTAACTCATCCCAGTGGTATGAATATTGATTTCTCTAACTTCATTCCTTCTCTCTCTATCCCTCCCCCACCAAAGCCGCACCAGTTTCTCGTTTTCACCCAACAAACAGCTAACTATGGCCTGTTTCCTCTATCATCGTTACCTTTTTGCATCTTGCATTCATTGTTCTTTATCTCTCTACATCATCGTCTACATCTCTCATTTCCCTTATCGACCCGAAACTAGTCTGATCTCGACCCGAAACGTCACCCATTCCTTTTCTCCAGAGTTGCTGCCTGTCCTACTGAGTTACTCCCGCTTTGTGTCTATCTTTTGTACTCATGTGTGATATGATTTACCTTTAGAGCAAGCAATCCAAAGTTTTTCCACTATACCTCGATACACTTGACAATAATGATAAGAAATCAACCATGATGCTTAAACCACTGGAACAGCTATTTACCACATCAAAATTATGGAACATATGTGCTTTTTGAACCACTCTCTAAACACCACACGCCAGGATATTATGGTTATTTCTACCTTGGCCGCTGCTTCTGCAATTAAGTCTAAATTTGTGCCATTATTTCTGTGGTCATCTCACGTTTTTCTGTATTAAATTCTATCGCTTCCACTTGTTAACTTCTATTTTGTGTTTTCTTGTAGTCTATTGTTGTCCTTCTCACTTATAATTCCAGGGTGTGTGTAAATATTACCCTACAATCTGTGCTTATGATGGATATACATCTTAAAAAGTCTGATCCCAGGGTACCATGACTATATAATGTCTTGTAAAAAGAAAAATAACTGATTACCACAATTCTAAGAAGATATCTACTGCATTCATTTAATCAACCACCAACCATCTTAATCATCTGTCTTGCAATACATTCAATGGATAACCTTGACAATAAGAACATTTATGGTCAGGATGCTATTCACTGACTACAGCTCAGCCTTCAACCCTATAATATGAAACAAGCTCATCTCTAAACTTCTGGACTTTGGTCTTCCATTTGGCATCTGGCTTCTGGACTTGACGGGTAGATCTCAGTTGGTTAGAATTGGTCATCACATTTCCTACACCCTGCCCCCCAACACTGGTGCCTCTTAGGGTTGTGGATATAGCCTCTTGCCTTACTCCCTGTAAACCCATGACTGCATGGCCAAGTACAACACCAACTTGATCTTCAAGTCTGCCACTGACAATTGTTGTCTGCTGGATCTGTAACAATGAGTAGTACAAGAGAGACATTGAGAACTTAATGTCATGTTATCAGAAAAATGACCTCACCCTTAAAGTCAGCAAGACAGAAAAAGTGGCTGTTGAATAAGTGACCATAATTGTGACTACATTCCTGTTCTCATCAACAGAGGTGCTCAAGAGATGGTCGACTGTTGTATGCATCTATACCACCAGCAACCTAACCTGGCCCCTTTACACTGATGCAGTGATCAAGAAAGCCTGTCGGCATTTTTACTTTTTTAGGTGTCCGAGAAGATAACAAACTAAAAACAAACCAATATGTCACTTACTGTTCTTTTTCATTATTGTCCCATGCGTCGAGTATTCTCTGAATTAATTGGCACTTCTGCAACAACTGGATAATGAAAATCTAAGTTTAATATATATTTTTCGATAAAAAACAAAAATAACATTTCTCATGAATTTATTGATCTTTAGAATAATGGTTCTGTTTTGCCACTTTCAACAGTTTTGAGGCAGCAGATACTCTTAATTGATTGGAAGGACTGTTGAAAACAACTTGCACATGTAAACAAGACAAAAATAAATGCTTTGAACTGTGTAACTATTTGCAATACAAACAACACTCAGTTGAATAATTCAGAGACCATTTGTCTGTAAAGGGACAGAAATGATCTCATCTGCTTACCAAAAAAATGAAATTGACTCAAATGGCAGTTATAATTCAGAAAATGCTACATTGTAAGAAAAAACATCTTCTTAAATATAATCCCCATAGAATGAGGAACAGAGGAGCCAAAAAGGCAAGCATCAAAATGTAGAATTACAGGTAAATTGGTGCTGTAAAGACGTTGGCAACATATTAACAGGAGTCTGAAGAAGGGTCTTGACCCAAAATGTCGCCCATTCTTTCTCTCCAGAGATGCTGCCTGTCCCACCGCTGAGTTACTCCAGCATTTAGCGACTATCTTCGTCAGGCATTGAAAATTTGTTTAACTTCCCTCAGTATTTTTACCAGGCTTTATACGGGAATTCGGCATAGCAGCTGAAGAAATGAATAAAATATTAAACAGCCGTTTCTCCCTTCTGAATTATTTATGAATACGAAGTATGAACCAAATTCTTGGAGTGGAATCTGTATTTCCACTGCAAAATAAGCAATCAAAACTGCAAATAGCTTCATTTACATTACCACACAATTAGATAGAGTGATAAAGATAGCATATGGCAAAAGGACACAAAGTGCTGGAGGAACTCAGCGAATCAGGCAGCTCTCTGGAGAACATGGATTGGTGATGTTTCAGGTCAGGACCCTTCTTCAGACTGGAAGCTTGGGGTTGTAGCGGCACCTAGTGGTGGTTTGGGGAGGTTCGAACCCTCGTCGTTGGTTGGCTCGATCACATGACCACAGGGGTTCGTTCGCGGGCTTTCCAGTCAGCCGTCAGCGCTCCTCCCAGCAACAGGAGCTATTCTCGTGTTAGCTAGTCAGGCACGCGTGTTACCGAGTTTTAATTACTGTTTTTATTTGTCAATAAAAATTATTTAACTCAACCTGCCTGGTCTCACTAAAGGGTAACGTAAACTTGAAGAGAACAGAGGCAGGCAAAGAGTTATAGGTATACACAGTTGAGGGGGATTTCTTGATGGGCAGATGGTTGGAACAAAGGACAGAGATGAAAGCAGGAGATGCGAGACAGATGGATTGAAGTTGAAAATAGTGAAGCTAGAGAAAAGAGTGTGGGAGGGGGAGGGGAGTGTTAGAGGTTACCTAAAATTGAAGAATTCAATTGTTTGCACCATTGGGTTGTATGCTACGCAAGGTCAGTATGGTAAGAGGAGTTAAAATGATTAGCAACCCGGAGATCCAGTAGATTTTGTTAGGCAGAGCGCAGACGTTCAGCGAAATAGTTGTGGAGTCTATGCTTGGTCTCACCGATGTACAGTAGGCCACATTGGGAACACCGGATGCTGTAGGTGAAGTTAGAGAAAGTGCATGTAAACCTCTGTCTCATCTGGACTGCAGGGGTCACTGGATGGAGGCGAGGGACAGGTTACATCTCCTGCGGTTTCAGGGGAAATTACTTGGGGAATGGGTAGGTTGGATGGGGTGAATGAACCAAGGTGTTGTGGAGGGAGTGGTCTCTGCAAAAGGCAGAAAAGGGTAGAGATGAGAAGATGTAACTGGTAGTGGGGTCACAATGGATGTGACAGAAACGTCGGAGGATGATGTGTTGGATGCGGAGGCTGGCGGGGTGGAACATGAGGGAGTAGGATGGAAAGCAGAACCACAGGACACAGAGGAAACGCGGGTGAAGGATCCATCTGTGGCAGATGGGGGGAACCGCATTTACTAAAGAAAGAGAACATCTCAGATGTCCTCAAATAGAAATCCTCATCTTGGAGCAGATGGGACAGAGACATAGGAATTGAGAGTAAAGAATGGAGTCTTTGAAAAAGGCAGGTTAGTAGGAAGTCCAGATAACTGTGGGAGTCAGTAGTTAGTCCAGATAACTGTGGGAGTCAGTAGTAGACGTCAGTCGATAGTCCCCCCCCTGTGATGGAGACAGACAGTTCAAAGAATAGGAGAAAGAGATAGGCATATGGTATTCTAGCTTTCATTGGTTGGAACATTAAGTATAATAGTCTGGATGTCATACTGCAGCTTTATAGGTCTTTGGTTGGGCCGAATTTGGAATATTGTGTAAAGTTGTCGCCCTATTACAGGCAGAATGTGGAAGCTTTGGAAAGGTTAACCAGATTGATGCTCGATTAGGGGTATTAACCACAAGAGAGTTTGGACAGACTTGGATTGTTTTCTCAGGATATAAAAATCAAATACTAGAGAGCATACCTTTTAGGTGAGAGAGTCTAAGTTTTAAAGGCTATGTCTAAGAAAGGACATGTTTTTTTACAAAGGGTAGTGAGTGCCTAGAGTGCACTACCAGAGATGGTGGTTGAAGGAGATATATTAGTGGCATTTAAGAGACAGGCATCTGGATAGAGGGGGAATGGAGGGACATGGGTCATGTGCAGTTAGATAAGTGATGGTCTTGGCATCACGTACGGCACAGACATGGTGGGTTGATGGGCTGTTCTTGTGATGTACTGTTCTATATTCTATCATTTTGCACAGAAGAGCAATGAACTAATCAAAATAAAACACAAAAATCTTATAAGGAGTCACATCGAGAAATACTAAAATAAAGGAAATATTATAAACACATATATTTAAAAGATTAGTCACAATATCCAAGCACATTTGTGAAGTATGTTTTTCTTTTAATCATGATTGAGAAAATGCTATGGTATCATAATTGAACTCTTAACTGATCAACAATTAATTTCACCAAATAATCAATCTTTAACTATGCAATATCAAATAATACATGAAAGTCTCTTACATGTTTAATTATATATTTTCTCTGGCAGTATCAAGATTTTCTTCTATGTTGTTTTCTATGCTGGTGTCAAGAGGTGGAGGACTTCCTAAGATTGTTGCAATGCAAATTTCTACTTGTACATGAAGAAAATTATTCCAAATGTATCTGAAGTACATATCCTTTTTAAAATAAAAGAATTATTTATATTTATGATTTCAGGAGGTGGCAAAAATAAAATCATGCTAACATATTAATCATACATTCATGGATGACAATTATTTCCCAAACAAAATCATAAAACCACATAATGGAGGTATCCACCACTTGGACCATCATTATCGTGCCTGATCTTTCTGTTATCTCAGCAATATCGTTTAAACTTCATACCCAATTCCCGTTTGGAAATTACTGTTTTAAGAGCTTCCCCTATTCTTTAAATCAGTACGTTGCAAATCACAACTAAAAACAAATCTAATCTCTTCCATCTCTGCAATCATTTTCATCTACCAATATGGAAAATTTCTAACTATCAATAGTAAAATACCTCCAATTTCAAATACCTCTGTTAATGTTTGCATTACCCGACTCTGGAATAACTGATTATTGTATATGGGTGTTTCTGTAAATACAGCACTCAGTAGTGAAACTGAAGGTCTCCAAACATCCAGGTTATTTTTCTGTTTTTTATGTAATATTCCCATTGTTTCATATCCTGTATTTTAAGTAGTACTAGACCAAGAACAGACCCGTTGGGTCTGGACCCCGAACGTGCTTCAGACCCCGGGGTCTGGTTCCCGAACGTGATTCAGCTAAAGAAAAAAATGGTGTCGTTTTTGGAGCAGAGCCGGGCGGCAGCAGCCGTTATGGTGGCCTGGCCAGCAGGAGGAGACAAAAGTGGAGGAGGGGGGGGGGGGGGGGGTGAAGAAGGATTTTATTAAAAATGTGTACATAAACACGACGAAATTTAATCAGGAGTGGATACTTGGAATTTAAAGTGAGATCTCTACCGAAATGGAAAAAATCTCGGCGTTTCTGCGTGTGGTGTAGGCGTAGCAACGAATCAAAGGCTGGCACCCACAAGACAGGCAGAAACACACCACAGTTTTAAATATAGATAGATAGATCATGGTGTATGGCCAAAATAATGAGATGAAGCAAAAATAAATAAATCTGTTTTTACAAAGAAAAATATCAGATATGTCCCTGTGTTTTATTGCCTTTTTTGTGACATTTTTCAAACAGGATTTCATCAAGGCTCATTTATACCAGAAAGATTACATTAATATTGCAATTAAATAACTCTATATAAGCCAAATTCTGATTATGCTTCTGATTTATCATTTATCACCCGATTAGATGGTTTTCTGATGTCCCAAATTTTTGCAGCAGAACGTGCCCCTTTGGTCACGTGTGAAATGTGTCACGCGTGAACCTTTTCTATATTTATTGTTTCTTTTTTTATTGTTTATATTTTGTGTTTAAGCTTTCCATTGAAATTCTTAATAATGAATAGAATTTAAAATTATGAAATAAAAATCTAGTTTGCTCACTTATTTTAGCGATGTCTCATTCTGTAGTCCCTCCCGTTGTCAAAGCTATTATAGCGCAATAACAGGGTTTTTTTGCACTTGAATTTTTTTTAATTCAAACGACGTGATTATAATGACCCTGGTGTGAACTACTGGCCAAGTGGTGGGTTAGGTGCTGACATTTTGTAAGGGAGCGAAATCAGTAAGTGTCCCATATGTCTTATATGTTTTATAACTAATTTTATTTTCTCGTTTTTTTTTCCAGATTTTGAAAGTATTTAATTTTGGTCGATTTCGATCACAAATTAGCTTCAAAAGGATCATAGGTCGGCCCATTTTTAATCCTGTGGTATTTCATTATGATTTAATAACTTTCAAATTTGGCCACCCATGTCACAGGTTGGTACCCTTTTTTACGGAAACATCCATATGTATCTGTTGTGTTGTTACATTAGTATGCTTGTAAAGCATCAGCATGTAACAATTTCATTATTCATGTCCTGGTGCATATGACAATTAAATACGCTGGAGTCTTAACTCCTCTGAAAGACCGGTCGGTAATCCCAGTTTTGCTATTCTCGCCCCCAGATGTCCCAATGCCTGGTACAATTCTAGCAAATCTCTCCATGGTCTTCTCAGAATCCAAATAAGCTTAATTGCCTCTACACCCTTTTCAAATGTGGTTTTCTAACTTCTCTCTAACCACAAAATCAGCTCCCAAGATAGAGAAAACTGATTTACAACATAATTGGCTCCAGTATTTCAAATAGTTAAGAATCCATAAATGCAATATACAAACATCAGACTGGTTAAATCCTCACCAATAAAACATCTATAGTGTTAAGTTCTACAAGTTCTGCATTAATACTGTATGTGTTTGTTTGCAGAAGGCTGGCTACAAGTCTGACCACATTTAGACGGGTATTCCCCACTGGCGTGGTTCAATATTCCCCACGTCGTTTTCATTGGACTTTTCTACAAATAAAGGAATACAAGATTAGGAACAGACAATATAAATTACCAAATTGGTCTTAATAGAATTAGCAGAAATTAACAAAATATAGTCTAACAGTTTAAAAATAACTTGTTACCTTCACATGCTTTAGAGATTTTTCATCTCTTCCTGGTACTGTCATTTAATTACTTTCAAAATCAGCTGCATAATTTTACAACGGAGATATACGAGTGCATGATAATTTATTTTTGGAAATGTCTCATGGCGATGTACAGCAAGCAACCACTGACAGCAATGACTGTTCTGGAAATGCTGACTAAGGGACAAGTATTGGCCAGGAGACACAAGAGAATGCATGCTAGAATCCTGAGCAAAAAAATAACTGGAGGAACTCAGTGGATTATAGAGTCAGACAGCGTGGAAACAGGCCCTTCACCACAACTTGCCCACGCCGACCAACAAGCCCCATCTACACAAATCCACCTGCCTGCATTTGGCACATATCCCTCAAAACCTATCCTATCCATATACATGTCCAAATGTTTTTTTAAACGTTGTTATAGTACCTGCCTCAACTACCTCCTCTGGTAGCTTGTTTCATATACCTACCACCCTTTGTGTAAAAACACTGCCCCTCAGGTACCCATTAAATGTCCCCCCCCCCCCCCCCACCACTCACCTTAAACCTACAAACTCTAGTTCTTGATTCCCCTACTCTGGGTATGAGATCACCCCCCCCCCCCCCCCCCATCCTCCAAAGAATAGTCCTAGCCTGCTCAACCTCTCCCTACAGCTCAGGGCTAAATCTTCTCTGCACCCTTTCCAGCTTAACAACATCTTTCCTATAACAGGCTGACCTAAACTGAACACCATACCCTAAATGTGGCCTCACCAACATCTTTTCAACATAGCGTGACCTCCCAACTTCTATACTCAATACGCTGATGAACAAGATGAACTTCTGACCAGTGTACATTGATATAGATGATAAACCGCAATGGGCCCAGTACGGAACCCTGAGTCACACCACTAGTCTTAAGGGCCTGTCCCACTTTCACGACCTTTTTTACTCGTGGACATTTTTCATCATGCTAGAAAAACGCCCCGACCTACTTGATGCCACGAGTACCTACGACTAGCATCACAACCTCCTACGACCTACGACCTCCTACGACCATGCTGCGAGTATGAGTCAAGGGCAAACTCGGCAGAGGTCGCGAATTAGGTCGTGAAAGTGGGACAATCCTTTAGGTCTCCAGTCCAAAATACAACCTTCCACAATCACCCTCTGCTTCCTTCCACGAAGCCAATTTTCTATCAATTTGTCTAGCTCTCCTTGGATCCCATGGGATCTAACCTTCCAGAGCAGCCTACCATGCAGAACATTGTCAAATGCCTTGCTGAAATCCATATATATGTCTACAGCTCTGCCGTCATCAACCTTTTTGGTCACATCTTCAAAAACCTAAATCTTATTCTTGACCAGAGGCCGACTTTCTCTTGTTATCCAAGTTTCCTTATGCCGACTTGCCTTGCCCTTCATTCTAACAGGAACATGGATGTCCTGGACTTTGTTAGCACACTTTTAAAGCCATTCCATTTTCTGGCATTCCTTTTCCCGCAAACAATCTACTCCAATCAACTTGAGCGGGTTCCTGTCTAATAACTTCAAAGTTGGCGTTGCCAATTTAGAATTTTAACTCATCGGCCCGTCCTGTCTCTATCCATGACGATATTAAACCTAACAGAATAGTGGTCACTGGTTCCAAAAGCCTCATCCAAAAACACTTCATCCACTTGCCATCCCAATTTCCGAAGACTAGATCAATTCTCTCTCGTGTAAGGCCCTTTACATATTGGCTCAGGAAACTTTCCTGAATACATTTAACAAATTCTGCCCCGTTTAAACCTTTTGTACTATGACATTCCCAGTCAATATTGGGAAAGTTAGAATCCCTTACTATGATAACCTTATTAGTCCTGCAGCTCTCTGCAATCTCCTGGCATATTTGCTCTTCTAAATCTCATTGACTATTTGGGGGCCTGTTGTACACTCCCTAACAAGGTGATCATCCCTTTCTTGTTTCTGAGCTCCACCCATATAGCCTCACTGGACAGCATTTGTGGAGGGAAATGGATACACCACATTTGGGTCTGGACCATTTTTCAAGTCAGGACACTGAGGTGAACTCCCTTGCTCACCTGATCTTCTTGTAAATAGTACCACTGGATCTTTTAATGTGCCTAAGAAAGCAGATGAAGGCATGCTTGAGCAACTTTGTGCTAGTTCAACATTATAGTAACAACGACTCCTTTGCCAAATTGGTAAGATTGGCATGTGAAAGCCAAATTAACAGAAAATTATAACAATGTGAGTACTTACATAATAGGAAACAACAAAAAAATTACTAGCTTGGGCATATGTGACATAACCAACTTTACGTGTCAATCCTATTCTAAACATAATATCATTATTAAAGTATTGAAAGCTATTAAATCTTGTTTGAAGTCTTTCAGCCTTTTCAATGGCTTGCACAATAAATAAATGTGAACATGCGTATTAACCTTTTTTCAAGTT
>CM075979.1:19388098-19445598 GCA_038087875.1 Malacoraja senta
GTCCCCTGCCTTTCTTCCCTCCCCAGTGACGGCGCTCGCCCCCCCCCCACACCCCTCCATCTCTACCCCCCTCCCTCTCCCCCTCCCTCCCCCCCCTCTAACCACGCCTGCGCAGTTAGGGGTTATGCGTGAGTGGATAGGGCGGGGGATGGGGTAAAAAGGAGCGAATAAATAATATTTATATAATATCAAGGGGAGGGTTAGTGTGTGTGTGTGGGGGGTGTGGTTAGTGTGGGTGTGTGACGCTGCAAGCCCCCCTCCCTCCCCACCGCAACCGCGCGTTGAGGGGACAGGACCCAACAGGTCCCCCTTGGTCTAGTATCTCTATAAACCTTTCTTATCATTGTACCTGTCCAAGTATCCTTTGAATATTGGTATTGTACCTGCCTCAATACTTCATCTGGCAACTCGTTCCATATACCCATCACCCTGTGTGAAAAGGATGTCCATCTGGTTTCTATTAAATCTTTCTCCTCTCTCCTTAAACCAAGTTCTCGTTTGCCCTACCCTGGAAAAAAAACTCAGCATTTCCCCAGGCTATTCACCTAATGATTTTATACATCTCTATAAGATCACCCCTTATAGTCTCTTTTTCTCCTAGCCTGACAAGCCTCTCCCTATAGTGCAGGCCCTAGAGTTCTGGCAAGATCCTCATCAATCTTTTCTGCACTCTTTCTAACATCAATGGCATCTTCACCTCTCAAGACAAACAATTCTGCTCTTATATGACATAAGAGCAGAATTTAGCCATTTGTCTCATTGAGTCTTCTCCATCATTCGATCATAGCCGACCCATTTTTCCCTCTCAACTGTTCTCCTGCCTTCTCCCCATAATCTTTGATGCCTTTACTAATTAAGAACCTATCAATCTCTGCTTTAAAAATACCCAATGATTTGTCCTCCACAGCCATTCATGGCAATGACTTTCACAGATTCCACCCTCTGGCTGAAGAAATTCCTCCACATCTCCATTCTAAAGGTACCTCCTTTTCTTCTGAGGCCTCTCTCCCACTACTGGAAATATCCTCTCCACATCAACTCCACCTGGGCCTAACATTATTCGGTAGATTTCAATGAGATCCCCCTCATCCTTCTAAACTCTGGAGTACAGGCCATGAGGCACCAAACGCTCCTCATATGTTAACCCAATCATCCCTGGGATAATTCCTGTAAATCCTCTCTAGATCTTCTCTAACACCAGCACATCCTTCCTCAGATATGGGGTCCAAAACTGCCCACAATATTCCAAATGTGGCCTGACCAGCATCGTATAAAGCCTCAGCATTACATCCTTGCTTTTATATTCTAGTCCTCTTGAAATAAATTTGCTTTCCTTATTTGATTGACCTGCAAATTAACCTTTTGGAAATCCTGTACTCTCAAATGCCTTTGCACCACTGATTTCTGATTCCTCTCCCCATTTAGAAAATAGTCTATACCTTTATTCCTTCTACCAAAGTGCATGACCGTACACTTTGCTACGATGTGTTCCATTTGTCACTTGTTTACCCACTCTCCCAACCTGTCAAAGTCCTTATGCTTCCTCAAAACTACTTGCCCTTCCACCTACCCTTGTATCATCCGCAAAGTTGGCCACAAAGCCATCAATTCTGTTTTCCAGATCATTAACGTATAACATGAAAAGTAGCGGATCAAACGCCAACCCCTGTGGAACACATGTCACCGGTAGCCAAACAGAAAAGGTCTCCTTTATTCCTTCAAAACCTCTGGCCTTCTGCCAGTCAACAAATTTCCTATCCTTGGTGGTACCTTGCCTCTAATACCATGGGTTCCCATCTTGCTTAGCAGCCTCACATGCAGTACCAAATCAAAGGCCTTCTGAAAATTCAAGGAAACAACTTCCACTGACTCTCCATTGTCTGCTTGTAACTTCCTCAAAGATTCCAACAGATTTGTCAGGCAAGATCTCTGCTTAACAAAATCCTGCAGACTTCAGCCTATTTTATCATGTGCTTCCATGTACCCCGAAATATCCTTAATAATGGACTCTAAAATCTTACCAACCATTGAAGTTAGACTAACCGACCTTTAATTTCCTTTCTTTTGTCGCACTTCCTTCTTAAACGGTGGAGTTACATTTCATGATTTTCTAGTCTTCTGGAACCATTCCAGACATTACGGATTCGTGAAAGATCACTACTAATGCCTCCACTATCTCAACAACTACCTTTTTCAGAACCCTGGGGCTTAATCCACCTAGTCCAGTTGACTTATCCACCGTCAAACCTTTCAGCTTCCTAAGGACCTTCTCTTTAGCAATAGCGACTGCATTCACTTTTGCCCCCTGACTCTCTTGAATTTCTGGCTTGTTGCTGATGTTTTCCACTGTGAAGATTGACACAAAATACTTATTCAGTTTGTATGCCGTTTCTTTGCTTCCCATTACTACTTCTCACATTACTACTAGCATCCCCTTCCCAGTTCTCCCACTAGTCTTACTGTCTCCGCCCTCATTCTATCTTTGTCCCGCCCCCTCCCCTGACATCAGTCTGAAGGGTCTCGACCAGAAATGGCGCCCATTCCTTCTCTCCAGAGATGCTGCCTGACCCACTAAGTTACTCCAGCATTTTGTGGCAACCTTCGATTTAAACCAGCATCTGTAGTTCTTTCTTACTACTTCTCGAGCATCATTTTCCAGTGGAAAAATGTCCACATTTGCCTCTCTTTTACTCTTTATATACCTGAAAAAACTTTTGGTATCCTCTTATATTTTTGGCAAGCTTGCCTTTATATCCCATCTTTTCTCTCCTCATTCCTTTTCCAGTTGCCTTCTGTTGGTTTATAAATGCTTCAAAATCCTCTAGCTTCCCCCTAATCTTTGCTATATTATATGCTTTCTCTTTTGCTTTTAAGCTGCCTGACATTCTTTGTCAGCCAAGGTTGCCTCATTCTCCCCTAAGTATATTTCATCCTCTGGGATGAAATGATCCTGCGTCTTGAATTGCTCCCAGAAACTCCTGCCATTTCTGCTCCACTATTATTTCTGCTAAGGTCCCTTTTCAATCAACTTTAGCCAGCTCCTCCCTCATGCCACTATAGTTACCTTTACTCAACAGTAATATCGATACATCTGATTTTTGCATCTCCCTTGCAAATCTATCACATTATGATCAGTGCCTCCTAGGTGTTCATTCACCTTAAGCTCTCTAATCAAATCTGGTTCATTACACGACACCAAATCCAGAATTGTCTTTTTCTAGTGGGCTTGACCACGAGTTGCTCGAAAAAGGCATATCATAGGCCTTTTACAAATTTCTTCTCTTGTGATCCAGTACCAACCTGATTTTACCAGTCTATCTGCATATTGAAATTCCCCATGACCACTGTAACATTTCCTATCCTGCATGTTTTTTTTTAAATCTCCTGATATAATTTGTACCCTACATCCTGGCTGCTATTCAGAGGCTTATATATAACTCCCATTTGTTTTTTGTTTTTTTATCCTTGCAGTTTCTTAACGGTACCCACAAGGATTCAACATCTGATCCGATGTTGTTTCTTGCTAACGATTGGATTTTACGACTTGCATTCAAAGGAAGTTCAGTCAAATTGTGCTACACAAAGATTCAGTAAGGGCAAGCCAGGGAACTGCAAGCGAGCAAGGGCAAGCCAGAGAATTGCAGGCTGAGAAAGGGCAAGGCAAGGGAACTGCAAGAGGGATGGGATCTACCAGTAGTTGGAAAGACAAGGCCTGATTAGGAATAGTCACCATGGATTTGTGCATTGGAAATCGTGTCACCTGAATTTGATCGAGTCTTTTGAATAGGTGACAAAGAGTATTGATAAGGGCAGGACCATAGATGCTGTCGACATGAACTTTAGCAAGCTTCTGACAAGGTTCCACATAGTAGACTGTGGGGGGTGGGAGATCGCAACCATCATGTGGTCCACCCTGTTTCGACGAATGCAATCAACCTGGCGTGCACAAACTGAAGTTCAAACAGAACAAGATGTCTTACAACTTTAGGCTGTGCACGCCATACGCAAGAAGAAGCAGTAGACTGAGATCCAGGATGAGCTAGCAAATTGAAAACAAAATTGGCTTTGTGGTTGGAGTCAGCGGGTGGCCATGGAGGGTTGTTTTTCAAGATTGATGGCCTGTGACCAGTGCTGTGCCACAGGGATTGGACTGGGTCTACAATTGTCTGTCAACTATATTAATGGTTTGGATGACAATGCTGCTAACATGGTACCAAAATTGTAGAGGGTAGCGAAGAACATTATCTAAGATTACATAGAAACATAGAAAATAGGTGCATGAGGAGGCCATTTGGCCCTTCGAGCCAGCATCGCCATTGATTGTGATCATGGCTGATCTTCCACAATCAGTAACCCATGCCTGCCTTCTCCCCATATTCCTTGATTCTGCTAGCCCCTAGAGCTCTATCTAACTTTCTCTTAAATTAATCCAGTGAATTGGCTTCTACTGCCTTCTGTGGCAGACAATTCCACAAATTCACGACTCTAGGTGAAAACGTTTTTTCTCATCTCAGTTTTAAATGGCCTCTCCTTTATTCTTAGACTGTGGCCCCTGGTTCTGGACTCCCCCAACATTGGGAACATTTTTCCTGCATCTAGCTTGTCCAGTCCTTTTATAATTTTATATGTTTCTATAAGATTCCCTCTCATCCTTCTAAATTCCTGTGAATATAAGCCCAGTCTTTCCAATCTTTCTTTATATGACAGTCCCACCATCGCGGGGATTAACCTCATGAACCTACGCTGCACTGCCTCAATAGCAAAGATGTCCTTCCTCAAATTAGGAGACCAAAACTGCACACAATACTCCAGATGTGGTCTCACCAGGGAAACTGCAGAAGGACCTCTTGACTCCTATACTCAAATCCTTTCGTTATGATGGCCAACATTCCATTAGCGTTCTTCACTGCCTGCTGTACCTGCATGTCTACTTTCAGTGACTGGTGTACAAGGACACCCAGGTCTCATTGCACTTCCCTTTTTCTTAATCTGACACCATTGAGATAATAATCTGCCTCTTTGTTCTTGCCGTCAAAGTGGATAATCTCACATTTATCTACATTATACTGCATCTGCCATGCATCTGCCCATTCACTCAACCTGTCCAAGTCACCCTGCAACCTCCGAGCATCCTCTTCGCAGTTCACACTGCCACCCAGCTTTGTGTCATCTGCAAATTTGCTAGTGTTACTTTTAATTCCATCATCTAAATCATTAATATATATTGTAAATAGTTGCGGCCCCAGCACCGAGCCTTGCGGCACTCCACTCGCCACTGCCTGCCATTCTGACAGGGACCCTTTTATTCCTACTCTTTGCTTCCTGTCTGCCAACCAATTCTCTTATCCATGTCCATACCCTACCCCCAATACCATGTGCTCCAATTTTGCCCACTAATCTCCTGTGTGGGACCTTATCAAAGGCTTTCTGAAAGTTCAGATACACTACATCCACTGGCTCTCCTTCATCTATTTTATTTGTCACAGCCCCAAAAAATTCCAGAAGACACCAGGATCTGAATCAACAGGGAAAGTGAGCAAAGGATGAGCAGATGGAATTTATCTCAGGTAAGTGCAAGGTGTTGTGTTTTGCTCAGGACGCACAGTAAATGGTAGAGGCTAGAAAGTATAGTAGAGAAGAGAGACTTTGGAGTATTAGTACATAGTTCCATGAAAATAGTGACATTGGTAGACAGAGTGGTGATGAAGGCGTTTGGCGCGCTTGTCTTCGTCAGTCAGAACGCTGAGTACAGAAGTCAGGATGTCATATTACTACTGTACAACTCATTGGGAAGACCACATTTAGAGTGTTGCGTGCAGTCTGGTTGCCCATGATGTCATTAAGCTGGAAAGGTTGCAGAAAAGATTCACAAGGATGATACTGGGACTGGATGGCTTGAGTTATAAAGAGAGGCTAGATAGGCTGAGACTTTATTTCCTTGGAGTATAGGAGATTATGAGGTGACCTTATAGAGATATAGAAAATGATGAGGGTGTAGATCAGGTGGATGGTCCCAGTCTTCTTCCCAGGGTAGGGAAGTCAAAATATTTAATATATACAATATAAAAAATATATTTGCACACCGAGTAAATGAAATGAGCTGGCAGAAAAAACTGCAGAGCTTGTACAATTACAATCTTTAAAGCATATATGGACAGGTACATAGAAAACTATAGAATTGGGCCAAACACAGACAAATGGAACTAGCTCAGATAATGATTTTAGTCAGCATGGACAAGTAGGGCCAAAGGCCGGTTTCCATGCTGTGGAATTTCATTTCATGACAATAAAATCCATTATTTTTATGGATTTTCAAATTACTATTATTTTGGGGCTCATGACCATTGATTCCAGATAGAGTAAATACAAGTAGATATAGTGATAAAGAAGGTGTAGGATATGCTTGCCTTAATCGGTTGAGCCATTGAGTATAAGAGTCAGGAAGGCATGTTGCAGCCTTTTTAAACTTTGGTTAGGCTGCATTTGGAGTATTGTGTACAGTTATGGTCACCCCTTTGCTTAAAGAATGTGGAAGCATTGAAGAGTCTACAGAGGTTTACCAGATGCTGGTTTGATTGGAGGGTATTAGTTAGAAGGAAATCTGGATTGTTTTCTCTGGAGCATCAGAGGTTGAGGCTGGATCATGAGAAGCATAGATAGGTTAGACAGTCGGAACATTTTCCTCCATGGTGGAAATGTCAAAGACACAAGAGTCAGAGGGACAAAGTTTAAGGGAATAATACAGGGCAATTTTTTTTGTAAAGCACAAAGTGGTGAATATCTCAAACGTGTTGTCAGGGGTGGTGGTGTAAGCGGATAAGATTGTGACATTCAGAGAGGAACATGGATATCATCGAATAGAGGGTCACGTAGGCAGAGCAGATTCGTGTTACTTGGCATCACGTTCAGCACAGATATTGAAGTGCATATAACCATACAACCATATAACAATTACAGCACGGAAACAAGCCATCTCGGCCCTTCTAGTCCATGCCGAACACTTACTCTCACCTAGTCCCATCTATCTGCACTCAGACCATAACCCTCCATTCCTTTCCCGTCCATATACCTATCCAATTTATTTTTAAATGATAAAATCAAACCTGCCTCCACCACTTACAATGGAAGCTCATTCCACACAGCTACCACTCTCTGAGTAAAGAAGTTTGCCCTCATGTTACCCCTAAACTTTTGTCCCTTAATTCTCAAATCATGTCCTCTTGTTTGAATCTTCCCTACTCTCAATGGAAAAAGCTTATCCACATCAACTCTGTCTATCCCTCTCATAATTTTAAAGACCTCTATCAAGTCCCCGCTTAACCTTCTGCGCTCCAAAGAATAAAGACCTATCTTGTTCAACCTTTCTCTGTAAAATGCTCCTGTGTTGTACTGTTTTATGTTCTCTATTTTTAATATATATTGATCAAACATGAGACATATTAATTGTTAATCTAATATTAATACCGCTGAACAAACACAAATATATTCAAGAGGTAATGCAACCATTTAGATTACCAATGTATGAAACCATTGCTATTCTTTTCCAACAGATAATGTTGAAATCATATTTTACCTGCATAACATTTGCCTTCATTATAAATTCAATACAAATTGTGCAATATTATGATAACAATTATTTTCTATCAAACTACATACTTTTCTATTGTGGCCAAAAGTGGATCTGGTTCTGGTAGGCTCTGCATCTGAATCATCTGGTCTCTGCTAAGGCGGATGATTTCACACAACGATTGTGATGCATTGGAGTGCCTCTACAAAAATAAATTGATGTTTGAAGACAACCATTTTAGAATTTAAAAAAATTAAACTGTATTCCAAATTCTCCAAAAATGCTGCCTGACCTGCTGAGTTATTCTGGCACTTTGTGTATTTTTAAGGTAGGTATTTCATATGCTTCTTAACCATTTAATATGTTCTACTGCTTTCAGGTGTAAGTAAAGTTGCATGCCAAGATCCTTCTGTTTTCAGACAGTAACAGTAACAGACAATACAGTGTAATTATTTGCATTCTCCAGGTGTATCACCGCTCACACTTCTTGCGACAGTATCTTGTTCATTGGACCACTCCCCTGTTGTAGTTCTACAGTCCAATACATAAATAAGAGCATGCCAAAAGTAGTGTGGCATTTTATAGTTATATTGTGAATACCTACATATTTTTAAAGCACCCTATAGAATTGTACAACTACAGACATTTTGTGTGTGTGTGTGTGTGTGTGTGTGTGTGTGTATATATATATATATATGGTTGGATGGATGGATAGAAGTCCACTTGTTTGTGAGTGTCTTTGCTTGTATGAAGAAAATCTTTGAAATAAGACATGAGAGGTAATAGATTTGGGACTATTAATGTTTCATATTTTATTTAATACAACAGACATCATCATCAAAAGGGGGAGATTGCATAGTACATACTCTCTGGGTTTAAGTATATATATACTATTTTTGTCCTTCCCTTCTCTTTTGTTTAATATATAAATTAATATTTAAATATTTGAAGGAGAGGTTATACCACGTTGTGCCTGTCGGGTTGGCACCGATTGAAGAGACAGCCCAGAAGTGAGGCAGCAATTCAGAGGAAATCATAGAGTACTTGGTGAATGATAATGTCAATGATTCAAAAAGCAGATGAGTCTGCCATGGATTATGCAGAGCATAAATATCAGGCATATGAAGAATATTCAGATGTAGTTCGTTGGCCCCCCTCGGTCATGACTGACCATGGGTGATGCATCCTAGTTGTTGGCTGCTTGCTCCAAATCTCGGCTAGAGCAGCGTCGCTTGTGGCTGAAGAGACCAATGCGGGACTGACAGTCTCTGTCGCAAAGGTCACATTTGTGTGTGGTCTCTGGTTTGTTGAAGTTGCTGCGCTCCTTTCTGCGCGCCCGCTTGTCTGCCGCTGCGTTCAACAGTTTCTCTTCCCCTGTTTTGAGATGTTGGTTCAGGGTACCTCTCCACCTCGTGCGGTCAGCTGCAAGGCTCTCCCAGGACTCCACATCGATGTCGAGCGCCTTCATATCTCTCTTGCAGACATCCTTGTAACGTAGCTGGGGGGGCCGATGGTTCTCCTCCCAGATGTCAGCTCTCCATAGAGGATGTCTTTTGGAATACGGCCATCCTCCATGCGGTGGACATAGCCCAGCCACCGCAGTCTGTGCTGCCTGAGTAGAGTGTACATACTGGGAAGGCCAGCGCCAGACAGGATCTCGGCGTTGGACATTCTGTCTTGCCAGGATATGCCCAGGATACGGCGGATGCTTCTAAGGTGGAAGGTGTTGAGTCTCCTCTCCTGTCTGGCATATGTAGTCCATGTCTCACTGCCATACAGCAGCGAGCTGTTGACACAGGCGTTGTAGACTGCTATCTTTGTCTTCACTGTCAGCTTTGGGTTGGTCCACACTCGAGTTGTGAGGCGAGCGAGAGTTGTAGCTGCCTTCCCAATCCTCTTATCAATCTCTGTGTCCAAGGAGAGGTTGTCGGTGATGGTGGAGCCGAGGTACGTAAACTGATGGACGGCATAGAGTTTGTAGTCGTCGATGGTGATGATAGGCGGCGCCTCTGTATCCTGCCCCAGGACGTTCGTCTTCTTCAGGCTGATGGTCAGCCCAAAGTCCTTGCATGCCCGATAGAAGCGGTCCATCATTGACTGTAGTTCCTGCTGGGTGTGGGACACAACTGCAGCATCATTGGCAAACAACATGTCTCTGATGAGAGCTTCACGTACTTTTGTCTTTGCTCTGAGGCGGGTGAGGTTGAAGAGCCTGCCATCTGATCTAGTACGGAGGTAGATCCCCTCTGTTGCAGTGCCGAAGGCATGTTTCAGGAGCAGAGCGAAGAAAATCCCAAAGAGTGTGGGTGCGAGGACGCAGCCTTGTTTGACACCACTGCGGATGTCGGATGTAGACAGTCCTGGAATAATCTGGTCTTTTTGAAAATGTAGAAGGATGGCCGGAGCTCAACTTATCAGGAGGTTTTAAACTTGGGAATAGATGTGGGATCCAGCTATCCTGCAAAAGTAACATAGGCCAGAGGGGTTAGACCAGCAGAGAGAAGGGAGGCGGCAAGGTGACACTGGTAAATGTAGCTGCTGTGAGGACAGAGAGGACTTGCTCTGTGTGCCAGCAACTAGGACACTGAGCAATAGACTGTCACACTAGACATAGAACGGAATAGGAGATTAGCTGTGGTCTACCAGGCCATGGATAGAGGTGATGTCTAATAAGAGAGGAAGATGAGAGAATCACCTGCCAAAATAAAGGCAGAAACCATAGCACGCCCTACTGTCCACTGACTGCCAAATAGTTCAATCTGGTGCAGGAAGCATCCAGGTCAGACAAACAACTGGTGGCATCCTCCATTGCTAATACTGACTAGATGGAATATAGTGTAGCAAAGTGTGGAGTCATGCATTTTGGTAGTAAGAATAAAGGCTTAGACTATTTTCTAAATGGGGTGAGAATCTAGAAATTGGAGGTGCAAAGCGACTTGGGAGTGCTGGTGCAGGATTCCCAAAACGTTAATCTGCAAGTTGAATCGGCAGTAAAGAAGGCGAACGTAATGCTAGCATTTATTTCCAGAGGGCTAGAATACAAAAACGGGAATGTAATGCTGAGGCTATATAAGGCTCTGGTCAGGCCGTATTTGGAATATTGTGAGCCGTTTTGGGCACCATATCTGAGGAAGGATGTGCTGGCTCTGGAGAGGGTCCAGAGGAGGTTTACAAGAATGATTCCAGGAATGAGTGGGTTAACATTTGATGAGCATTTGACGGCACTGGGCCTGTACTCGCTGGAGTTTAGAAGAATGAAGGGGAACCTCATTGAAACGTACCGAATAGTGAAAGGCTTGGATAGAGTAGATGTGGAGAGGATATTTCCACTAGTGGGAGTGTCTAGGACTAGAAGTCATCCTCAGAATTAAAGGACATTCCTTTAGGAAGGAGATGAGGAGGAATTTCTTTATTCAGAGGGTGGTGAATCTGTGGAATTCTTTGCCACAGACGTCTGTGGAGGCTAGGTCAATAGATATTTTTAAGGCAGAGATAGATAGGAGATGCTTGATTAGTACGGGTATCAGGGGTTAGGAGGGAGATATAGATCAGCCATGATTGAATGGCGGAGTAGACTTGATTCTGCTCCTATCACATGATCTTATGGTCACCCACGGACATACACAAGGGCTTTACTAGGGAGCTAGCAATACAACAAGTTAGTGGACATCAATAACTGACCTACACTTACCTATGACTGGAGGCGCTATTTATTTCACTGGTGCAGGGGGAAAAATTGTGATGGGCAGAGAGAAGTCACAGATATTTGAAATAGGGGGAATGTACCTCCCTGTGTATTTCTGGGTCTGTCCAAATAACGAAGGTACTAACCTGTAACTAGATTAACTAAGGGAGACAGAACTGTTATAGACTCAACGTGGACAAGTCAGGGACAGCAAGCACGCATATCTCATTGAGTACTCAACATAGCTTCAGCAACCCTGATCTTCAGAATATTTGTTCTGCTGTACATTGAAAGCAGTAAACAGTTCGAAATTAAAAGAACAGCTTGAAAAACAGACTAGCTGTCCACTAAAATAATATAATTTGTTAATTGGGTGTACATCAAATACTCCAAAATGAAAATATAAACTCATTTGTGAAACAGTAAGCGATAACTATGATCAGAGCAGAAAACAAAACATAGACCATAAAAGCAGTTATCCAATTAAAATTCAATTCAAGGGAACTGGCAATAGGCAAATTGACCTGCAGGTCCTACTATAAATTGTGCCAGAGTGTTATCATGTGGAAGCCAGCTAATTCCCAACACAGTACAGAAAAACAATTACCCAAAAAAAAAATTTAATCAAGGATGTCATTGGGAATCTCCTAGGAGACTGATTTAAATACTATTTATATGCAAACTTGGAATTAAATGCCATACTTTCCATGCCTGTATATTGTCCTTCAAATTAAATCTGCTAAATTGGGAAATAAATGTTTCTGGAAATGAATGACCATGCAAGGTCCAAAAGGCGTTCACAAATGTTCTTCTAAAGTTTCATTTCAGTGAAGACTACCAGCGACAATTTTAATATGAATAAAGATATTAAATTTGGACAGATTCCAGTCTCTATATTGTCTTCAAAAATGTGGGTAAAAAGCTTTATGATATTTGATCAACAGTTCTAAATGAGACCAAAGATAGTACTAACTGGCGATCCTTGTTAAAATAAGGTAAGTGGAGGACTTCCATACTGAGTTTGTTATGAACTGAAAGATCTCATTTCATAAATGACCATCTTAATGAAAGATAGGTTCCAAGAATGATTATCAGAACTTTGGTTAGATTTCAGATAAAAAAACTATATGAAACCAACTAGATTATTTAAATTCTTCAGTGCCTAAATGTCCACATGACCCACATTTATTTCCAGCAATACCATAATTTACATCTACTTACATCTTCATCTTGAGATGGTTGTATCATTTCTATTAAATGTTGAATAATCTTTTCCTCATTCAACCACTGCAAAATATAAACGTCACCAGTAAAAAGATAAGTTGCAAAACTAAAGTTGAAGTTAATGCTAAATCAAAATTTCCTCCGCCTTCATCTCAAATGTATCCTTCACAACAATAGATGCTTCAGATATTATTTCCTTCACTTGGACATATAGTTAAAATGTGTTCTTAAACATAACCAACTACACTGCCCACTATTCAACAATTAATAATATTTCACCTGCTTGCATCCACATTCTCCAGCCCAGAATTAATTAATCGCATTCACTTTTCACATTATTTAACAACCCCTCCCCTACCTCAACTGTCAAATGCTGGAAATTATAATTTGTACATGATCTATCCATATAATACACAGAATTTTTCAACTTACATTTAAAACATCTTGCCTTAGCTGTGGTGGCTCAATGCATGTCAATAACCTGAGTAGCAAGTCCATAAGTGCCGACGTCCCAATGTGTTTGAGCATTAAACTTACAAATGCATCCTTCTTTCGTAAAAATGTAATAATCTGCAGAAGATGATTTTTTTAAAAGCACATTTCTTGAATGGCAATAAAATACAGTCCCAACAACTGTAGGCAAAAGTTAATTAATTAGCTTCTTTCTTTATCCTTCCAGCATCAAAACTTGGGTGCAGTCAGTAATAACTCTTATTTCCAACTTCATAATTGTTCTCATTATCAACATTTTCTGCCTCAAAAAAGCAAAGTTCATAAAAAGAAATTGAGGCGGATCTTAGAATAATGTTTACATTTCAGTAACATACAATAACTTGCAATTTCATAGTATGTTTAATGTAGAAAATTGTCCCAAGGCAACATAATTAGAGAAATGAACACCAAAGGAAATGATAACGGAAGAAATAACCAAAGTTGTGAGAATTATAGCCCTATCCCATGGTACGAGTTCATTCCAAGAGCTCTCCCGAGTTTTAAAAAAATCAAACTCGTGGTAAGCATGGAGAATGAACGTAGCGGGTAGGTCGGAACTCGAGGACGTCTCTTAGCGCTAACGGCAGGTACTTGGGAAGACTCGCTAACGGCAGGTAAGCACGGGAAGACTTGTGAAGATTTTTCAACATGACGAAAAATGTCCACGAGAGCCCCGAGTACCGACGAGAGGCCATTACCGTAAATTTCCGAGTTCGAATCAGGGCAAACTCGGGAGAACTCTTGGAATGAACTCGTACCGTGGGACAGGGGTTTGAGGTTTTCAACAGCATCTTTAAATAACTCAAGAAACAAGAGAAAGTTGCTGGAAGAAAAAATATTAACCTTACAAGTAAAAAAATACAACAAATCATAAGAATATGAAAGCCAACAGTAAAAATTGATAATCTAATCATTTATTTAACCTTAGCATTATGCCACAGAATTATGCAAAGATACGGGTGAGCTTGAGAAATCTTCAGTTAGTATCATTCCTCCTGCTCAACTGCTTCCTGCATAACGTTACATAGTACATAAAATAATACAGCAGAGTACAGCACAATATATGTGCCATACATGATGCCAAATTAAACTAATCTCCTCTGCCTCCACCTGATCCATACATCTCCATCCCCTGCATATCCATGTGCCTAACTAAAAGCCTCTTGAATGACACTACTGTATCTGCTTCCAACACCACTCCTGGCAGCGAGTTCCAGGCACCCATCACACTGTGTAAAAGAACACTGGCTCAACACAGCTCCTTTAAACATCATTTAAAAATGTTTCATGGCATTCAAATATTCAAGAAAATATAAGAAAATTCTAACTACCAATTTATGAAAACATTTATGTTCTTTTATGCTTTTTACTCCAGGTAATGTGAACATTGTTCTGGTGATGACAAATCTGATTTGCAGACATTTTTAACTCATTGACAATATTTGGTCAGTATATTAGAGTAATAGACTCCTACAGTGTGGAACCAGGACCTTCGGCCCAACATTTCCGCAACGGCCAACATGTCTCATTTACACTAGTCCCACCTGCCTGCATTTGGCCCATATCCCTCTAAACCCTTCCGATCCATGTACCGGTCTAAATGTTTCTTATATGTTGCAGTAGTACCTGCCTCAACTACCTCCTCTGGCAGCTTCAGATTCCTATTAAATCTTTCCCCCCTCACCTTAAACCTATGTCCTCTGGTTCTTGATTCCCGTACTCTGGGCAAGAGACTGCGTTTACCTGAACTATTCCTCTCATGATTTTACATACCTCTATAAGATCCTCCTGCGCTCCAAGGAATAGAGTCCTAGCCTGCTCAACCTCTTCCTTTGGCTTAGGTCCTCGAGTCCTGGCAACATCCTCATATATTTTGTCTGCACCCTTTCCTGCTACTCATCTATGAAAGTCTCCCAGTATTTGAAAATTCATCACAAAAGCATTTCATTTTTCAAAATTTAACTGTTGGCAACCGAACAGCTATTTAATCTTTGAAAATATGCACAATAAGTTGGGCACCCCAGCAAGTCCATATTCAAAATGAGTAAATGGTTGTGTGATTACACTTCTCAGCAATTGCCAAACCAGCATGCCCTCGGTTCATAACAATTAAGCAAAACAACAAGTATTACATAAACATCTATAATACAATACTTTTCGCTGGAAAGATACCGAAAGAAACTTGAAACAAAACTGCATAAGGGGATAGAAATGGAATAACAAAGTTCTGGTCATTCGGACCAAGTAAATTTACTATGTTTCCCTTCTATCTCTTACAGTATTAAAACATGGAAACCGTTAACACCTTATAAAAAAAATAAACAAATAATAAAATTTAGTACACATCTCTTACCTGTTCAGGTTTCCTACTGATAAGAATGCTTAGCACTTTACTGAAAAAACTTGCAAGCAAAGGGTTAAGTGGTAGCTCATTCTGCAGAAAGCTGTAAAGTTTTGTTAGCAAAGGTTCATCTTCTGCTAGTCGGTCATTTAGTTGTGCTACATCTGAAGTAAGCAGTTCACATGATATGTTGGGATATCTGGAAAAAAAATTCAGAACATTATATGACAGGTATAATTAAGGAACTGCTGGTTAGTATTTTGCAACAACCTGCTCTTAATTTTACAAAAGCACAACCAAATTCTAACGTAACATGCTTCTGTTATTTCAAAACATTTACATGTATATCTGGTAGCAAATGTCTATTATATAGCAAAATATCTATACAAGATGTATTAACTCCCCTCCATTAAAACAAACTGGTTAACTGCATTTACTAAGTCATAAATAAATGCTCATTGCATCGATTAATTATTTCCATAGCAGAACGATGGGCTATGTGTTCAAATATGTAAACAACACAGCAATAGGCAATATGATCGACAGTACAGAAATAAACATAAAATTATAAACAAATATTAATAGATTTTGAACAAGGCAAAACGTTTTCAACATGTGTATGTGCAAACTAATTCATTTTGAGCTATAAACAAAAAGAACAGATCAGATTACCTATGAAATGCTAGATTGAGTGGAAGTCCAACAAGATTTTGGGAGCTACGTCAATAAAATGTCAAAAATTCTTACAGAAAATACAGTAAGGAATGCCAGGCTTTATTTCTAATGAACTAGAAAAGTAGGGAGTCAAAGTTCTAGTTCAGCTATACAAAGGCGTTCAGTTCTGAGCACATTTTAGGAAATATGTATGAACCTTGAAGGAAGTGCACCATTAGAATAATGGAATGGCAGCAAAGGGATATTTTATGAGCAGAGATACAAATTATGGTACTGAAGTGATGGTCATTCATGATAGTGTTGAAAGGTGGAGTAAATCTGATGGGCTGAGTGGCCTTCTCCACTTTCTGTTTTCTACAAGTAACAACATCTCTTCATCAATGCAACATTTATTGTTTCTGTCATTGAAATAACATGTTTGACCATATATTATTTACAAAATACACCACCAACTTACGAAACAATCAATATCACTGCTACACTAAACTTTTCTCCTTATAGTAAAACTTTGGTACTCCACTGTCACATTGTTCGGAAACCCAATGTTTCGGCATATGTCGCGTTAAGTTCTGTTTCTCACTGACCCCAATGTTATTTTCTGAATAACATTGTTTCTGGAAAGATGCTTATGGGCATGGTTATATTAAAGGTACAATACAAATAGAAATACAAGCTTTGATCCTTGTTGTAAGAGGGCAACACGTGCATAGGAATACCACTGTCTGCAAGTTCTTCTCCAAGTCACACACTATGCTGATTTGGAAGTAAGTTTTTCTTGGTAATTTCAGTAAAATCTTAAGACTCCTTTAAACAACATCATGGCCAGACTTTCCCTACAAATACTACAGTTCCAGAATGCTGCTTACCATTCCATGTTGGGCCGAAGGGCCATGCTATATCTCTCTATGAATGTTGCTACTTCACCAGCTCATACAAATTAATGTTTACTGGACGACTTAACTAGGTACCATTCAGTACCTAATGAATGGTCCTTAAAAATATGAAATTATTCAACATACATTAGTAATTTAATAACAGGATTTCTGGCAAATATTGGTGGGTTACAAAAAATTAATAATGTAATTAATTTGGCAATTCTCATCCTCAATAAATGAGAGTTACAAGTTTCCAGTCACCATATTAATATAGATTTGGAAACCACACCAATCTAGCTTAGTAAACTTCACGTAAGTATGAAACCTTCATATGAAAACATTTCCTTCAATAAGATTTTCTTACTTGTATTTCATCTTTTCGTCCATGTCATCTGGTGGTTCCTGGGTGATATACGTTACCAAATCATGCATACTCTGTGGTCTGACCAGAAAATCCAACAGTTTACGGTTCTGAGCTTTACATTCCTGCAAAACATCTTCCTCGTCCATTAATTCAGTAAGGGTCACATCTTCCTTCTCCAGGAGCGTGTCTACATGGGATGATGTGTGAAGATCAAATTTCCAAAACATGATGCACTGATTTAAAAGATAAAAAGACAAATGTCAATAAGGATGCAGCTACTGTTCAACTGTTTAAAATAAACTAATCTGATTGATCAGAAAACATCAGGCGCTTCTTCTGGTAATTTAGCAGGTACAGTATTTTGCAAAGAAAAGTCAAACACACATTGAAAAATAGGTTAATTTTAATCTCTAGTTAATGCTGAGTGATTTTTTTAAATCTTAGGCAGAGAAAGATATTAGGCACTATATTTGAATTTTTAATTGTTTTGGAAAAATGTAGAATGTAAAATGAACATTAGCAGCAGATGAAATGAGTTAATCTTCAGCCAATTCAGTTCACTCTCAGTGACATAAAGAACAACCAACTGCATTGCATACCACAAAGGTTATGGACAATGAAAAATCCCAGTTGTGTTAATTACGTACTCAAAATCTAGCTGTGGCTCTGGTTACATTCACTGCAGCTCTAGAACTCTGCCATCCACCCAAGTGGAAAATAGTCCAGTTATGCCTCAACTGCAAAAAGCACCATGAATCCCGTAACTTAACAATATACCAGTACAATTTGAATCAATGATGACATTTCAAAGAGATTTAACAGAATGAGAAAAGTAATTAAACGATCCATTAGGCTGCTTTTTAAAAAAATGAATTGAATTGACAGCATGGGAACAGGCCATTCGGCCCACCAGGTCCACACAAACTAGGGCAAATTCACCTACAAACTTGTATGTCTTTAGGAAGTAAAGGGAAACTAGACCACCCAGAAGAAGCTCATGCAGTCACAGGGAGAACATGCAAATTCCACACAGACTGTACTCAAGATCAGGATAGAACCTGGGTCACTGGCACAGTGAGGCAAAAACTTTACCAACTGTGCCATCTTTTTCTAGGATTGAAACCTCTCCAGGTTTAAATTGCATAGTGGCACAGCAAAGTATCATATGTGCAGCAGCTTATAGGTCTGCTAAAATGCATGCATCCAAATATCAGGGTTAATTAATGATGGTTGGGCCATCAACTATTTATCATTTAGGTGCCAACATTTAGTTTTTTGGTTTAGAGATATAGCGCGGAAACAGGCTCTTCAGCCCATCGAGTCCACACCAACCAGCGAACCCCGCACATTAACACTATCCTACACACACTTGGGACAATTTACATTCACACCAAGCCAATCAACCTATAAACCTGAGCATGTTCGGAGTGTGTGAGGAAAGCAAAGATCTCGGAGAAAACCCACACAGGTCACGGGGAGAACGTACAAACTCCGTACAGACAGCACCCATAGTCAGGATCGATCCCGGGTCTCTGGCTCTGTAAGACAGCAGCTCTACCGCTGCGCCACCGTGCCGACACCATTAGCTTGGTAATTTTCTCAAGAGTCTTAAGATCCAAAAAGCCCCACTCCAGAAATATCACCAAATTACAATTTGGTAAGTTTCATAAGGCTATCTCTCATTCCAACCACTAATGGCAGAGTCAAGTACCAGAAGACACTCAGAATAAGGGGGGACAGGGGGGTGCCCATCTAAGATAGAGACTAGGAAGTATTTATTCTCTGAAAGGAATGCAAGTCTTCAGAAATCTCTGTCCAAGAATACTTATGAAGGCGGAATCCTTGAATATAATCAAAACTGAGACAGTGTAATTTTTAATTAGTAAAACAATCAAGGCAAATGGATACATCAGAAAAGTGGGCAGTGAAAGTTAAAGCAGCATGATCTGACTGACTAACAGAACATACTCAAGGTGCAGTCTAATGTTTCTACTTTAAAAAAAAACATCTGATCAGGCGGTATACAGAACCTGAAATGAACACCAGATCGCTCCTTTGCTGCATGCTGCATTGTCAGGAATCTGGCATAAAAACCATGCACCTCCTCTAACATTATCTACTGCATTCGATGCTGCCGATAAGGCCTCCTTTACTCAAGGTGCAGTCTCAAAGTATAGGCTAGATGACCATTTCTCCGAACACATGTGCTCTGTCCATGTGCCGGAGCTCCGGGTTGCTAACCGTTTTAACTGACCTTCCCATTGACTTATCATCCTTTCTGTACTTGGCCTCCTCCATTGCCAGAGACCACACCCAAATTGAAAGAACAGCACCTCATATTCCGCTTGTGTAGTTTACAACTCAGCAATATAAACACCGAATACTCTAATTACAAGTAATAACCCTTCTCACCTCACCCTCTTTTCCCCTCCTACGGTCCACATACATTTCTATCACCACCCCTATCAACCTGCTTCTTTCCCACCTTTCCTACATGTATCTCCCATCCCCGAATTCCACAACTCCCTTTTATCTTCCCATCATTCCCCTCCCGTCTCCTTTTACCTATATCTGAATCCTGCTTTACATTTCACTTCCCTTTTTTCCTTATGTAACAACTTTCTGCCTCCTTTTCACCTCTAGCCTTTGTTGCCTACTCCACTCATGTGCCAATCAACCCCATCTCACCTGCATCTGCCCATCACTTCCCTGGTCTTGAACTGGATCTGGATGTAGTATGCTGAAAACCTCTAGGTAGAGCATCACTATCTAAATGGCGTCATTACTATCTAAATGGCGTCAATACTATCTAAATGGCGTCAAGTTGGGAAAAGGGGAAGTACAACGGGATCTGGGGGTCCTTGTACATCAGTCTATGAAAGTAAGCATGCAGGTACAGCAGGCAGTGAAGAAAGCGAATGGCATGTTGGCCTTTATAACAAGAGGAATCAAATATAGATGCAAAGAGGTCCTTCTGCAGTTGTACAGAGCCCTAGTGAGACCACACCTGGAGTATTGTGTGCAGTTTTGGTCCCCTAATTTGAGGAAGGACATTCTTGCTATTGAGGGAGTGCAGCGTAGGTTTACAAGGTTAATTCCCGGGATGGCGGGACTGTCATATGCTGAGAGAATTGAGCAGCTGGGCTTGTACACTCTGGAGTTTAGAAGGATGAGAGGGTATCTCATTGAAACATACAAGATTGTTAAGGGCTTGGACACGCTAGAGGCAGGAAACATGTTCCCGATGTTGGGGGAGTCCAGAACCAGGGGCCACAGTTTAAGAATAAGGAGTAAGCCATTTAGAACGGAGATGAGGAAACACTTTTTCTCAGAGTTGTGAGTGTGAAATTCTCTGCCTCAGAGGGCGGTGGAGGCAGGTTCTCTGGATGCTTTCAAGAGAGAGCTAGATAGGGCCCTTAAAAATAGCGGAGTCAGGGGATATGGGGAGAAGGCAGGAACGGGTTACTGATTGGGGATGATCAGCCATGATCACATTGAATGGCGGTGCTGGCTCGAAGGGCTGAATGGCCTACTCCTGCACCTATTGTGACTCAGCACTGGACAATTTTATACTGGACAATTTTTACATTTTATCAAGCCAATTAATCAAGCCAATTAACCTACAAACCTGCACGTCTTTGGAGTGTGGGAGAAAACCGAAGATCTCGGAGAACGTACAAACTGCATAGACAGCACCCGTAGTCGGGATCGAACCCGGATCTCTGGCGCTGCATTTTGCTGTAGGGCAGCAACTCTACCGCTGTGCCACCGTGACTGCCCTCGCCTCCCTTTTCCAACTTTCTCCCCTACTCCAATCAGCCTGAAGAAGATCAAAGACATTGTCTATTGTTCCCTTATGAATGCTGCCTGACCGGCTAAGTTCCTCCAGCACTTTGTTTATTAATAATAGGTCTCCATTAGAAATCAGCCATAATCTATTTGTCCGGTAATCCAGTACAAATACTATTGGAAACTAATGACTCCCTTTCTCACCTGTTGCATGCACATTGGCTATTCCAACAGACTGGACACATTCTTTAAGTATTTAAAAACCATAGACTAATCACTTAATTCACTCCATGCTGTTTCAAATATGGAAATATGATACATTTTAGATTTCATCCCTTCAATCATCTTCACTATAACTGTCAAATTTGGGGAAAGTCTAGAGTTTTGCCTCCTGTTGTTGTACAATATTTTGTAGCTTAGTAACAACTTCTGGGGTTATCCTGTTTGGTGTTCCCTCTCCCTCCATATTTGCAGAATGAAAACTAAATCAGACAATGCACACAATGAAGTGGAATATTCAGTATAGTGTTTTATTTGATCCAAAGTCTACAACATAAAATACATAAAGCTATAGATTGCACAGGCAGAGGTTAAGATCACAGTACACGCCAAATGCAATTTTAGCAGGTCATAGTTGGCTAGTAAGGAAATAGCAATAATGTATTCCAAATAAGTTGACACTGTGATTAACACAATGCCCATAAAATGATGGTCGAGTCTAAATGCCCACTTTGTTACAATATAATTCTGTAACTGACAGGGGTCAGTCTATTTGGAGGCTGCATGTGTAGGGAATGCTACTCAATAAAGAGATGTTTAATCAAATAGACAGCAATTTATAATTATCTCTAATTTTTTTTACTGAAACAGTAATTATACTTAACAGTTATTATTATGGCTGCAACATTTCAGGTCAGTGGATTTCTGAATATTTGATATTCAGGATACCGGAAACCTACGCTGTGATTTGTGCAAGGTAAATACAATGTTTTTTATTTATTGAGTGATCTAAAGTGAGGGAACATATACACAAAATTAAGCGAGGATTCTTTTAAACATGCGCAGATCTCTGAAGCTGAAGTCTTAAGCAGAAATCATGCCATCATGAAGAAGATGTTAGCTACAGGAACAGAGACTAAAGGACACTGGAATAGAGAAGGCACGTGATTTCAATCTTAAGCAGCCTAATTAAAACAACAAACGTCACTTTTTTTGCTGAAAATACAAATAGATTTCTCATGCCTATAGACTCAACCTGCAGGCTATTACAGTTGAAAGAAAAACTTCCCACAGGAACACTTCTTTACTTATAACATAGGACTAATTTGAAAAAAAGATTTAGGTTAAAATCACAACATGGATAGTTTTACTTGGAACACAACCCTTCCACAATGCGTGGATACACTGTAGTTGTAGACGCAAACTCTAAATATTAGAGAAAATTATATCTTTATTATTAATGAAAAGTTAATAGGAGAGCCAATACATGAATTGAGTTTGCTTTATCTGTGTTATCAAAACTATTTCTACTATTTTGTGAGTTTTACTAGAAGGAATGAAAGAACATGAAGCAAACATGAAAGAAGACTATCACCAAAATTATAAAGGAATGTACACTTGTTCGTTAGAACCTAGAATGGCCCTTGAGTGTTGATGGACACTCTGAAGAAGGGTTTTGACCCGAGACCTAAGCAGCATCTCTGGAGAGAAGGAATGGGTGACGTTTCGGGTAGAGACATTTTTTGTTGTATTTTATATATCGATAAACTTTCCACATATGATTCAACAAAACTGCCCTTCACCACAATGCAACATAATAAAGTGCTTCACTGTAAACTCAAATAATATTTTTTGCTACAAATACTTTAAAACAAAGCAACAGGCTGAAGTCTTTTTGACTATGGAGAAAGGCAATCTGAGGTGAAAATAGACTATTCATAGAAGCTTGTTGCCAAAATATTTTCTGAAAGAGGAATTTGGCATGAAGTCAGGAACTTAATTTTAGAACGGAAAGTGAAAGGGTTTCCAAATTGGAAGATACAAAAATTTGTGCCAGTTTGCATCCTGGTTCAGTATTGTTCATAAGAGATCATTCACTTACTGGGGTCAAGGAAAGAGCGTTTACGTCGCAGCCTTGTTTCCACCAATCTTTCCACCACTACGCACAAGAAGCGCAAGACACCATTGTATGCAGATGCCGAGAAGTGTGTTCAGCTCTGGCTGAACAATTTCTAATCTTGTGATGTGGACTCGATAAGATTCACTTACTCTTGACAGCGAAGGCAAAACCCCCCTCAATGTAACAATATTTACACACACATTAATGTATTTCATGTCCTTAAACAGTGCCACACAGTAACCAATAAATTAGGAAAGTTAACAGAATATTATTGTTTATTGCAAAGAGAACTGAATACGAAGGGTTTCGGCCCGAAACGTTGCCTATTTCCTTCGCTCCATAGATGCTGCTGCACCCGCTGAGTTTCTCCAGCATTTTTGTGTACCTACAAAAGTAGGTAGGTTATGCTTCAGTTATATCGGGTATTGGTGAGACATTTTCCAGCTCACTGTATATAGCATTGAGGGCATATACTATTGATATCATTTAAGGAAGGATGTGAAGGCATGTAAACAGAGGCTAACTAAATTAATGCTTGGAATGAGAAAAGTCTGGAGAAGCTAGGCTAACATTCATTGGTGTTTAGAAAAGCAAAGGAATGGCTGGGACATACAAGTTCGCAAGAGATCTTGACATGTGAATGTGGACATTTGTTTTTGCTGTAGAACCTAGAATTGGTTCACTTTCAAATATAAAGTGTTGACCATTTCATCTGGGGTGGAAATCGCTATCAAATCATGGGGGGGACACGATTCCTGTCCCCCACGCATGCGCGCGCACACACACACACACGCGAGACTTTGGAGGCTTCAGCCGTGGGCCCTGTGGACGGTAACATCGGGAGCTGACCTGTTTAAGAAAGAACTGCAGATGCTGGAAAAATTGTAGGTAGACAAAAATGCTGGAGAAAGTCAGCAGGTGAGGCAGCATCTATGGAACGAAGGAATAGGTGATGTTTCGGGTCGAGACCCTTCCTCAGCCCAGATCTGAGGAATATCCCGAAACGTCACCGATTCCTTCGCTCCATAGATGCTGCCTCACCCGCTGAGTTTCTCCAGCATCTTTGTCTACCTTCGGGAGCTGACCTGGTTGGTGACCGACTCCGAATTCCAGCAACTGCAGCTCCGTCTGCTCCGAATCATGGGGCTTGAATCTGCCTGTTTGCGGGACCTTTCATCGCCCGGCACGGCTTAAAATCAGCCGGCGGGGGCTTTAACATCGGGAGCCTCGATCGTCTCGATAGAGCAGATTGATTTTAAGCCGCTCCGGGCGATGAAAGGCCCCGCGAACGGGCCGATTCAGCCCTTAGAAAGCGTCTGATACCCGCTTGAATCTTTCAAAAGTTACAACGTGATAAATAACACTTAAACAAATAAAACTGAAGCATATAAAGGGAAACAGAAGAACCAACCTTGGAGGCGAGAGAGAGAGATGGGAAAAACATACTGAATAACGTGAGTGACCTGAACGAGGGACTTAACTGTAAGCCAGCCAGGAAACCCGTTCGACCGGAGCCTAATAACCTGACCCGGTTAAATCCAATACTCGTTAAAATCTTTCCCATCCACCAATACATCCAATTAGTTCAAATGGTAATTGTACCCGCATCAGACAGCTTTAAGAAATTCTACGTGAATACCTTCAGTAATACTTGAAGGGCAAAACACAATTGGTGGGACACATCGTGTTAATACGATGGTAATGGAGACATTTAACAAGCGCTTAACAGTGACACCCCCACTGTCTCACGGAAAGCGGAGATTTTAATAGATTTTTTTTCACCGAATTTCAAAATCCGGATTACAAAACATGGGGGGGATTGTCCCCTACCTCTCAAAACATGGAGGGGACGGTCCCCCAACCCCGGGATTTCCGCCCATGTATTTATAAGACATGGCCGGTGACTGACCATTGAGAACATCCTTCCTTCATCTACTATGTCTAGTCCTGTTAGAACTTTTTGGTTTCCATGGGATCCCTCTCATTCTTTGAAACACCAGAATACAAGCTTAATTGACCCAAGGTAGACACAAAATGCTGGAGTAACTCAGCGGGCCAGGCAGCAGCTCTGAAGAGAAGGAATGGGTGATGTTTCGGGTCGAGACCCTTCTTCAGATTGATGTCAGGGGAGTGGGCGGGACAGAGATAGAATGTAGTCGGAGACAGCAAGACTGGTGGAAGAACTGGGAAGGGGGAGGGGATGGGGAGAGAGGAAAAGCAAGGGCTATTTGAAGTTTGAGAAGTCAATGTGCATACCGCTACGGTGTAAGCTACCCAAGCGAAATATGAGGTGCTGTTCCTCCAATTTGCGCTGGGCCTCACTCTGACAATAGAGGAGGCCCACGACAGAAAGGTCAGATTGGGAATGGGAAGGTGCAAGTGAACCTCTGCCTCAACTGAAAAGACTGTTGGGATCCTTGGATGGAGTGGATGGGGAGGTAAAGGGACATGAAGGTACTTTCCCCTGCAACCGCAGGAGATGCAACTCGACTCCATCCAAGGACCCCCGACAGTCTTTTCAGGTGAGGCAGAGGTTCACTTGCACCTCCTCCAACCTCATCCACTGTATCCGCTGTTCTAGGTGTCAACTTCTGTACATCGGCGAGACCAAGTGCAGGCTCGACGATCGTATCGCTGAACACCTCTGCTCAGTCTGCCTTAACCTACCTGATCTCCCGTTTGCTCAGCACTTTAACTCCCCCTCCCATTCCCAATCTGAGCGCAAATTGGAAGAACAGCACCTCATATTTTGCTTGGGTAGCTTACACCCCAGCAGTATGAACATTGTCTTCTCTAACTTCATAGTCCTTGTTTTCCCTCTCTCAATCCCCACCCCCCTTCCCAGTTCTCCCACCAGTCTTACTGTTCCCGACTACATTCTATCTCTGTCCCGCCCACTCTCTGTCCCGCCCACTGAAGAAGGGTCTCGACCTGAAACGTCACCCATTCCTTCTCTCCAGAGATGCTGCCTGTCCCGTTGAGTTACTCCAGCATTTTGTGTCTACCTTCGATTTAAACCAGCATCTGCAGTTCTTTCCTACACGTAATTGACCCAATTTCTCTTCACATGTCTGTCGGGCCATCCCAGAAATTAGTCTGGTGAACCCTTTCTGAATTTCCTGCATTGTAAGAACATCCTTCATCAAATAAGGAGACTATAACTGCACATAAAATTAGTGTGGTTTCACTAAAGCCATGTACGAATGTAGCATGACATCCCTGCTTCTATTAACAACTCCTCTCACCGTGAAGTCAGCAAACAATTTGCTTTCTTAATCACCTGCTTCACTTGCATACTCACCCTCACATGGACCCCATTGCATCTCCATCTTTATAAAAATAAGTAATTATGATAATAATGTCTTGATGTTATTGCCCAGGTAGGTAGCTGGACATAGGTAGATAGCTGGACATAGGGCAGAGATGAACACATTCAGGGTGTGAGACAAAAGGATTAAGGGCCTGTCCCACGAGCATGCGACTGCATGCGGCAAGCGCGCCCAAACCGGAAGCGGGGGCCGCGCGGAGGTTGTGTGATCCCCGTACAGGGCCTGTCCAACGACCATGCGACTGCATGCGGCGAGCTCGACCAAACCGGAAGCGGGGGCCGCGCGGAGGTCGAGTGATCCCGTACGAGTTGACGTGAAGTTCGAGCGAAGTCCGCGGGAAGTTCGCGCGTGACGTATGACGTCAAGCCGCTGCGTACGGCGTCGAGACGTTGCGCACGCCCTGTCGAGGCGGTGCGTACGGCCTCAATGCGGCTGCGGGCCGGCAGGTCGTTGCCACGCGGAATTTTTGAAGTGTCAGTTTTTCGGAGCCCCGCGCGATGTTGGGACCAGCTCCGCACAACTCCATACAGCTCCGGCGATCGAAGTGGGACCGGCCCCGCGAGGCCGTACGGCTCAAGCGACCACGTTAGGTGCATGCAGTCGCATGCTCGTGGGTCAGGCCCTTTAGAAAGTGGCGAATTGTGAAGCTAGAGCATTGACGAGGTGCAAATTGTGTAACTGGGAGAAGGAATGTAAGTGATGGGGGAGGAAAGGGCAGGGTTTATGATGGGGAGGGGGGGGGATTTAAGATGGGGAGGGAGGTAGTTGTTTTGTAGCGGTTACCCAAAGTTGGAGATTCAATATTCATATCGTCGGTTGTATGCTACACAAGTGGAAAATGAAGTGCTATTCCTCCTGTTTGTGACTGGCCTCACTCTGGTAATGGATTTGGCCCAGGACAACTGCCGAGTCTACGCTTGGTCTCCCCTATATACAGGAGGCCACATTGGGAACACTGGCTGCAGTAGATGAGCTTGGATGAGGTGCACATGATCCGCTGCTTCACCTGGAAAGACTCTCAAGGTCCCTGAATGGAGGCGAGGAAGGAGGTATAGGGACAGGCATTACATCTGCTGTGGCTGCAAGGAAAAGCATTGGGATTTTGAGTTCAGAAGGGGGTGAAATTAGAGTGGGTAAAGGGTGTGGAAAAGTAAAGAGTTGATATCACGCTGACAGTTGGATTTTATATCTTTCCTTGGAAAAACAAGATCTGCAGCCCCTCGTTTCCACCTAGTTCCCGTTTCCATTTACTAATAATTACAGAAATGACAACTATATTTTTGATTTTTAAATCTAAAAATAGAATTTAAATATATTTGTAAATACGAAAAACACTAACATTGGAGCTCAAGTAGTTTAAAAGTAAATCTCCGAGTGCGTAGTCTGGCAATTTAAACATCAAATATTTGCTCACTTAAATATCTCACTAATCTGTAGAAATTAAGAACAGACGAGTTTGGAAAAAAAACATCTTTATATTATTTTAGTTTATACACAATGAGCCATTTTTTTGTACCAGGATAGGCCATGCATTGACTGTAGATTAATAAAAGGAGCAGATCCATTAATTTGCTTTCACCTCATTCACTGTTTAGCCTTGGTGCTGATGTGAAATACATATCATGATAAGAAGTTAAAATCAGAATATCTTTCCCGTCAAAGCACAACAAACCACGTGAGATTTGCCACAATTAAAAATTGTTCCAGCAGCAACATTCAATGTAACATAGAGGTAATTAAGTTTACACAGCAAAATGAGCAACGCTTCAGTCAAATCAGTTGCAGGGAAACTCAAGATGATATCCTTTGCTTTTTACATCTTCTACAAATGTACTTTTCTAATCATTTTGCTTTATTGTGGTAAATTATGGCTGACACAAGATCTAATGCTTTACTTTATCAAAAACTCAACAAAAAGTTATCTTCTGGTTATGAGAACTACTTGTGATGGCATTGACAAGTATACAATATAATTCTAATTATATTACCCTGTCCATTCAAGTTCCAACAGTACGAACGACATATCAAGTAATTCTTACGTTATCTTACAATTCAAAAAAATCTGCTGATGGTAAATAACATGGCTTTAAATAACCATTTGACAAATTTGACACATCACATTAACTGTGGAGAAGGATTCAAGATGTCAAACACAGCCCAGGCTGTTCAGCTTTCACACAGAACAAATACAAGTCTAATAAACAATATTATTATGGGTGGATCCTTGCAGACAACTGGGATTACTCTGGGTTCTGACCAGTTTTTCTTGGATAGTGTTGCACAAACTACAAAAATGTGAAATAAGATTCTCAGTTCTTAATCCAGGATTTATTTTCATCATTTTGTGAATCAAAATTTAATCTCAGTGGTTAAATATTTGAAAGTCATTAATTATGCTGCAAAGCAAATTTTTGTTGCAAATCTCCATTACATCTAATGAAAATCATCAGAACATTTCAATACAAAGCAGCAGACCTCAGAGAGTCAACATGATTTATTGTACATTCCTTATTTACAATGAGTTTTGATTAATTCAGCAACAATATAGAGGGTAGAGCATTATTATGTATGTCTGCAGAATAGCATTATCTATCAAAGACATTGAATGGAGCATAAGATGCATGTCACACACATAATGTTTGAAAATAATCAGCGCATGGTTCAATTTTGTTTACTTGATAAAACCACAGCAGATGAAATGTTATACGCCAAGGAAATTTGGGTTGAATTATAATTTGTTTTTTAATACCAATGCTTAAAAGTAAAACATGATTATTTCCTAAATTCATAACATCAATTCAGAAAACAAGATTTTCCATATCAATTTAGAAAAGTAACAAATATGACAAGATAAAGTGTAATTGCTTAGATGTAAATGTTGAATAGTGTCAAACCTGTCACAAGCACTGTGCTTTGACAGTCAACTTGTACCACCCCTCTGAAATCAACAAAACTCAAAAACGAAGTAATCTGTCACATCTGTCACTTTTCTATAAACAAGAAATAAGGCAAAAATACTTTATAAACTCCATCTATATGGGATTTATTTTCCTTCCGTTATCTAAACAGAAGTGAGGAGGGGAGAGAGAGAATGGAATTGGTGGGACAGTAACAACCTCCGTTCTGCAATTATTGGAACCAAACACAAACAGCAACAGGGCCCGGCCGCAACACAAACTCACCAGATCCCTTATCTCTAATACAAAAATACAGTAAGAAAAGAAAACTACATTCATACGTACCCAACGGTTTCATATATTTTTTATGCGTAGTAATTAAACCGGGACGGGGATTGTTTTAAATAAATTTAAAATGAGAGCAGGAAACTAAACTATTAACAATATAGATGCATTTCTGTGTAGAGATCGGCGGGAAAGAACAGCAACAAGCCCAAGTTTTCAAGATGGCGTCGTTGCCTGTGTGGGTCTAACCTCAGAACGGACGGATGCGGCTTGTTTTGACAATCCCAGCACCCACTGCGCCGAGACAAACCGAAACTGTCCATCAACCACCACCTTCATGATGGTCCCGCCTTTTCGAACAAGGAAACCCAACGGCTCTTCAGTGTTGCGCCTCTCCCGTAAATTAGGCTCGTCGGCGGGCGGGGAGAAACCCACAGTCTATCACGGAGCCAGTTCGCCGTCACCAACGAAGGGAGACCATCCAATCATAGGATGTTAGGACACACAAAATGCTGGAGTAACTCAGCGGGACAGGCAGCATCTCTGGAGAGAAGGAATAGGTGACAAGAATAGGGTCTAATGGAAGATATGCAAAAAAAAACCCAACGATACTCAGCAATAATCCATTTTGGCTGTGGGATAGATGATAAACATGTTTAAATAGGATGATAATCATGGGATGTGCTGAGTCCGAGTGAAGTCACCCCTCTCCCCTACCTCGGTTCTGAGCCGTTTGATTGTTGAAAATGGCCGTGGAGCAGCGGTGCGATTTGAGTGGAAACTGGTGGCGTCAATTTGGGACATTTGAGGGCAGTTCATTTTGGTAAAAGTACATGGGAGAATGGATGACTTGTTAAGGAACAGACACGTGGGGAGTCGAAACAAAACCGATCGAAAAGCGAGACTGAAAACGAGAGCGCCATGGGTTAACACCAAAGATACTCTGGTTAGCACAGCTCGGTCGGACGGGAGACCCAGGTTTTTTAAGCGCGATGACTGCTTGAGCGGTCTTTTGGAAAAACTAAATTTTCGGCAAGAGTCTGTTACAAATTCAATTGCGTTACGTTGTGGGGAACCTCTGTCAACGCATTTTATCTTAAGTAGTTTTAGTAGAATTATAATCGCAAATAAAAAATATCGCTGAAGACAGCTAACGGATCCATTTTATTGGACTGTGGTCGAATTATAATATTCGATTAACACCATTCTTAAATTATCTGAGCATTTTTTTAAATTCTCCTTTGAATAACATTACATAATCTACTTTCGCTAATCTGGCAACTGGAAATTTTAGCTTGCAACTTTCAATGTAGAACACGTTTGTTATAGAATCGTACAGTACATATCTTTGCCCTCCACGTCCATGCTGACCATCAAGTACTTCTCTATAAAAGTCCCATTTCGGGGCCTTCAATGTCAGTTGATTCAAGTGGCTTGTTGAATGTTGGCCTGGGCGCACAGGCGACCTGGGAACTGCAGGTCCTTTGGCCCACTGTGTCCGTGGCAACCAGCAATCACCCCGTACACTAGCACCATCCGACACACGGGACAATTTACCGAAGCATTTAACCCACAAACCTGCACGTCTTTGGAATATGGGGCAGGTGAGCTGACCTGGGCGCTTCAGCCAGACCTGGGGCAAGCGAGCCGACCTGGGTCACAAAACATGGGGGGGGGGATTGTCCCCCACCTCCCAAAACATGGGGGGGACGTCCCCCCCCCAAGATTTCCGCCCATGCGAAAAGGACCTGTTAATTCCTACTCTGCTTCCTGTCTGCCAGATAGTTCTCCATCCATGTCAATACCCTAACCCCAATACCATGTGCTCTAATTTTGCACACAAATCTCTTGTGACTTGTTTCCCATTATAAATTCACCTGTCTCTGACTGTAAGTGACCTACATTCATCTTCACTAATCTTTTCCTTTTTACATACCTATAGAAACTTTTACTGTCAGTTTTTATATTTCCCACAAGCTTTCTTTCATGCTCTTCCCCCCCCTCTTAATTAACCCCTTTGTCCTCCTCTGTTAAGTTCTAAATTTCTCCCAGTCCTCTGGTTTGCCACTTCTTCTGGTCAATTTATATGCCTTTTCCTTGGATTTAACACTATCCTTGACTTCTCTTGTCAGTCTCGGTTGAGTCGCCTTCCCAGTTTTATTTTTTCGCCAGACACGGATGAACAATTTCTGGAGTTCATCCATGCGGTCTTTAAATCTTCACCATTGCATCTCCGCTGTCAACCCTTTAAGTAAAATTTGCCAGTCTATCCTAGCCAAATTCCATCATATCTTCAAAGTCTCCTTTATTCAAGTTCAGGACCCTAGTCTCTGAATTAACCGTGTCACTCCATCCTAATGCAGAATTCCACCATATTATGGTCACTGGTGCCTAAGGGGCCTTGCACATCAAGATCACTAACTAATCCTTCCTCATTACACAATACCCAGTCTAGAATGGCTTGCCCTCTAGTCAGTTCCTCTACATATTGGTTTAAAAACCCATCCTGTATACATTCCAGGAAATCCTCCTCAGCACTTACCAATTTGGTTGGCCCAATCTATATGTAGATTAAAGTCACCTATGATAACCGCTGTACCTTTGCTACACGCATCCATAATTTCCTGCTTGATGCAATCCCAAACCTCCCCACTGCTGTTTGGTGGTCTGTATACCACACCAACAAGCATTTTCTGCCCTTGGCTATTTTGCAGTTCTACCCATACCGATTCTACAGCATCCAAGCTAATGTCTCTCCTTGCAATTGCATTAATCTCAGGTTAGTTTTTCTTATCTCCCATCTACGTTTTGCTTCTGTCTTCTTTTTATGGCCCTCTATCTCCTTGCATTGGGTCCCATCCCCCTGCCCTGTTAGTTTAAATGTGACCTTTCCTACACTCCCGTTAGCTGCACGGATACGCGTCCACTTTGTTGACTCCACACCCCCCCCCCACACTTTTTAGTTTAAACCCATCTGTGTAAAACCATCCCTTTTGTACAGGTCATCCCTGCCCCAGGAAAAATTCCAGTGATCTAGAAATCTAAATCCCTGCCCCCTGCACCAACATCTCAGTCACACATTCAGATCCCCTACCTCCCTGTCCTTCCCTCACTAGCATCGAGGTACTGGAAGCAACCCAGAGATAACCACCCGAGAAGTCCTGCTTTTCAGCCTCCTACCTAGTTCTCTATACTCACGTTGCAGAACCTCCTTCCTCTTCTTGCCTACATGCATAACTTCTTCCGACTGTTCACCTTCCCTCTCGAGGATGTTCTTAAGTTGGTCTGAGACATCTTGGACCCCGGCACCAGGGAGGCCACACACCTTCCTAGAGTCTCGCCTGTCGCCACGGAACCTCCTGTCCGCACCTCATACAATGGAGTCACCCACCACTATAGCTCTGCCTGAGGTCGGTCTCGCCGGTTGAGTCTCAATGCTAGGATTCGAGTCACAGACCTGTCCACCGCTTGAACTGGAAGCGTCATCTGATCCGACAGCTCCCAAGAGGGCATACCTGTTTTCAAGAGGTACTTCCACAGACCAAGAGGTCTCCTGCACTCGTTTCATCCCCTTTCTTTCCATCTATACCCGTCGCACCTCCTGCACTCTTTGAGTGACAAACTGACTAGGGACATTTGAGGGCAGTTCATTTTGGTAAATGTACATGGGAGAATGGATGACTTGGTAAGGAACAGACACGTGGGGAGTCGAAACAAAACCGATCGAAAAGCGAGACTGAAAACGAGAGCGCCATGGGTTAACACCAAAGATACTCTGGTTAGCACAGCTCGGTCGGACGGGAGACCCAGTATTTTTTTTTAAGCGCGATGACTGCTTGAGCGGTCTTTTGGAAAAACTAAATTTTCTGCAAGTCTGTTACAAATTCAATTGCGTTACGTTGTGGGGAACCTCTGTCAACGCATTTTATCTTAAGTAGTTTTAGTAGAATTATGATCGCAAATAAAAAATATCGCTGAAGACAGCTAACGGATCTATTTTATTGGACTGGTCGAATTATAATATTCGATAAACATCATTCTTAAATTATCTGAGCATTTTTTTAAATTCTCCTTTGAATAACATTACATAATGTACTTTCGCTAATCTGGCAACTGGAAATTTTAGCTTGCAACTTTCAATGTAGAACACGTTTGTTATAGAATCGTACAGTACATATCTTTGCCCTCCACGTCCATGCTGACCATCAAGTACTTCTCTATAAAAGTCCCATTTGGTGGCCTTCAATGTCAGTTGATTCAAGTGGCTTGTTGAATGTTGGCCTGGGCGCACAGGTGACCTGGGAACTGCAGGTCCTTTGGCCCACCGTGTCCGCGCCAACCAGCAATCACCCCGTACACTAGCACCATCCGACACACTAGAGACAATTTACCGAAGCACTTAATCCACAAACCTGCACGTCTTTGGAATATGGGGCAGGCGAGCTGACCTGGGCGCTTCAGCCAGACCTGGGGCAAGCGAGCTGACCTGGGTCACAAAACATGGGGGGGGATTGTCCCCCACCTCTCAAAACATGGGGGGACAGGTCCCCCCCAGGATTTCTGCCCATGCGAAAAGGACCTGTTAATTCCTACTCTTTGCTTCCTGTCTGCCAGATAGTTCTCCATCCATGTCAATACCCTAACCCCAATACCATGTGCTCTAATTTTACACATGAATCTCTTGTGACTTGTTTCCCATTATAAATTCACCTGTCTCTGACTGTAAGGGACCTACATTCATCTTCACTAATCTTTTCCTTTTTACATACCTATAGAAACTTTTACTGTCAGTTTTTATATTTCCCACAAGCTTTCTTTCATGCTCTTCCCCCCCCCCCCCCTCTTAATTAACCCTTTTGTCCTCCTCTGTTACGTTCTAAATTTCTCCGTCCTCTGGTTTGCCACTTCTTCTGGTCAATCTATATGCCTTTTCCTTGGATTTAACACTATCCTTGACTTCTCTAGTCAGCCTCTTTGAGTGACAAACTGACTAGGTCCTGTCCAGGAAATGTTCGTTGTCCTAATGGACTGCAGGTCATCTAGCTGCTGCTCCAGTTCCCTAACTCGGTCCTTGAGGAGCTGCATCTGGACACAGTTCCCACAGGTGTAGTGGTCAGTGACACCAGCAGTGCTCCTGACTTCCCACATCCTGCAACAAACGCACTGCAATAACATTCCTGCCATCACAAGTTTAAATATTTAAATTAAATTAAACACACAACCGATGCAAGTGTAGCCTCCTTGCCGAAGACTCTTGAACCAAAGACTCGCACTTTACCTCACCAAGGTACTTTCCCTCAACAAGGCCACTCCCCTAGAACTGAACTTTATCTAATCAACTCAACTATGCACTCAACTAATTAGGATGTCTCAGCCGCTGCTGCTGCTGCTATATCCCTCCTACAGTGCAGTGACCAGAATTGCACACAATATTCCAGCTGTGGCCTAACCAATGTTCCATAAAGTAATACCAAGACTCTCTACTCTTATGCTCTATGCTTCAGCTAATAAAGGTAAGTATTCATAAGTCATGGGAGCAAAATTAGGCCATTCGGACCATCTAGTCCACTACCATTCAATCATGGTTGATAGTAAGATTAAACCAGAACTTACCAGTTTGAAGTTTGATCTTTATTTTATGAGGAGTTACGTTGGTGATTACGTGAAGAAGTCCCGCCAGAGCGCATGCGCGTCAATCTTCAAAGCAGTGATATGAAATCACAGATAACAGAATATTCGAAGTAACATAGTAAGATCAGCAACATGAGAACTACCATATGACCTTTATGAGAGAGGGTTGGGTGTGGTGGGCACGTAATCACCAACGTAACTCCCCATAAAATAAAAATCAAACTTCAAACTGGTACGTTCTCGTTTAATCTTACTATTTTACTTCGGAGTCACGTGAGTGATTCCGTGAAGAGTTCAAAGCTCTGTGATTTTATGCCGCAGATTCAAATCCCAGCTTCTCACTGCATTGATTGACTCCGGATGAGAAATAATCAATAATGCGTTAAACATGAAATTGAATATCATGCAGTAACAATTTATTTGAATAATCAAAACAAACAGTAACCCCTCTATTCCAGGGGAAAACTTAAACAGAACTTAATACTGAATTAGCAAACAGCCCCCGATCAGCAATCGGCCGATGGTAAAAATGTTGAAAAAGAAATTCATTTGACCACCCGGCGGCTGTGAGAATATGGTCGATGGGAACGTCCATCGCCCTGGCCGCCGACGTTGTTGCTGCTGCCCTAGTGGAATGAGATGTAAACACGTCAGTGTTAATACCTGCCTGAATCAACACTTGCTTAACCACCTTGAGATAGTCTGCACTGACACTCTCTTGTGTGGTTTCTTGTAACTGATAAACACTCCTGTTTTCACATTTCTTAAGGCCCTTGTAGCTTCAATGTAATGTAATAAATGTGTCCTTACACATAAACATGGATCAGTAGGATATGCTGAAAACACAATTTTGAAACCTGTCACACCTGGCCTGCTCTGTTTGAGCAGGTCGTAAATATAGAACATAACATTCTCTTCAGCCACTTCCATCCTGTCTAGCTGAAGCTTTTGCAAAGTCTGCACTCGCTGTGCTGATTCCAATGCCATGAGCATGACCACCTTCATGGTGAGTTTGGCCAAAGTCAGAGACGTGACAGGAACCCACTGACGAAGCCTCTTGAGGACCACACTTACATCCCAGATCGCCATATACCTGGGTTTAGGAGGTTTGGAGTTGAAAATTCCTTTCAACAATCGAGCTATGAGAGGATGAGAACCAATAGGATCTTTCCCTGACCCCATCAAAAGATACGAGGACAAAGCACTTCTAGCTGTATTAATGGCGCTATAACTGAGCCCCTCATCATAGTAGAGTGTCGACAGGAACTCTAAAACAACCACAATACCTGCAGTACTATAGTCAATATTATTTTGTACACAATATTGCTCCCATTTTTTTACATAAGTAATATACTGCTTTTGAGTACTCTTTCTCCAGGCTGCAGTGAGCATGTCCACAGTTCGCCCAGACAGTCCTCGCCCCAGGTATGGCCTTCATAAAACCTGCAAATTAACAAATCAATACGGTCACATAACGGATGACTTTCCCATGTTACCGGGTGCTCCAGTAAATTCCTACGCTTGGGAACCACCAAAGGAGGTTGGATCGTTAACTGTAACATCAAAGGGAACCATGCTTGAGTTGGCCAATTAAGTATTACAAGCACCCCCGAAGCGGCATCCTGCTTGATTTTTTGCAGACACCGACCTAGGAGGCAGAATGGTTGGAAAATATATAAAAACATACCACCCCAATGTAGTGAGAAAGCATCAATTGCAACTGCCCCCAGGTCTGGTTCCCATGAAACATATTTAGGCAGCTGGTGGTTAAGCCTGGATGCAAACAAATCAATATCTGGCATTCCATATGTAACTACTATATTACTGAACACCTCCTGGTTCAACATCCACTCTGTGTTGTCATGGAACTTTCGTGACCTGGCGTCTGCTACAATGTTGAATCTACCTGGTAGATAAATAGCTGAAAGCCAAATATCTTTATCAATACACCAGGCCCAAATTTGATTAGCCAATCTGTCACAAGATACCGACTTGATTCCACCCATGTGATTAATATATGCCACTGCCGTAGTGCTGTCAATTTGAAACTGAGCATGTAGGTTACCTTTGTTAGAGCAATAAGCCTTAAGTCCATAAAAAGCTCCTAAAAGCTCTAAATAGTTAATTCCCCATGTCTGCAGAAGCGATGCCTCTTGCTCAGTCCATCTGCCTCCACAGCTGGAACTCGTATCCGTGGCACCCCACCCGAGTGCACTGACATCCGTCTGCAAAATCGTGGAAGGCTGCTCAAGCACTACTTTGCTCGAACTACTGGACACATGCTGAATCCGCCATTGCAAATCAGCAACAGCCTCTGCTGATAACTGCATGGGTCTATTATAATGACCCGAATGTATCCTTAGTGCCTGTTCCTTTGCCCTCTTGTAACTATTGGTAGTGCAATGGCCCATATTGAACTGCCGGAAATGCTGCCACTAATTTTCCAAGCAGACTTGCCACCTGTCTAATTGAAGGCTGTTGCTCCTCAATTAGCTTGATACAGCTGTCAATTGGCTCTACCCTTTTTCTCCCTGGGCAGAGTCACTACCATGTTAATTGAATCAATTGTGAACCCCAAATAGTCAATTATTGTAACAGGTGTTAATTTGGATTTCTCTGGATGGATAATGAAGCCCAATCTTTGAAAAGTGGATTTAACAACTGCCACCGATGTTTCAGATGTTTTCTTGGATTGTCCTACAATCAAGATATAATCGAGATAAGCCATGAGCACATGACCCTGGCCTCTCAATTTTGTGAATACTCTAGGAGCTGAAGACAAACCATTGTTGTCTTGTATTGCCATAGTTGATCCATCCAGGTGAATTTCAAATAGCTTCTATCCTGCAAATGAACAGACACTGAGTAATACGCATCTTTAAGATCTATAGTTGCCATATAACATCCTCTGGAAACCAGTTGCTTGGCAGTGACAAATGTTTCCATCTTAAAATGTCTATACTGCACAAAAGGGTTAAGACTTGTCAGATCCAGAATAATTCTGCATCCACCATCCTTTTTTGGCCTGGGAAAAATATTAGACACAAATTGATGGAGTTGGTGAACCGACTTTCCAATTACACCTTTATCACATAAGCTTTCAAGCTCAGCCTGAACCTCCATCTGTTCTGTTAGTGAAAACTGAAAAGTTCTCCCAGGAACATGCTGAATGGGCAAATCACAATTTGGATTGAACTCAATTCGAAACCCTTGAATAACACTCAGTATAAACAGATCTGAGGTAATTTGTTTCCATTCGTCCAGGAACAGATGTAATCTACCCCCAACTTTTAGTTGTGTCACATTTGATATGTGCACATGAGAACCAGGCCCACCTACCTCCTTGGTACCTGGTGGATCCCGTTGTCCCCGGCCCCTGGCGGGAAGCCCCACGTTTGACCGTGTTCCCGCTGCAAAACGTCAACTGCGCATCTGCATTGCCGGCCGACTTGTTCCTGGTCCAGACCAATCTGTCCCTCATTTGTAGGGGTACTTTCTTTTTGGAAACTTGCTGACCGCCGGTTGCTTGATCAAGCCCACCGTCTTTGCCTCGTCATCCATCTCCTTGACACGCTTGGCGAGGTCCTCTCCGAAGAGTAGGTTGGCCGGCTGTATGTTGCTGGGCTGGCAGAGTGCTGCAAACTTTGGATTGATGGTGGGCCATCAAACTACTTACCGAATGGCACTTTTTCTGAGACAATTTATCTCAAAATGGGCGCTACAAAGCAACCCTAGCACCTCTTGCTGCGTATCAGATAGATGCCCTCCATACACGATTCTAGCGAACCCCGTGATTCCTGAGCCAAGTAGTTTCAGGATCCGCTGCAGCTTCATCTCCTGGGCACGCATGCCCACGCCCATCTGGCCCCATATCACCCGGTTCACTGCTGGCACCTTCAGCAGCACGCAGTTCACCGGGGTTTTGTGCTTCTTGGTGGTATTAGAAAGGCGCTATATAAATCCCATCCATTATTATTATTATTATCGTGAGCTCCTGCAGCTGATGGGAGACTAGATAATTTATCGTGGAGGCCAGCTCATCTCCCAGTGGCTCTCCAGACTCTGACGGGACAGCGAATCATGCTGCCAGAGATGGGACCTCTGACAACTGCCGTTCTTCGCTCGGGTCGAACTCACCGTCAGAGTCGGGGTCAGAACTCAGCTGACCCTCTGCACTCGCCTCTTCAATGAGGGTGCTATCAAGCAGCCCTCTACTAGGTGCTGCCGGCGCGGCATCTTCTCCAGCCTGGCGCCCACACAACTCCTCCCCCCGGAGTGTGCCTTGCTGGAGCAACCTCTGAATAAGGTGCTCCATTTGGGATAACCGTTGAAATACGGTATCCAGCCCCGTAAGGGACTCCTCCCGACCCGACTCAGTTGAGTCCGAGGGCCTCGCAGACTTGTCCGTGGCCTTACACCCAACTGACGTTGGCTCCGTGCTTTGCAGCACCAAGTCTGCAGTCGCCCCGCTCCCGGCCGGCGACTGTGCAGGGGTACCAGGCAGCCGCTCACAGACCGCACTCCCGCGGCTCTCCTTTTATTTACCTGCGGCTCGCCTCTTCCCCTTGGTCGTCTTGTCCATGGTGCTTCCTGGAAAAGAACAAGAGAGCACGGCGCCACAGCAAACGACTCCACACTCCAGCTAAGTTTTCCCACTTAACTGGAGTTTTAAACTACTTACCGCTCAGACGTAATGACGCGCATGCGCTCTGGCGGGACTTCTTCACGGAATCACTCACGTGACTCAGAAGTAAAATCTATCTTTCCTCTCAAACCCATTCTCCTGCCCTTAACCCCTGACACACTAATCAAGAATCTGTCAATCTCTGCCTTAAAAATACCCAATAACTTGGCCTCCACATCCGGTTGTGGCAATGAATTCCAAAGATTCACCACCCTCTAACCAAAGAAATTCATCCTCATCTCCTTTCTAAAGGTACGTCCTTTTAAACTGAACCTGTGCCTTCTGGTCCTAGACTCACCCACTAGTGGAAACATCCTCCCTTATCACTATTCGGTAAGTTTCAATGAGGTCTCCCCTCATCCTAAACTCCAGCGAGTACAGGCCCAGTGCCATCAGACGCTTGCAATGCATTAACCCAGTCATCCCCAGGATCATTCTCACAAACCTCTGCTGGAATCTCTCCAACGCCAGCACATCCTTCCTCAGATATGGGGCCCAAAACTGCTCACAATACTCCAAATATGTTCCGACCAGTGCCTTATAAAGCCTCAGTATTCCTATCTTTATAATATAGTCCTCTCTAAATAAATGCTAACATTGCATTTGCTTTCCTTACCAACGATTCAACTTGCAAATTAACCTTTTGAGAATCCTGCAACTGTACTCCCAAGTCTCTTTACACTTCCGATTTCTGAATCCTTTCCCCATTTAGAAAATAAGTCTATGCCTTTATTCCGACTACCAAAATGCATGAATGCACACTTTGCTATGCTGTATTCCATCTGACACTTCTTTGACAATTCTCCCAACCTGTCCCAAATCCTTCAGCAGAGTCCCTGTTTTCTCTACACTGCCTGCCCCTTCGCCTATCTTATCATCCACAAACATGTCCACAAAACCTTCAATTCCATCATCCAAAGTATTGATATACAGCATGAAGGGTAGCATTCCCAACACCGACCCCTGCAGAATACCACTAGTCACAGACAGCCAACCAGAAAAAGCCCCCTTTATCCCCCCTCTCTGCATTCTGCCATTCAGCCAATCTATCCATGCTAATATCTTTCCCCTAATACCAAGAGCTTTAGCAGCCTCGTGTGTGGCACCTTATAAAGGTCTGCTGAAAATCCAGGTAAACAACATACTCTGCATTATGTACCTTTCCTGCCCCATCTACCTTTGCTGCCATCTTCAGGGATCTTTGGATGTTTAGGATGAGGGGGGACCTCATTGAAACTTACTTTACACTTAAGTTCCTTTGTTGCACAAGACCTGTCTCTTAACATGCATGGTAGTCAAAGGCCTGAGCAATAGGGAGTGGTTAGGCAGGCTAGGATTTTATTCTTTGGCGTGCAGCAGGATGAGTGATGAGTGGTGATCTTATAGACATGTATAAAATTGTGAGAGGAATAGATAGGGTGAATGCACAGTCTTACCCAGAGTAGGGAATCAAGAACCAGAGGAGAGAGGTTTAAGGTGAAAGGGGAAAGATTTAATAGGAACCTGAGAGAAAACTTTTGAACACAGAGGGGGGTGGTATATGGATGAACCTGCCAAAGGAGGTAGTTGAGCCAGGTACTATAACGACTTAAAATACATTTGGACAGTTACATGGATAGGAAAGGTTTAGAGGGATATGGGCCAAATATGTGCAGGTGGTACTAGCATAGATGGAGCATCTTGGTTGACATGGACAAGTTGTGCTGAAGGGACTCTGACCATGCTGTATGACTTTATGACTTTGACTCTAAGTTGAAACTTAGTTGAAAGTCCAGCACTTTTGGGACCTAATTTTTGCCAAGACCACAGCAATTGCCCTCTGATCATCATCTTTCTGAGCAGATATTATTAAATATAGGCATCCATTGGGTTACGTGAAGCTTTCATGAACTGTTGGTAACCTAAACTTTATGTAAAAAAGTCTTTGTAGGATGAAAAGGTTATCTGAGATCATAAAAGTTGAACTGGTAAGTTAATTTGCTACATATTAGTACAGATCCTGGTTAATTTTCGACCTTAGAATTAGTACAGATATGTACTACAGATTCAAAACATGCTGGACAGAGTTTCAACCTGTATATGTCCTTCCCTTGATGGACCCCCCAAAATTCATCAGCACACAACTATCAGGATTAAATTCTTGTCAGCCACCGACCTACCCAAATTACCAGTTGGTTTAATGTCTTTCTCATAATCAATAATTTTTCTGTCATATGTAAATTTACTAATTGTACATTTTGTACAACCTTGTACATTTTGGATCAGCCATCCCTTATGAAAGGCCATTCTAAAGTCTGTATAAACCACATTAACCACAATGTATTTAGCTACATCTTCAACTAGACAGGATCTTCCACCAGTAAATTCATGTTGTTTATGCCTCATTAATTTCTAAGCAGTCATGTTCACTCTGTATCTGACAATTGCCTTGTGTCTGTAATTTTCTGGTTAAAGATAGTTTGCCCTCTCAAAACTATATTCCATAATTATTTTTTATGAAACTTCATGAGTGCTTCATGAAAAAAATTAATTGATTTTCTTGCCTCATGTACTCATTATAAAACTAGAAATGTATCTTGTCAAGAATTGGGGTGAATGATTATGCAGCTTATAATACCAGCAGGCTCTGAGAATATCCCAGTGTCAATGATGATAGGATCCACTATGTGAGTAGTAAAGACAAAGCTGTAATGGTTGAGGCCACATTCAAGTCAGCAGTTCTTGAGGTCTCCACCATCACAAAAGTCAATTTTCTTTTTTTTCCACTTAAATTTTTATTGATTTTTCAGAGATATATACAAAACAGTGCAACACCATCACCATAAATAAAACAAAATAAGAAAAACAACAATCAAATTTAAAAAATAAATAGATTGGGGAAAAAAAAAGTAAATAAATAAAAAATTGGAATAAGACCATGTGGTTCACTTACCAAATTAAAAAAAAAAAACTTACATTGATTAGTTATCTGGAGATATTTCAAGATTCACACAAACATACCATCTAGTTCTATATAACACAATCTTCCCATATCTAGCTCGGCATTTATCTAGTTGGTGTCATAGCTCAAATAAACGGTCCATTTTTCCTAGATCTTCTCAAATGAATTCTCCTTGACTCTCAAGGAATATGTCAGTTTCTCCATAGTAAAGATGTCTCGCACAATTTCTAGCCACTGTTCCTGTTTTGGACTTTTTTCATTAAGCCACTGCCTGGTAATGGCCTTCTTACTTGCTGCAAGCAAAACTTTAATCAATTAGGTATCTTCTATCTTTACAATATCTTTAATGTGCCCCAGATACATCACAGGGCAGGTTTTGGGGATTTTATAACCCAAGATATTTTTAACAACTGCGTTAACATTTTCCCAGTATGGCCTTATCTTTACACAGTTCCAGAAAATATGCGAGTGGTCTGCCTCCATACTCCCGCACAGCCTCCAACCGTGTTGTTGTACAGCAAGTTGCCTGCTTTTTATTTTGGGTGTTATAAAAAAGCGAGTTAGATTCTTCCAGCAAAATTCTCTCCATACTAGTGAGCTTGTGGATGAACATTGTGTTTCACACATTTGATACCATTCTTCTACTGTTATTTGAATCATTAATTCTGCTTCCCATTTTGTTTTTATGTAGAGCGTTGATTCTCCCCCGCTTCCCACCAGAGCTTGGTAGAAAGCAGAGATGACCCGAGACCCCTTCTGTTTGTATGCATCCACAATCACCTTGATCACATTATTTGAAGTTTCATCTAGTTCTGGCCTTATCTCTTTTGTAAAGTAGTCTCTTAATTGCAAGTATCTAAAAAAATCCTTGTTTTCGAGACCATACTTTGACTTTAAATCTTGGAAGCTCATAAACTCGCCATTTTCTGAAACTGTATACATTGCCGTTATGCCTTTTTGTGACCATTCTTTGAATCTTGAATCATACACCGCTGGCTTAAACTTTGAGTCATATGCGAACCACTTCAATGCATGAACCCCTCTTTTTAATTTGTATTTTTCCACTATAACATTCCATATTTCTAACGTAAATGCTACTATTGGATCCATAGCATGTCTCAAAGCCCTTCTCAGATATTTGTCTCCCACCAAAATCTGGGTCTGGTTACCCTGTATCTCCCTTTCCATTTCTTTCCATCGAGATTCATAATCAGGTCTACACCAACAAGCCAGAGGTCTGAGTTGAGCTGCATAAAAGTATTTCCTCAGATTTGGTAAAGCCATTCCACCCTTGCTTTTCGGCAGTTGAAGTGTTGTTAGTTTTATTCTTGTTTTTTTGCTATTCCAAATGAATCTAGAGATCATCTTATCCCAGGCTATGAATTTGTCTCGGGGAACATTAATTGGGAGAGATTGGAATAAATATAGTAGTTTAGGTAGGATATTCATTTTTACTGTTTGTATTCTGGCACTGAAGTCTAGAGGAAGGGTAGACCACCTTTCAACATCCTTTTTGATGTTTTCTTCAATTTTGTTATAATTAGTTTCAAACATGTTGGAAGGTGTTTTGGTTATAGTCACACTAAGATACTGCATCGATTTTGAATTCCATTTCAGATTATATGCATCTCTGATTTGTTGGGATGAAGAATAATTGAATGAAAGAATTTGTGTTTTTGTTATATTCAGTTTATACCCTGAGTAGTATCCATATGTTTCAAATAGGTTCATTAGATTTGGGAGACATATATCTGGTCGTTCAAGAAAAATAATGACATCATCAGTGAAAAGACCAAAGACAAAAGTCAATTTTCAACCAATTTTCAACTGCTCATGGTATCAAGAAGTTATCAAGAACACTGAATACAACAAAAGGCTAGTCCACAAGCATTTATTTCCCAACCCTAACTACATCTTTACCTAGATGTTTTTCTAAAACATCAAAAAGGGCCATAAAGAGAGAACCTATTATATTGGTCACTGTGACGTCTCAAATATTGGCATACCAGGAAATACAATCACTGACAGGACATTAGAGTGAGAGAGCCTTTTGTGTTATTTTTCAGATGGAGCGATCATATCTTAGGCTTTCAAAGAAAAGAAAATCCTAAGAGTTTGGGATCAAACTAAAGCATCATTGCAATAATGATGCATTTTATGTAGATAAATAACATTGCTTATTTGAAACCTTTGGAATTCCCCAATCATTTTCCTCATTTTATAAAGGCTATGAGAGCTGTGCATTACAGCCAAATAATTGCCTGCTTAAGAGAAATTGACTTGCAAGATTAACATTCACCATAAATATTGGTACTCTGATATAATTAATGCGGCATGATTCATGACAATTCCAACAGTTCATGTTTATAAACCAAAGTAATTATAATTGTACTGACAACAGAGATAATGCAGCAAGCCGTAATAAGGTGGATGAGTTGAACGTGCAGATAGCAATTAATGATTATGATATAGTTGGGATCACGGAGACATGGCTCCAAGGTGACCAAGGCTGGGAGCTGAACATCCAGGGATATTCAATATTCAGGAGGGATAGAGAGAAAGGAAAAGGAGGTGGGGTAGCGTTGCTGGTTAGAGAGGAGATTAACGCAGTGGAAAGGAAGGACATTAGCTTGGAGGATGTGGAATCGGTATGGGTAGAGCTGCGAAACACTAAGGGGCAGAAAACGCTGGTGGGTGTTGTGTACAGGCCACCTAGCAGTAGTAGTGAAGTTGGGGATGGCATCAAACAGGAAATTAGAAATGCGTGCAACAAAGGCAAAACAGTTATAATGGGTGACTTCAATCTACATATAGATTGGGTGAATCAAATTGGCAGGGGTGCTGAGGAAGAGGATTTCTTGGAATGTATGAGGGATAGTTATCTAAACCAACATGTAGAGGAACCAACGAGAGAGCAGGCTATTCTAGACTGGGTATTGAGTAATGAGGAAGGGTTAGTTAGCAGACTTGTTGTGCGTGCCCCCTTGGGCAAGAGTGATCATAATATGGTTGAGTTCTTCATTAGGATGGAGAGTGACATTGTTAATTCAGAAACAACGGTTCTGAACTTAAAGAAAGGTAACTTTGAGGGTATGAGACGTGAATTGGCCAAGATTGACTGGCAATTAGGGTTGACGGTGGATATGCAATGGAAGGCATTTAAAGACTGCATGGATGAACTACAAAAATTGTTCATCCCAGTTTGGCAAAAGAATAAATCAAGGAAGGTAGTGCATCCGTGGATAACAAGGGAAATCAGGGATAGTATCAAAGCAAAAGATGATGCGTACAAATTAGCCAGAAAAAGCAGCATACCAGAGGACTGGGAGAAATTCAGAGACCAGCAGAGGAGGACAAAGGGCTTAATTAGGAAAGGGAAAATAGATTATGAAAGGAAACTGGCAGGGAACATAAAAACTGACTGCAAAAGTTTTTATAGATATGTGAAGAGAAAGAGATTAGTTAAATCAAATGTAGGTCCCTTGCAGTCAGAAACAGGTGAATTGATCATGGGGAACAAGGATATGGCAGACCAATTGAATAACTACTTTGGTTCCGTCTTCACTAAGGAAGACATAAATAATCTGCCGGAAATGGCAGGGGGCCGCGGGTCAAAGGAGATGGAGGAACTGAGTGAAATCCAGGTTAGTCGGGAAGTGGTGTTGGGTAAATTGAATGGATTAAAGGCCGATAAATCACCAGGGCCAGATAGGCTGCATCCCAGAGTACTTAAGGAAGTAGCTCCAGAAATAGTGGATGCATTAGTGATAATTTTTCAAAACTCTTTAGATTCTGGAGTAGTTCCTGAGGATTGGAGGGTAGCAAACGTAACCCCACTTTTTAAGAAGGGAGGGAGAGAGAAAACGGGGAATTACAGACCAGTTAGTCTAACATCGGTAGTGGGGAAACTGCTAGAGTCAGTTATTAAAGATGGGATAGCAGCACATTTGGAAAGTGGTGAAATCATTGGACAAAGTCAGCATGGATTTACGAAAGGTAAATCGTGTCTGACGAATCTTATAGAATTTTTCGAGGATGTAACTAGTAGAGTGGATAGGGGAGAACCAGTGGATGTGTTGTATCTGGACTTTCAGAAGGCTTTCGACAAGGTACCACATAAGAGATTAGGATACAAACTTAAATCACACGGTATTGGGGGTTCAGTATTGATGTGGATAGAGAACTGGCTGGCAAACAGGAAGCAAAGAGTAGGAGTAAACGGGTCCTTTTCACAATGGCAGGCAGTGACTAGTGGGGTACCGCAAGGCTCAGTGCTGGGACCCCAGCTATTTACAATTTATATTAATGATCTGGACGAGGGAATTGAAAGCAACATCTCCAAGTTTGCGGATGACACTAAGCTGGGGGCAGTGTTAGCTGTGAGGAGGATGCTAGGAGACTGCAAGGTGACTTGGATAGGCTGGGTGAGTGGGCAAATGTTTGGCAGATGCAGTATAATGTGGATAAATGTGAGGTTATCCACTTTGGTAGCAAAAACGGGAAGGCAGACTATTATCTAAATGGTGGCCGATTAGGAAATGGGGAGATGCAGCGAGACCTGGGTGTCATGGTACACCAGTCATTGAAAGTAGGCATGCAGGTGCAGCAGGCAGTGAAGAAAGCGAATGGTATGTTGGCCTTCATAGCAAGAGGATTTGAGTATAGGAGCAGGGAGGTTCTACTGCAGTTGTACAGGGTCTTGGTGAGACCACACCTGGAGTATTGCGTACAGTTTTGGTCTCCAAATCTGAGGAAGGACATTATAGCCATAGAGGGAGTGCAGAGAAGGTTCACCAGACTGATTCCTGGGATGTCAGGACTTTCATATGAAGAAAGACTGGATAGACTTGGCTTATACTCGCTAGAATTTAGGAGATTGAGAGGGGATCTTATAGAAACGTACAAAATTCTTATGGGGTTGGACAGGCTAGATGCAGGAAGATTGTTCCCGATGTTGGGGAAGTCCAGGACAAGGGGTCACAGCTTAAGGATAAGGGGCAAATCCTTTAAGACCGAGATGAGGAAAAACTTTTTCACACAGAGAGTGGTGAATCTCTGGAACTCTCTGCCACAGAGGGTAGTTGAGGCCAGTTCATTGGCTATATTTAAGAGGGAATTAGATGTGGCCCTTGTGGCTAAAGGGATCAGGGGGTATGGAGAGAAGGCAGGTACGGGATACTGAGTTGGATGATCAGCCATGATCGTATTGAATGGCGGTGCAGGCTCGAAGGGCCGAATGGCCTACTCCTGCACCTATTTTCTATGTATCTATGTATCTATGTATCACACAACACAGTGGCAGCACAGAGGCACAACTGGTAGAGCTGCTGTCTCACATCACCAGAGATCCGGGTTTGTTCCTGACCTCGGGTGCTATCTGTGTGGAGTTTGCACATTGTTCCTGTGACTGCGTGTGTTTCCTCTGGTTGCTCCAGTTTCCTCACACATCCAAGAGAAGTCCAGGTTTGTAGGTTGATTGGCCGTAGTGTGCAGGTAGTGGATGAGAAAGTGGGATAATATAGAACTAGTGTGAATGTGTGATCAATGGTTGATGTGGACTCGATGGGCTGAAGGGCCTGTTTCCATGCTGTGTGTCTAAAAAAAACAGATAATGAAGATGAAGTGGATTATTTATTTGGCATTTTATATACATGCAATAGCTATAAAGAATGCAAATTGTTTATGTAAAAGATAAAGTTGTGGATAACTGCAGGTTAACTTTTATACAAAGTACAATATAAACTAGTTATTTTTTTTAGAAAGGCACTATTTAATACATGTGGGTGGTTAATAATAAGGTTAGTATTAGCTGTCAGAAAATGTATCCTTTGGATCTGTCTTCCCTGGTTTTTGAGCCATCTACTAATGCAGTTCTGCCCTAGCCAATGTTTCATGAGTATGCAACATATCTCAACTGCTTTTGTACTGTATACCTTTATTTATGAATCCCAGAGTCCCACCTGCTTTTGAATCCTTCTCTTAACATGACATGCCACCTTCCATGATTTATGCTCATAAGACTTATCTGATGCTGCACATCCTTTAGAACGGTGTCATTTAGTCTACATTGTCTTTCTTAATCCTCTCTGCAAACATAATATTTCACATAATCCTCTCTGCAAACATAATATTAGCTATTTCATCTTCCACTTGACTGTTCATTCTAGCTTATCTGTAGTCTTTATTAGACTATTACTATACTCCTAACTGTTTACCGCACCTTCAACTTCATTGATTCCAGACTTCAACATTTTACTCTGCACATTCTTATGCATTTCAATGCATGAGAGAAAAATATAATGGTCCCAGCACCCTTGGGAAACACTATTGTCTAACATTCTTCAGTAAGTAAAACAAAATATTACTGCAACTTTTTTTCTGTCCTGTTGTCTTTGTTAAAAATCTATGCCAACACTGACTGTTTTATTCATTGGGCCTCCATATTGCTACCAGCGTTTTATATGGGATCCGCCAAATGTCTTCTGAAATCGATTCAGCAATATTTAGTATTCCTTCGTCTACAGCATTGCCTTTGTCTACTTCATTGTCTTCTTCAACGTTCTGTTATTTCAAAAAACATTAATTTGGTTTAGTCAAACATAATTTACCTTCACAAATTTTGCAAGTTTTACTTCTATTAACTCAAACTACTCAAGCTCCTAATTTTTTCCTGATTATTGTTTCACCAATGAGATCAAACTCACCATTCTGTCTTTCAGGGAGTATTGGCTTTGGTTCCCCCTTGTGGGAATATATATTATTTTCACTTTAAATATCTCCTCTGCAGGTAACCCTTTGTTGCATCACAATTTTACTTGTCAGTTAAAGTTGCTACTTCTACAATTAATTTCTATTTTAGATTGTTCTTTATCATTTTCTATTACTAACTTACTGTAAATCATATTTGGACCACTTAATCAAGCTCTTTCTCTGGAACCAGTTCAACAATGCCTCCTTTCACATTGTGCCAGTAACACGTGTCAAAATGCTCCCAAACATATTATTTTTAAAATCAGACTAATGACATTCCAATCAATATTTCAAGAATTGATGTCCTCAATATCAGTATGCTGCTGATCATGAACATCGCTAATTTCCTTGCAGATCCGCTCCACTATTTGGTGACCAAGAGAATATCCTTAGGTAGAACCCATAGCTATCTTGACTACACCTTCCCACCCTGCTTCCTGTAAAGACTCTATCCCCTACTCCCAATTCCTCCGTCTACGCCGCATCTGCGCCCAGGATGAGGTGTTCCATACTAGGTCATCGCAGATGTCCTCATTCTTTATGTAACGGGGGTTCTTCTCTTCCATTATAGATGAGGCTCTCCCCAGGGTCTCCTCTATATCCCGCAGCTCCACTCTTACTCCCCCTCCCCTATTCGTAACAAGGACAGAGTCCCCCTTGTCCTCACCTTCCACCCCATCAGCTGTAGCATACAACATATAATCCTCCAAAATTTTCACCACCTCCAACGGGATCCCACTACTGGCCACATCCTCCCATCTCCTCCCCTTTCTGCATTCCGCAAATACTGTTCCCTCTGTAACTCCCTGGTCAATTCGTCCCTTCCCACCCAAACCAACCCCTCCCCCGGGTACTTTCCCATGCAACCGCAGGAAATGCAACACTTGAACCTTTGGCATTCTAAATCTGCCTTTACCTATCTCATAGTCTTTTACTCTTCTCTCCTCCAAAATTGGACTATTTTCTACTCCAGTGTTACCGAACATTCCACTTGTTTGTACAATTTTTTTTTGTGTTGTTATTACTAGCGGTTCTACACCCATGCAAATTTAGTTCCACCCTACTACAGTAGGAAATCTCCTTGTCCCAATCTTGTTGAGGTGTGAACTGTCTATTTTGACTAGCTCCCTTCTGCAGCAATCAACAATCTGCAGGAGACACCCAGTGGGTCAAGTAGCAACTATGGGGGAAAGGAATGCGGATAACTTCCTTCTGCTCTGGAATTGGTCCAGGTGTTCAAGATACTGAAATCCTCTCCAAAATCATATATTTGCAATACATTACCTGCCTTCTGCCTATTTCAATTTGAAGAAGTGTCTCGACTCGAAACGTCACCCATTCCTTCTCTCCAGTGATGCTGCCTGTCCCGCTGAGTTACTCAAGCTTTTTGTATCTATCTTTGGTTTAAACCAGCATCTGCGGTTCCTTCTTACACAGAAAATTTAGCCCAGTGGCCCAATCAAGAAGCACTACAATATCTGATAAAATCATTTAAATCTATGCCAATTTTCAAATTTCTTCATGCAATATTCTCCAGATCCACAACCTTATAAGATCCTTATGCTGCTCTGATCCTCCTTCTTTCTAGTTTTGATCATTTCCATTATTAACATTACTGACAGTTCAATACAATATAATTGCATAAGTATAAATAAGAGGGATTTCCTCTCAATATCACTGGTCACCTGCGGTTAAAGTAGCAGCTATGTTCCTAGAGTCAATTGTGTCTGATTAGTGTGGGGAAATTATTTGGAAAGTTTGTTTTTGCTAGACTGTGTTTTCCCAAAGACAGGTTTTTTTTCTGCCTATCAATTTTCATTGTAAATTTTAAGTGCTTCTCTAGTTCCTGACCATAATGCTGTTATTTGGACCATGTAATACAAATGAATTCATCAATCACTTTATATTCATTTTTTATTTATTTTTTATTTTTTTATTTATTAGAAGTACATTACATTACAACCACATACATTAGTACTCGGCACTTATGTCTTCTTACAATTAATGTACTCCATTTATTTTTTACACTCGTAAAAGGAAAAGATTGAAAGAAAGAAGAAAGTGAAGGAAAAAGTGAGACTGTAGAAAATGTGACAACAAAAAAGAACGAAGACCCTATAAGAACAAAATTAAAAACAAAAGAAAAAGAGTTAAGAAATAGACCCTAGAAAAGAAAGAGAAAGAGAAAGAGGAAAAAAAGAGAAACAAATCTTTTTATGAGCATTACGCAAATGGGACATACCTACTCTTCAACTATCATCCCCCCTTACCTGACCTCAATTTTTTTTTAAGGTACCTTTGCACCCTATATTTGTAATAATGCTATAAATGCAGATCACGTCAGGTGGAAGTGATCTGGTTTACCTGCTAGGAGGAGTCTTATCTCTTCTAGGTGTAATGTTTCGAACATATTTGAAATCCACATGTTTATAGTTGGTATTGGAGCCTTCTTCCAAAATTTTAGAATTAGCTTTTTTCCAGTTATTAACCCATAGTCTATTAGTTTCTTTTGAAACACATTTAGTTCTGGACCATCTTCCGTTATTCCGAAGATAATCCATTCTGCTTTGGGTATCAGTCTTATTTTAAATAATTTTGTAAAGATTTCGAAAATTTCATTCCAAAATTTTTGAATTTTTATACAGAAAACGAATGAGTGCGCTATAGTAGCTTCTTGGGATTGACATTTATCACAAATAGATGATACATTTGGGAAAATTTTATGAATTTTAGTTTTCGAATAATATAATCTATGTAAAATTTTAAATTGTATTAAAGTGTGTCTTACATTAATCGAACATTTATGCACGTTTAATAAGTGTTCATTCCAACTTTCCTTTGAAATTTTAATAGCTAACTCTTGTTCCCAGTCTCTTCTGATACCCTCCGTAGATGGTATTTGTACATTTAAGATAATATTATACAAATATGATATTAAGTTTGCTGATTCAGCTTTTATCTGCATTGCCTCATCCAATACATCTGCTGGGTTATTATAGTGATCTTTTGTATATTTTTTCAAATAGTCGCATATTTGAAAATATTTAAAATATTGATTATTTCCGAGTTTATATTTTATTTGTAATTGTTGAAATGAAAGTAATTTTCCAGTTTCATACAAGTCACCGAGCATTTTAATTCCTAGTCTATCCCAATGTGTAAAAGCTTTATCTATAATAGAGGGATTAAACGAAGGGTTATTAACTATGGGTAATAAAAGTGATAAATTTCTTAATTTTAAATTTTGTTTTATTTGTTTCCAAATTCGGATTGTACTATGTAATTGGGTTCTTATTATAATTTATATTATTCAGTTTCATTGGAGAGAGGAGGATCGCTCCAATGTTTCCAGAGGAGCAATCCTCTTTCTCCATTACAATCCAGTCCACTTGCTGGGCGGAGTTATCCATCAGTTGAATCATATTTTTAATATTTACTGACCAATAATAATACATAAAATTAGGTAGTGCTAAACCCCCTAATACTTTAGGTTTATTCAGATGAGTTTTTTGTATTCTATGTGATTTATAGTCCCATATAAAATTATTGATATCTGAGTCGAGTTTTTTTAAAAACTTCTTTGGTAAGTATATAGGAATCGATTGAAATAGGTATAAAATTTGTGGTAGAAAGATAATTTTTATTGCATTTATTCGGCCTATTAAAGACATCGGGAGCGTTTTCCAGAATTTAATTAGTGTGTTTAATTTATTAAGTAGGGGATCAAAATTTGCCTTAAACATACCTTGGTATGTTCTAGTAATTTCGATTCCCAAGTATTTACATTTTTCTGTAGCTATTTTAAAAAGGAATTTTAAAAGATGTGTTGAATCTTTCGGTTTTATTGACATAATTTCACTTTTATTCCAATTTATTCTATATCCAGAAAAAGATCCAAAGTCTTCAATTAAATTTAATATATTTGGTATAGTGATTTGAGGTTTTGTAATGTACAGTAATATATCATCCGTGTATAAAGATATTTTATTATATGAATCTTTAGTATTATATCCATGGATATCAGGGTGTATTCTAATTTTTTCTGCTAGTGGTTCAATAATGAGAGCAAACAGCTGTGGTGATAATGAGCATCCTTGTCTATTTCCCCTTGATAGTTGGAATTTCGAGGATAATATGTTATTAGTTAGTATTCTAGCTGTAGGTTTGTTATATAGTAACTTGATCCACAGAATAAAATTCTCTCCCAGTTGGAATTTTTGTAATACTTTATCCATATAATTCCATTCTACTTGGTCAAATGCTTTTTCAGCATCCAGCGAAATAATTGATAATTCTTGATCTTCAGATTTGTGTGAGTGCATTATGTTGAGTAAACGTCTCATATTGTTAGATGAGTATCTCTTAGGGATAAACCCTGTCTGATCTGGGTTTATTAATTTACTAATGTATTTACTTAATCTTCTAGCTAATGTTTTCGCTAATATTTTTTGATCTGTGTTTAACAATGCTATAGCTCTATATGAACCCGGTTCTTCTAAATCTTTGTCTTTCTTAGGTATTAGTGTAATCGTTGATTCTGCTAATGTATCAGGTAGTATTTGTTTTTTAAAAGCATATTGGTACATTTTTTGTAATCTTGGTATTATTTTATCATAAAAGCTTTTATAAAATTCATTAGTAAATCCATCAGGGCCTGGTGTTTTTCCATTCTTTAGTGAGTTTATTGTATCTTCTAATTCCTTAATTGAAATTTGTGCACCCAATTCCTCTTGTTCCTTCAGCTCTAACTTTGGAAGATTACAATTATCCAAAAACTTTGTGATATTATTGGAATCAATTGTCGTTTTAGATGTATACAAATTCTCATAAAATTGCGCAAATCTTTTATTAATATCCTTCGGTATTCATTTTTTGTTGCGGCGAAAACTTGCTGCCCAATGCACACAACAGTGTAGTAGGAACTAAGTATAAGTAAGCAACAAGCATTACAGAAGAACCACCTATATAGATCTATTGTGCATTCTCCTCTCATGTATTGCAAGTTCTTCACAAACCTCATATGCAAGGTAGCACATGGCATGACTCTTCAGTGCATGTGACAATCCAAGATACTATCAAATGCTGAAGGATATTTTTTTGTTTCTCAAGAGGTAGCAACAATGGTGTTCATAAATATTCTCATTTAACACTTTCAGGACTTAAATGGGGTGTTTAACGAGATCGCAAGCAGTTGAGCAACCATATAATCTCCATTTTACTTCGGAGTCACGTGAGTGACTACGTGAAGAACCCCGCCAGTGCGCCTGCGCGTCATTACGTCAGACGCCTTGACGCAAACGGATGTGAGGAGCAGAGCTCCTACAGTGGTTTGTAGTTTTTCAACTACAAGGTAAGTAGAAACTTTTTTCATGTTTTCCAGGTCCGTTTACTGTGGGTCTATGGGGATTTTTTCCACAGACGCCATGGAAAAAACGGACAGGGGGAAGAGGCGAGCGACACAGCCGACAGAAGTCGGGAAAGTCGGGAGTCTGCGGTTAGAGACCAACCGCCTCTAAACCCCGGTACAGTCGCCAGCGGTGAGCACAGCGACTGTGGACCTGGGGCTGGTGAAAACACAGTCAGCGCCTGTCGGGCAAAAGACGAAGTTTAAATCCCAACGGCCCACGGAGGGAGTCCCAGGCAATGGAAGTAGCTCCAGGCCTAGATACTGCTTTCGAGCGAATTGCCCAAATAGAAAGCCTTTTACATAGGCTGTTGGAGCAAAGTTCACTCAGGGAGGAGTGTACTGAAAGCCAAGCTGCTGGAAACAGCTCAAACAGCTCCTGGTACAGGGCTAGATACTGCTTTCGAGCGTATTGCCCAAATAGAAAGCCTTTTTCATTGGCTGTTGGAGCAAAGTTCACTCAGGAAGGAGTGTACTGTAATCCAAGCTGCAGGAGCAGCTTAACAGCACCTGGCTCAGGGCTGATGGAATGCACCCTCAGGAATGAGGAGCGTGCTACGGGTCATGAGATTTCAGACCCCGACTCAACGGTGAGGCTGTACAAGGCGATGAACGGCAGCTGCCAGATGTTCCACCCCTGGCAGTAGGATTCGCTGCCCCGTCAGGGTCAGGAGAGCCATTAGGAGAAGAACTGGCCTCCTTAACAAATTACTTGGTTTACCATTAGCTGGAACAGCAGGAGATGGATGAGGCTGCAAGAAAGCAGGAGACCCAAGTAGCTGTGGGTTGCTGAAAGCAGCAGCAGTGAACCAAATTATCTGAAATCAGTTGCAGAGAATATTAAAGCTGCTGGGTTCTGGAATAACTGCTTTTACCAGAATAGCAGGTAACAGCCAAAAGATGACGAAGTTGCATCAGCAAGCACTGGGGTTGCTATGCAGCACCCACTTCGAGATCAATTATCTGAGGAAAGTGCTATACGGCCTACTATGAATCCGAAATTCGCAGCACTCTGCAAACCAAGTAATATACAATTACCCAACTTACTCTTTGGAGAGGATCTCGGGAGACGTATTAAAGAGTTGGAAGATGAAGCGAAAACAGGATTGATAAAAACATCAATGGTTGCAAAGTCTGTAAAGAGGAAGTATCCTTTCAGACGTCATACGGATCCTAGACCAGGACCAAGTCGCTCATCAACGCAGGGACGTAGCTGGCGGCCTGCAGCGGGAGTAAGGACCAGTGGTGGTGCTTCCGGGAGAATCCAGGGATCTCAGAATACTCAAATGACTCAAGAGGTAGGTGGACCTGGTTCTCAGGGGAACATACTAACTGGATTAAGTCCAAAAGTTGGAGGCAGATTACGTCTCTTCTATAAACATCGGAAGAAGATTACTTCAGATGTGGTAATTCTGAATAATATACAAGGATTTCGAATTGAATTCAATCCAAATTATGATTTGCCTGTCCAGCATGTTCCTAGCAGAATCCTCCACTTTGCGAAGTAATGGAGGTTCAAGTTGCGCTTCAAAACCCTATGTATAAAAGGTGTTATTAAAGAATCAGTCTACCACATTCACCAATTTGGGTCAAATATATTCCCTCGATCAAAAAAGGATGGAGGATGTAGGATTATTATAGACTTGACAAGTCTGAATCCTTTTGTTCAGTGTCTGTTCACTTGCAAGATATGAAGTATTTCAAATTTACATGGATGAACCAATTAGGGCAGGTCAAAGCTCTGCCTAAAGGGTTAACGTTCCCTCCCAGAATATTCATAAAATTGTTAAAATCAATTCTGGGGTTGCTGAGAGCCAGGGGCATGTACTAATGGCATACCTGGATGATGTCCTGATTATAGGAAGGACAAAACAGTCAACAGAAGCATCGGTTGCAGTAATAAAATCAAACTTTTGAAAGTTTGGGGGTTTCTAAATTCATCCAAAGAAATCAAGGTTAAAAACATGTACCTCGATTAATTATTTGGGGTTCACAATTGATTTAGCCCAAATGCAAATTACTTTGCCCAGTGAAAAAAGGGTGGAGTTGATTAAAGATTGCAGTAATCTGTTAAACGAGCAAAAACCTCTAATCAGACAGGTGGCTCGAGTACTGGGGAAATTAGTAGATTCCCAGCAGTCCAGTATGGACCATTACATTATCAACAGCTGCAGAGAATTAAAGAACAGGCACTGAGAGTAAATGCTGGTCATTTTGATAGAACCATGCAAGTAACAACAAATGCTGTTTCTAAGCTGCAGTGGTGGATTCTACATGTCTCAAGCAGTTCAGGCAAAGTGCTGATTGAACAACCTTCCATGATATTACAAACTGATGCAAGTGCACTAGGATGGGGTGCAACTGACTTAACATGGAGCTGCGGAGGCAGATGGAATCAGGAAAAGTTAGTGTTACTGCAGACATGGGGAATTACCTATTTGGAGCTTT
>CM075979.1:19460598-19463702 GCA_038087875.1 Malacoraja senta
CAACAGTCTCAGGCTACATTTAAATTCCTGACATTTTGCCAGGAAGTCATGAGTATATATTAGGAGCATGGCCCAACGGCCGAGAACTCTCTATATTCTTAAAGAGATACGCAGAGAGAACCACAACCTGGGTGGAGAGAGAATTTTTTTGTCAGTCTCAATTTTTCATGCACCCATTTCAGAATGTTCCCCATATATTTGCGTCTTGATGAATGAGGAATGAACACGGGCAACCACAAAAGTAAGCGCTAGAAATTCCTTTGCACAGCTCCAACAAAAAATTAGATTCAAGGCTGCATCCGTGGAGGAAACGGATACGTGACATTTTGGGTCAGGACCTTACTTTAGACTCAACAGAAAAGTTGCAGCTGAAAGTACACTTAACCCAACATGCAGCATTGACTCCATTGCATCCAAGAAAATCCAGTCCTTATTAGCAGAAAAATAATTTTGGATTAATACAATGTCATCTTAAATTCTACTATTTAATGGGAAACATTCTGTATTTTTTGTTCTCACTAGGCCTTAGTAAAGGTGTCAAAGGTTATGGGGAGAAGGCAGGAGAATGAGGATGAGAGGGAAGGGTAGATCAGCCTTGATTGAATGTCAGAGTAGACTCAATGGATTGAGTGGCCCAATTATGACTAATTAATTTATGAACCTGTCTCCTATAACCTCAGGGACATCCTCTTTTGTATACATCAAATGTTTTCATTTTCAACAGAACTAAGTTAGAAGCCAAGTTGAAAGTGCCTCAAGTCAAAAATGTTGGCAAAATTACAAAAAGTGATAAGGAAGCTGTGTTCTTGTATCAGTCAAATAAAATTCAATACATTTTAGTTTTAACCCATTTATATTTTTAGTCCCAAAATATTTTTAAAAAACAATATTTCTTCACCTTCATAGTTTGAAGGAAGTGCATTGAAACTAACCTTTTTAAATTAATAATTGTAAGGTAGGTGTTAAATACAAACAAGAATGTTGCATTAAACAACATTTGCACCGTTACAGTTTAGTATGGCACTTCTTTTTGGAAGAATGATACCACTAGATGGCACACTTTATTTTAAAATAATTTCAATTGTCTTGGAAATCATGAAAACTGATGATTTGTAAAACCAAGGCCATGGAGTTAAAATAGATATACACAATTTACATATTCTTGACTTTATTCGGTCATTTCATGACTGGAAAGTTAGAAGAGCACATAGGTGTTTGTTAATTTCAGTACATAATTCAACATTTCACACAATCACTAAGAAGTTATACTACACCCACTGAAACAGGAGCACAACAGTCTCAGGCTACATTTAAATTCCTGACATTTTGCCAGGAAGTCATGAGTATATATTAGGAGCATGGCCCAACGGCCGAGAACTCTCTATATTCTTAAAGAGACACGCAGAGAGAACCACAACCTGGGTGGAGAGAGAATTTTTTTGTCAGTCTCAATTTTTCATGCACCCACGTCATCCTACAATTCCCCTGACCACTTTTAAATGTATTTAATGTTAAGTTGGTCCTGTGCCAGCAAAACTTGAAAAAAAAGGCTTCTTGCATGTCCTGTTAGTTTCATAAGAACAAGCACATAAAAGACATAAAACAATGTTGCAGAGAAGGAAACTGTTTTGAATGCATCAGTTTTTTGAAAGTCATCCAATTAATCCTAATGCTCTAACCTATTCCCTAGATGCACAATTTATTTCCCTTTCAAAGAAAACGTTACAGATAGTAACAGCCTGCTGCAGAAAAGAAAATTCTCATCTCTCCCCAATTCTTTTGCAAATTAACTTGAAAATCATGAAATATTTACAAGAAACATATGAAGGATCAAACCCAAAATGAAGTCTGCATATGTACTGCATTGAACAAAACCATAGAGTTTGTGAAATTAATCCTGCCACACTGCAAGACCAGGTATTTAGAATATTTGTATCTTATTATTTGTTGCATAGTGAGTTAGGGTATGAACGTACAACAATATTTCAATCATTATTTGGCCCATGCTAGATACAAGATACATTTATTTGTCACATGTACCAATTGGTACAGTGAAATGTGTGGTCGCCATACAGCCATACAATAATAAAGAGCACATAACACGATAGTCTTAACACAGACATCCCCACACAGTGGGATCAAAGTTTCCCACTGTGAGGGAAGGCTCCAGAATTCAGACAACCTCCTCTGTTGTCCTCCCGTGGTCGGGGGGCTCCCGAACCCCCCGCAGCCCGATGTTCAGGCCCGCTCGCCGGGGTGATGGAAGTCCGACGTCAGGACTGGAGGACATCCTCAGCGGCTTGGACATCCGAATTGGCCACCTCCTACAGGAGTCCGCGGTTCCCGAAGTCCACAGGCCGCGCTGGGCGGAGATTCAACGTTGGCGGCCCTCGGCAAAGGGCCCCAGCACTCCGCGATGTTGAAGTCAGTTCCAGCCGCGCTGGAAGCTCTGCAAACCACAGCTCCGATGTTGAAGCAGCAGGCCCAACACTCCGGAGCTTCAACAGCAATTCAGGTAAGCTGATTTATCCAGCGCTGCGCCGCCACTGCTGAAGCTCTGGTCCGGTCCCCGGCAGGAAAGGCCGCTCCAATCCAGGTGGTAGGCCGCGAGAAGGGGGGGCGAGGACGCGACTCGGAGAATAGTCGCGTTCTCGTCAGGAAGTGACTGGGAAACGGTTTTCCCCCTTACCCTACCCCCCTACCCCACATAGAAAAGCTAAAAAAAATCTCCAAAACAAACTTTAAAACTGACTAAAATTAAAAAAAGAGAGAAAAACAGACAGACTGTAGGCATAGGCTGCCATCAATGTGGCGCCCCTAGAACATGCAATAAAAAAGTCTTCTTCCATCGAGCCCTTATTTTTTATAGACCATACTAAATAAGAAATCTTTGAGATGGAAATTCTTACTGCTAATATGTAATACGTTAGAGATAGAAAAGGTAAATATATTTCAAATTTAATCTTGACATTAGGATAAGGATGCAAGTTGAAGCTGATGAAGGGGAAATTATGTCATCATGTTTAATTGCTTATGATAATAGAGCTATAAGGTTTTTCCAGATGGAAAAGTGAATGGAAAATTAGGTGGACTTTAGGAAGGGC
>CM075979.1:19463902-19629831 GCA_038087875.1 Malacoraja senta
GTTCCTGGGCTTTCAAGTTGCCGAACCAGGCCAGGATGCCAACCAGTCAATAAGGTCTCTACATCTGTAGATGTTCAAGAGAGTATTTATTGACATACCAAATCTCCTCAATCTTCTAAGGAAGTAGAGACATTGATGGGCTTGCTTTATGATTGCGTGCCTGATCTGCTGATTATGGCTAGCATTTTCTGTTTTAATTTTTGATTTCCAGCATCTGCAGTTATTTTTTTTTTAAACCTTTTTGTTTACTGTTTGACTAGTGTTTCCCACCATTTTTTAGCTATCCAGTAGCTGCAGTTTTATTGTACCTTGTATCAGTTTATTTTCACAAATATAATGAACTAATTACATAAATAGTTAAAAACCTAAACATCATAACAGTACAAATAAAATCCAGTGCAATTTTCCTTTAACTTGACAATGAATGAGAATCTCACAAAATTTTACCATGCCACAATTAATGCTCTTGTTATAGTCTTCAGATAGACTCATAAGCATTAACAATGTCAACTTTGTTTCCTTTTTTAACTTAATGGTACCAAACTCAAGACTCAGCTTTGTGCTCTATTTCTAAGCCACACGCACAAATGAGCACACACTATCCTGCAATAATGTTAAAATATTTAAGGCACAATATTAAGACAATATTTGGAAATAACATATTTATTTACATTCTATCATAAATTCTTAAGAAAACTGTTACTGGTTTTGTTTTAATACATACTGTAAAAAGTTAAAAGCTGTTGGAAATTAAGTAAAAACAGAATATGCTGGAAACATTCAATAGATCAGACCATATCTGTGGAAAGAGACAAAGGATTAATGTTTCATGTCAAGGACCCATTCATCGGAACTGGGAAAGAGAGGAGACATTATTTTAAAGTTTTAGGACAAAGGAAAAATTCTGATAGGAAGACATGAGAACAGACGAGGGAACCATGAATGGAATGCTGAAAGTGGAGGGAAAGATTTGTCCAGTGAGGGAATCTCACAAAGGTGGTGGAAAGAATTTTCCATTGAACATGAAAGCTGGTGAGGTGGAAGATGAGGACCAGGGAAACTTTATCCTTGCTCTTTCCAGGTAGACAGGGGCTGTCTATTCTATCCTATCTTACTTATTTTGTTTGAATAATTTTTAGATTAAATATGGGGAGGATGTTTGTTTTTTTCTCTGATACAGAATTTCATTAATTTATTTCAGCTTATTCTGAACCATGATTTAACATTTCACTTTTTAGATTTATCTTGTGCCATCCCATCAAGATTAAAATAAAAACTCAAATACTCATTGGAAATGGACCTAGAGATCTGTCAAATAAACTAATACATTTCAGAATGTTCCCCATATATTTGCGTCTTGATGAATGAGGAATGAACACGGGCAACCACAAAAGTAAGCGCTAGAAATTCCTTTGCACAGCTCCAACAAAAAATTAGATTCAAGGCTGCATCCGTGGAGGAAACGGATACGTGACATTTTGGGTCAGGACCTTACTTTTAGACTCAACAGAAAAGTTGCAGCTGAAAGTACACTTAACCCAACATGCAGCATTGACTCCATTGCATCCAAGAAAATCCAGTCCTTATTAGCAGAAAAATAATTTTGGATTAATACAATGTCATCTTAAATTCTACTATTTAATGGGAAACATTCTGTATTTTTGTTCTCACTAGGCCTTAGTAAAGGTGTCAAAGGTTATGGGGAGAAGGCAGGAGAATGAGGATGAGAGGGAAAGGTAGATCAGCCTTGATTGAATGTCAGAGTAGACTCAATGGATTGAGTGGCCCAATTATGACTAATTAATTTATGAACCCGTCTCCTATAACCTCAGGGACATCCTCTTTTGTATACATCAAATGTTTTCATTTTCAACAGAACTAAGTTAGAAGCCAAGTTGAAAGTGCCTCAAGTCAAAAATGTTGGCAAAATTACAAAAAGTGATAAGGAAGCTGTGTTCTTGTATCAGTCAAATAAAATTCAATACATTTTAGTTTTAACCCATTTATATTTTTAGTCCCAAAATATTTTTAAAAAACAATATTTCTTCACCTTCATAGTTTGAAGGAAGTGCATTGAAACTAACCTTTTTAAATTAATAATTGTAAGGTAGGTGTTAAATACAAACAAGAATGTTGCATTAAACAACATTTGCACCGTTACAGTTTAGTATGGCACTTCTTTTTGGAAGAATGATACCACTAGATGGCACACTTTATTTTAAAATAATTTCAATTGTCTTGGAAATCATGAAAACTGATGATTTGTAAAACCAAGGCCATGGAGTTAAAATAGATATACACATTTACATATTCTTGACTTTATTCGGTCATTTCATGACTGGAAAGTTAGAAGAGCACATAGGTGTTTGTTAATTTCAGTACATAATTCAACATTTCACACAATCACTAAGAAGTTATACTACACCCACTGAAACAGGAGCACAACAGTCTCAGGCTACATTTAAATTCCTGACATTTTGCCAGGAAGTCATGAGTATATATTAGGAGCATGGCCCAACGGCCGAGAACTCTCTATATTCTTAAAGAGACACGCAGAGAGAACCACAACCTGGGTGGAGAGAGAATTTTTTTGTCAGTCTCAATTTTTCATGCACCCACGTCATCCTACAATTCCCCTGACCACTTTTAAATGTATTTAATGTTAAGTTGTCCTGTGCCAGCAAAACTTGAAAAAAAAGGCTTCTTGCATGTCCTGTTAGTTTCATAAGAACAAGCACATAAAAGACATAAACAATGTTGCAGAGAAGGAAACTGTTTTGAATGCATCAGTTTTTTGAAAGTCATCCAATTAATCCTAATGCTCTAACCTATTCCCTAGATGCACAATTTATTTCCCTTTCAAAGAAAACGTTACAGATAGTAACAGCCTGCTGCAGAAAAGAAAATTCTCATCTCTCCCCAATTCTTTTGCAAATTAACTTGAAAATCATGAAATATTTACAAGAAACATATGAAGGATCAAACCCAAAATGAAGTCTGCATATGTACTGCATTGAACAAAACCATAGAGTTTGTGAAATTAATCCTGCCACACTGCAAGACCAGGTATTTAGAATATTTGTATCTTATTATTTGTTGCATAGTGAGTTAGGGTATGAACGTACAACAATATTTCAATCATTATTTGGCCCATGCTAGATACAAGATACATTTATTTGTCACATGTACCAATTGGTACAGTGAAATGTGTGGTCGCCATACAGCCATACAATAATAAAGAGCACATAACACGATAGTCTTAACACAGACATCCCCACACAGTGGGATCAAAGTTTCCCACTGTGAGGGAAGGCTCCAGAATTCAGACAACCTCCTCTGTTGTCCTCCCGTGGTCGGGGGGCTCCCGAACCCCCCGCAGCCCGATGTTCAGGCCCGCTCGCCGGGGTGATGGAAGTCCGACGTCAGGACTGGAGGACATCCTCAGCGGCTTGGACATCCGAATTGGCCACCTCCTACAGGAGTCCGCGGTTCCCGAAGTCCACAGGCCGCGCTGGGCGGAGATTCAACGTTGGCGGCCCCTCGGCAAAGGGCCCCAGCACTCCGCGATGTTGAAGTCAGTTCCAGCCGCGCTGGAAGCTCTGCAAACCACAGCTCCGATGTTGAAGCAGCAGGCCCAACACTCCGGAGCTTCAACAGCAATTCAGGTAAGCTGATTTATCCAGCGCTGCGCCGCCACTGCTGAAGCTCTGGTCCGGTCCCCGGCAGGAAAGGCCGCTCCAATCCAGGTGGTAGGCCGCGAGAAGGGGGGGCGAGGACGCGACTCGGAGAATAGTCGCGTTCTCGTCAGGAAGTGACTGGGAAACGGTTTTTCCCCTTACCCTACCCCCCTACCCCACATAGAAAAGCTAAAAAAATCTCCAAAACAAACTTTAAAACTGACTAAAATTAAAAAAAAGAGAGAAAAACAGACAGACTGTAGGCATAGGCTGCCATCAATGTGGCGCCCCTAGAACATGCAATAAAAAAGTCTTCTTCCATCGAGCCCTTATTTTTTATAGACCATACTAAATAAGAAATCTTTGAGATGGAAATTCTTACTGCTAATATGTAATACGTTAGAGATAGAAAAGGTAAATATATTTCAAATTTAATCTTGACATTAGGATAAGGATGCAAGTTGAAGCTGATGAAGGGGAAATTATGTCATCATGTTTAATTGCTTATGATAATAGAGCTATAAGGTTTTTCCAGATGGAAAAGTGAATGGAAAATTAGGTGGACTTTAGGAAGGGCCTTGATGACAGACTGGCCAGTAAACTAAAAATCCATTGCATCCAATGAAAAATTATATTGGATCCATAATAGACTCTAGTTTGAAGCAAAAGTCAAAGGCTAGTAGTTTTTATGATGTTAGATTAAAACAGTAGGGTTCAACATGGCAACATGGCATGAGGTCCACTGATTTCTCTGACTGATATCATTGACTTACATAGAGTCCATCACCTAGATGGCATAATAGACAACTGGTTGACAGTAGAGGACAAAACTATAGATTTCAGGATCATATCAATAGACTGATTTCACCTTCCCCACAGCCAACAATGGACTATTGTGGGCACCTTTCCTTGATTATCATTGCTGGCTTTGATCTGCCTATTTGCAAATCTTAAATTAATTTGTTCTATGTACCTTTTTCCTATTTCTCTGTTCCCTCTCCCCTGATTCTCGACCTGAAACGTCACCCATTCCTTTTCTCCAGAGATGTTGCCTGACCCCCTGACTTACTCCAGCTTTGAGACTATCTGCAGTGTAAACCATCAACTGCAGTTCCTTCCTACACTTATTGATGAAATAACCTTGTTTACGACTTATCCCAAAGTCTACGCTATAAATACATTCCTGCATCCTGCAGCTTAACAAAGCACTTTGCACTATTTTCCAGTTCTGACATAGGGACTTCTAAGTGAAAGAGGTAACTGTTCTTTTGGGGGGGGGGGGGGGTTACACACAGATATGGCCTAGCCCGCTGAGTATTTCCACCATTTTGGACTCAAATGAGATGGGGCAGCCTCAAAAGGAGACGCTGGCAGCCTCAGGCTTGTCCTGGCAGCTCAGCTCAGTTCAGGTCTCAGTCTTTGCCTTGAAGGAGGTGTTAGCCATCTTGGGCTGGTCCCAGCAGCTCTGCCCTTAAAGAGGAGGCTCTAGCAGTCTCAGGCTTATCTGGTCATCTCAGTCTTTAACGCTGAGCGTGGCTGCAGTCCCTCATTGTCTGTGGGCAGGTGAGGAGGCACTAGCAATCTCAGGCTTGCCCTAGCCATTCAGTTTTGGCCTGAAATGAGATGCTGGCTGTCTAGGGCATAACACAGAAGCTCGGTCTTGAAGAGAAACTGGCGTTCTCAGATTTGTTCCGACAGCTCAGTCTTCCTCCAGCTTGCAAAAGGAGACACAGCAGGTAGGGAGGCGCCCAATTTTCTCTCCCTTCCTCTCTTTCTTTCCCTCCTTCCTTTCTCTTACACCTTCTCTCTCACTTGCTACTCTCTTCCATCTCTCACTTGCTACCCTTTTCCTTCCTTGCTGGCTGGAATTGCCTTGGTTTTCAAGGGAGGATGTGGTGCAGGTGGGCCAAATCCAATAACAGCTAATTGGACACAGCTGTTGTTCTTTTGGCTGTAGCCTCAGCTCAAACAGGAACTCTGTCCAGGATGTTGGTGTTATCCAGCAGCCAGGCACTGTTTATGATGCTGATTGTTGGCTTCTCCTGGCCTGAATGTCGATGATAGAAATCAGAGCAGCACGTGAGGGTGGGAGGTACTGTCACACTATGTACACCAGCATTCTGTCGTCAGAGCACCACCTGAATTAATTGTTCCCCGATGCACTAGGTCTGCATTTCACTTCTGCAAATTTGCAAGTGGGCGTGTAGAGGTGAAGGTCACAGTAACCCAGAACTCCTTATGTTCCAGATAATTTCAGCGGTACTGTTTGCAGCCTATTACTGCATTTGAAAATTCACAGAGGTCCGGAAGGGAATTTTGTTTTCTTTCTTTACGACTGGAGACCAGCAGGAGATACAGGCAGATTTGTTCAGAAATCAGGCTTCAACCAGGTTCAGGAAGTGACAGACTGCACATCCCGTGCTCACTGTTCAACCATGGGCCAGCCCGATGACAGACTCCACAGTGTTCATCAGCACATGACCAGCACTCATGCACACAGTACCTGCCCCCAATCAGCATCAATGGTGCCAAAGCAGAAATGGTTAAGAGCTTCAGGTTCCTAAGAATAAATATTACCAACAATCTGTAGTGATCCGACAACCAAAGAGGCACACCAACACCTCTACTTCCTCAGGAAATTCTACAGATGCACCATAGAAAGCATCCGATCAGATTTCATTACAGCTTGGTTTAGGAATCGATCTGCTCAAGACCGCAAGAAACTGCAGAAAGTTATGGATGTAGCCCAGTCCATCACACAGGCCAGACTCCCTGTGCAGTTAGACTCCATCCACATGTCTCTGCAAAGCAGCCAACATAATCAGAGACCTTTCTCATCCAGGTTATTCCTTCTTCTCCCTGTTCCCGTCGGGCAGAAAAAACAGAAGCTTGAAAGCACACACCATCAGACTCGGAAACAGCTTATTCTGCTTTGTTATCAGGCTTATGAATGGTCCTTCAATAAGCTAAGGCAGTTCAATTTTCATCAACCTCATTGCGGACATTGGACTTTGTCTCTGGAACTGTTGTGCTAGAATGCTGAGAACTAAATTCTGCACTTTGTATCTTTCCCTTTCATTCTACTTATTGTATGTGAGTTTGGCCTGATTGTGTGTGTGTATAGGATTATCTGATTTGATTTGATTGGATAGCATGCAACACTGTTCCTCTGTACACGTGACAATAATAAATCTTGCCTAACCTAACATAAAATATGGCGCAAAAGTCACTCATGGGGTCAGGCAGCATTTCTGGAGAACAAGGATAGGTGACGTTTCGGTTTGGGACATTTCTTCAGACTTACCAGCGATGCTCTCCAGAAATACTCCTGACCCACTGAGTTATTCCAGTACTTTGTGTCTCTTTTTGTAAACGAGCATCTGCAGTTCCTAGTATGTAAAATATACTCCTAATATAATTGGAGTACTCAATTATCGATATATTCTTTAGTCGTAGGTCTAGTCGAAGTAGGTCGTGATGCTAGTCGTAGGTAGTCGAAGGTAATAGCTCCGGGATGAAAAAAAGGTCAGTAGAAAAAAAAGGTAATTTAACCAGCAGAATGTCACCTCTTTCACTCCGAGGCATGTTCATTCAAAGCTGGAGAGTTTTTTGGAGAGGAGACTTGTGTTTTAGAGATGGCACCAAAACGGCAGCAGCGCAGGGGGAGGCACAACCCTAAAAAAAAACTGCCATGCAGGTGTTACCCACCCAGGAGGAGGAGTGGCAGGAGGTGATGCCACAGGAGGTGATAGCGCAGGAGGAGGTAGCCCTGCATGAGAGACCCCTGGAGGAGGAGACCAGGGTGGTAGTATGTGTCCCCACCACCACCTCATCCTTCACTGCCTCATTTGAAAGCAGCAAAGCAGCCCTTTCTCCTGTGTCTGACACAGCATTAGAGGCAGGGCTGGTGGTGAGGGAGGGCTGGAGGAAGGTTATGCCCTACACCTTCACCAGGCAGCAGGATGGGGACCTTGAGGAATGGTTCCAGCAGAATGCCATCCTGTACGAAAAGGAAAATGAGGGGTACAGGGACAGGGACAAGAATGACATGCTTGCCATCCACTGCCCCACATGTGTGCTTAAAGTTCCATCTTTTGTCAAAGCCCAGCGCCACTCTCTTCCAGTCATCTGGTGTACTGGGACAGTCCATCACATCATCTCCATTCACCCATTAAGACCTCTTTGTGTGCTTCCTCTTCACCCTTGCTCTTCCCCTTCTGCCTTTCTTAAAAGGTTGCTGAAGCAAAAGGGCTACTGCTAACAGCAGTAGTTGTATTTTTACTAACATCCTCCAAACTAGTTCCTTCCTTGCTTGCATGGTTCAGAATGATTTTTTTAAAACCTGGGAGGCATTTTTCAGTGAGAAAAAAATGCAGACATGACATCATTTTATCAGGTGATCATTTGAGCTGTAGTCACTGGTCATTGTTGGTTTTCGTTGTGGTCCTCTGAGGTGGAAGGGGGTCGTGCTCATTCACGGACCAATTTGCCAGAGACATCCTCGTGTAAAACGTACATGTTCGAAGCCAGTCTTCAACATAGTCAAAGGAGGTCGAAGGAGGTTTTCTTCATAGTCGAGGGAGGTCTTCAACATAGTCATAGGAGGTCGCACACATAGTCGAGGAAAGTCGTAGGAGGTCGTAGGTCACCACGACCTTGATTGTTTTTAGTCGTTAAGGTCGTTAGAGGTCGCAGTGGAGGTCTCCAAAGTGGAACAGGCCCTTTAAAGCTCTGTGTCCCCAGAGTCAGAACTAAACATGGAGAGGCAGCATTTAGTTTTTATGCACCACATATCTGAAACAAACTCCCAGAAAACTGCAGGTCTGCTGCAACTCTCAGCTCTTTTAAATCTAGACTGAAGACTTTTCTGTTTGCTGCTGCCTTTCAGTAAAGAATACAATTTATTAATTACCTATACTGCACTGTAACTTCTATTCCTGGTTTTATTCTATTTTAAATATTTTATTTGATTGCTTTTAATTTGTAATTATTATCTGAATAATCTAATAATCATTTTATATCTAAATGTCATTTTATATGTGTTTCTTTCAAATGCTTTAAATGTTTTATGTAAAGCACTTTGAATTACCTTGTGGTTGAAAGGTGCTATACAAATAAACTAGCCTTGCCTTGCCTTGCCTTGCCTTGCCTAAAGCTGCAATAAAAACAGTAAAAACTAAAAATTCCCAGCTTGAGAGTCAACATCTTGGAGAAATAGCTTATTTGCATTTCATATTTTTGATCTTGCATCAGAAATTAAATGTTAAATTCTGATTGACCTTGTTTTAAATTTTGGCTTGTGATAGCAAGATTTACTGGGAATTAAAGGTTGTTAAACATCCCCATCAACTTTGGGCTAGTTGGAAAAAAATGTTTTCATTTATTTGGTTCACTACAAATTATACCAGAACATTAAGTAAAGAAAAATGTATGTGCATATTTTTTTTAATGAATTAGATTTTTCACAAATGTGATAATCCTTGGTTATCTGGGAGACAAAATATGAGGTACTTCCAATATATAACATAAAAATTATTGAGAATTGTAATAAAAACAGGAATGCTGTGGTTACTCAGCAGATCAGACAGCATCTATGGAGAGACAAACAGTTCATGTTTTGGGTCAATTCCAATCATCAGAATTGTAAAAGTGAGAAAGTAAGTGTGCTTTAAGTTAAGTTACTGGAACCGTGAGTTTCTGGAGTTTGAGGAACAGCACTTCATCATATTCTTAAATACAGTATGGATATTCAAAGGTTTCAAAGGTCTTTTATAGTCACGTGTACCAATTAATGTACAGTGATATTCGTATTCAGCAATATTAGACAAGTTGGTACTCAATATTGAGTTCAATAGCTTTTGCTAATAATCCTATACTGTTTGTATCAGAACTGGCCAATTCTGGGGAAACACCATCCACCTGGAGTATTTTTCTCTCCATATGAAGCTAACTGACATGGTTTCTCTTTATTTTCCAGAATTCACAGTAGCTGCCGTGTTCTCTATCATACAGACCCATCCTGTCATGCTTTCTCTGTAAAGCTTTCAATCATCTTCCTCGTTCATATTGTTCAGGCAGATTGATTATAATTAATAAATGTTTATTTGCCTCTTGCAAATAGCTCCAAAAGCAATTACAGAGCAATAACATCATTTAGACATCCAGGATCTCCACCCTATCACAGATATTCCTGTGTCCCCTCTATTTAGTTTAGGTTAGTTTAGGGATACAGCACGGAAACAGGCCCTTCGGCCCACCAAGTCCGCACCGACCAGCAATCCCCGCACATTAACACTACCCTACACACACTAGGGACAATTTACTCATACACCAAGCCAATCAACCTACATACCTTGATGTCTCCTCCCCCCCTCCCCCCCCCCCCCCCCCCCCACCCCCTGAAACTTAAATCATCTGTTTTCTCACTTTAAAAAAAGAAAATACAGGAAATACTCAACAGGTCAACCTACATCTATGGGAAGAGAATCAAGGTCTTTGGTGAACTTTAACACAGTTTCTCTTTCCAAGAATCCCCATTATTTTCTGGGTAGACACAAAATGCTGGAGAAACTCAGCGGGTGAGGCAGCATCTATGGAGAGAAGGAATTGGCTACATTTTGGGTCGAGACCCTTCTCTATTATTTTATGTTGTTATTTCAGTTACTTAGCATCCACAGGATTTTTGCTTTCTAACTGAAATTGTACTTACCTGTAAAGTACATGGCAAGAACATTTTTACTTTGATCCTATTAAATTGTTGGAGACATTGGAAAATTATTAGGTTGCGTCAGCCATTGCCTGTGACTAAGGATGATGAAAATATACTAGCATTGTAGGACTATAACTTCAGTTATATGAAAACTAAATAATGGTTTTCGGAAAAATGATTTTAGTATTAATGACCAACTCAAAATGTTGCAAACACAACAAAAAATTGGGCATCGCACATTTATACTGATAAAGTTCATACAATCAACCATCTTAACAGGTTATTTCTAGCATTTTGTCCCTGTGTAATTTGCATTTTGTTTCCTGGTTCTGTGCACTGCCAAGTGGTATGAAATAACTAAACACAAGGGAATACATCCTCATACTTTAATTTTGGCTTGACCAAAGTAGGATTGTTTAAATATTAACTAAGGCATACACCAGCTGATTTGAATATTTCCTCAATTGTTCCACATGTGTCCATTGGCATTTTAATCTTGGGTACGTAGTCAGCTAAGATTCTTCTTCTCCAATGTATTTTGTATTTCAGGTAAAGTGAATGGACTTCTTACATTCCTGAACTGAAAATTTGGGAATTATTTTCAGGTCATTCTGCTAAACACTCCATCTCGCAACATGTGAAAACGTTCCATGTAAGTAAAACAAGGTACTAAAAGTAATAGGCTTATTTTCATAAACACTAAAGTTGCAAGTATTTTTTAATGATTCCGTTTTAAATTGAATGCCTTTATAATCTTTTCGCAGCTCTGTATGTTAGTGTATTCATTCACATCAGCAGTCTGTTGATGTAAGTTTTCAGAGTTTTTCATCTGCGATATCGAGTTCTTTGCAAATGTTACAATACCATTTTATGAATAAATAGTTGTTTACACTCAAAATGCTACCTCAGAATGTAGTGTACAAAGCCATATATTTTGATTCCATCTAAATATTATGTTTAATGTGTTGTAATTGCCTTCAACAACCCCTGATTTACGAAGGGTAAACCATATGTCTTGTCTCTAACCCAGTTATTACTACTGGTAGTGAGTATAGATATTAAATTAGAACAAGATCAGACTTGGCTGTTGAATATTATCAAGGCCCAGTAGAAAATATCTGTGCAACTGTGCTCCTATATATATATTTAAACATTGCCATCTGCAAAGAAAAGGATAGCCAAGGATGGCTTGTATTTTACAGTTCCAATATTCAGTCGATCATTTGTTGAAACTGCAGAATTCTGAAATTCAGAAATTTGCTTCCTAAGTTTGAAGGTCTTGTTGATATTTAGGTTACTTTAACTGCAGCTCAACAGAGTTATTTACAAGGGATTCTTTTTTTGTATGTTCTAATCTCAGATTGCAAATTGAGAGCTGCCCTTGTATATATTAACACAGATTCCTGTCAGATTGCCGAGGTATAAATTAGGAATAAGCTATTCTTTGTGTTCTTTGTTAGATGCCTTTCTGGCTGCTTTCAAATGCGCCTAGTTGAAAATATTAAAAATAATAGATTCTATCCTTGGCTCTTTTCCTAGTGTAGAGTCTGCCATGTTTTGCAATGGCAGGTTTACTAAAGGTGCAAGGTCAGAGATTACATCCATGCTTTGAACATGGTACATTTTTTCCTGCAAGCAGGAAAGAATTCCATTCTTTCATTCATTCCCTGTACAACAGCTTACGTGACATCTGGACAATGCTGTGTAATTGACTTCTGCTTGCCCTGGGAGCTGTAATGAATTTATCGATGTAGTTCCATAACCTACAGAGCTTCTAATTGATCAGTATTCTTCACTTCAGTATGAGCTGAATATGACAATGTCCTCTCATCACACTGAGCGCATGATAATGTTGTGATCCAAGTAGCTTATTGAAGGTGAGGCATGCACAGTAAACTTAATTGTAGAATTCTTGCCTTATTTTGGAACACCAGAGGAGCAAGCAAGGAGAACGGTAAGCTTGAGGATGATTACAAAGTCAGGCTCTACCATTTGCAGAACCTGTGCTGCCTTTCATAAAATTTACCATTTCACTCAAGATCAAGATCAAAAGTGCTTATTTGTCATTTGCACCAAATATGAACTGGAACAATGAAATTCTTACTTCTGCAACTTTACAAGCACATTAGATGCCACAGCAATAATACATGTACAATAAATTATCATGATAGTGCATAAAACTTGCTTCTCTTTGAATTTTCTTTGAATTTCCAAGAAAACCTGACCAGACAATCTGGGACACTTTAAAATTATTACTGCAACAAAAACAATAACAAGAAAATAATAATAATAATCATCATCATCTCTCTAAGATGTTCCATTCATTCAGTAGCACAATATACCTTTATCAATGTGGTTAACTCTTAAAATTACTCAAGTGTCCACATAATTTACACACTTCAATTCACACCATTTCTTCAGTTGAATCTTCAAGAATAGCTACAAAATAAATTCAAGGGAAATGTGTTTCATTTCAGTAATATATTATGCTACTTCAAAGTAAAAACAAAATATACAGTTAGCAACATCAATGAGCATGGTAGGAAGTTAAGATCGAGTAGTTTTCATTCTCGATTTTCTTCTAGTTCAAACTTTTCCTGCTGCATTACCAGTACTGGCTGGTAATAATGTAATTTGCTGTGGCCAAAGCTTTGACAGCAACCAGAATTGTTATTAGTAGCATTTGCAATGTCACAAGGAGCCTTGTCAATCCATGAATGCACTTGGCTGATTAGATCATCTGTTTCCCTAGGCAGAAAGCCTAATCCACCTGGTTTCTCCAGGTGGTGTCTCACATAAATGCTAATCAAGCCTAAGTCTGCTTAACCGGGCACTCATACGGAGGAAGATGAGAACACAGATCCATTCTTGACCAGAATGCCAATGACTTGCAATTATTTCTCTTTGATATATCATTTCCTTATATAAAAAATATAAATTAAACATTAACAACCACATCAGAAATGTTGTTTTTTGCAGCAACATCAGAAATGCTCTTAATTCTGAGTGCTGATACATTTGAGTAAAACAATTATTTCAGAGATGGCAGATTTTTATGACAATGTGACAGAGCATTTTGAATGGATGGCAAAAGATCAGAGAATCATATGATTCTATGTGAACTCGTAACACAGTAATTTGCATACATATGGCAAGTAATTATTTCCATGGAAAACCAACCTGTTCACTTACATTCCCTTTGTGTCGGAATGCATACACTCAGAGCTGAGATAGGAGGCAGCCAGATTTCATTTGCTATGGACTGCCATTGACATATTTAAGTTTGGAAGATTTTGGGATCATTTTACTAAAGAATTAATATGTTTGCTATTTCATACTGAATAATGTCATCTGGTTTTATTAATTCCAATTGATGTTACTTGACATGGTTGGGAAATTGGCTTTCAGCTTAGTTGAGTTTACTTTAGTGAAACAGCATGGAAACAGGTCTTTGGCCCACTGAGACCAATGAACAACTAGTTCTATCCTACATGCTAGGGATAATTTACAGAAGCCAATTAACCTACAAACTGGCACATCTTTGAGTGTGGGAGGAAACCGATGACATCGCAGAAAACCCACGCAGGTCACGGGGAGAACGTACAAACTCTGTACTGACAGCAACAATAGTCAGGATCTCTGGCAATGTAAGGCAGCGACTACCGTTGCGCCACCGTGCCACTCTGATAGCACCCATATCAGTTTCTCATCTGTACCTTCATCTCTCATGTTCCTCCATCTAATCTTTAAAAGACAGAAGGATAATGAAAATGTGCATTTAAATAGTGTCTTTCACAGTCACGGTTTGTTTCAAAGTGTTTTGCGACATCTGCATTATTTTCATATGTTGGCACTGGTATGATTTTTTTCTTATTAATTCCATGAATATATGGATAGCACAGGCAAAACCAGTACTGCATATATTACAAACCCACTGACTCCCACAACTATCTCGACTACATTTCTTCCCACCCTGCTTCCTGCAAAGACTCTATCTCCTACTCCCAATTCTTCCGCCTACGCCGCATCTGCACTCAAGATGAGGTGTTCCATACCAGGGCATCGGGGATGTCCTCAATCTTTAGGGAACGGGCATTCCCCTCTCCCATCATAGATGAGGCCTACACTCGTATCTCCTCGGTACCCCACATCTTCGCCCTTGCTACCCCTCCCCTAGTCGCTACAGAGTCACCCTTGTCCTTACCTTTCAACCACACAGCCATCGCATACAACACATAATCCTCGGAAATTTTTGCCACCTCCTACGGGATCCCAACATTAGTAACATCTTCCCATCTCCACCCCTTTCCGCCATCCGCAGAGTCCGTTCCCTCCGCAATTCCCTGGTTATCTCATCCCTTCCCACCCAAACCACCCCCTCCCCAGGTGCCTTCCTCTGCAACTGCAGAAGAAGCAACACCTGTCCCTATATCTCCTCACTCGACTCTGTCCAGGAACCCCAACAGTCCTTTCAGGTTAGGCAGGGATTCACTTGCACCTCGTCCAACCTCATCTACTGTATCCATTGTTCAAGATGTGGAATCGTACATCAGCGAGACCAAACGTAGACTGGCCGATCGTTTCGCTGAACACCTTCGCTCAGTCCGCTTGAACCTAACTGATCACCCGGGTGCTAAACACTTTAATTCTCCTTCCCATTCCCACACAGACCTTTCTGTCCTTGGTCTCCTCCATTGTCAGACTGAGGCTAAACGCAAATTGGAGGAACAGCATCTCATATTTCGCTTGGGCAGCTTACAGCCCAATGGTATGATATTGATTTATCTAACTTTAGGTAGCCCTGGACATTCGCTCTCTCTCTATCCCTCCCCCACCCAAGATGCACTAGCTTCTCATTTAGACCCAACAAACAGCTAACAATGGCCTGTTTCCTTTATCGTTGTAACTTTTTTGCATATCTTTCATTCATTGATCTTTATCTCTCTACATATTTGTCTAAATCTCTCATTTCCCTTTTCCCTAACCAGTCTGAAGAAGGGTCTCGACTCGAAATGTCACCCATTCCTTCTCTCCAGAGATGCTGCCTGTCCTGCTGAGTTACTCCAGCTTTTTGTGTCTGTATATACAGTATGTATTGCTGAGCCATTTCAAAGGACAATTGAATATTAACCAGGTTGGTGAATCTAGAGCACAATAGACAAGGTCAACTACATTTTTATGACAGTTCAGTAATTTCATGGTCATTAACAATGATGCTTTAAGTTCACCATGATAAAAACAGAGGAGAAATACTCATTGAGGACGCCCATCTCCTGCAGATCCACACAGAGATGAGCAGTTTTGATTTCTGAGGGGCCCTATTCTCTCTCTCTAGTACCCTCTTTCCCTAAATGTACATAAAATCTTTTTGAATTCTCCTTAAAATTATTTGTCATAGCTATCTCCTGCCCCTTTTTTGCCCTCCTAATTTCCTTCTTGGGTATGCTCCTCAGTTCCCCAATTTTTTTCATGGATTCATTCAAATAACAAAAGGCCTAGATAGAGTAAACGTGGGGAGACTTTTCCAATAGTGGAAAACTTCAAATTCCTAGGAGTCAATATCACCAACAACTTCTCCTGGACCACCCATATTGAAGCAACGACCAAGTAAGCGCCTCTACCTCCTTAGAAAGCTCCGGAACTTTGGCATTTCCCTTATAACACCCACCAACGTCTACAGATGCGCCATAGAAATCATTTTATTGGGATGCATCTCTGCTTGGTTTGGGAACAGCTCCATCCAAGACCGCAAGAAATTGCAGTGTATTGTAGATGCAGCCCAGATCATCACACATAACAACCTCCCTTCCATTGACTAAGTTTATACCTCATGCTGCCTCAGCAAGGCCAGCAACATAATCAAGGATGAGTCGCACCCTGGCCTCTCCTTCTTCTCCCATCGGGGAAAAAGGTATATAAGTGTGAAAACGCACACCTCCAGATTCAGGGACAGTTTCTTCCCAGCTGGTATCAGGCAACTGAATCATCCTACTATAACTAAAGAGCAGTCCTGAACTACTATCTGCCTCATTGGTGACCCTCGGACTATCTTTGATCGGACTTTACTGTATTTACCTTATAAAATAAACGTTATTCCCATGTCATATATCTATACACTGTAAATGGCTTGATTGTAATCATGTATTGTCTCTCCACTGACTGGATAGCACGCAACAAAAGCTTTTCATTGTACCTCGGTACAAGTGACAATATACTAAACTAAACTAGTGGAAGACACTAGGACCAGAGGGCACAACCTCAGAAAAGGACGTACCTTTAGAATGGAGATGAGGAGAAATATATTTAATCAAAGGGTGGTGAATCTGTGGAATTCATTGCCATCCATCGACGGCTGTGGAGGTCAAGTCGTTGGGCATTTTTAAAACAGAAATTGATAGGTTATTGATTAGTAAGGGTGTAAAAGGTTATGCGAAGAAAGCAGGAGAATGGGGTTGAATGGGAAAAATAGACCAGGCATGATCGAATGGCAGACTCGATGGGCTGAATGGCCTAATTCTACTCCTATGTCATGGTCTAATGCTATTATGATACCAGCTGTCTATACCTGTCCTCTGCCTACTTTTTCCTGACCAGAGCCTCAATTTCTCTTGACATCCAGACTTCCTTACTCCCACCTGCCTTACCCTCCACTCTCATAGGAACATGCACGCCCTGAATTCTGCTATCACACTTTTAAAAGCATCCCATTTTCCGGATGTTCCTTTGCCCGAGAACGAACTACTCCAATCAACTTCGGTAGGCGGCGCGACCCACGTCGCAGCGGCCTCTGCAGTCCGTCTGTCTTTTTTAATTTTTTTGTCTCGTTTGAGTGTAGTGTGTAGTGTATAGTGGGTTTTTTAACTGGGTATGTGTGGGTGGGGGGTGGGTGGGGAAACTTTTAAAATCTTTTCCCTGTATGGAGGACCCGACCTTTCTCTGTCGGGTCTCCGTTGTCGTTGGGGCCTAGCACCGTGGAGCGGCCTCCAACCGGAATGACCTGGGGCTCCAGTCGCGGAGCCTGCGGACTACTCACCATCGTGGAGCTGGCCGAGTTCGGAGCGTGGAGAGCTGTGGTGGCGCACGGCTGCGACCCGACCCCGGAGATTCGGAGGCTCCAGCCGCAGGTCTGGTGGACGGTGACATCGGGAGCTCGCAGGTCCCTGGTGGGAGACCGCTTTTCGGAGCTCCTGCAACGGCAGCTACTCCTGCCCGAGTTGCGGGGTTGAAGATGACCTGGAGCGGGGCCTTACATCACCCGGCGCGGCTTTAAATGGCCGCGGGACTTGCTAGCGCCCGCCGGGGGCTACAACATCAAGACCCGGAGCGCGGCCTTGCATTGCCCGGCGCGGCCTGAATGGCCGCGGGACTTACTTACCATTGCCCGCCGGGGGCTTTGACTTTGACATCGGGAGGAGAATGGGGAGTGCAGGGGAGAGACAGGACTTTGCCTTCCATCACAGTGAGGAGGAGATTCACTGTGATGGATGTTTGTGTAAATTGTGTTGTGTCTTGGTTCTTTTTTTGTTGTATGACTGCAGAAACCAAATTTTGTTTGAACTTCATTTGAGGTCCAAATGATAATAAACAGTATTGTATTGTATTGTAACTTGAGCAAGTTCCTGTTTAATACCATCAACATTGACCTTGCCCCAATTCAGAATTTCAACTAGTGGGCCCGGCCTGTCTATATCCATAACTATTTTAAACCCAATAGAATTGTGGTTGCCCATGGACTTTTCAGTCACTTGCCCTTCCCATTTACAATAGATCAACCATTTCCCTTTACCTTGTCAGGACCTTTACATATTGCCTGAGGACATTTTCCTAAATATATTTGACAAATTCCAGCCCTTTTACTATGGCAGTCCCAGTTCTGAGTGAGAAAGTAAAAATCCTTGACCATGATAACCCTATTTGTCTTGCAACTGCCTGCATTCTCCTGGCATATTTGTTCTTCTAATTGCTTTTGATTATTTATGGATCTACAGTCCATTCCCAACAAGGTGATCATCCATTTTTTATCCCTACCTTCATCTCTCCAAGAGCACCTGTACCCTGGAACAGTAGGTGACAGTTTTGTTTGCCTCTCATAGCCAGGTTTTTGTAACGTCTACAATGTCCCAGTCACGTCCCTTAGTTGCCCTTAAAGAGGTGGCAGTGGGCTGCTTCTTTCAGCTACTACTGTCCTTCTGCTGAAGATACTCCCAACAGTGCTTTTGTGGATGGAGTTCCCCGATTTAGATCCAGCAATGATAAAGCACTGGTTATTTCTTTCCAAGTGAGTGCGGTATACGATTCAGATGACATTCTGGGAAACTGACATCTAGTCGTGTTTCCAGAAACCAACTATCCTTGTCTTTATTTGTGGAAGAGGATATAAGTTTGGAAGGTGCTGTTATAGTAGCGGAGGTAACTGCAATATATTTAGTAGATCGTGCTCACTGCAACATTGTGTACTGCTGGTGGAGTTAATGAATGTTTCCAGTGCTTGGTGGGCTGCCAATAAAGCAGGTCACTTTGTCCTGTTAGAACCATACAATGGAATTTAATTGTATTATCCAGAGTTCTGAACTTCCAATGCCACCGCATATTATTTTCCGAGCATGCATAGCGAAGATGCAAATACAGTATTTTAAAACATTTTTCAAATTGTTGTTTCTCTAAATTATTTAAATGAGCTCAAACAATTCTACAGATCACAACAGATAATGTGCTGCTAATTGCTATAAAGGTAATGTGCAAAATTAGATTTTCCCTTTTAAAAGCACCCGCTAACCTGGACCTGATAAGAACACCTTGACATACATTGCATGCAACACTTCACTTCATTGCAGATGAGACAAATGTATGTGGCATTAAAGGGGAAGTTGCCACAAGCAATGAACATTCAGTTAAACTATTATCCAAAAGTTTGAATCCTGCGTTAGAAGTTTATAACTAAGAGTTTATTAATGGAAAAGAAAAACAGATGCAAGCAAACACAATTTTTAAGTCAAGGTATGCCAAACAGAAGGCTGATTTAATACTTAGGAGTACTATAAGTGATGAAATCTGGAAAATTGAATGCAAACCTTTCAAAATTTAACTTTTCAAGTTCTTCCCATTAAAGGCCTCCATGTTTATTATCCAATGATGCAAGCACCTTGAAGTGGAGCAATCCAAGTGAATCCACACAAGGGATTTGCTTCTCATTATTGATGACAATGTAATTGAGACATTTCAGTATGTACAAAATGCAATTAGTTACTGCAGCTTTAAATTAAAACAAATTCCACTGTTAGTACTTTATAAGTTTAATTGAGTTATAAATGTGCTAAAAATTGCATTCTGGCAAGATCCTTTCCAAAATGGCTTCTCAAGATTTTTTTATAAAAAACTGGTTTATAATTAACCATATGGAAGCTTTTACAATGAAAGCTGGACACCACTGCCCAGAACTTGGATTGCATGTATTTTTAATGCACTGAAACATGGTTCCATTTAGTAATAATATCTAATCAGATCAGCCACAAAAAAATTATAAATCCATTTTGAAACGATACTAATGTAATAAAAAAGGAACCACAGATACTGGTTTAAACCCAAGATAGACACAACATGCTGGAGTAACTTAGTGGGTCACATAGCATTTCTGGAGAAAACGGATAAGTGACGTTTTGGGTTGATTTGAAGAAGTGTCCCGATCCGAAACGTCACATTCATTTTCTCCAGAGATGCTGAGTTACTCCAGCATCTTGTGTCTATTTTTGAAATGATACCAGAGTGCTTTACACCAGAAACAAGAGCTGAGATAGGAGCTTTATGATTCCCAACCAGACTTCATCCACTTTTGCATATCTCCCAGCACATCGCTGAGCAGCATTCAGAGTCAATGAATGTGACTATCATAAATACATCGATATTATGGTTTATAATCTGCAACTGGCAATCAGATTGAATTGTTGGTCGGTGTAAAGTGGCCTGCAATCAATGTCATTCAAATCTTTGAAATTGCATGCAACTACAAAGTTTGCACCAAATAAAAGTGTTTTAAACTATTCTGTACAATATTTTCACTGTGTAGTTTTAAAATCTTTCAACAAAAGCAAGCCAGCTACAGTATGTTCCTTACTTTTTTTTAATTTTATCTTTCATACACAGGTGGAACATGACAAGAACTGGCATAATCTTGGCCTTTGTTCAGAGTTTAAACATTCATCTGGGCAGCACAATCCAAATTGGCCTTTTGGGTGCAGCTGTTCTTTTTTTTCTGATATCCATGATAATTCTTGGATGGCAGATCTATCTGTACTGCGAACATGAAAATGCAAAGAAAACAAGAGGTGGGTTCTGTATAAGCTTTCAAAAGGATTTAAGATTGTTCAGTGCCTAGTATGTTTTGTACATCTTGGCAGAAATCCATGTATTCTAAGGAAAGCAACATCTCCTCTCCACAGTGGTAGCATTAGATTATATATGGTGGCACAATGGGACAGGGATTTCATATTCAGGGATCAGTGACATACAGACTAATATTTATTTTAACTAATAATCATTTTTTACATGATGCTCTAACATCATTTCCAACTATGCGCCATAGCCTTATCTCAGCTTCCACCTTAGAGGCATTGACACAACAGCACCACCTTAATTAGTCCTACACTAATCACGTTTTAAACACCCAGAAAAGTTGGAAGGTAGAGGGTGCTGTAGTTATGCTGTTTCACACCAGAAGGGGGAGGACACAAGTATCCATATGCTTGGCTATTTGTGACATTTGCAAAATTGTAGAAAATGAAAATAGTGCAGCACCAATCTTTAGTTAACGAATTTAGCTGGTTGAGTGAGAAGCAGACTTATTTAATGTCTTCTTCCAAGACCTTCACATAAATTACAAAAGGGTCAGAAATTTACGCAAGATTAGTACAGAGTACTGTAGAATCCACTACAATTTATATAAATTATTATTCCTTGACCCAATGAAAATGCAGTAGAGTATTTACATGGATGGTCCAGTTAGGATTTTTGTCAATATATTTTTCTCATTATTTTCTTATAACTTAGATGAAGACTATTTAGGCCATTGAGTCTTTGGAGGCACTCGGGGCATTTCCATCTGTCCCCTTTCCCCACATATTTCCCTGTAACCCATTTTCTCTCGTGTTTAGCAACTTGCTCCAATTCACCTGGCATCCATCTCTACCACGTAGTTTATATTAGCCAATGTCTTTAGGATGTGGAAGGGATACAGAGCACCATAGAAAATCGACAGTAATGGAGAAAATGTGTAAACATCAGAGGGACTGCATCTGAGCTCAGGATCAAAACCGGGTTTCTAGAGATAGGAGGCCGTAGCACTAACCAATGTGTACTGAATCGGGTGATGGTAATATTAGTAAATGACAGGATAACATAATTAGAATTATCATTGTTGGAGAGAGGATTTATCGGAAAAAAGATGAAAGTAATCCAGATCTTGCTGCAATTGGGTACAGTCCCCTCCATGAATGATTTGCATTTGGCACTATTGAAGGCAAGAATGATGTCAAAGAGTGTAATATCCCACTATCCTGTGTGTGTTATTAAATGCTCCCCAAACACAAGGGTACACATTACAGTGTATAAAACAATGCTGTGAGTCGTTGACTTTCCCAAGACACTCATATCTTCCAAAATACTGCATTGGTGAAAGTTAGATCTCGGCTTTAAATCTGCAAGTTCTCACAAAATAACCAAATCATTTTAACCACTCCATTAATGTACATTTCCTAAACAACCTTTAACCATTGTTACATTTATAGTTACAAAGATTGAATCCAAGGAACAATATACAGAAGGAAGCAAGTTATCATCGCAAAATAACTATTCAGACTTTCTGAGCACGTCAGATAAAGACAAGTATTCAGATATGAAAATACACAATTACAAGGCAAGTGAATGTCAGGATTTGAACATACTTATTGTATTAATTGATGACAAATTTATATTTTGCATTGGTTCATGTGTACATGATTTTTCTTAAAGATGTACAGGCCCCAGGAGAGTCGACAAAAGCTGAATCTTTCTCTACAATGTTGTGATCGTGTTGGCCTTAAGCTGATACAATCAAATGAAGACCTTGTTGCTGAATCAAAGGATGAACTTACAGGAAAATTGAGATTTTCTCTATCATACGATAAAAAACAATCAAAGCTACAACTGACAGTTTTGCAAGCATCTAATCTTCCTGCTCGGCATGCCAAACAGAGTGTCGACTCTTTCCTTCGGATAAAGCTATTTATTAGTTTACCTCGATACCAATGTATTCTTCACCAATGGGACACGAAGATTGTGAAGAACACCAGAAATCCCTGTTTTGGAGAACGCTTTACCTGTTCTGTGGAAAGCAATATCCGCAAGAAGGCTAATTTAAAACTTGAGGTATATTTAACCTTTCCTCCAGTCCTTAAATCTCTTTGGTGTTCTTTTTATTCTCAACCATTATCTCAGTTCAGTAGTCATTTTCATTCGCCAGAATGAACAAAATACTGAGTTTAAGTTTCAGGTAAGCCAATCGTGGTACATTAGGCTCTTTCCTCACTGTGTCATCCAAATCATAGTCATACAGCATGGAAATAGGCCCTTTGGTACAACTTGTCCATGCCAACCAAGATGCCAAATCTAAGGTCGGCCCATGTTTGATCCCTATCCATCTACTTGCACAAATGACATTTAAATTTTGTTATTGAATCTGCCTCAACGATTCTTCTGGCAGTTTGGCCCATATACCCACCAGCTTCTGTGTGGGCACATGTTCCTATTAAATATTTCCCCTATCACCTTAAACCAATGCCCTCTAGTTCTTCATTCTCCTCCCATTGGGGAAAAAAAGAATGCATTTACTCTTTCTATGCCTCTCATGATTTCATACTTCTCTAAAAAATTACCGCTCAGTCTCTTGCCCTCCAAGAAACAAAGTCCTAGCCTATCTAACTTCTCGCTATAGCTCGGGCCCTTGTAAATCCATGTCATGCCACAACCCATGTAAATCTTCTCTGTACTTTTTCCAGCTTTATGGTATCTTTCCTATAGCACAGTGACCAAAACTCAACACAATACTCCAAATGCAGCTTCACCAATGTATTGTATAACTGTAACATCATGTCCCAACTTCTGTACTTAATTTCCTGACTGATGAAGAACAAAGTACCAAAAGCCTTCTTCACCACCCTAACTCCCTGTGTCGCCACTTTCAGGGAGCAATGTGTTTGTACTCCTATATTCCTCTGCTCTACAATACTTCACAGAGCCCTACCGTTCACCGTGAAGGTCCTGCCCTCGTTCAAGTTTCCAATATGCAACACCTCACACTTCACTGGATATTATCTGTACTTCCTAAACATTGACAACCACTGTAATTTCAGTTCCCATCCTTGGTCCCCTCCAGTATCTCCCAATTGTGTAATTCCTGTTTATATCTATTTGCCTGATTAATTCATCCACATTATTGGGAATTTCACAATTTAGGTTTGCCTTTTTTTGAATTCTTAGTCTCCCTAGTATTATTTTGCTCTGTGACTGCATTTGTTTCTTGCCCTTGATTTTTCTGCCACTTTTGTTTTTCACCTTCTTGTCGTTTGAAAGGGTAGAGGCTGTATATCATTCACCAAAGCAGATCACAGCCAATTGTGGATGAACGAATAGAATGATGGTGCTCGTTCGCTTCTGAATGTTTTTATTCCCTGCACAACAAATGGTTTGGTTTTGAAATTTGTTAATTTTGGCTAATCCTAAACATCTTTAACAATTTCCTGCAACTTTTGATGAGTGCTGTGCATGTTCAGTACACTAAAACAATTTACAAGGAGTTGAATATTATATAAACAAATCAATTCACAATTAAAAGATATTATTTCACTCAAAGTGGTGGGTTTATGGAACGAGCTGCCGGAGGGTATAGTTGAGGCAGATACCATCGCAATATTTAAGGAACATTTAGACAGGTACATGGATAGGACTTACTTGTGTTATGGCCAATAGTAAAAAAAATAGTAACTTGACAGTGAACATGTTTAAGGGATAAGGGCCAAACGCAGGCAGGTGGGACTAGTGTACTTGGCTGGTGTGGTGTGCAAGTTGGGCCGAAGGACCTGTTTCCATGCTGTATGACTCTATGACTATTATAATAGTTTTGAATAATAATGGCAACAATGATGTCATGATTCCAGCAACTTGGCTGGATTTAATATATACAATTCATTTAACTGGATTTAACATATACCAAGTGAGTGATTGAATATGTACTTATTATTGCATGATGACAAATAGATTAGCAATCAAAACCCTAGTTAAAAATAGCTCTGATTGCTGATAATGTTGAGTTAATTCAAATCCTCAAATACTCTAACCACTAGATGGATAAATTAACTGGTTAGTGTATTCTAATGTAGCAAGAGTTAAAACGTCAATCACTTAATTTTAGAAACAGCATCTTGCCTTGTGATCCGTTGGCCTAGGAATGACACTAAAAAGTTTGCCTACTTAAAGTTCTTACAATAATAAAGAGATTGTAAACTTCTCTAAAATAATTATATTTTAAAGCACCAAAGATATACTGCATAGCCCTGGCCATGTCTTCCAAAGATATGGGTGATGTCTGAAGAATGAAAATATTACACTCTTATTCAAAAAGGATCTAAGGATAAACCCAGTAACGACAGATAGGTCAGTTTAATCAGGGACAAAAATAGCAGTCACTATTGGGTTGTCTGATTAGAGAAAGTCTGCATGAACTTGTTCAATGCACATCATGGCTGACCAACGTGATAGTGTTTAATATGATGCACATAGAGGTAATGTAAGGGAAATGCAATTTTGGTGTTATATATGGACTTCCAAAAGATATTTGATGAAGATACATGGTAATAGAATAAAAGGTGTTAGAGTTACATGGACAGAAAGCTGGCTAGTTAACAAGAAGCAGAGAATATTGATGAAATCTTATGTTTTTGGAGTGAAGGAATGTGTTTAGTAAAGTTCCCTAGCAGTCAGAGGCTGGAGGACTCATCCCGGTCCATCACAGGCACTGCCCTCCTCACCATCAAAAGTATCTACATGAGGCACAGCCTCTAGATGGCAGCATCTATCATCAAGCCTGCAAGGACATCATATTCACTATTTTATGTAATGGCAAAACTTCACTTCACTATCAGGATAGAAGCAAACATTACTACTCTACTAACAAATAAAAATCTGGATTACCCATCTCTTGTTGACATTTAGTTGTCTGTCTTTTTTGAACATTAGTCCTTTGTACAATATGATTCCTTGCAAATAATCTCTTGCTAGATCTTGGATTTTGACAAATATTCACGATTTGATGCTTTTGGGGAAGTACGGATATCATTCAGCAACTTAGATTTATCAAATGCAACTGAATTCTGTGAGGACTTACAGAAGATTCAAAAGGTATAAATTATGTTACTATTTTGGCTTTTCAAGACATTAGTATATTTATTCCTGTACTAGTCAATATTATTTAAGAAATGTTACTAACTGAAAATGGAGTAACTGAAAAATTTGGAATGAAGTAATAATCTGTACCCATGATTTGCTACAGAGTTTAATTTGTTTCTTCTGGGTGTTTTTGAGGTGATATCAGGGATTTTGCACTGAAGGAGAGGAAAACAAAACACCTATTCCTGTCTCATTTCATGCTTCCATTCTCTTTGAACATCTTCATTTCTAGAATGGGAGCTGAGTTATTCATACTTTCCAAAAAGGTGGAAATATAAAATCAATATCTTACAGCAGATTAGAGTAGTCATAGTCACATAACTTGGAAACAGGCTTTTCAGCCCAACTTGCCCATGCTGATCAAGATGCCCCATCTGCACTAGTCATATTTGCCTGCCATTGGCCCACATCCATCTAAACCTTTCATATCCATGTACCTGTCCATCATCGTGCTACCCCTGTTGTTATAGTACCTGGCTCAACTACCTCCTCTGGCAGCTCGTTCCATATAACCACCGTTCTGAGTGAAAAAGTTGCCCTTCAGGTTCCTATAAAATCTTTCCCCTCTCACCTTGAACCTATGTCCTCTGGCTCTTAATTCCCCTACTCTGGGTAAAGAACTGTATGTTTAACCTATTTATTCCTCTCATGATTTTATACACCTTTATAAGATCACCCCTCACCCTCCTGCACTCCAAAAAAGTAGCAAATCAATTATGTGACGCTTGCGAAAGAGTCGTGGCCCATAAATGGCCAATAGTCCCAAAATAAGCTCATACTCACTGTAGTATGACTTGACATTTGTTCCAAGAACCAGTTAGCTTAAAAGAGGTTGCTTGCAAAGATTACTCTTTTATGAATCTGGAAAAAGAAACATACTTAACTAACAGTTTTAGCAAAAGAGTTCGTAATTATTTAAAACTGACAATCGATGGAAAAATTAAGGCACATGTGTAAACAGCAAATTTACTATAATTTTTATTGCATTTGGTTCCCTCAGGATGTCATTGGAGAAATATTTGTATCTCTTAAATACCTTCCAACAGCCCAGAAATTGGAAGTTACACCACTGAAGGTGAAAGTTGGTTGCCTGAGCAACAGTCCAGATACAGGTATACAAAGCTCTAATCTTTAAACTACATTGTTCCAAGGCCATTTTGAGAGTAAAACATAGAATTTATCAGCCTTGTTTTCATTAAAGTTTTCATTCAATTAATGTTCTGCCTCAGGTTTACACATTTACAGGTCTTTCAAAAATGATACATTTTATTTTTGAATCAGGAAGCTTAAACATTCAAATTCAAAATGCCACAATGCTTGAAATCTGAAATTAAAACAGAAAATATTGAAAATGCTCAACAAATCAAGCAACAAACAGATCAATTACTTTTTTTCTAATCTGAAACATTTACTCCACAGAAAAATTTGGATCTGCTGAATTTACAACATTTTCTAGGGTATTTTTGTATTACATTGAGTGGATAAGGGGCAGAATCATGGATTATTATGTTTATGCAATGATATTCTTGTGTGTTGCAATGATATTCATGGACCAGGTGACACAGTGGTGCACCAGATAGTGCTACTGCCTCACTGCTCCAGTGACCTGGCCTTGGTGTACAGAGTTTACACACTCTCCTGATAATCACCTAGGTTTTCTCCAGGTGCTGTAGTTTTCTCCCACATCCCAAAGATATGTTACTTGGCAGGTCAATTCACATAATTACCCCTACTGTGGTTGGATAGTGGGAAAATCATAGAAATTTGATGGGGATGTGAGATAGAATAGACGAGGGGGAAAAAAGTGCAGCAATGGGATTGATAAGATTGCCCTGAGAGATGGCATAAACTCGATGGTCTGTATGATCTCCTATTATCATGACAAATAATTGAAATATGAAATAAAGCCGTCTTTAGTAGAGGTCCTGCACAGAAACACAGGGTGCTCCACTGCGGTTTGTGCACCATCTAGTGGCTGCACATCTGGAAACTACAAAGGTAAAAATCACCATTCAGAGCTAGCAAAATAAAGTGGAAAATACAAATCACAAACAGCAATATGTATTTTATATCCTACATTTACTGTATTTTATCAACAAGAATTAGTCCCATTTATAATTTAACATTTTATAATTTCATTGCTTCTTCTGGTAAACATTATATTTAGAAGATGTCCATGCTATATGGAATATTTCTATTTAATTGTTTAAGGGGCCAATAAAAAACATCAAATCCATGGAAGGAATGGAATGGAGTGTAAAAAGTGAAAGAACAAATTTGGAACAGAATTGTAAGGGCTATTTATACCAGATGGTGTTTTTAATTCATTTGTCAGGATTTTTTGTCTGGGTAGACTCTTTGTCATTAGCCAGAAGGCTGCAATATTCACCAGAAGGATAAGTCAATCAATGCCAGTGTCTCCTTCCAGTTACTATCCTAGATACCCAAGTCCTGATTCATTTGTAGTGTGGAAGCTGGGATAATCATATTTTTCTAAAAGGAGGAAAGAGAAATGAACATCTAACAATGAATCATAAGTAGAAAATAAATTGCGAGACACTTGGGACAAATCTCAAACGGAGCATCTTGTATTTCTTTGTCCTATCTCTACTAGACACTATGCACATATCTTTCGTGATATAGGAGGCTGTTGTCTACATTGCACAAGCCACATAATTCCCTTGTCCGATATTAAACTTCCAAAATAGATATTCCATTCCAAGTTCTGTCAGGAGTAGTGATTATTTGCCAAACAGATTTTAAAAAATGATGGAGCTACTCCATGCCTCCATGAAGGCATGAAACATCCAATCTGTCTTTCGGGAATCTCTGGCCTTTGACTACTTAAAGTAGAGAAGATCGGTTCAGTTTAGTTTATTGTCACGTGTATCAAGGTACAGTGAAAAGCTTTTGTTACGTGCTAACCAGTCAGCAGAAAGACAATACAAGATTACAATCACACAAAGGCCTGTGAATAAAGCAGGAGTGGGCCATCGCACAAACTATCCACCCTGTCACCCCATCAGCCCAATCCATGGAAGAGGCTGGAATCTGCTGTTCCCACATTGGTCTCAGCTTTCTAGCACCACCCTACAAAAACAGAGAGCAAAATTGAGCAAAACCAAGCAAATTATCCTCAATCTCAAGGGACTGAGAAGAAAAAGGATTGCTGGGACAGGTACTGCAAGTACTGAATGAAAATCAAGAAGGCCCAAAGTAATTGGAAATATTGAATGAAGGGAAACATACAAATTGGAACAAAAAAGATTTAGTCTGAAAAGACAGTTTAGGATATATCTCATGAAAAACAACTTCATGCAGAATAATCATCACTTGCATAAATCTCTTTGGCAGGTTTGAATATGAAGTCAAAGACCTAAGATGCTGGAGTAACTCAGGCAGCATCTCTGGAGAGAAGGAATGGGTGACGTTTCGGGTTGAGACTCTTCTTCAGATGAGAGTCAGGGGAAAGGGAAACAAGGGAAGTTCGTGGGGGCGAGGGGGGAAGGTGGACCATATCAGAACTGAGATTGGAGAGGGAAGGTAGCCATTATAAAGAAAGGGAGGATGAGATGATCTGTAGGTGAAAGGTGGACGTAGGTCTCTTTCATTTGTAGTTATCTTCTGATAATGATGCCTGTCTTTGATTATCTTGAAGAGAAACATTTCAAGGAAGTGAAGTGTAATAGCATTGGCATTTAAGCGGTTTAGTGTGGAATACAGACTTAGCAGTTTCCTCTGAATCAGACAATTTGAGACAATACCATTCCACTGAGTTGTGCAGCACAGGAGGAGATTGTTCAGATTGCTGAGCCCAACCTTGCACATTTTTGGTTTCAATTATTTATCTAATTCCCTTTTGGACGTTTTTATCAAATATGTTTGGATTTTTTTTTTCAGCCTGTGCAGTCCAGGTCATAATAGACAAAAAATAAGTCCCTTCCCATTTTCTCTGTGGTTCCTCTGCCAATTACCTTAAATCTGGTGCTCTCTGATTCCTTAATTTTTTACCAGTGGAAATATTTTCTACTTACTTGCACAATCAAAACCCTCTTGAATCAAAAGATTTTGAATGCCTCAACTGTACCTTCTCTGTTTTTGGAGATATATTTGTGCCTGAGGTCACTCTATATACTCCCGTTATTACTTTAATAAGTCTCCTCTTCACCATCTGCAATCTCTTGTCTTCTTTCCCCACAGCATGATGCCCATGGTTGTACACAATATTCCAGCTGAGTCCAAACCAGTGAATGTTCATTTAAAGTTTGTTTCCTGGAAGAATGCTTTTATACCATTCAATAGAAAATCATTTCAAATTATCTTTTTTTAAATTGTTCAATATTGATGAAGAATTAAACACTGATATCTATCATCAAATGAAAACACCACGGAATGATAGCCATATAATGAGGTGAACCAGTCATTTGAAAATAGCTTTATTAATTTCCCCTACACCACTTTATTATTAAGACAGACCCATAAATAATCAAAACTCTTTAACCCCATTTTGTACAAATATTTACAACCTTACAACTAAAGATTTATTTCTATTTGGCTCTTTTATGCATGTGAGAATATTTTGAAGGTATGAAAAATAATAGGTATAAGAAGTTTTGAATAGTTTTTACGATCATTAAGAGGGTCAACAAATGTTATAATCTATCTACATAGTACAAATCAGCCTTTCCAACACTTTGAAAAGCACAAAATTCAATAATTCCTTTAAAAGGAATTGAATAGTTGAGGTTAAAAAAGCTGCAGGACCCCATGGAAAGAGCTAGGGAATAGTTCTGACTGAAATACCTTTGTACAGAATGAGCATGGGGGAGATAGGCCAATAAACCTCCATTCCTGCTGCATCAATCCTAGTGGTTCTATGATTTTTTTTGGAGCTAATTGGTAAATATCAGGTGGAAGCAAAATTAATATGGCAACAGGAACAAATCCATGGGCAATGACGCAGTCATATAGCACTAACTGCTGCACACCATTCCTCGTCACCCACACTTTACCCCAACCAAATCATGATTGAGAATGGGCATGAGCCAGTCTGGCACTGTAGTGAAAACCCTCCAGAGAACTGGTACAAAAGGCTTAGGAGATCCTGGACAAAAAACAGCAGAGCAATATGTGAAAAGATGCCAACTCTCATAACAACCATTATGAAATCTGCAATAACAAGTTTATCCAGTTAGATCATTTTAGCTGAAATGTGGTAAGTGTAAATAAAGGACAGAAACCTATTTGTCATTATTGGCCTGTGATATGTGAGATAGAACAACATTAGAACATTGAACAGCTGTACCGGCAATACCCACAATACTGTTCAATGAGATCATGTCTAATGTTTGACCTAACATCATAAAACTGACGTTCCACATATCTCCTATTACTTTTGTTTGACAAAATCTATCAGTCTCTAATCTTCAAAACCCGAGGACATTTATTTATACATATTTCAAAGGATTACATGATTGTTCACAGACAATAGCGATGTGATCTGAATTCTTTGAAAAACCTATTGTTGAGGAACTAAAGAGACTCACAAACTCAGAGCTCAACAGGCCGTGACTGTTCACTGCATGAAACTGGTTGTACTGGCATCGGTTTCAAACCAGGCAGCATCTAATGACATTATAATATATCATAAATTAGCAGTTTTAAAGCAATGGTCTCCCTCTTTATGCCCAATATCAAACATGCTATGCATCTGATTTTGGAAAGAAAAGACAGAAGTACATTGTACCTACATATACATAATAATGTCGGAGGAGACCATAGCGGTCTTGGTCTGTTATCCTTAGATGTCATCAAGATAAGAAGTAATGCATTTGTGGAGACAAGGGAAAATATGATGAATGGCAGCATATTGAGAGATGTGGAAGATCCACAGATCATTAAAAGTCGCAATACGAGTCTAAACAGTGGCTTTAAAAGGGATACTGGATGGTTTTCTCTGATTCACAGAAACATATCTTTGGGCCCAACTCATACACACCAACCAAGATATCCATTTAATGTTTTTAATACCTGCTCTGCCAGTTCATTCTATACATCCACCACCCTCTATATAAAAAACCTGCTCCTCAGATATTCTTTAAATCTTTCCCCTCTCGCCTTATATCTGTGCCTTCTATGTTTAGACTGTACGTATTTATCCTATCTCTACCTCTCCTCATTTTATAAGCCTCCACAAGATCACTCTCAACCTCCTTCGTTCCAGGGAAAACAGTCCCAGCCTATCCAGTTTCTCTATTTAAGTTCCAAATGCAGTCTAACTAATGTTTTGGACAACTGTAATATGACATCCCAGCTCTTGTACTCAATGCCATTGCCAATGACGGCAAGCATGCCAAAGACCTCCTTTGCCAACCTGTTTACCTTTGTTGCTATTTTCAGGGAACCATGTACTTGTATTCCAAGGTCTTACTGTTGAACAACACTCCCCTCCCATTCACTGTATATTTCCTGGCCTTGGTTAACTTCTTAATACTAGCTACTAACAGCTTCAATATTGCATATAGTACTGGTCACCACATTATTGGAAAGACACATTTATTCTGGAGGGATTTATGAGGATGTTAGACAATAGACAATAGACAATAGACAATAGGTGCAGGAGAAGGCCATTCGGCCCTTCGAGTCAGCACCGCCATTCAATGTGATCATGGCTGATCACCCCAACCGTTCCTGCCTTTTCCCCTGACTCCACTATCTTTAAGAGCCCTATCCAGCTTTCTTTTGAAAGCATCCAGAGAACCTGCCTCCACTGCCCTCTGAGGCAAAGAATTCCACACACTCACAACTCTCTGTGAGAAAAAGTGTTTCCTCGTCTCCGTTCTAAATGGCTTACCCCTTATTCTTAAACTGTGGCCCCTGGTTCTGGACTCCCCCAAAATCGGGAACATGTTTCCTGCCTCCAGCGTGTCCAAACCTTTAACAATGCAAGGAGCATCCGTAATAAGGTGGATGAGTTGAACGTGCAGATAGCTATTAATGATTATGATATAGTTGGGATCACGGAGACATGGCTCCAGGGTGACCAAGGCTGGGAGCTGAACATCCAGGGATATTCAATATTCAGGAGGGATAGAGAGAAAGGAAAAGGAGGTGGGGTAGCGTTGCTGGTTAGAGAGGAGATTAACGCAGTGGAAAGGAATTACATCAGCTTGGAGGATGTGGAATCGGTATGGGTAGAGCTGCAAAACACTAAGGGGCAGAAAACGCTGGTGGGTGTTGTGTACAGGCCACCTAGCAGTAGTAGTGAAGTTGGGGATGGCATCAAACAGGAAATTAGAAATGCGTGCAACAAAGGCAAAACAGTTATAATGGGTGACTTCAATCTACATATAGATTGGGTGAATCAAATTGGCAGGGGTGCTGAGGAAGAGGATTTCTTGGAATGTATGCGGGATAGTTATCTAAACCAACATGTAGAGGAACCAACGAGAGAGCAGGCTATTCTAGACTGGGTATTGAGTAATGAGGAAGGGTTAGTTAGCTGTCTTGTTGTGCGTGCCCCCTTGGGCAAGAGTGACCATAATATGGTTGAGTTCTTCATTAGGATGGAGAGTGACATTGTTAATTCAGAAACAATGGTTCTGAACTTAAAGAAAGGTAACTTTGAGGGTATGAGACGTGAATTGGCCAAGATTGACTGGCAATTAGTTCTAAAAGGGTTGACGGTGGATATGCAATGGAAGGCATTTAAAGACTGCATGGATGAACTACAAAAATTGTTCATCCCAGTTTGGCAAAAGAATAAATCAGGGAAGGTAGTGCATCCATGGATAACAAGGGAAATCAGGGATAGTATCAAAGCAAAAGATGATGCGTACAAATTAGCCAGAAAAAGCAGCATACCAGAGGACTGGGAGAAATTCAGAGACCAGCAGAGGAGGACAAAGGGCTTAATTAGGAAAGGGAAAATAGATTATGAAAGAAAACTGGCAGGGAACATAAAAACTGAATGCAAAAGTTTTTATAGATATGTGAAGAGAAAGAGATTAGTTAAAACAAATGTAGGTCCCTTGCAGTCCGAAACAGGTGAATTGATCATGGGGAACAAGGATATGTCGGACCAATTGAATAACTACTTTGGTTCCGTCTTTACTAAGGAAGACATAAATAATCTGCCGGAAATAGCAGGGGACCGCGGGTCAAAGGAGATGGAGGAACTGAGTGAAATCCAGGTTAGTCGGGAAGTGGTGTTGGGTAAATTGAATGGATTAAAGGCCGATAAATCACCAGAGCCAGATAGGCTGCATCCCAGAGTACTTAAGGAAGTAGCTCCAGAAATAGTGGATGCATTAGTGATAATTTTTCAAAACTCTTTAGATTCTGGAGTAGTTCCTGAGGATTGGAGGGTAGCAAACGTAACCCCACTTTTTAAGAAGGGAGGGAGAGAGAAAACGGGGAATTACAGACCAGTTAGTCTAACATCGGTAGTGGGGAAACTGCTAGAGTCAGTTATTAAAGATGGGATAGCAGCACATTTGGAAAGTGGTGAAATCATTGGACAAAATCAGCATGGATTTACGAAAGGTAAATCATGTCTGACGAATCTTATAGAATTTTTCGAGGATGTAACTAGTAGAGTGGATAGTGGAGAACCAGTGGATGTGTTGTATCTGGACTTTCAGAAGGCTTTCGACAAGGTCCCACATAAGAGATTAATATACAAACTTAAAGCACACAGTATTGGGGGTTCAGTATTGATGTGGATAGAGAACTGGCTGGCAAACAGGAAGCAAAGAGTAGGAGTAAACGGGTCCTTTTCACAATGGCAGGCAGTGACTAGTGGGGTACCGCAAGGCTCAGTGCTGGGACCCCAGCTATTTACAATTTATATTAATGAACTGGATGAGGGAATTGAAGGCAACATCTCCAAGTTTGCGGATGACACTAAGCTGGGGGGCAGTGTTAGCTGTGAGGAGGATGCTAGGAGACTGCAAGGTGACTTGGATAGGCTGGGTGAGTGGGCATATGTTTGGCAGATGCAGTATAATGTGGATAAATGTGAGGTTATCCACTTTGGTGGCAAAAACAGGAAAGCAAACTATTATCTAAATGGTGGCCGATTAGGAAAAGGGGAGATGCAGCGAGACCTGGGTGACATGGTACACCAGTCATTGAAAGTAGGCATGCAGGTGCAGCAGGCAGTGAAGAAAGCGAATGGTATGTTAGCTTTCATAGCAAAATTATTTGAGTATAGGAGCAGGGAGGTTCTACTGCAGTTGTACAGGGTCTTGGTGAGACCACACCTGGAGTATTGCGTACAGTTTTGGTCTCCAAATCTGAGGAAGGACATTATAGCCATAGAGGGAGTGCAGAGAAGGTTCACCAGACTGATTCCTGGGATGTCAGGACTTTCATATGAAGAAAGACTCGGCTTATACTCGCTAGAATTTAGGAGATTGAGAGGGGATCTTATAGAAACGTACAAAATTCTTATGGGGTTGGACAGGCTAGATGCAGGAAGATTGTTCCCGATGTTGGGGAAGTCCAGGACAAGGGGTCACAGCTTAAGGATAAGGGGGAAATCCTTTAAGACCGAGATGAGAAAAAACGTTTTCACACAGAGAGTGGTGAATCTCGAACTCTGCCACAAAGGGTAGTTGAGGCCAGTTCATTGGCTATATTCAAGAGGGAGTTAGATGTGGGCCTTGTGGCTAAAGGGATCAGGGGGTATGGAGAGAAGGCAGGTACGGGATACTGAGTTGGATGATCAGCCATGATCATATTGAATGGCGGTGCAGGCTCGAAGGGCCTACTCCTGCACCTATTTTCTATGTATCTATGTATTCTAATCTTATATGTTTCAATAAGATCCCCTCTTTTCCTTCTAAACTCCAGAGTGTACAAGCCCAGCTGCTCCATTCTCTCAGCATATGACAGTCCCGCCATCCCGGGAATTAACCTTGTAAACCGACGCTGCACTCCCTCAATAGCAAGAATGTCCTTCCTCAAATTAGGGACCAAAACTACACACAATACTCCAGGTGTGGTCTCACTAGGGCTCTGTACAACTGCAGAAGGACCTCTTTGCTCCTCTCCTCGACTCCTCTTGTTATAAAGGCCAACATGCCATTCGCTTTCTTCACTGCCTGCTGTACCTGCATGCTTACTTTCATAGACTGATGAACAAGGACCCCCAGATCCTGCTGTACTTCCACTTTTCCCAACTTGACGCCATTTAGATAGTAATCTGCCTTCCTGTTTTTGCTACCAAAGTGGATAATCTCACATTTCTCCACATTAAACTTCATCTGCCATGCATCTGCCCACTCACCCAATCTGTCCAAGTCACCCTGCATTCTCATAGCATCCTCTTCACAGTTCACACTGCCACCCAGCTTTGTGTCATCTGCAAATTTGCTAATGTTACTTTGAATCCCTTCATCCAAATCATTGATGTATATTGTAAATAGCTGCGGTCCCAGCACCGAGCCTTGCGGTACGCCACTAGTCACTGCCTGCCATTCTGAAAGGGACCCGTTAATCCCCACTCTCCGTTTCCTGTCTGCCAACCAATTTTCTATCCATGTCAGCACTCCACCCCCAATACCATGTGCCCTAATTTTGCCCACTAATCTCCTATGTGGGACCTTATCAAATGCTTTCTGAAAGTTCAGGTACACTACATCCACTGGCTCTCCCTTGTCCATTTTCCTAGTTACATCTTCAAAAAATTCCAAAAGATTAGTCAACATGATTTCCCCTTCGCAAATCCATGCTGACTCAGACCGATCCTGTTACTGCTATCCAAATGTGCAGCTATTTCATCTTTTATAATTGACTCCAGCATCTTCCCCACCACCGATGTCAGGCTAACTGGTCTATAATTCCGCTTTCTCTCTCCCGCCTTTCTTAAGTGGGATAACATTAGCTACCCTCCAATCCACAGGAACTGATCCCGAGTCTATAGAACATTGGAAAATTATCACCAATACATCCACGATTTCTAGAGCCACTTCCTTAAGTACGCTGGGATGCAGACCATCAGGCCCTGGGGATTTATCAGCCTTCAGTCCCATCAGTCTACCCAACACCATTTCCTGCCTAATGTGGATTTCCTTCAGTTCCTCCGTCACCCCAGATCCTCTGGCCACTACTATATCAGAAAGATTGTTTGTGTCCTCCTTTGTGAAGACAGATCCAAAGTACCTGTTCAACTCATCTGCCATTTCCTTGTTCCCCATAATAAATTCACCTTTTTCGGTCTTCAAGGGTCCAACTTTGGTCTTAACTAATTTTTTTCTCTTCACATACCTAAAGAAGCTTTTACTGTCCTGCTTTATATTCTTGGCTAGCTTACCTTCGTACCTCATCTTTTCTCCCTGTATTGTCTTTTTAGTTATCTTCTGTTGCTCTTTAAACATTACCCAATCCTCTTGCTTCCACTCATCTTTGCTACGTTGTACTTCACTTTTATTTTTATAAACCTTTTTGTAAAGCCAAAGACTCACACTTTACTCACACTGCCACTCCCTTAGAGCAGTCTTGCTAATATTGACTGATAAATTGCCTAATTTACCAATTTACAAACCAAATTCCTCAGTTTTAAACTGTTTTCCACCTGACTCACCTCTGACTCACCTCCCCCCACCACGGGCTTCAGCCAATCAGCGCTTGTCCCTGCTTTTCTTTGTTTCTGCTTGTCCAAGATCCAGGTAAGCTCTCGGCTCCTGTTGTCAGGACTAAAACAATCTGTAGCTATGGGAAATGATTGGATAAGATCTGAATGTTTTCTTTGGGACAGTGAAGATTAGGGGAAGACTTAAATGAAATGCATAAAATTGTGAGTGAAATAAATAGGATGGTCCTACTTCTTTTAGCATAGGGCTCAAAGCAGGAGCATAGATTGAAAGTAACTAGTCAAATTATGAGGAAATTTTGTTTTTCATCCAGAGGGTGATATGAGTCTGGAACTTGCTCTGATAATGGAATAGTGGCAGAACCACTCATTAAATGTTAAAAATAGTCTGATGTTTGTGTGAAGGGTCTGACCTGCAGAGTCATGCGCTAATTGCTGAATAAGGGGAGGCCAGATGTGTCTTATTTAATGTTACTGACACGATAGGTTAACTGGTTTCTTTCTGGAGTCTAAGAGCAGTGGTTTTCAGAGCTTACAAAGATTGGTCTGCTTGTTAAAGTTTCATGTTCTTGCAGGCATAGTGCCAAGGTCATATACTGAAATCTTGATTAGGTGATTAAAAAAAAAGAGCATTTATAAAGTGCTACTCGCATCTCCCTTCATGACATCAAAACACATCTTTTAGCCAGTGAAGTATTGATGAAGTGTGACCACTGGGTAATGGAGGAGGACAATCACAAGGACTAGGTTTATGTCATCAAGGTAATCCTGTCAGCCCAATGAGGACATAATTACTAGCACACCAAAGAGAAGCAAGGCCTATCAAAGTAATACGTTTGAGAATATTATCAGAAAAGGCTCACGTTATAATATAAAATGATATTTTAAACAAAAAATGTTAAAAAAGCTCATTTTCATTTAATGAATGTCCCTCTACTTCTCACTCTGACATAGATGAAAGTATTTATTGAGTTGGCAAGGCGAGCAATTGATGTGGGAGATCGGAGAAGATTTGCATTTTAGCGCAGCGCCATGTCAGGTCATGCTGGTCTTCATTCTCGTGATCCAAATAATGTATTGAACCTGAAAAAGCAAGGATAACTACTGGAGCAATTTAAAAAAAAAACAAGTAAAGAACACTCTTCTGAGTGGAACTTAATAAGAATTAATTACTTATCTATTTAGTCATTATATTACGCTGATTAGCACCAGGTATGAGAAAGCTGATGATTACCAGAAGATCCTGTAAGGTTGTATAAAACTGAAAAGCAAAGAATTGTAAGGAATGAGAGGATTGTCCTGTTCTGTTGCTATAGAAAGGGTCTACAAAAAAATCTAAAGTGATTTTCCCAATTAAAGGGATAGGAATATTAAAGAAAGCTTTGCTAAATGAGTGAAAATAGGAAAAATGAACATAAAAGTAGGAAAAAGGAATATATTTATCTGAACATTAATAAGTGATCAGTGAATCACGATGGTGACAGTGAGCTGAACATGAATTCAGCAGAGGGAGAATAAAGAAATGTAGGGGAATTATAACAGCAAGAAGAAAACCACTACTAAATGTATTCACCAATAGTTTTATCATCCCTTCTTACTTTAGCAATAATCCTTATTATAATTTAATCTCTCCTTCCACTTCCTATCACAGGCATTCATCCTCTCTCTAGCTATCTCCCAGTCTCTGCATCTTAAATCTTACTTTTATCTAAAGATCAACAGCCTGAAACTGTCTGAAGAAGGGTCTTGACCCGAAACGTCACCCATTCCTTTTCTCCAGAGATGGTGTTGGACCCCCTGAGTTACTTTAGTTTTTTGTGTCTATCTTCAGCCTGAAACTACATCTGTGTAAATGAAATGCTTATTCACCCGCTAAATTTTCTCAGCACTTTCCACTTTATTTCAGATTTCCAGCTTCTGCAGTACTTTATTATTAATTTTAAACTCACTTTCATCTTCCCTTCTTCCTGCTGTGACCCTATTGCGTTCAAACTCTGCCCTGGTTCCTACTCTAAGCCACTCGCTTATCCCACCTTCCTGGGTACAATACCCACCTCCTCTCACTTTGCTGCAAACTATAGACTTTAGTCCACCATTGGTATTACCACACCCATGAGCTGCCTCAGAATGATGAAGCCCCATTCTCCCGTCCTTTGCCTCCATGTAAACTTTTGATTGATTGCAGTGTAGTGAAAGTCGTTAGTCTATTCTCAACAAAGGCACAGCATACATGCCAGTTATGTCTGTCCTACAGGTGTGTATTTGTTTACATTTAAATAACACCATGGACTAGTCATACTGATTCTTCAGCTAGTTTTAACTAATTTTGCTCTTAAAATCTAAATCATTCCAACAGAAGCATTTCATTCCTGAAAAATATTAATTGTATTTATGAATAACTAATGCTGTGAATTATCAACTAGAGTGAATATCCTTGCCAGTAGTGAGGCTGCATTCATTGCCAGTGTTTGTTGTAAATTGCTTTAAATCCCATTTGGTTCAATATGACCTTGTTTATTCTATTTCAGATATTTACATAAGAGTAGATTTCTACATCAATCAACACAAGATGAGGCACCAGAAAACACCAGCAAATCCAAAGTCTGAAATAACAGTGTTCAATCAGGTCATATTTTTCACTGTATCAGAGTATGCTATAAATCAGTCCACGATTATAACTTCTGTGTATGAAGTTTCACTCGCCAAAGTCAGTACGAGGCAGCTTTTAGGCCGTGCATACATAGGGAGGGAAAAATCCAAAGAGGACGATCATTGGCTGTCCATGCTGCAGTCCTTGCGACAACCTGTGTCAGAATGGCATCCACTGTTAATCTAAGTCCATTCTCTGCAATTTGTGTTACCAACTCTGCTTGTGACCTCTTGGAGACAATGGCAATATAGCAGTGGATATCTAAAGCACTGTGTCATCTTTTCAAACCAGTGCAATGCAATATTGTGTGTAAAATGTGATTCTGTAAGATATGTTTCAGCTGAAGTATGCTAAAATTCTCAGAAAAGCTAATGGGAACATAAAATGAAATTTGTAGATGATTCTGCGGTATATAAAATAGAATATTGAGAACCTAATGATCCTCCTATCCAGCAGCCTACCTATTAACGTAATGGCACAAAGGCATTCCATCATTCTATCCAAACATTGTTAAAGCTGGTTAATGCAGCTTTTAGAAGTTTCAGGGTCAGCCATACAAACACACCACTGAGCAACAGTAGAAAAGCCTCCACTGGTGCCATCTGTTTGATAGTTCTGTTACTATCAGAGCCCTAATATTTTATAACTATTCTTCATTAGTTTGAAGAATAAAGTTTAGTGAAACGGAGATGTGAGTTGAAAATATATATATTTTTTAAATATTTGAGTGATGAAATTAAATCACAAGATTTTTATTTCTCCATTTTGAGCCAAACAGCTAGAAACAAGTTATGGAAGATAAATGCATCTTTTAAGAAGTGTGGATTCAAGCCATGGTGAAGATGGATGTAATACTATTTTTTATAAAGATCAACTTTGTTAAATTAATGCAATACCAGTCAAAAATATTTACCACAAAGAGGTTCCTCCTGGGGGGTTTCAGCTGTGTTTTAGTTGGAGGGAATTAATTTTCTGAACATCCTGACTGAAACTTTCCATTTTTAACAATGGTTCAACTTTTACTAAGGTTGTTTTACCTGTCCTTTTTCTGTATTCCTTGAATCACTGAGTGTTAATTTATTTACGTATATGCCGTGATCATGCAAATACACCTTTGGATAAAATCCTAAAAAATGGTTACAGAATTATGGGTGTTTGGGGTTTCTGGCTATTTGAAAGAATACAATTACGTTAAAGCACAATTTAAAACTGTACTCATTTTTATTTGTGATACTCAATATCCCACTAAAATAGGAATGTGAAATCATTACCATTTTTTTAGGATCAAGACATTTTGCACTGGAAAATGAAGGTTGGATTTCTTTCCTCATTTTCCAGCTACAATTAACCACTCCACAAATTGCTAGAAGTGAAAATTGATAAAGCAGTATTGATTGCAATACTCTGGACTACTTAAACAATGCCCAACTGTTATTTTCTTTGATAGGCACAAATTGTTGGAGTAACTAGGCGGGTCAGGTAGCATCTCTGGGGAAAATGGATAGGTGACATTTCAAGTCATGACCCTTCTTCAGAGTATTTGTAGTAAGGAGAGTGGGGAAAAAATGGAACCAAGATAATAAAAGGACAAATCAAATGACTTCAGGCAAGGAGGTTCCCTCATAAGCCAATTGTTGGCTAGAGACAGGCGTGAGCCCAAGAGGGATACATAGTTGCGGACTGTGGAGTTGGTTAACAGACTTTTCGTGGAGAAAGGGGGGGAAATGGGGTGGGGGCAGGAAGAGGGAGGGGGAAGGGAGGTGTTTGTAAAAGTTACCTAAAATTGGAGAATTCAATGTTCAAAATATAGTAATTTTCTTTAACCAATTAAACCATTAATGGAGAGAGATAGATTCATATTAAACAACTAAATCAGAGTTAACTTTTGATTTGGTTTATTGTGGTCACTTGTATGGAGATACAGTGAAAAACTTTGTTTGCGAGCTATCCAATCTAGTTGTACTCTGCATCAGTACAATTTACCCATACACAAGCACAACAGTACAAAGAGATACATACCAGAGTGAAAAATATAGTGTTACAGCATTATAGTAATAGTAATAGTAATAGTAATAGTAACTTTATTGTCAATTCAAATAATGCAACAAGTAGTTACACAGAGGATTGAAATTGCGTTTCCCCATACTCCGATGTGCAAGTAATATTTATAACACAGACAGACAATATACCAATAAAAATAGACAATGGACATATACATTATATAAAATATTCATTAATAAAAGGTGCAATATAGAAAAGTGCAAATAGCATACTGCAGACATTGGGTTAAAGTTAATTTGACAGTCAGTTGGTCTTTGTGTAATGTTCATGGAATTTTCTTGAGTGTGTTGAGTAGTCTGATGGCCTGAGGGAAAAAGCTGTTTTTGAATCTTGTGGTTTTGCTCCGCATGCTGCGGTAGCGCTTGCCGGATGGTAGGAGGGTGAACAGTTTGCGTGCTGGGTGGGTGGTGTCTTTGATGATATTGGTTGCTCTCTTGCGACAGCGAGATAGGTATGTCTTGGATTGCTAGTTGGGGTGATCTAGTGATCTTCTCCGCTGTCCTCACCACTCTCTGTAGGGCCTTCTGGTCAGCAGCAGAGCAACTGCCATACCAGACTGAGAGACTGCTGGTAAGAATGCTCTCAATGGCACCCCTGTAAAAAGTTGTGAGGGCAGAAGGGGGGAGGTCGGCTCTCCTCATCCGTCGAAGGAAGTGGAGGCGTTGCTGTGCTTTCTTGACTAGGGAGATGGTGTTGGTGGACCATGTCTGATCATCTGTGATGTGTACTCCCAGGAACTTGGTGCTTTTCACACTCCACTGCACTGCCATTTATGGTGAGTGGGGTGTGTGCTGTCTGTTTCTTCCTGAAGTCCACAGTTATTTCTTTTGTTTTATTGACATTGAGTTGAAGGTTATTGATGTCACACCAGTTGATGAGTTGTTGTACCTCCTCTCTGTAGGCTGAGTCGTCATCGTGGCTGATGAGGCCCACCACCGTTGTGTCATCTGCGAACATGATGATGTGGTTCGAGTTGTGTTTGGCACAACAGTCATGTGTCATCAGCGTGAACAACAGAGGGCTCAGCACACATCCCTGTGGGACCCCGGTGTTCATGATGGTGGTCTCTGATGAGTTTTTGCCAACTCTTACTGTCGGTGGTCTGTCGGTGAGGAAGTCCAGTAACCAGTTGCATAGTGGGGTGCTGATGCCTATTTCGCCGAGTTTATTCACCAGGTGTTGGGGGATGACTGTGTTGAAGGCGGAGCTGAAATCGATGAACAGCAACCGCACATAACTGTTATTGTTTTCCAGATGAGCCAGGCTTAGGTGGAGTACTGTTGCTATGGCATCATCAGTGGAACGGTTGGGACGGTATGCAAACTGGAATGGGTCAAGTGTAGAGGGGCGACTGGATGTTATGTGGGCCTTAACCAACCTTTCAAAGCACTTCATCATGATGGACGTGAGTGCTATGGGCTGGTAGTCGTTCAGTGTTGAGGCTGGGGATTTCTTGGGTAGCGGTATGATGGTGGTGGCTTTGAAGCATGCTGGTATGATGGCTTGGCTCAGAGAGGTGTTGTAGATGTCCGTGAGACCATCTGTGAGTTGGTCAGCACAGTCTCTGAGCACATGCCCCGGTATGTTGTCAGGACTTGCAGCTTTACTGGGGTTCACCTTGAGTAGGGTCCTCCGCACATCAGCTGGGTCCAGGTGAAGTGTTTCATGGTCTGGGCAGGGAGGGGCTTTTGTTGGTGTGGTGGTGTTGTCTTCCTCAAACTGGTTGAAGAAGGTGTTAAGTGTGTTGAGGAAGTCTATGTTGTCCTCGCATGGTGGAGGTGTTGGCCTGTAGCCGGTGACAGACTGGATGCCTTGCCACAGGCGCTTGGGGTCCTTAGTGTTTGTGAAGTGTGCTTGAATTTTCTGTCCATAGACACGCTTGGCTGTTCTCACGCCCCGGTTCAAGTTGGCCCTAGCAGTACTAAGGGCGTCTTTGTCCCCGGACTTGAAAGCAGCATTCCGTGCTCACAGGAGCTCACGTACCGCCCTGGTGAACCAGGGTTTGTTGTTGGCCCTCGTGGTGATGTTTTTGATGACGGTCACATCTTCCATGCATTTGAATATATATCCAGTCACAGATTCAGTGTATTCCGTCAAGTTGACATGATGGTTGGTAGTGGCAGCCTCCCTAAAAACGGTCCAATCTGTGCAGTCGAAACAGTCTTTGAGAGCTGAGGTGGCTCCCTCTGGCCATGCTCTGATCTGCTTCACAGACGGCTTGTTCCTGGTCAATATGGCTGATCATCCAACTCAGTATCCCGTACCTGCCTTCTCTCCATACCCCCTGATCCCTTTAGCCACAAGGGCCACATCTAACTCCCTCTTAAATATAGCCAATGAACTACCCTCTGTGGCAGAGAGTTCCAGAGATTCACCACTCTCTGTGTGAAAACGTTTTTTCTCATCTCGGTCTTAAAGGTTTTCCCCCTTATCCTTAAGCTGTGACCCCTTGTCCTGGACTTCCCCAACATCGGGAACAATCTTCCTGCATCTAGCCTGTCCAACCCCATAAGAATTTTGTACGTTTCTATAAGATCCCCTCTCAATCTCCTTAATTCTAGCGAGTATAAGCCAAGTCTATCCAGTCTTTCTTCATATGAAAGTCCTGACATCCCAGGAATCAGTCTGGTGAACCTTCTCTGCACTCCCTCTATGGCTATAATGTCCTTCCTCAGATTTGGAGACCAAAACTGTACGCAATACTCCAGGTGTGGTCTCACCAAGACCCTGTACAACTGCAGTAGAACCTCCCTGCTCCTATTCTCAAATCCTTTTGCTATGAAAGCTAACATACCATTCGCTTTCTTCACTGCCTACTGCACCTGCATGCCTACTTTCAATGACTGGTGTACCATGACACCCAGGTCTCACTGCATCTCCCCTTTTCCTAATCGGCCACCATTTAGATAATAGTCTGCTTTCCTGTTTTTGCCACCAAAGTGGATAACCTCACATTTATCCACATTATACTGCATCTGCCAAACATTTGCCCACTCACCCAGCCTATCCAAGTCACCTTGCAGTCTCCTAGCATCCTCCTCACAGCTAACACTGCGCCCCAGCTTAGTGTCATCCGCAAACTTGGAGATGTTGCCTTCAATTCCCTCATCCAGTTCATTAATATAAATTGTAAATAGCTGGGGTCCCAGCACTGAGCCTTGCGGTACCCCACTAGTCACTGCCTGCCATTGTGAAAAGGACCCGTTTACTCCTACTCTTTGCTTCCTGTTTGCCAGCCAGTTCTCTATCCACATCAATACTGAACCCCCAATACCGTGTGCTTTAAGTTTGTATACTAATCTCTTATGTGGGACCTTGTCGAAAGCCTTCTGAAAGTCCAGATGCAACACATCCACTGGTTCTCCACTATCCACTCTACTAGTTACATCCTCGAAAAATTCTATAAGATTCGTCAGACATGATTTACCTTTTGTAAATCCATGCTGACTTTGTCCAATGATTTCACCACTTTCCAAATGTGCTGCTATCCCATCTTTAATAACTGACTCTAGCAGTTTCCCCACTACCGATGTTAGACTAACTGGTCTGTAATTCCCCGTTTTCTCTCTTCCTCCCTTCTTAAAAAGTGGGGTTACGTTTGCTACCCTCCAATCCTCAGGAACTACTCCAGAATCTAATTATCACTAATGCATCCACTATTTCTGGAGCTACTTCCTTAAGTACTCTGGGATGCAGCCTATCTGGCCCTGGTGATTTATCGGCCTTTAATCCATTCAATTTACCCAACACCACTTCCCGACTAACCTGGATTTCACTCAGTTCCTCCATCTCCTTTGACCCGCGGTCCCCTGCTATTTCCGGCAGATTATTTATGTCTTCCTTAGTGAAGACGGAACCAAAGTAGTTATCCAATTGGTCCGCCATATCCTTGTTCACCATGATCAATTCACCTGTTTCTGACTGCAAGGGACCTACATTTGTTTTAACTAATCTCTTTCTCTTCACATATCTATAAAATACTTTTGCAGTCAGTTTTTATGTTCCCTGCCAGTTTTCTTTCATAATCTATTTTCCCTTTCCTAATTAAGCCCTCTGTCCTCCTCTGCTGGTCTCTGAATTTCTCCCAGTCCTCTGGTATGCTGCTTCTTCTGGCTAATTTGTACGCATCATCTTTTGCATTGATACTGTCCCTGATTTCCCTTGTTATCCACGGATGCACTACCTTCCCTGATTTATTCTTTTGCCAATGGGATGAACAATTTTTGTAGTTCATCCATGCAGTCTTTAAATGCCTTCCATTGCATATCCACCGTCAACCCTTTTAGAACTAATTGCCAGTCAATCTTGGCCAATTCATAGATACATAGAAAATAGGTGCACGAGTAGGCCATTCGGCCCTTCGAGCCTGCACCGCCATTCAATATGATCATGGCTGATCATCCAACTCAGTATCCCGTACCTGCCTTCTCTCCATACCCCCTGATCCCCTTAGCCTCAAGGGCCACATCTAACTCCCTCTTAAATATAGCCAATGAACTGGCCTCAACTACCCTCTGTGGCAGAGAGTTCCAGAGATTCACCACTCTCTGTGTGAAAAAGTTTTTCCTCATCTCGGTCTTAAAGGATTTCCCCCTTATCCTTAAGCTGTGACCCCTTGTCCTGGACTTCCCCAACATCGGGAACAATCTTCCTGCATCTAGCCTGTCAAACCCCATAAGAATTTTGTACGTTTCTATAAGATCCCCTCTCAATCTCCTAAATTCTAGCGAGTATAAGCCAAGTCTATCCAGTCTTTCTTCATATGAAAGTCCTGACATCCCAGGAATCAGTCTGGTGAATTCACATCTCATACCCTCAAAGTTACCTTTCTTTAAGTTCAGAACCGTTGTTTCTGAATTAACAATGTCACTCTCCATCCTAATGAAGAACTCAACCATATTATGGTCACTCTTGCCAAGGTGAAGTGTAAATGGAGTCGATGGTGGGGAGGCTGGTCTGTGTGATTGACAACACTACATACACAACTCTCTGTCATTTCCTGTGGCCTTGGGCAGAGCTGTTGCTAAAACAAGCAGTGATGCACCCTGATAAAAATGCTCTCTACGGTGCATGGGAAGAGGTTGGTAAGAATCGCTGGAAACATACTGACTTTCCTTAGTCTTCTGAGGAAGTAGAGGCATTGTGTGCTTTCGTTGTTGGAGCTTTAATGTGGTTGGTCCTGGACAAATTGTTGGTGACATTTACACCTTGGTACTTAAAATTATCAATCATTTCCACTTCGGCATCATTGATGCTGATTGGAGCATGTGCACTACCTTGTTTCCTGAAGTCAATAACTAGCTCTTCATCTTGCTGATACAGGGTGCAACTTTGATACAAGGAGTTAAATAAAGCAAGGAAGTGTTGAATTACCACAGAGACAAAAGAAAGATGGAAGGAATAAATATATATATATTTAAAACTTTGGGATTAATTTATTGGACTGACTTTCACTTGCTTACTGGGCTACAGTAGCATTGCAGCAACATAAACCTCATAATTAAAAGAGTCCAAGCCGTATAAAATATCAGTGTCAACTTTCTGTGGCAATTTTGTGAGGCTCATGGGTCAGCTGAGAACAAATTGTCTGCTAAATTGTGGAGATTTATAATCCATGATATTTCACTTTCCAGACTTTAATGGAATTTTTGTGCACCAATAACATTATGGAGATAAAACATATGCTTGCCAGAAAACTCTGGCCCAATGCAATGATGCAGGTTACCACAAATCATTTCCACAAAGATATAGAGAAAACCAGCAGACACCAACATTAATGCCTTATATATGTGGTCACTTTTTGGAGTAATATGCAAACACTGCTTGACCTCATTGACTTCTGAGCTGATCCCAATATCGTCTTGCCCTTTTATAATCTCACTGCCCCTGCCACTCTCACAAACTCCAATCCATTGTTCCTGAATTCTGAACTGCTTTGATCTTTAGAATGACACCTCTCTTTTGACTTTTAAATTTCTGTCATACGTGTAAAATAATGCATGAAGTACAGCAATATTTCTGCTCCAATATTCACAGCTTTTGTAGAGAGTGATGTAATTTGTTTAATCGAAATGGTTCAGTTGCTAAGTGCAACACAGACTGTAAGAATGAGCAAATAGTTCCTGGGTTGGATCCCTCCATTAATGTTGAGTTGGTGAACGATACAGACATAACTGTCTGCTCAGTTATGAAGGAAATTAAACTAATAGCAAGGCTACCTGACTGACTGCTAATCAGAGATGTGTCCACACGAATGTTGGTTTTTGGATCGATTTTTTTTTCTGTAATCCTTACAATGATAGGTAAAAGTATTACCATCGATGATTTTGGCACATTGATCTGTTTGGAAGAAATACTGGTGGGCATTCAGTGTCTGGAAGGCCATATTCCAATTGTGAATTAGTGTGTCCAAAAGATTTAAAATGTGGGGACCTAGAAGTGAGCAATCTTTGTTCCTGGTTAGGTCATAAGGAATAGGAGTAGAATTCGGCCATTTGGCCCATCAAGTCTACTCCGCCATTCAATCATGGCTGATCAATCTCTCCCTCCTAAACCCATTCTCCTGCCTTCTTCCCATAACCTCTGACACCTATGCTAATCAAGAATATCTATCTCTGTCTTAAAAATATCCACTGACGGCCTCCACAGCCTTCTGTGGCAAAGAATTCCACATATTCATTACCCTCCGACTAAAGAAATTTCTCCTCGTCTCTTTCCTAAAAGAACATTCTTTAATTCTGAGGCTATGACCTCTAGTCCTAGACTCCCCCACTAGTGGAAACATTCTCTCCACATCCACTCAATCCAAGCCTTTCACTATTCTGTATTTTTCAATTAGGTCCCCCCTCATTCTTCTAATCTCCAGCGAGTACAGGCCCAGTGCCGACAAACGCTCATCATAGGTTAACCTACTCATTCCTGGGATCATTCTTGTAAACCTCCTCTGGACCCTCTCCAGAGCCAGCACATCCTTCCTCAGATATGGTGCCCAAAATTGCTCACAATATTCCAAATGCAGCCTGACCAGCGTCTTATAGAGCCTCGACATTACATCCATGTTTTTGTATATAAGCCCTCTGGAAATAAATGCTAGCATTGAGTTTGCTTCTTGAAAATCACATTCAAGTTCATTTTTAAAACTTAGGAATTCTATATTTATGTTAATCTGGGCAACCTGAGAACAATAAGAATTTAAAGAATGTAAAAATGTGAGAATTACAATAAAAATAACTATCGGGTGAAAACAATTGAATGTGTTATTTTGCATTATTAATTATTACATTTGTATAGGATCATTGAATTATACAAACTGAAGACGGTTCAGTAGAAGACCATTTTGTCCACACTGTCCATTCAGCCAAAAGTGGTGCTCTTTGTGTTTCTACCACTTCCTAGCTCGAGGTCCACAGCATTAAATTTTTGCAGTCAGAAAAATGATGGTTTTAATGATGCTATAAAAACCGAAAACACACTTTATTCACTTAATTCATTAGAACAAGAAATGTATATAAAATTTTGAAACTTGTTTATGACCCTACTTAAGTTACAGGAAGAACTGAGTTGCAGCAAGCCAAACAAAATTGCATAAAGTGATTGACTTTTCATTGGTTGTAAGTGGCAAGCAGACACGTTTGCTTCTGTGGGGAAAGCAGCTGAAACTACATTAACACTTTTCATATAATTTAAAACATTTTTATACCTGCTAATATTTCTGATCATCAAATATCTGCTGCAAAAGCTGAAAAGATCTAACTTTTTGGTAGTGTAATTTGCAAGGTTTATTTGCTTGCGAAAAAAGAGTTTGAACTGTATAAACACTTTGTGGTTTAACTGTCAGTGAGGAGGGATTCTAGTTTCAATTCATTCCTCAGTACACTGTAGTTTCTTTGTTCAAATTACCAAGGGTGTGAATGGTCTGGTCTGTGACAGGAACAGGTGGATCAGGAGTTTGGGTTGGGTTGGACAGATCGCAAGTCTCAGTAGTTGTCTGGAGGAAGGCCAGAAAATCAGGAAATGACCAAGGAGGAGACCAGGAACAGGAGCGCTGGTGCCAAAAACATGGGATCAGGAGGTTGGACAATACAGCCCATTGGTGTGAGAGGGTGTTAATTTCAAATGATTGATTAAGCACTCATTGCCTACATAATATCCTCAACAATGCACCCTGTGGAGGAGCAGGGCTTCACTTACAGCAGTCACAGAATTGCATGCATGCAGATACTATGGGTCAGATCTTGCTCGAATAAATGCCCACTGTCCCCTGCCTGTACTTACAATATCTAGGTGTAAAGGGTTGACTCCATTGGGCCTTCACAATCCAGAGACGATACATAATGTGGGAGAATGATACAAAACTATGTTTACTAGTAAGTTATGGAGAGTTCACTAAGACCCAGGGGCCTGTCTCACTAACGCGACTTTTCAGCGACTGTCTTCGACCTTCAATCTCGAGGGCACTCGCCTGAAAAACCTCGAGCTGGATCGACCGTCAGCGATGAAACCGCGAGCCGGATCGACCGTCAGCAATGAAACCGTGAGCCGGATCGACCGTCTGCACACACACACACACACAAACACTTCGCAAAGGCGGGGGCCAGGGAAAGCGGGGGAGCGCTGTCTGAAATTCACACCCGCGATGAACAGGAAGGTAAAAGACAGCTGGCACAGTAACGGTAAGTCCTTTAGAGAGCGCGGGGAGGGGAGGGGGGGAAGAGAAGGGGAGAGAAGGTGGGGGAGAAGGAGTGGAGACACTTTTAAGAAGCCAGACAACGTTTAATGAAGTTTAGCGGGCATTTAACATTACCGGTCGGTTTACTTACTTTTTCTTTCTCAACGAGCTTTACCTTCGATTAGCTTTGATTGCCTTCGATTACCTACGATGGCATTACAACCTACTATGACCTACCTCGACTAAACCTACAAGTAAAAACATATTGATTTTTTCCATGGCGACCTTTTTTTACTCGCGTGCATTTTTCAGCATGTTGGAAAAAAACGCTGCGACCTAGCTGAGGCCTCGAGTACGCGGGGACTACTCTCGAGCATGAAGGAGAGTTACAAAGACCTCCTAGGACCTCGTGTCGACCATGCTGCGAGTATGAGTCGAGGGCAAACTCTTCTAAACTCGCGAATTAGGTTGCCGCAGTGGGACAGGCCCTATATTAATTGAGTGGATAAGAAGCTGGCATATGCAATACATTGTTAGAAAATGTGAGATTATCCACATAGGACCGATGCAAATTATTATTAAATTGGAGTCAAACCGCGAAGGTGGTTGGGGGGATATCCAGGCATGTGAAACACAAATGCATGTACAGCAAGAAATACTAATATTGACCGTAGTGCCAGAACACCGGTGGTGCGGTTTTACAGAAGACTTCTGAGATTGTTGTTGGGAGACATGAGAGTGGGGAAATGGTGTCAAGGCCAAGATTCAAGTGCAGTTTCATACCATTTCAAGCAGGGTGCAAGGCCACCAAACTCAAGTGCAGTTTTATACCATTTCAAGCAGGGTGCAAGGCCACCAAACTCAAGTGCAGTTTCATACCATTTCAAGCAGGGTGCAAGGCCAAAAGATGGCGGCGCACACAGTTGCGGCAGCTCAATGTTCTTTCGGTCGGTGCTTCGTGCTTTTTGTGTACGTGTTGTTTTTTGTCCTGTGTACTTTCTGTCGGGCGAACAACGTCTACGGCCAGCATGATCTCCTTAGGATTGGAGCTGGTCACGAGCGGAGTGTTACAGCCGAGTTTGTCCGTTCACACAAGATCCCGGTGGACATAGCGAGGAGCCCCGGCTCTCCGTGGATTACCATCCCCGCGGGGAGGAGGCGAAGGCGGCGCAGAGAAAGAAGGCAAAAGCGAGGCTGCAGGGCCAGGCGCGCTAGCCAGGCTACGGAGGCAGCCACTCAAACCACCGCTTCCCAGCCTGTTTCTCACGAACGCCAGATCCCTCGCTAACAAGATGGATGAACTGAGGCTACAGACTGCAGCTAACAACGCCGTGAAGGACAGCTGCATTCTGTTGATCACGGAGACCTGGCTTCATTCATTCATTCCGGACTCTGCTATCGAGCTAGCAGGCTACACCGCACAGCGTCATGACAGGACAAGAGACTCCGGTAAGAGCAGAGGAGGAGGGCTCTGTGTGTACGTGAACAACAACTAGTGTACTAACACAGTGATTGTAGACAGTCACTGCTCCCTGGTCCTGGAGTATGTGACTGTTAAATGCAGGCCCATTTATCTCCCTAGAGAGTTTACTGTCGTCAAGATAACTGTTGTATACATACCACCGGATGCTAATGCTAACTCGGCTATTTGTATGGTAGCACTAGCAGCCAGCAGAGCACATATCCTGACGCTGTTCACATCATAGCAGGGGACTTTAATCACGCGGACTTGAAGGCAATGCTCCCCAAATTCTACCAGCATGTTAAATGTGCTACAAGAGGAGCTAACACACTGGACAAGGTCTACTCCAACATCAAGCTGGGCTACAGGGCTAGACCACTACCACACCTGGGCCAGTCTGACCATATGTCCCTGCTTTTAATTCCTGCATATGCCCCCCTCAGGAAAACTGCTCCTACCATCACAAAGACCATCACAACTTGGCCTGATGGTGCCTCTCAGCAGCTGCAGGACTGCTTCAACAGGACCAACTGGGATGTGTTTGAACACCAGGACCTGGAGGTGTTCACAGACAGTGTACTATGTTACATTAAAAACTGCGTGGACACTGTCACAGTGGACAAACGCATCCGGGTCCACCCCAACCAGAAGCCCTGGATGACCCGGGAGGTCCAGCGGCTGTTAAAAGAGAGGAACACCCCTTTTAGGTCTGGCGATAGGGCTTTATACAGCACGGCCCGAGCTAACCTGAAGAGAGGCATCAGAGAGGCCAAATCAGACTACAGGAGGAGGATAGAGGACCACCTGGACAGTAACAACAGCAGGCAGGTGTGGCAGGGGATCCAGTATCTCACCAACTACAAGACCAACCTTGGAGCTGCTGAAGGTGACGCCTCGTTGGCAGAGGAGCTGAACCTCTTCTTTGCTCGCTTTGAAGCTGAGCCACCAGAGACAGCCATATCACACCACATGGTCCACAGCAGCTTATCCCTCAAAATAGAGGAGCATGAGGTGAGGCGCACGCTGCGGGCCATCAATCCGAGGAAGGCTGCTGGACCCGACGGCGTTTCTGGACGCGTGCTGAAGGACTGCGCAGACCAGCTGGCTGGAGTCTTTACGAGGATTTTCAACCAGTCTCTGGCCCAGTCCACTGTCCCATCCTGTCTGAAGTCCTCCACCATAGTCCCCTTGCCCAAAAAAACCCACATTTCCAGCCTCAACGACTACCGGCCAGTCGCACTCACACCAGTGGTGATGAAGTGCTTTGAAAAACTGGTCCGGGGTCACATCACATCACTCCTGCCCCGAAGCTTTGACCCCCACCAGTTTGCGTATAGAGCGAACAGATCCACAGAGGACGCTGTAGCCACAGCCCTCCATGCTGCACTGTCCCATCTGGAGCAGCGGGGGAGCTACGTGCGGATGCTCTTTGTGGACTACAGCTCTGCTTTTAACACCATTCTTCCCCACAAACTGGTGGACAAACTGGGGGACCTGGGACTTCCACACTCCACCTGCATGTGGATAAAGAGCTTCCTGTCGGGTCGCAGTCAGAGAGTCAGAGTGGGCCATCACACATCCACGGCCCTCAGCCTCAGTACCGGCTCTCCACAGGGCTGCGTGCTGAGCCCCCTGCTTTACACCATCTACACATATGACTGCACCCCCACCCACCACAGTAACACCATTGTCAAATTCGCGGATGACACCACGGTGGTGGGGCTCATCTCTGGGGGGGATGAGTACGCCTACAGGGATGAGGTGGAGCAGCTGACAGGGTGGTGTGGAGAGAATAACCTGCTCCTCAACACCTCAAAGACCAAGGAGCTCATAATAGACTACAGGAAGAAGAAAACGGACATTACACCACTAATCATCAGAGGGGACTGTGTGGAGAGGGTGGCGGATTTCCGCTTCCTGGGAATCCACATTGAGGAGGACCTGACATGGAGCGTGAACACCTCTGCGCTGCTGAAAAAGGTACAGCAGAGACTGCACTTCCTGAGGGTGCTCAGGAAGAACAACATCACCCAGAGACTGCTGCTGTCCTTTTATCGGTGCTCCATAGAGAGCATCCTAACATACTGTGTATGCGTGTGGTACACCAGCTGCACAGCGGCTAAGAGAAAAGCGCTCCAGAGGGCTCTTGACAATGCCCAGAAGATTGTCGGCTGCCCTCTCCTCACCTTGGAGGACTTACACAGTTCCCACTGTCTCAAGAAATCCCAGAACATTATAAAGGACATTTCCCACCCCGGACACTCCCTGTTTGAACTGTTGCCGTCAGGCAGACGGTACAGATCAATGAGGACAAGGACAAACAGACTCAAAAACAGTTTTTATCCCACAGCAATAACTACACTTAATGTAGCCACCAAATGAGCGCAGGTGCGCTACATACCAAAGGGACTGTGAAATCGACAGAAGAATGTATGGTTGTGTGTTTATGCTTGTTTTTTCATGTTATTTATTTTAGTTGTTTATTTTAGATATTTCTCTTTTACGTATCGTTAGCTTTTAGATAATATGTGAATGGTGCTGGTTGGCATTTTTAATTTCGTTGTACATGTTTACATGTTATAATGACAATAAAGAATTTCATTTCATTTCATTTCATTTCATTTCATTTCAAGTGCAGTTTCATACCATTTCAAGCAGGGTGCAAGGCCACCAAACTCAAGTGCAGTTTCATACCATTTCAAGCAGGGTGCAAGGCCACCAAACTCAAGAGCAGTTTCATACCATTTCAAGCAGGGTGCTAGGCCACCAAACTCAAGAGCAGTTTTATACCATTTCAAGCAGGGTGCAAGGCCACCAAATTCAAGTGCAGTTTCATACCATTTCAAGCAGGGTGCAAGGCCACCAAATTCAAGTGCAGTTTCCTACCACTTCAAGCAGGGTGCAAGGCCACCAAATTCAAGTGCAGTTTCCTACCTCTTCAATCAGGGTGCAAGGCCACCAAATTCAAGTGCAGTTTCCCACCACTTCAAGCAGGGTGCAAGGCCACCAAATTCAAGTGCAGTTTCCTACCATTGCAAGCAGGGTGCAAAGCCACCAAATTCAAGTGCAGTTTCCTACCACTTCATGCAGGGTGCAAGGCCACCAAATTCAAGTGCAGTTTCATACCACTTCACGCAGGGTGCAAGGCCATCAAATTCAAGTGCAGTTTCATACCACTTCAAGCAGGGTGCAAGGCCGTGACCTCTCGCTCCCCCATCTTTCAGAGACTGAGGCACGTTCACACTTCCGGGTTTTATAGTCCCTCCCCCCTCCCAGCGGAAGGGGTGTCCTTCATGGTGTGATTGACAAGAGAGAGAATCTCAACATTTTTTAAACATTAATAAGTCTTTTATTTTTCATCGATGGGAAAAATCCTCTGGCCCTGACAGCTGGAGGGGGACTCTGAGTAAGATGGCCAAAAATCACAGCCGTAAGTGGTAACATTTTTTTCTAAAATCAATATGCAGTGCAAACAGGAAGTGGTCAAGTTTAGATTTTTGATTATATAGATAAACACAAAGTGCTGGAGTAACTCAGCATGTTGGCTAGATTCTCTGGAAGACATGGATAGGTGAAGTTTTAGGTTGGGAATAAGGTGGGGGGTGGTCAGGCCAAACCTGACAAGTAATAAGTGAGGGAGCAGATGCATCAGACTTCAATTTCACCACCTGTGCCACATCTGCTCCAATATATGAGGCTATCCACTTTAGGACATATGAGAAGTCTTCTCTCTTTACAAAACGTGGTTTCCCCCTGTTGTTGCAGATGGACCATGCTCTGCACTCCTCTGACTCTGGCCTCTTCACAGAGCGACCTCCCATCACCGCTCCATTGTTACTGTACTTTGTTGCCGTCAACTTTAAAAGCTATCCACTGATATTTTATAACAGAGAAATTACATTACAACATTTCACAATCAATCAGCTAACAGCTTTTAAACAGCTACATTTGAAGTAAACCATCTATCCAATTTATAACAAGTGCAATTGAATCATAACTTGGGGAAAAGAATTCTTGAATGGCCTGGTGCATAAAATACATTACAGGGCGTGGACACTCGAGCCTTGCTTTTACAGATGCCTCATGCAGTAACCTTTTATGAACACTAGGTGGAAGTGCCTTCTATTTTAGGTACAAGTGTCACTGCAACAGAACAAAGGCATATTTTAGCCCTGCAAATTGCAGGAAATTATCTTGAGAACATTTATGTGTGTTAGAAATGTTGGTCTGTTATTTTCAAAGTATTTGATTCCATCGTTTAAGGAGCTGAGGCACAAACGCATATTTAGTTCAGTTTAGAGATACGGCATAGAAACAGGTCCTTGGACCCACCGAGTCCACGGCGACCAACAATCACCCGTTCACAATAGTTCTATGTTATCCCTTTTTCTCATCTATTCCGTACACACTAGGGGCAATTTTGCAGAGGCCAATTAACCTACAAACCCGCATGTCTTTGGGAAACCGGAGCAATCGGTGGCAACCCATGTGTTCAAACACCGTACAGACAGCACCCAAGGTCAGGATCAAACCTAGGTCTCTATCACTGTGAGGCAGCAGGTCTACTAGTACTGACCATCAATCACTCATTCACACAAGTTCTATCATCCCACTTTTGCTTTTTCTCCCTACAAACTAGGGGCAATTTATAGAGGCACATTAATCTACAAATTCACATGTACTTGGGATGTGGGAGGAAGCCAGAGCACCCAGATGGAAACCCATGCGGGCACAGGGAGAACCTACAAACTCTGCATAAACAGAACATGCGATCAGGATCAAACCCGCGTGTCTGATGTTGTGTGGCAGCAATTCTACCAACTATGCCACTGTGCCACCCTTGCTTACCACCTTGAACTTGTTTTGTCATTAATTTGAACCATAGTAGCAACTCATGTTCACCATTGTTTCTTGTCCTTTATTATTCTTATGTAACAAAAATCTATGATCTGACTGTCAACGATTTCAGTTTGACAACCATTTATGTGCAAACAACCTCCTTTTTTTTTCCAAATAGGCAAAATCTTTTTTTTTGATTATGCCCTGCTGCTCTGGATGCCTGTAGCTGAAGAGATTATTTATTTATTGAATTATTTTATGTTTCAAAATATTCATTAAATAAGTCAATGAATCTTTCAAATTCAAAAGTGACTGAAGTAAATTTAACACTTTAAGCCACAGAGTAAAATTCTCGTGGAACTGCCAACATTGATTCCATAGAACACAGAACAGAAAAGCACAGGAACAGGCCCTTTCGGCCCAGGATGCCTGCGTCAAACTTGATGCCAAATTAAACTACTCCCTTTTGTTTGCACATGATCCATTTCTCTCCATTTCCTGCATATTAATGTGCCCAACTAAAAGCCTCTTAAATGTCACTCTCACATCCACAATATTCATGGCAAGAATCAAACACAAACACCCCACGTGGAAATTATCAGAAATCGTGGACTGCTGAAGGTTTACTTCCTTACTTTTGTATTCCAATCTCCTAAAATAAAAGTCAGCATTCCATTAATGATGATTTCTTTTTGACCTACGGTGCCCTTAATTATTTGTGCACAAGAACATATGATACGATATGATAAACTTTATTCATCCCCGGAAGGAAATTGGTTTGCCAACAGTCACACCACACAATGTACACAAAAACTTGAAATGAAAGTGAAAAATAGAGAAGGACAAGCAACTGTTGGCTGGCTGCCATGTGCACAATGCCTAAACTGGAATGAACTAGAATGAACGAACAAACAAACATACGCAGACTTATCCCCTGGGCCGAGGATTCTAAAACTACAGGGCTCTCCCCTCCCCCTCCCCAGGTCTCCCTTTGTTCTCCCACCATCCCTCACGGCGGTCCCCCCACGCCGGGTCCCCATTTTCTCCCCTCACGCTCCACCGCCACCGAGGTTCCCGCTGATACTCCTCATCATCAACATCTTTTCACTTCTCCATATACCCCGGGTTTATCAACTTAAGAAAAATCCCTATTTGTCTTTCACTTACTGTGGCTCCCCATTGAGCACTATCTGCTGTGGATTTGCTTTTTGGTACAACTTCTCTATGCTATTTTGTGACTTCGTAATTTATGACTCCTGCCATACCTTCTTCGAAAGCAAAGCACAGGACGCCACCATTCAGCTCATCGAATCTTAGTTGAGTCTCCGTCTGAAGAAGGGTCTCGACCCGGAACGCCACCCATTCCTTCTCTCCAGAGATGCTGCCTGTCCCACTGAGTTACCATAGCTTACTGTGTCTATCTTTGCGGACAATATTCCTCTGATCTGCCTGTATTTATTCAGTTACCTTCTAAAAGTCTAATATAGAATCAGTTTCCACCACCTGTTCAGGCAGCATATTTGAAGATGCGACCACTTGCTGTGTATAAAATTGTTTTCCCCGTGTCACCATCAGTTTTCATGCCAGTCAGTTTAAACCTGCTTCTCCAGTTATTAAGCGTTATTTGAAAAGAGTTGCTCTCAATTTTAACTAAACTCTTCAGGATTTTAAACACTGCTGTAACAATCCATCCAATCCAACAATATAAAGATCATAAATGCATATCTTTCTTTCCAGTCCCCCAGTTCCTCCCCCCTCATTCACCTCCTCCATCTGCTCATCACCTCCCCCTACCTACTCTAGTCTTCCATTTTACTTTCCCCCTTCCCCCTGTTCCCTCTACCTAGTACTATATTTCACTCTCCACATTCCTATCTTACTTATCAGGTTCCACCATATGCACCCTTTTGTCTTCTCCATTTATCATCTCCAGCCTTGGTTGCTATCTCCACCTAATTCATCTGCAAATTAACCCCTCTTCACATAGATTCACCTATCACGTGCTCGCAGTTCCACACCACCCCCCTCCCCCCCTTCCACTTCCCTTTGACCTCATCGTCTTCTACTGGCTATCTGTCCCCTGCTCCATCAATCTGAAAAAGGGTCCCATCTGGAAATGTTGTCTGTCTATTTCCCTCCATAGATGCTGCCTGACCCACTGAGCTACTCCAGCAGTTTGGGGGGTTTTATCCACGGAAAACATGCCAGTCTATCCCTTACATATTTTCTTTGAAACCTTTAAATTCTCCTAAAGTGAGGACCCAAAACTGGACAGACGAACTGCCATTATCTATTCAATGGTCCAGCCATCCTATAAATTGGGCGGCACAGCACAGCAGTGGAGCTGCTGCCTCACAGCGCCAGAGACCTAGGTTCAATTCTGACTACGAGTGCAGTTTGTGCTGGGTTTGTACGGTTTCCCTGTAACCACGTGAGTTTTCTTTGGGTGCTCCCGTTTCCTCCCAAATCGCAAAGAGGTGCAGGTTTGTAGGTTAATTGGTTTCAGTAAATTGCCCCTAGCATGTAGGATGTGAAAGTGGAATAACATAGAACTATTCTTCTTCTTTCATGTCCATCTTCCGTGTTTCAAATGTTGACATCACTGTCATCGTCCGTCCTGAAAAGGACGCAAGCTTCCGGCCACAATCAGTGGGAGCCATCAATTGTTGCAATAGATGATGGTGGTAGCAGAATTAGCTCAAGATACTTCCAGTTTCCAACCCCGTGACATGGACGCTTCTGCTATGGGGCCATAGAACTATTATGAACGGGTGATCAATGGTGGCCATAGACTCTGTGGGCTGAAGTCCTGCTTCCAAGCTGTATCTCTAAGCTAAACTTAACTAGGTTTGACATAACTATTCCTTATCATCAGTAAAAATGGCATCACTCTGTGGCAACCAGTGGTATCAGTCAGTGAAATTGGCTAATTTTGTGACCCAGGCACCAAATACACCACATTTCAAAGTTTACTTTGAAAAATGTGATAAAGGGAGGTTGCACGGCAGTCGAGGTCACGACCCGTGACCCGTACTGTTGCCACACAACGCCGTCTGGAGTACAAGCGGTGAACGTCAGGTAAGCACTTACTATGGCTGCCAGTACAGCGGGGTGTTGAGGGAGGGTGGGTTGGTCGGGGGTGGCCGTGGGGGTTGGGTGGTCAGGGTGGTGGGTGGGGGGTGTGGTGGTCTGCGGGGGTGCTGGGGGGGAGGTAGGGGTGGTGGGGTGGGGTGGTCGGGGGGGTGTGGTTCGGGGGGTGGGGTGGTGGTCGTGGGGTGGGGTGGTGGTCGTGGGGGGTGTGGTGGTCTGCGGGGGGTGCTGGGGGTGGTGGGTGGAGGTGGAGTGGGGTGGTCGGGGGGGTGGCTCTGTGACTCTGGGTGGGCGGAGGGACCAGACTGTCCCCAACTGCTGCAGCTGATGGGGTCGTTGCCGGGTTTTCGTGCCCGTGTGTCCGCTGCCCGGAGCCGAGGCCCCACTCCACCCGGCCCCGTGTGTGGGCGCTGCCGACCCACAGCCCGTGACAGTGCGGCCGCACAGGGGGAGACGGGGCAGAGGGCGGACGTGGCCGGACAGCGCTGACCCCGGGGGGAGAGTGGGGGCTGTCCCGAGGGATGCGCCCCTTCGGCCACTTGCACCTTGGTGCTTGTGTTCAGAGCAAAGATACTAGAGCATTTAGTTCAGTCACCCTCCACAATTATTTACAACGCAAAAATTGACCATTTCGGCGGTTCTTAAAAGGTAAGAAAGCACGCATGTATGCCGGAGGCTGCCAAGTCCTCCAGGAGGATTGAGCTGCTCCATGCGTCACGCCCTTTGACCTTACCCCTATTTAGAAAAGATGACGAACTTATAAAGCGGGGAAAAGATATCTTGAATCACAGGAACTCCGATGTGCTTTTAAACGTATAATGTTTATTTCTTTACATGGGAACGTTTCGTTGTCATATAATTAAATCTGCTCATTGGGATTCGACGTGAGTTGTTGCCAAATACATAGCTGTATTTACAAACTGAATTTGGGCATGTAATTTTAACCTTCAATGTCGTGATATATTATTTAATGTAACGAATACAATGGGACTGTGAGAATTGCACCACTGGAAAAAAAACGACCCGATCTCAGTTTTCTCTAATAGCTTCGCCCTAGCTTTTTGGACGGGGATTGGGTCTCTGCAGACAGTAGGTTTTATTCATGGCATCTGGGCTGGATCGGCCGCGCCAGTAACTCGAGAGCTTTCTCCCGCCCCCTTAACTTGCCAAATCCAGTAAAGAGTGCGTTCCAGCTCAGGAGAAAACAGTGCAAAAGTCATTTGGAAGTTGGAACTAACCTTCGCACTCGTGCTAGAAATTCATAACTCCACCACGTGGTGTGTTGTTTTTTTTGCTTTAATTATTTTTTTATGGCATTAGTCACCCTTGATTCAGCGCCTCGTCGGGGTGCGGTACCAGTGTTGTTGTGAGGTAGAGCTCGGCCGCGTTTAGTCAACGCTGTCTGTGGTCGCAGCACAGGGACGGGTTCACCCACACGGGCAGCACTCACTGCCCATTCTCGCACAAATCATGTGAAAGAGACATGAACTGATTCCAACGAAATAATCTGATTACAGGCCCCCCCCCCCCCCCCTCTTTGATGTTTTGTCCCCGTGCATTCGTGTTTTATTCTACTTCGATACGCTTAACGTGTGCATTTTAAGTAACATTTTTCAACGCTGTAACCATTATTAAATATTGCCCATCGAGCAGTTTATACCGTTGCCGTTCGGCAGCGTCTTCAAGCTCCAGCCCCTCGCTCCCTTGTGCCAACCAGGGTCTGGCTGCTTCTCGCTGCTCCACACAGTCGCTGGAGTTGTGCCTTCCTGCCGCCAATCCCCACTCATCTGCGGGTCTCCGGCACCGCCTTCCAACTCTGAAATATGTTAAATTAAATATGGTCGACGAGTACTGGCCGCTCTCTGTAGATGAGGACATGTATCCGGGAGTGCTGGACAAAGGAAACAGGTGGTGAGTTGTGTGGGCGGCAGTGCTCAAAATAACATCACCTGCTACCTTCTCGAGAATAGCAACCACACGAGAGAAAACATCTCGTTAGATGTCCCTCAGGATTAAGGATAACGTGTTTCTTTTCCAGTTCAGTGAGTTTTGGGGTGTTTTACGAGACCAATGAATCTGTGGAATCTGAAATATGGATTTACTCAATAACAACTGCTACTATTTTAATCTGCCTAACTCCTGCCTAACAATGTTATAATCAACTTCACCCCAATTTAGGACCTTCCCCCAAAGTCCAGACTTATCCTTTCTCATAATTGTCTTAAAACGTATGGAGTTGTCATCACTGTTCTCAAAATGCTCACCAGTACAAGGTCCTTCCTTGAGTTGGACTATCCACATGCTGTTTCAAGAAACTCTCTTGGATACACCAAACAAATTTTTCCCAGTCTAAACCTTTTGCACTAAACAAATTCCAGTCAATATCAGGGAAAATTAAAAACGCCCACATCAACAACCCTATTGTTTCTGCATCTTTCTGTAAATTATCTACATATCTATCCCTCTATCTCTTGCCGGCTATTGGGTGACCTACAATACAATCCTACTAGAGTCTGCAACTTTCTTACTTTTGAGCTGAAACCATATCACCTCAGTGGACGAATCCTCCAGTATGTTCGCTCTGAGTGCTACCATGACATTCTCCCTGATTAGTAGATAAACTTCCCCACTTCTTCTACATCCCTCTCTATCACATTTGAATTATTAAAAGAATTTTAAAAGATGTATCCATGATCTCTGCTGCCATTTTTAATCCGACACTTGTAGATGTTCAGCATGTGCTCCACAATATATTGACCTTCACTCTCAATTCTCCAATGCTTTTATTCATTAATATTGTCTACTATATGCTCCTCAGATTCAATAGTTGCTTAGTGTCCCACAATCTCTAGTGTTTTTTGTATTTTTTACTTTGAAGACCGATGCAAATAATACCTCAGTTCCTTATTCTCGGTTGTAATTTCTCTGAGGTACTTGCATTGACCTTCGCTGTTCTCTTTTTACTGACGTGTAGAAGGCTTTACAATTTCTTCTATATAACTTGCTGATTTACTCATATTCTATTCTGTCTTCTTATCTTTGTTTTTGTCCTCTTTTGCTTGTTCCAAAATGCTCTTGATCTTCAAGTCTACTAAACTTTTTGGAAATCTCTCACAATTACACCTGTCTACACCAATGGATACCATGACTGAGCAATTCTGATGGGGCGGGGTGAGGGGGCGACGGGGGAGGTTGTGGTGGCAGGGGGAGGTTGTGGGGGGCGGGGTGAGGTTGTGGGGGCGGGGGGTTTGTAGGGGCAGGGGGTTGTGGGGGCAGGGTGGGAGCGGTGGGGTCTGTGTGGGGGTGTGTGTGAGGGGGGTGGGTGTGGGGAGGGGGGTGTGTGTGGATGGGGAGGTGTAGGAGGGGGATAGGGTAGTAGGGGAGGGGGGGTGTGGTGGGGGGAGGTGTATATGTGGGCGGGAGGGTGTGGGAATGGGAGCATGTGTGTGTGTGAGGGGGGTGTGGGGGCGGGGGGGGGGGTTTGTGGGGGGCGTTGTAGGGGCGGGGGAGGTTGTGAGGGCAGGGGGGGTTGTGGGGGCAGGGGGGTTTTGGGGCGGGGGGAGGTTGTGGGGGCGGAGGGTTGTGGGGGCAGGGGGTTGTAGGGGCAGGGGGGTGTGTGAGCGTCGGGGTGTGTGGGGGGAGAGGGGTGTGGGCGTGGGGGGGAGTGAGCTCAGAGAAAAGACGGGGGAAGAGGGGGCATCATGGAGGGGGGGAGGAGCCAGCGAGGGGAACCAGAGGGGTAGTGACTGGAATTGGCGGTGCGATGTGGACTCACAGCGGGCGCTGGTCGCTGGTCATTGTTCTCCGCCGGGATCAGAGTCTCTGCTTTCCGTTTGGCGACATCTCCGACTCCAGGCTGGGTCGGGTCTCCGATGCTGGGCTGCTGCTTGGGGCGGGGCTGGGGCGGGTCTCCGACGCTGGGCTGCTGCTTGGGGCTGAGCTGCTGCGGGGCTGCTGCTTGGGGCTGGGCTGCTTTGGGTCCTTCCGAAAGTCCGGTTGGAAACCTCCGCCGGCCATCTTCAGCTCCAGTAAAGACGCGATGGCGCAGGAAGGGGCGGACTGTCCCGGGGAGTGACAGGGGAAGAGATTAATTCGCACGGCGCTGATTGGCAGCAGAAGAGATCGATCTGCGCACACGCGTGTTTTTAAGATTTTTAAATCTCGCTAACTTTTACGACATTCAACCGATCGGAACAAAACTTGGTGCAATCGCAGCACAGGAGAACGGTGAGTGAACTGGCAAGAAATTGTAGCGCTATCGCGAACCGTTTTTGCGCAAATAGAAAGACTGCCAGACTGGAAGATAACAAGATCAGAATTTTAGTTATGTATAGATTCACATTCACCTCTAGTTAGCCAAAGATGGATCTCATTTTCCATGGAGGCTTTATTTTACACTAGAATGTCAACTTCTTGCAAATGAAACTTTTTTAAATGTTTGCCATTGTTTATCTACTAGCGGAGAGCATGTTGCATCGTGGCTTGGTTCGGCAACCTGAGCGCCCAGGAGCGGAAAAGACTACAAAAAGTAGTAAACACTGCCCAGTCCATCATCGGCTCGGACCTCCCTACCATCGAGGGGATCTATTGCAGTCGCTGCCTCAAAAAGGCTGGCAGCATCATCAAGGACCCACACCATCCTGGCCACACACTCATCTCCCCGCTAGCTTCAGGTAGAAGGTACAGGAGCCTGAAGACTGCAACGTCCAGGTTCAGAAACAGCTTCTTCTCCACAGCCATCAGGCTATTGAACTCAACTCAAACAAAACTCTGAACATTAATAGCCCATTATCTGTTTATTTGCACTTTATCTGTTTTATTTATTCATGTGTGTATATATTTATACATTGGTATATGGACACACTGAACTGTTCTGTATTCATGCCTTCTATAATTCTGTGCTGAAGCAAAGCAAGAATTTCATTGTCCTATCTGGGACACATGACAATAAACTCTCTTAACTTGACTTGACTCTTTAATCTAGCTTTCCAGTTTATGAGTCACCTTGCCCCTTTACATTGATTTATCAAAAACTCTGTAACATTTATTAATTTAAAGGTGTTGCAATAAGTATATTGCCTCATTGCTAGTGCATTGTTAAATATTAAACTTTTGCGTTTTGCTTGCGAAAAGCGTTGAATAGACACATTCTTACAAATAAACAGCTGTTAAAGATCAATCTAAGTTATGCAGTGGTTTTCCATTTTTCTTGTGCTTTCAAAGTACATTCAGAAGCTGAACTTTAATCATCACAATGAGGCATTTACAATATAATTTGAAAGTGCTGATGGGTCCCATTTATATGTATTTTTCATTTTTTTAAATATAATCGAAAAATGAATAGCTAAATGGACATTTATACTCAGATATTTTGTTGTATTAATTTTCTTAGCTCACGTCGAATATGCCATTTTCTGACATTGAAATGGTGTTTTAAAATGTTAATGATCTGCACTATTAATGTTCCAGTATTAAGCCTATTGCAGAAGGTCATTATTATGTTCTTCCCAAGATCTTATCAAGATTATAGCTTCTGCTACAGGAAAGTCCTGATCAGCAAATTCATCACTTTGAAATGCAACCTGCAACATTTTGACCATGTGCAGTGTGTATCTTCCCAGATAGGCATTAATAGCATGCAGGATAAGATGGCTACCCTCTCATACCTTTTGTAGGTCCATTAAGGGATTCTCATTGGTGAAATTGAGAGAATCACAGTATGAAATTTTTAATACCTCATGTCCCATTAGTTCCTTCCTATGAGGAGAACCCTCCAAACTATCGAGTTGGGGTCTTCTTCTTCTTATTGCGAATGAAACATAAATACACCAAAGAAATAGTTAGATCTCAAGCCGGGAATTGAGCAGCCAGGTTGTTGTCTCTGCGTCAATGTCTGCCAGGCTCTGAGCTCCATTTGGCGGGTGGTAGAGTGGGCACCCAAAGATGACATGGTTGGCTGTCTGTTGTTCTGCTCCATATTCACAGGCTGGGCTCTGGCGGAGCCCCCATCTCCACATGCTGGCATTGAAACGCCCAACTCCAGTACAAAGTCTGTTGAGCTTCACCCATGCTCCTCTGGGGAGGTCAGACCCTGGACAGCTTTTATCTGGTGAAGAGATGTAGCTGTGTAATGGAGATGAGGTTGCCTTCCACTCCTGTGACCACTTGGTGGCTATGCAGTGTGCTTTTGTCTCAGTTGGCTAGATGGATGCAAGGAGTTGTTTTCCATGTGGAGCAAAGGGGTGACGGGACTTCAGTCGGGGCGGCCTCTGCTCTCTGTTGATAGCCTGATGGAGGAGGTGATCTGGGTCCATGGCACAATGAGATCGTGCCAGAGTTGCTGCTTGCCTTCGGATCCCTGCAGGCGGAATGCCTGCAAGTATAGGGAGCTGCTCGACTGGAGTAGGTTGAAGGCACCCAGTGATGGTTCGCAAGGTGCTGTTCAGGCTCATGTCTACCAGCTAGTATGTCTGCTTCTACTCCATACGAGTGCGAAGAGTTGATGGACTGGCTCCCCAACTTGTTCCTGCCAGGTGTCGGATGAGGCCGCTACGTGCCATGACCTTGTCGCGGAGACCAGCCAGGTGTTGACGGAATGTAAGCGACCTGTCCAGCTTTACGCCGAGGTAAGTGGGTGTTTTTTGGAAGTCCAAGCGCCTGTTGTTAACGAAGACAGCTAGCTCTCGCTTAGCTTCCTTGTTGTTTAGATGAAATGCTGTTGACACTGTTTTGCCTTCGCTCAGCTTTAGATGCCACTGTCATAGGTATACTGCCAAAGTCCCCATGTCTTGACTCAAGGAGCTTTCAATTGTCTTCCACTCTTTGTGTCTCATCAGGAAGGCTAGATCGTCAGCATACCCATATTTTCCAGCGATGGTCTCTGGGAGGTCATGGATGTACACGTTGAAAAGCAGCGGAGCCAAGACGGATCCCTGTGGGATGGCATTCTTCAGTCTACGTAGCCTACTCTGCTGTTCATCACTGGTCTTAAGCACAAAGCTGTGCTTTGATATAAGCTCCATGATGTGGCGTACCATCATGTTGTACCTTTTGTTTTATAAATTCCATGGACAAGGACAGTATGCAAGCCACAATGTCCATCAGAAATCTTCTTTGTCACTTCAGGTAGCCCCGGCATTCTCTCTCTACCTCTCCCACACCCGTCGCACTAGCTTCTCGTTTTCACCCTACAGCTAACAATGGCCTGTTTCAAGTTCAAGTTTACATTTATTGTCACTGTACCAATTGGTACAGCGAGATTTGGGTTGCCATACAGCCATACAAATAAAAAGAACACAACACATGATAGAATTTAACATGAACATCCCCACATAGCAGAATCAATGTTTCCCACTGTGGGGGAAGGCAATAAAAGTTCAGTCATCTGCTTCTATGTTAACCCGTGGTCGGGGCCTATTGAGGCCTCCGCAGTCGCCGCAACGGCGGCCCGATGTTTCAGGCCCTCTCGCCGGATGATGGAGCTCCAGCGTCGGAAGAACACTCTCAGTGGCTTGGAGTTCCGAATCGGCCGCTTCTTACCGGAGACCACGGCTCACGAAGTCCACAGGCCGAGCTGGGCGGAGCTCCAACACTGGCGACCTCGGCGAAAGATCCCATGGCCCCGCGTTGTTAAAGTCAGCGCCGCCTGCGGCTGGAGGCTCCGCAGATCACAGCTCCACAGTGTTAAAGTCGGCAGTCCCAGCACACCAGAGCTCCAACACGGCGGCCCTGGTAAGGCATCGCTCCGCGATGGTACTTCAGTGCTGCGCCGCTGCTGAAGCTGAAGCTCTGGCCGGTCTCCGGCAGGTAAGGCCGCGAGGAGGGGGCGAAGATGCGGCTCGGAGGACAGACGCATCCTCGACCAGGTAGTGACTAAGAAAACAGTTCCCCCCTTCCCCCCCCCCCCCTAACCACCACATAAAAAGACTAAAAGACTTCCTAAACAAAACTTTTTGAAGGACTAAAAATAAAAAAGGACGAAAGGATGAACAGCTGCAGGCGGGGTAGCCATACTCAACAGCGCCACCCACACAATGTTTTTCCTTTATCATCGTTAATTTTTTGCACATCTTTCATTCATTGTTCTTTATCTCTCCACATCACCGTCTACATTTCTCGTTTCCCTTATCCCTAACCAGTCTGAAGAAGGGTCTTGACCCGAAATCTCACCCATTCCTTCCCTTCAGAGATGCTGCCTGACCCACTGAGTTACCTCATCTTTGTGTGTCTATCTTTGGTTTAAACCAGCATCTGCAGTTTCTTCTTTGTAAAGCAGATTGCTGCTACAAATTCATACAGCCTGGAAACAGGCACTTCAGACCAACTTATCCATGCTGACCAAGATGCCCACCAAGCTAGTCCCATTTTCCTGCTTCTAGCCCATATCCTTGTGGCATCAGAGATGACGCTTGGTTTGGCCCACACTGACACTCGCAGTAGGGTGCAGAATTAAACATTATTCAATTCCCTTGACAAATTTATCAATAGCCTACTAACTTCTGTTACTGGAACCGCAGTGAAAACAAAGTATCTCAAAACACAGGCACTCATCACCACGCTATAATCTTTGCTCATCACCAGTTTCATAAAACATTTAGTTTAGAGAACGTTTAGGTTAGTAATGTGAGCTAATTTCTGAATGCCACAAAATAACTTTATCTGCACGCAATCAGCCACGAACTGCCACATTCCACCTGCAGACATTAAAACCTGGAGGGTAAAATTAGAGTGTAAAGCCTAATCTAAAGATGAGTGGGAATCTCGTGTAATGGACTTTTTTGATCAGTTATTTACTGCTTCCTGCCGTCATTCTCCATACTGATATGAACTCTGGTATACACACATCTGGTGTTACTTTCTTCTTACTGGCACATTCTGGCAGGAAACATATTGTTTTGCGGTGGAGGGGAGGTTTTCCCAAATTGTAAACTTTGTGAATGACAGCAGTCGACATGTTTGGAAGAGGGGAAGTGACTGTTGAATATCTGAAGTGGAACACGAAAGTCTCTCAAATGTAAATGTAATTACTTCCAAAAATACTGAACTAATTTCTTCAAAGTAGATCTACTATCTAAGTTAGTGTGCAACCAACGATAAATACAATTAACAAATAAAAATATAAGCCAAAGGGTGTTAAATTGCAGGCAGTTACTCCCTGCTTCTCCTTATGTATCTTCTCAAATTCATCATTTTTCTTCATCCTCACCCCAACTCCTTTGCCATTTATTCACTTGCTCTGTATTCCTAACCCATCTAACAGCAGTCCCTTGATCCTCTTGAAATTTCTCTTCCCTCTCTACTTCCATCCCATTCTTTTCTTCTTCCCCTAATTGGGATACGTGCATTTAGTTTACCACAAGCTTGCAATAGTTTGTATCCTCCACTTAGACCTCCACTGTAGGAAAAAGCATTACTGAGGAGGACTTGAATGGAACTTGTCAGAGTAAGATACTTGTTATTTTCTAATTTAACAATATCAGCGGAGGGATGGGAAGGGGATGCGATAGTGATGTGGAATTTGTACCTCCACAGTGGCTTGCCTTTTCCTAAATATATAATAGTCCTGTATTCCGTCAGTTCACTACGATAAGCAGTCATAAAGCTATTCTTTTTATCTTATTGGCATTTTGATCTAATAATGTTTACCTAATAATGTTTACGTGTCATTTCAGTGTCACCACATCCACATTACATCAATACAAATGAATACTATTCTAAGCACATCACTTTTGAACATATTCACCTTCCTTGGTACTTTTATGTACATCGAGTACAATAAAGCTGATTTTTTAATTGAAATTTTCAAACCGTCGGGTTTGGTGAACTTTGAAAGAAAACATCAAAGAGATCTTACTAAATCTGATGCAATAAGGCAGTAATTAAAGAATAAATAATATTTAACTTGCTGTCAACTGGCATGGTATATTTAGAAATGTTTCAAATAAATGACCAGCTACATGGCCTTTTGTGGAAAAATAAGCTTTTCTTAGGTTGACCTGGACATTAACCGGTCATGATTAATTTTCATGTGACTGTTTGGAAATAGCTTTCCGTATAAATACTCAATCCGAGAATAAGAGGTGACGAGCAATAATTTTTACTCCTTAATTTTATGTACAGATCCACTAAATATTATGTGAAAGATTACAATATATTTATATAATACTTATTATTAAGTATAACACCCAAGGTGTTTCACAGTAACAGATTCAAACAAGATTTGAAACAAAGCCATGTCAGGATATGGTGGGGTAGCCGAGTGAAGTGGCTTTGAGGAGATTTTGAAAGAAGAAAAAAGTGGTAAGGAGGCATTGGGACTTAGAGAGGAATTCCAGAGATTAGGCTAATGGCAACTGCAGGTATGGCAAACATTGTTAAAACAATAGAATTTGAGAAGCCCAAGAAGCCAAAGTTGGAAGGATGGAGCCGTGGGTGAATAGAGGGAAGGGGGAAGGGATGGTGCAAGCATAGATAGTGGGAAAGTAGCGAGAATGGGTAAGCAGAGAGACCAAGGGGTGGGGGAGGAGTGCAAAGAGAATGAGAGGGAGAGGGAAAGCAAAGCATGGGGAAACAGAGAAAGAGTGGGGAAACAGAGAGAGCACTTAAATTACAAACATTAGTCTGCCTCATGGTTCCATAAAGTCTTAGAGTGGAAGAGTCATACAGTACAAAAACAGGCCCTTCGGTCCAACTTGCCCATGCCGACCAAGATGCCCCATCTGTACTAGTCCCACCTGCCCGTGTTTGGCCCATAGCCCTTTAAACCTTTCCTATATACTGTAGATACCTGCCCATATGTCTTTTAAATGTTATTATAGTACCTGCTTCAACTATCTCCTTTGGCAACTTTTTCCATATACCCACCACCTACTATGTGAAAAAGTTGCCTTTCAGGTTCCATTTAAATCTTTCCCCTCTCACCTCAAACCTATGTCCTGTGGTTCTTGATTCCCTTATTCTAGGTTAAAGATTCTGTGCATACATACTATCTATTCCTCTCGCAATCTTTTGGCCTCCAAAAGATCATCTCTCATCCTTCTGCGCTCCAAGGAATAAAATCCAGCCTGCCCAATCTCTCCCTATAGCTCAGGCCCTCAAGTTCTGACAACATATTTGTGAATCTCTGCACTCTTTCCAGCTTAACAACATCATTACTATAGCAGGATGACCATAACTGAGCACAATATTCCAAATGCAGCCGCACTTGTAAAACTGTAACATAATTTCCCAAATGCTATACTCAATACCCTGATTGTGAAGGGCAATGTACCAAAAGTCTTCTTGACCACCATATCTGCTTGGGTCGGCACTTGCAAGGAAGTATATACCTGCATTCCTAGATCCCTCTGCTCCATGACACTCCCCAGGTCCAGCTATTCACTGTGAATGTCCTGCCCTGCTTTGACTTCCCAAAATGGGAAGGATTGGAGGGATACGGGCCAAACGCGGTCAGGTGGGACTAGTGTTGCTGAGACATGTTGGCCAGTGTGGGCAAGTTGTGCCTGTTTCCATGCAGTATCACTCTATGACTCTGACCACTAGTCACAGACCTCCAGTCCAAAATACAACCTTCCACAAGCACCCTCTGTTTCCTTCCATGAAGCCAATTTTCCATCCAATCGGTGAACTCTCCCTCGATCTAATGTGCAGGGAACCTTCCAGAGCATCCCACCATGCAGAACTTTTGTAATTTGCATTAAAATGGAACTTATTCCCACAAACATTTTTTGTTGCTCCATATCATTCATATTTTGTTCATCGCTATTGTTGTAATCAAAAAAATTACTCTCAGTAGTCACAATCTTACCCTTTTCATTCAAAATAAGAAACAAATGTTTGATTGCGTAATGATTGAACAGGAATTTGATGAGACGTGCCTTCTCCAATCATATAAACTTTGAACCTGTAATCTTTATTTACCAACTCATATGACTTTGACCTGGTTTATTGCACAATGTTTTAAGAATGATTTCATAAGTGAACACATTTCCTCATGAAAAGGTCAGCACAAGAAATATCATGTTATTGCTGAACAATGATTCAACTGTTTTACATAATTTCAGTAGATTAGTTCTCTTGCTGCTCTTCTGCAATCTATCTTTAGGACACCATTCCTGTTATAAAGAAAAAGGTTGATGTAGTATATTTGCATTATAACAGGCATAATCATGATTGTAATTCACACATAGTAAAGGAAATTGCTGTCCATACATATTTATATAAAGCAGTTGCATTAATGCAAAACTGCTTAACATTTTTGCAAAAGAGGTTAAAATGAAAATGCACAAAAGTTACTAAAAATACCAAATATAAAATTTGTTTTTAAATACGGATTAATTGACAGTCTTTAACGTGATTTAACAGAAACCCAAACACTCAAACATAAAGGCAGCTTTCACTAACACATGACGCACATTTTCCAAGTGTTTTAATAATAAATGGTCTTACTCACAGATCCAGTAACTTGGGTTTGATCCTCACTTCCAGTAATGTCTGTGTGAAATTTGCACATTCTCCCTTTAATGGTGGGTTTTCCTCAGATGCTCCAGTTTTCTTTCATATTCCAACAATGTATGGCTTAGCAGGGCAATAGGCCATTTCAAATCACCCCCTAGTTAGGCGGTTGGTAAGAGATTCAAGGGGGATTTGATGACAGGTCACAGACAAACAAGTGGGGCTATGTGATTGCTCTGATGGCTGGCATGGACTCGAATAGCCTCTTGTGAGGAAATATGAGAGGTTAAAGATGATATTTTCAATGTTTCATAAACTGGGCTCAGATTACAAATCAAAAACCTTCATCTTTTCATAAAATTACAGAAAAGTACAATGCAATTCAATGCCATTCTACCAATTTTGCTCCTGTTGACTTTTTAGTTGAACTAACTTAATAACTCCACTCTTTCACAATGTATCCAATTCTCTTTTGAAGTTTACACCTGAATCTGTTTTTTAAGTAAGGCTTTCCAGACCACCACTACTTGCCGTGCAACAAAGAACATAGAACTGTACGGCACAAGAACAGGCCCTTCAGGCCACAATGTCTGCCGAACATGATGCCAAGATCATCATTTATCTTACTGCACATAATCCATATCCTTCTATTCCCTGCATATCCATATGCCTATCCAAAGTCTATTAGTTTAGTTTAAAGATACAGCGCGGAAACAGGCCCTTCGGCCCACCAAATCCGTACCGAGCAGCGATCCCCGCACATTAACACTATCCTACAACACTAGGGACAATTTTACATTTGAACCAAGCCAATTACCGGTAACCTACAAAACTGTACGTCTTTGGAGTGTGGGAGAAAACCGAAGGTCTCGGAGAAAACCCACGCGGTCACAGGGAGAACTTACAAACTCCATACGGGCAGCACCCGTAGTCAGGACCGAACACGGGTCTCCGGCGCTGTATGGCAGCAATTCTACCGCCACGCCACCATTCCGCCCATATCTACCCATCACAGATAGCCACCCATATCACTAACATATCTGCTTCAAACACCAACCCTGGCAACTTGTTCCAGGAACTCACCACCCCTATGTAATTAAACTTAACCCGCACATTGTTTTGAAACTTCGCCTTTCTCACCATAAATCTATGCCCTCTAGTATTTGATTTTTCAATGCTGGGAAATGATTCTAACTGTCTACCCTATTAATGCCTCTCATAATGTTATATACTTCTATCAGGTCTCTCCAGAGAAAACATTCTTTGTCTTTCCAGAGAAAACATTCCAAGTCTGTCCAACCTCTCCCTATAGGTAATATCCCCTAATCCAGGCATTATTCCAAAGCCTCCAAGTCCTTCCTCTAATGTCGTGACTAGAACTGCACACAATACTCCAAAAACCTTCTATCCAAAGTCGTATAAAGCTGCATCATGACTAGCTGACTCTTATACTCAATGCCCTAACCTATGAGAGCAAGTGTACAATATATGCATTCTCTACCACACCTCCGGCCCCATAGCAGAAGCGTCCATGTCACGGGGCTGGAAACAGGAAATATCCTGAGCTAATTCTGCTACCACCATCATCTATTGCAACAAGTGATGGCTTCCACTGATTGTCGCCGGAAGCTTGCGTGCTTTTCAGGACGGACGATGACAGCGATGTCAACATTTGAAACATGGAAGATGGACATGAAATAAGAAGACCACACTATCTAATTGTGTTGCCACTTTCAGGAAGTTATGGACTTTTACCCCAAGGGCCCTAGTTCAGCAATGCCGTTAAGGGTCATGGCAGTAATTGTATAATTTCCCTCTTATATTTAAAGTCCCAAAATGCAACATCTCACACTTACTCAGATTAAATGCCATCTGCCATTTCTCCACCCATTTCTGTAGATCTGTACCCTGCTGTATATTTTGACAGACTTACAGTTTGCAAACCCAGCAATTTTGGTGTCATCTGCAAACTTACTAAACAACCTGTATCTATGTTACGACAAAGTCATTTCTAAATACCTTTTCTGAATATCAACTTTGGTTCTTGGAACAATTGACTTCAATCTAGTTCCCAATTTTTCCAAGGCATCCGCATTTCATTCCAACAGCAGTGAAGTGCGCAGAAACGTTTTGTGTCGAGAGCATCGGAAACAATGGCAGAACTTGGCAAATCTCCAGCAGACCAGAATCTACCTTGCCTGCATTATAACAGCCCACTATTTTGATACTCTCCTACTCTAATCCAGATAAACCCCAAATACAGGAACTGCCATTATTACAGTGACATTTGTTGTATGATGTACTTTGTCTTCTGATGAACGGGTACCCGAAAAAGGGACCACATCACCCCGATCCTGGCCTCTCTCCAATGGCTCCCTATGCGGTTCCGTATAAACTTCAAGATCCTCCTCCATGTCTACAAAGCCCTCAATGGGCTTGCTCCCACCTACATAAAAAGTCTTCTCACCCACCACTCCACCTCCAGGCCCCTCAGATCGGCCGACTTGGGGTTGCTGAATATCCCACGGTCTATGCATAAGCTCAGGGGCGACCGCGCCTTTGCGGTTGCAGCCCCTAGACTGAGGAACAGCATCCCCTTTCCCATCAGAACTGCCCCCTCCATCGACTCTTTTAAGTCAAGACTAAAGACTTATCTATACTCCCAAGCCTTTCCTGACGTCCTCTGAGTGAGGGCTACATGTATATATGTATGTAGTTTGTTTTGTTTGTGCTATTCTTATAACAAATGTAAAGCACTTTGGCCAACGAGTTTTTTTTTTAAATGTGCTATATAAATAAATGTGACTTGACTTGACTTGACTTGATAGCTGGAGAGGGTGCAGACAAGGAGAGTTGTAGTTATAAGAGACATTTGGATTGGTTGAGTGGATCTATTTCAGTGTCGGTGCAGCAGCAGGAGATTCCAAAAGGCAGCCGGTAGATTAGTTGAGTGATCAAATTTGACTAATGGAGCAGATAATTTAAGGTGTGAAGGCAAGGTGCAGTGGAGCGGCCTATTGCGAGCAGCCGTGGTTTTCTCTTGATTTTTATGCAGTAGTCATGGTAAGTAGAATGGTGAAATGTTCCTCTTGCAGGATGTCAGAAGTCAGGGAAACTGCTGGCATTCCTGATGACTAAATCTGTGGAAATTGTGTCCAGGTGCAGTTATAGGGTGAGATTGAGCAAGCTAGTAATTTATTCCTTGGAGCTCAGGAGGATGAGGTGTAATCTTATAGCAGCATATAAGATCCTGAGGGGAATGGATAGGGTAAATGCATAGAATCTTTTAGTCAAAGTAGTGACATCAAGAAGCCGGGGTCATAGATTTAAGGTGAGAGGGGAAAGATTTAATGGGAATTTGAGTGGCAAGTTTTTCACACATGTGTATATGGAATGTTCTGCCAGAGGAGGTAGTTGAGACAGGTACTATAACAACATTAAGTTGAGACATTAGTTAAGACAAATGTGGGTCCCTTGAAGACAGAAACAGGTGAATTTATTATGGGGAACAATGAAATGGCAGACAAGTTGAACAGGTACTTTGGATCTGTCTTCACTAAGGAAGACACAAACAATCTCCCAGAGGATCTAGGGTGACAGAGGAACTGAAGGAAATTCACATTAGGCAGGAAATGGTGTTGGGTTGAATGATGGGACTGAAGGCTGATAAATCCCCAGGGCCTGTTTGTCTGCATCCCAGGGTGCTTAAGGAGGTGGCTCTAGAAATCATGGACGCATTGGTGGTCATTTTCAAATTTTCTATAGATTCAGGATCAGTTCCTGTGGATTGGAGGGTAGCTAATGTTATCCCACTTTTTAGAAAGGAGGGAGAGGAAAAAAAGGGAATTATAGACCAGTTAGGCTCAGATCGATGGTGGGGAAGATGCTGGAGTCAATTATAAAAGATGAAATAGCGGCACATTTGGATAGATGTAACAGGATCTGTCCAAGTCAGCGTGGATTTACGAAGGGGAAATCACGTTTGACTAATCTTCTGGAATTTTTTGAGGATGGAACTAAGAAAATGGACAAGAGAGAGCCAGTGGATGTAGTGTACCTGGACTTTCAGAGCGCTTTTGATAAGGTTCCACATAGGAGATTAGTGGGCAAAATTAGAGCACATGGTATTGGGGTTAGGGTACTGACATGGACAGAAAATTGGTTGGCAGGCAGGAAACAAAGAGTTGGGATTAACGGGTCCCTTTCAGAATGGCAGGCAGTGACTAGTAGGGTGCCGCAAGGCTCGGTGCTGGGATCGCAGCTATTTACACATGAATGATTTAGATGAAACATAGAAACATAGATAATAGGTGCAGGAGGAGGCCATTCGGCCCTTCGAGCCAGCACCGCCATTCATTGTGATCATGGCTGATCATCCCCTATCAATAACTCGTGCCTGCCTTCTCCCCATATCTCTTGACTCCACTAGTCCCTAGAGCTCTATCTAACTCTCTCTTAAATCCATTTAGTGATTTGGCCTCCACTGCCCTCTGTGGCAGGGAATTCCATAAATTCACAACTCTCTGGGTGAACAAGTTTTTTCTCACCTCAGTCTTAAATGACCTCCCCTTTATTCTAAGACTGTGGCCCCTGGTTCTGGACTCGCCCAAAATTGGGAACATGTTTCCTGCATCTAGCTTGTCCAGTCCTTTTATAATTTTATATGTTTCTATAAGATCCCCCTCATCCTTCTAAACTCCAGTGAATACAAGCCTAGTCTTTTCAATCTTTCCTCATATGACAGTCCCACCATCCCAGGGATCAATCTCGTGAACCTATGCTGCACTGCCTCAATCACAAGGATGTCCTTCCTCAAATTAGGAGACCAAAACTGTACACAATACTCCAGATGTGGTCTCACCAGAGCCCTATACAACTGCAGAAGAACCTCTTTACTCCTATACTGAAATCCTCTTGTTATGAAGGCCAACATTCCATTAGCTTTCTTCACTGCCTGCTGTACCTGCATGCCAACTTTCAGTGACCGGTGTACAAGGACACCCAGGTCTCGCTGCACCTCCCCCTTACCTAACCTAACCCCATTGAGATAATAATCTGCCCCCTTGTTTTTGCCGCCAAAGTGGATAACCTCACATATATCTATATTATACTACATCTGCCACGCATCTGCCCACTCACTCAACCTGTCCAGGTCACCCTGCAACCTCCTAACATCCTCTTCACAGTTCACACTGCCACCCAGCTTTGTGTCATCCGCAAACTTGCTAGTGTTGCTCCTAATTCCCTCTTCCAAATCATTAATATATATGGTAAACAGTTGCGGCCCCAACACCGAGCCTTGCGGCACTCCACTCGCCACAGCCTGCCATTCTGAAAAGGACCCGTTCACTCCTACTCTTTGCTTCCGGTCTGCCAACCAATGAAGGGATTAAAAGTAACATTAGCAAATTTGCAAAAGACACAAAGCTGGGTGGCAGTGTGAATTGTGAGGATGCTATGAGGATGCAGGGTGACTTGGACAGATTGGGTGAGCGGGCAGATGCATGGCAGATGCAGTTTAATGTGGATAAATGTGAGGTTATCCACTTTGGTGGCAAGAACAGGAAAGCAGATTATTATCTGAATGGTGTGTGGTTAGGAAACGGGGAAGTACAACGAGATCTGGGTGTCCTGGTACATCAATCACCGAAAGTAAACATGCAGGTACAGCAGGCAGTGAAGAAAGCTAATGGCATGTTGGCCTTCATAACAAGAGGAGTTGAGTATAGAAGCAAAGAGGTCTTTCTGCAGGTACACAAAAATGCTGGAGAAACTCAGCGGGTGCAGCAGCATCTATGGAGCGAAGGAAATAGGTAACGTTTCGGGCCGAAACCCTTCTTCAGACTGATAGGGGGTGGGGAGAAGAAAGGAAAAAAGGAAAAAGGTGGAGGAGGAGCCCGAGGGCTGGGGGAGGGGAGGAGACAACCAGATGGCTGATGAAGGGGAGGGGACAGCAAGGGCTAGCAGAATTGGGAGAATTCAATGTTCAAAACCCCAGGATGTAGACTGCCCAAGCGGAATATGAGGTGCATTTCCTCCAATTTCCTGGGGGTTTGAACATTGAATTCTCCCAATTCTGCTAGCCCTTGCTGTCCCCTCCCCTTCATCAGCCATCTGGTTGTCTCCTCCCCTCCCCCAGCCCTCGGGCTCCTCCTCTGCCTTTTTCCTTTTTTCCTTTCTTCTCCCCACCCCTATCAGTCTGAAGAAGGGTTTCGGCCCGAAACGTTACCTATTTCCTTTGCTCCATAGATGCTGCTGCACCCGCTGAGTTTCTCCAGCATTTTTGTGTACCTTCGATTTTCCAGCATCTGCAGTTCCTTCTTTAACACGAGGTCTTTCTGCAGTTGTACAGGGCCTTGGTGAGACCACACCTGGAGTATTGTGTGCAGTTTTGGTCTCTAAATTTGAGGAAGGACATTCCTGCTATTGAGGGAGTGCAGCGTAGGTTCACAAGGTTAATTCCCGGGATGGCGGGACTGTCATATGTTGAAAAAATGGTGCGACTGGGCTTGTATACACTGGAATTTAGAAGGATGAGAGGGTATCTTATTGAAATATATAAGATTATTAAGGGATTGGACATGCTAGAGGCAGGAAACATGCTCCCGATGTTGAGGGAGTCCAGAACCAGGGGGCCCCAGTTTAAGAATAAGGGGTAGGCCATATAGAATGGAGATGAGGAAAAATGTTTTCACCCAGAGAGTTGTGAATCTGTGGAATTCTCTGCCTCAGAAGGCAGTGGAGGCCGATTCTCTGAATGCTTTCAAGAGAGAGATAGAGTGCTTAAAGAAATCGGTGTCAAGGGATATGGGGAGAAGGCAGGAACGGGGTACTGATTGTGGCTGATCAGCCAGGATCACAGTTAATGGCAGTGCTGGCTCAAAGGGACAAATGGCCTACTCTTGCACCTGTTGTGTATTGTCTATTGTCTAACATGTAAAAGACATATGGACACGGACATGGATAGGAAAGGTTTAGAGGGAAATGAGCCAAATGCAGGCTGGTGGGACAAGTGTAGGTGGGCCATGCTGGTCGGCATGGGAATGTTTGGCCGAAGAGCCAGTTTCTGTGCTGAATGACTCAATGAAAGACAGGAGATTCTGTGGCAGTAAACTCTAGGTGTGGTGCCTCCCAGATTCCAGAGTCAAGGATGTCTCTTTGTGATGTAGAACATTCTCAAGAGGGAGAGTGAGCAGCCAGAAGCCAAGAAACATATTGATAGAAAAAGAGGTTGGACCCTGCAGAGTGAAAGATAGGCAAAAGGTTAAAAAGCAGGAGCTCAAGGGCTGTAATTTCTGGATTAATTCCAGTACCACATGCTAGTAAGGATGGGAGTAAGAGGATATGTAAAATGGAGTGTGGCTGAGGAGCTGTGGGGGAGGAAGGGAATCAGGTTCTAGGACCATTGGGATCTCTTCTGGAGCAAAGCTAACCTGAACAAGACGAATGGGCTGCACCTGAACTGGAGGGGAATTAACACTGGTCTGGAGATTTGCTAGTGCTAAATGGGAAAGGTTAAACTTGGCTGTCAGGGGGTGAGGCCCGAAACAGAGGTGTGGTAGATGTGAAACTCATAGCTTAAGTTAAAATGAGCAAGTACAGTTGGCAGAACAGGAAGGAGCAGGGAAGGGAGCGAGAAAGGTCTAATAGACTAAACTGTATTTACCCAAGTGAAAGAAGGCTGACAGATAAACCACCTGAACTCAGGGTATGGATTGGCATATGGGACCGAGATATTTTAATGACAACAGAAACGGTTGAGAGTTGGGAAGACTGGCAGCTCAATGTTCCAGCATACAGATGCTACAGGCATGATAGAGGTGGAGGCATGAGAGGAAGGGAAGTTGCATTTTTCATTGGGGAGAATATCACGACTATATGTAGAGGGGGTACTCCTGGGAGATTAAATAGTGAGGCTCTTGGGTTGGAACTGAGAAATAAGAGTGGGGTGTAGACAAACCATGCTGGTGAAACTTAGGGGGTGAGGCAGCATCTATGGAGGAAAGGAGTAGGTGACGTTACAGGTCGAGACCCTTCTTCAGACTGAGAGTGGGGTGGTCACTTTGATTGGATTGTGCTAATGGGCCCCCCACAGATGTCTGAAACTAGAAGAGCAAATATGTAGAGATCACAGATAGATGTAAGAGCAAATATGTAGAGAAATCACAGATAGCAGTAAGAATGATAGAGTGGAAACGATAGGTGATTTTAACTTCCCTAATATTGATTGGGACTGCCCTAATGCTAAGGGTTTGGGTGGCCTCCAATCTGGGGAATGAAACAAGGCAAGCGACTGAAGAGTCAGTTGGAGAGCACTGTGGGACCAATGTCCATAACTCTATTTCTTTTTAAAAGGTTAAGGAAAAGATAGGATTGATCCACGTGAAAGTCCTAAATTGAGGGCAGGCTAATTTTGATGGATTTAAACAGGAACCTCAAAGTTTGATTGGGAAAGGTTGTTAGTGAATAAAGGGACATCAGGCAAGTGGAAGCTTTCAAAAATAAGATAGGGAGAGTTCAAGGACAACATGTTCCGATTAGAGTGAAAGACATGACTGGCAGGATTAGGGAACCCTGATTGATGAGATATTGAGGCTCTGCTCAGGAAAAATATGTCACCATATGTCAGGTATAGGGGGAGCTGGGATCAAGCAAATCCCTTGAGGAATATAAGGGGTGAATGAGTACACTTGAGAGGGAAATCTGAAGGGGAAAAGAAGACATGAGAGAGACTTGAGGAAGTAAAGGAGAATCCAATGAGATTCAGTACATATTATAAGAGTAAAACGGTATCAAGGGAGAGAATAGGTCCCCTTAAGGTTAATGTGGTCATCTATATTGGACCGTGGGCCGAGGTGCTTTTTCGTTTCATTTCGTGACCCAAATCACGTAGCATGTTGACATTTGGTGTAATGGTGGTGTTGGGGGGGGGCTGCTGTTGATGCTGCAGAAGGGCATGCTGGCCAAGGTGGACGCACTGAGTGGCCACACGTACGGAGCCCGCAGCCGGTCCCAAAAGCGGCTCCAGCTCCAGCCGTGGGCAGCTCTGGAGGGGGGACGAGTTAGGATTAGGGATTTTCCTCTCAGTGGAAGATGCCTTAGCCTTCCCCCAGCCTTGCACTGACCCAGTTCCACTATGGCCATGACCCCCTCTGCACACTGGCAGTCAGTGGGGTTCAGTAAACTGGGGAATGCACAGGATCTGCCCTCACCCATTAATTAGGTGGGTTCAGGAGCCGGTGAACCCCGGGACCTCTGCGGCAGTCTCACTCAACATACACCTCCAGTCAGACTCACAATTATATTCATTATATTATTTTTATATAATATAATTATATATAATTAGATACAATTCCATTATATTCACATTATATATATATAGAATAATAATATATAGTTTAAATAGACTGCAGCATGGAATTAGGCCCATAGAGTAATATGAGCATTGAGCACTAGATGGCGATGTTACTTTTTCAATCTAATTTTCTAATTAGCTTAATTAATTAGTGTGCAACCTTTGGCACTGACAAGTTATGAATTCCTTCTCAATTCTATTTTATCTAAATCTGTGCCAAATTTCAAGTAGATACCAGATATTGTTCACAAAAGTTAAATTCTAAACACATTTTCGATGCTCGGCCCACGGCCTATATGCGGAGCCACATGAGATGGGCCAGGTCTTCAATGAATATTTCTCATCTGTACTTACCATGGAGAAGGTCATGGAAGAAAATAGTGTTGTCTTGAAAAATATCAACATTACAAAAGAGCTGGTGCTGATGCTCAAAGGAAATACAGTAGGATAAATCCCTGGGACCTGATGAAGTGTATCCCAAAACATTGTGGAAGCTTAAGAAGAAATTCTTGGGCCCTGGCAGAGATATTCGTATAATTATTAGCTGCAGGTAAGGTACTGGGTGGCATCCTCGTGAATCTCTTCTACATTGTCTCCAAAGCCAGCAGCCGTATGAAACCGATTCGGTAACATTTGGAACATTGTATGCAGGGCAAGTTGCATCACAAGGATGCGTGGATGCAGGGGCAGAAATCATGGGGGTGGGGGGGAATGGGGGAGACCCGTCCCCCCCTCCCCCTATGCTTTGAGAGGTGGGGGACAATCCTCCCCCCCCCCATGTTTTGTAATGCGACTTTATCAGACACTTTCTAAGGGTTGAATCAGCCCGTTCGAGGGGCTGTAAAATGAAACTGCTGCATCGAGGTGATCGAGGCTCCCGATGTTTAAGTCCCCGCCGGCCTATGAAAGCCCCCGCGAACGGGCTGATAGTTAGTGTGTGTGTGTGTGTGCGTGCGCACGCGCGCCAAGAAATTGTGTCCCCTCCCCATGTTTTGATAGCGATTTCAGTGGCTGTGTGGATGCATCAACTTTTATATGATCAATGCCCTGACCAAGCAAGCAGGGCAAGCAGACCATATAACTTGTATTTTGAGAGTGCTTATACAAAAATGCTCAGCCATGATATTGAATGGTGGTGCTGGCTCGAAAGGCCCAATGGCCTATTCCTGCACCTATTTTTCTATGTAACTCACAAGTGTCCAGATTAAACTCCATCAGCTATTTCTCTGCACAAATTTAAAATTGATCCATATCCTGCTGTATCCTTTGACAACCTTCCTCACTATTATTAACCACCAATTTTCTTGTGTGCAAAATTATTAATCAGACCATCTACATTTTCATCCAAATAATTAATAAATATTACAAACAGGTGGGTAGTTCTCTCAAAGAGCTGGCACAGGCGCAACAAATGACTTTTGTATTGCATCATTGCAAAGATAACCAAATCAGTACGGGAGAACCTCAAGGCTGTGTGCTCAGCCCCCTGCTCTACTCACTCTATATTAATGACTGTGTAACCAGACACCATGCGAACTCCATCTTCAAGTTTGCCAATGACACCACCGTTGTGGGATGAATTACAGATGATGAGTCAGAGTATAGAAGGAGATTAAGAACCTTGTAACTAGGTGCCAAGACAAGAAACTCTTCCTCAATGTCAGCAAGACAATGGAGTTACAAATCAGTGCACCCACCCAGTATACATCGATGACGCCGAAGTAGAGATGGGCGAAAACTTCAGGTTCCTCGGAATAAATATCACTCGCAATTTGTCCTGGACCAGCCACATCGAATCTATGGCCAAGAAAGTACACCAATGCCTCGACTTCCTTAGAAGGCTTAGGAAATTCAGCATGTCAACAACCCTCACCAATTTCTGCAGATGCACCTTGGGAAGTATTTTATTGAGATGCATCACACCATGGTTTAGGAACAGTTCCATCCAAAACCGTAAAAAATGTGCACTTGTGGGCGTAGCCCAGATTATCGTGCAAACCAACCATCCTTCCATTGACTCCATCTGTAATTCATGCCGCCTCCGCAAGGCTGACAGCATAACCAGGGCCAGTCTCACCCTGGTCACTCACTTTATCCCCTCTCCCATCAGGCAAGAGGTACCAAAGTTTGGGCAGCTTATTCCCCCCAGTTATCAGGTAAGTAAAGGTCCTCTAATCAGATAGCTAAAGATAGTTCAAAGGTCTCCAATCAGACTTTCTCTTGCACTAAATATTGTACCCTTTATCTATGGACTGTGGATGGCCTGATTCTATTCATGCATAATCTTTCCTTTGACTGGAGGCATAGCTGGGTCTTTCCTGTTTGTGGATTTTGGGAAGGAAATAATCCAAGTATTTGTAGGAGTTCTAAATCCTCATACCTACCCCTTGATCATGGGGCCCCAGCTAAGCCTGCCTTTTTGTTAGTCAGTACAAGTGAGCACAGACTACCGACCGATGATAGTGCAAACCCACCTACTCCTCGATATCTAGACATCTCAACCCACCCTGCTTCTTACAAAGATGCTATCCCTTACTCCCAATTTCTCCGCCTGATGCGTGTTCCCAACATGAAGCTTTCCATTCTGACATCCAAGCTGTCCTTTCTTTAGTAAATCTGGTTTCCCCCTGCTGTTATAAATGGATTCCTCACCCATGTCTCCTCTGTAAACTTTTGTACTGCTCCCTCCAGACAGAACAAGGATAGTTTTCCTAATCCTCACCTTTCACTCCATCAGTCTCTGTATCCAACATATCATTCTTTGACAATTCCACCATCTACAATGTGATCCTACTGCCAGTCACGTCTTCTTATCCCCACCCCTTTCTGTCTTCCAGAGACTGCTCCCTCCTTACTTGGTTCACCTGCCTACCCAACAAAGCACCCTCTCCCCAGCTACCTTTCCCTGCAACCAGTGTAGTGAATGAGAAATGTTTGCTCTGAAAGCATAAACATCAACATCTTAACCATCAGAATTGTCATTTCAGATGCATGCAAAATGCGAAGTAGTTTGGAATTGAAAATGACATTACTGTCTTTGTTTTGCATACATTATTTGTTGTATCCCACTCGATTAACTCTGTGGTTGTGCAATTTTGCTTTTCCTAAAAATGTTTTCTTTAGATGATTGATAGGTTTGCATGGATCTTCCTTTCATCGTTTTAGAATGCAGATTGCAGAAAGGTTCTTGGATGGTATGTTATAATTGTCTAACATATTATGAAATTGTTCCTCACAAATTCCCTCTTCATAGGTAGTTATCAGACATTGCTACAGCATGTTCTCAAATTTCAATTATATGATGTAAACTTCGTCATTTGAACCAGAGAATGTTATTTAGATCATAGTTGGGAATACAATAACGTAGTAAATGTTCCATTTGTGCTGCCTATAAAACACAGTGGAAATAAAATGGTTCCCGTTGCAGTCAGCTAAAAATCACAGCAGAGTCTAACATTAAATCGCAAAGTTAAAATTTTCCCTGAAAGATGAAGGGGCAACATATTTGCTTTGCTACTTTTCCCAACATTGGTCAACTACTAAATATTAGTTCAGACAAAGGCAAAATACAACATTCTTTCTCAAGGCAACATCCAAACGACAATGAAAATAGTCACCAGGACTGGAACAAACATTTGATGGTTATGAATTTCACAACCAGTAGAAATTATTATTGTACTTATCAGATTTTGAGACCATTTTGAAAATTAATCAAGTGACTGATTATGATTTTTTAAATTTGTTCACACATCCTATTTAATAACAGATCAGCAGCAAGACCCAAACATTTGTATCCGGTTTTATACGACTTATAGTTTATTACAAGGCAGGAAAGAACAATGAAGTTGCATCCAGTTAAGAAATTTTATTTTGAAAGCAAATCATTCATCATAAGCACTGCTCCAAATGGAACCATTTGTATCCAGAAATTGTCATTATCTTGATATATCATCTTTGGCCACACTGAGAAAGTCAAGTGCATACTCTTCAATCATATTTCCTTATGCTGTTAGGAAAGCTTTATTAAAAGATTTGATGCCATACATAAACTGTGCAATGACGTTTTACAAAAATACAACTGATTTGGCATTAACATAAACATATCACACCACATCACTGCATTATAAAGTTAAAAGCATTCATCACATTTTCTTTACAGTCATAAACAAAGTCAATACCTCAACATACAAGGTAAATTTTGATTGCTTATACTGCAATTCCACCAGTGCAATTACGCTATCTTACTAAAAAGGCAGGACCGAGCCAGTAAAGCTGAAGCATGACACAAAGGTAACATTGTTGTCTTTTGTCATTAACAGTGTAACTGCAAACCAAAATGTATTTAGTGATACATGAAATACACTACTAAAATTTTACATTTCAACTTTTGTTGGCATAGTTTGTTGGTAATAGCATTTCACACTGTATTTTAAACAAATAGGTTGTACAAAACTCTTTAAAAATAGGAATTAGAGCTTTACTGGACAGGCTTCTATCTGCACATTGGTAAGATATTCGATTGGTACGAAGAATTAAAGCCCTAATCTGGTGACAAAGTTCAAACATGTACAAAATATATGTACAGATTAGCTTTATATTTGCATTAACTTCATTTATAATAATTTGCTCTGGATAATTCAATGAATAGCTTCAATGCTCATAAGATAAACGTTAATTTGTAAACTTTCCCATTCCAATCAATCTTGCCTTTGGTCTTAATTTCAGAGCTCAATCAAACTACTTGCACATTATACTGTACAAGACAAAGGAAATGGCTCAGGTGTTAGCTTACTTGCCTTCATGTGGGCACATCAATTGAATTACAGACAATAATAGAATACTAAGTTACTGATAAATATTAGTTACTCTTACTTGACCTCAGGTACAGCAAACTGACAACAGCAGAACTTGAAATTCACAATCTAGTTTGCTTGGAAACTAAAGAGTGTTGATGAAACTGCAAAAGATATCATCTCAATAGATGATAGAAAGCAACATCAGGGTTGGAAATTCAACTTTGGCAAGACCGCAGACCAGCTGCCCTTTACAAAATCCTGCCTGTTCATCCTTAATGGATTCTTGTCAATGTTGAACTTCAAAGACAGTCAATTTAATTTAGTGATTCGGTTGCAATTAATACAAGATTCAAACATTCAACTCATTCAAAAAAAATTGAAGATATAACATCATATTATGTTTATTCACATTATTATTGAATATAAAGGAACAGTAAAGATTGAACATATTCCTCCAAAAATAGTCTTCACGATGTAATGACGTCAGAATGAAAGAAAAATCAAAACTGCTACAATTTGATATCGTAAACTATAGTTTTAAAAAACTATATCAACTCAACATATTAGAAACTGGTCCCATATCAGAGATCAAACTCAATCCACTACACCCTTCTATATGGGATTCCATAATACCCTCCCTCCACATCCCCTAATCCCAATACTCGAGATTAAAATAAATGTAGGTACAGATGTACTACCCAAGAACTAGACTTATCCAAGTTTGTTTAGGACTACTTCTAGCGTTCAAATGACTGAACAATATGAATACCAGCAAAGAACACTGCAAAGGCATCCTGGTTCATTAGCAGCTTGGACCATCTTATTGCAAGATTATCTGAAGATGACTGGGAAGATTCAAGGACACGATGAAAGAACAATCTCACTAGGTTGTTAAACTATGCTTGCTATTCAATCATTAATAGGGTTAAGGTACTTTTGCCCTATATGGCTCAGGTATCAGTCAGATTACTGAAAGCATCTAGTTCTATTCCTCCCTTCGACAAGTGTGTTATCATTAACAAAGCAAAATGATACTATGTTGTATATACAAATTTAACTTAAGTAGCTTTAGTTTCCCAATTATTATGAGATAAAATGATTAAACTGTTTCAATCTATATTTATAGGTAAGTGCTTCAGCAAATAAATCAACTTGTTGCTCATTTGTGATGTCACTTAACCAAAAAATATTTTTACTAAAAAACAGAAGAGTAATGTAAAAAAGCTTTCGTAAAATACATGTCAGATTTTCCAGATGGAAGAATATTTTGATGTACACTATCCAATATTTTGTTCATTGAATATCTAACAAATAAAGTTACTCCAGTTGAAGGATTAGTTATTTTGTACTGGTTTAACATTATATTACTGTGCTTTTTGAAATTCTATTTATAAAGCAGCTCTAAAAAAAGTAAATGTAACATTTTGCATTCCATAAATTTGATTTTTCTTTTAAACTCTACAAATCCATATTCTAAACTTCTACCCACATGAATCAAATCCCCACACAGTCAGATCTCTGCTAGACCTTGTTGTGGTTTTCCATAATTGGCCCTGACAGTGTTAAATTACTCTTCTGCCTTTGTCTTTACTTCATACCACTGGTTCATCCCATAGGCTTTGTAATCAAACACCCAGTTGCCTTTTCTGTTCAAAGTAAGTTTCAAATCTTGCAATGGCATACTCCTATGGAAGAAACAGTTGAAAACAACGATTGAAATTTCACCACATATTAAAGAAAATACGTTTTGGTCTAATGCTTACGTATTAAGTGCATAAAAGTCAAAGAAAGCCATTCATTAACTTTTCACCAAAAATGACAATATTGCACTTACCAAATATCCAAATTCAATAGTTGAAATCCGAGCTTGAATAATAGACCATAAGCCCCAAAAGAAATGAGATGCAAGTGCATATCTGCGGTTTTAAATAGATAATTCAATGTATTCAGTTGCTGCAAGACTACAAAGAAACATATTGAACACAACAATGCAGAAATATAAAATACCAGAAAGAACTAATGGCAGGCCATTTCACCAGTTTAAATTAACACTGAAGCATCTAACTATCCCTTCACTTGTATTATCTGTTGTTGCTATAAAAGCATTAATAAAAGTTAATAATTTTGCCACTAATGTATTTCATAAATATGGCAGATGTAAATATTTTTAAAGGACGTGATTCAAGTACTTGTGGCTGATCAATTAAACAGTTCCGTGTTACAATGAATCGCTCTTTCTTCATGAAAATGTACTTGTACAATAAATAAAGGCTCCTTTAGAAGTTCTTTTTTGCTTCATCAGTGTGAGCATTTCCATTTCTCCATATATTTTTTTCTGGTTCTGATTTTAGATGACGCTTTGCTAAATTACGCTCCGTTATAAAATAATCAGTCATTTGGGAGACCCTTTGTGATGAACAGAAATGAGGTAATTTTCATCCCATTTGATAAACTGGATTCAAACCTTTTGCTGAACAGGCAGTGTTCAAGCTTATTATGATCTCAAATTTTCTGGCACATTGCTAACTGTCATTTGATGCTTCCATTAAAAAAAAGATTGGGTGTCTACAAGTGAATACAGTCTGCTTCAAATATTTTAAAGTGGTTCCCTCATTCCTTTTCTGCCATTTAATTAGATCAGTACCCCTTTGCGTTTACCCTATAATCCTTGATTTTTTAAACTCCATACCTGAATATATACCTTCCATACCTTGAATGTACCAAACAATTCATTACAAAACCATTAAGAGCTCATTAATAACTATTCCAACCAGATGTAGCCTGTAGCATTGACTTAAAATAAACTTTTCTTCTCTCCCAGTTTTCTCTATCTTAATGCCAGATCTGAACTAAAGAATGAAAATCGATTAAAAAATTTCCAGCTAAAGCTGCCCAGCTTCACATGAATTTCCATCAACTGCAGTTATTGAAACCAAATTCTGCTGTGGTTTGATAAGGTAGATGAAAGGATGCTACCTCCCTAGCTGGGGTAAATAGGGTGCAGACTCAAAAGAAGGGCTTGATCATTCAGAACAGACATGAGAAGTGATCATGAGAATCTTTGAAGTTCTCTAATCAATTGTTTGGTATATTCAAGGCACAGACCAGAGTTCCTAATTCATCAAATTGAATGAAATGACCTCCTTTCTGTTGATCACAAAAAGTCTCCCAAATGACTGATACATATTACCACACAGCATAATTCAGCAGAGCATCAACTAAAATCAGAACCCTGAAAAATATGTGTTGTGTGAGAAATGGAAATGCTCTCGCTGGTGAAGAAAATATTAACTTTTACAGGATTAGTATTTATTGTTCAAGTGCATTTTCATGAATATTACAAGTTTTCAGAATGAACTAATTGTCCCCATCTGATTATTGGTGCAATGATTCTGCCCACTTTGAGCAAATGACACATAAATATTGTAGTTGACTAACCCTTGGCGGGCATAGCATTGGTAATGCCCAACTACACATCGATGATGCTTAAAAATAGGTCTAGCCCCCTAATAATTATTGGCCAAGTAACTAAAGGATTCATTTCTGTGCTGAAATTAATATTTAATACTTATAAAACCCAATTTGGTTACAGGGTGTTTTGTAAAGACTAGTGACCAGCACAGTAACTATTGCATCAAGAATCAATCATTATTAACATCCCTAAGATGGTGGGCAATGAGATATGTAAGATAGTAGCATGTAAGATGGTCTGGCTTGCCATTGAGGGCACCCTTTCAACAGTACAACACTAATTCATACTCAGAAGGAAAGAGAATGACTGTTGGATGAAATTGGCACTAATGCTACAGGCATGTTACAATGACCTACCAGGTCAATTGCTCTATCTGCAAACACAGATGACTACACAGCAATAGATAACTGGAGTTAACTCTATGAGCCCCAGTGAATATAATGAGTAAACAGGCATTCTTATTTCTGAACCTACAATACAGCTGCTGGAAACAACTTGAGATTTTAACTTTGTAAATATAGAACATAGAAAAATAGGTGCAAGAATAGGCCAGCATCGCCATTCAATATGATCATGGCTGATCATCGAAAATCAGTACCCCGTTCCTGCTTTTTCCCCATATCCCTTGATTCCTTTAGCCCTAATAGCCAAATCTAACTCTCTCTTGAAAACATCCAGTGAATTGGCCTCCACTGCCATCTGTGACGGAGAATTCCACATATTTACAACTCTCTGGGTGAAAAAGATTTTCCTCATCTCAGTCCTAAATGGCCTACCCCATATTCTTAAACTGTGACCTCTGGTTCTGGACTTCTTAAGCTGCAACCCCTGGTTCTGGAAGGGATAATATTACAGTGGAGTAGTGGGGAAAGGGGTGGAGATGGTGAGAAGAGGATAGACGTGAATGTCAGCATGTCCAGCTGAAAGCAATAATTGAGAATTATAGCTCTGCTCAGTGTGCATATCAGATGAATTTTCTTGTTACTCACAGCCTTAGAAGGAAATTTAAAAACGCTAAAAATACATATTGGCAGGTTGGTCTTATTCCATGACAACCAAGCTAAAACTGATGGAAACTAAAAACTAGAAGCTTTGGGTTTGGATTGGTATCCTTCATCAAAGACCAGGTTAAAATTCCAAGTGGTCAACTACAGGGTGCAGAAGTCGTCTTAAATAATTGCTATAAATTTTAATATTTCCTTTGTCATATCCAGTTTCTATAAAAGTTAGATTACTAAATACTCTTTGGAAAAAGTACAAAAACCTTTGAGACTGGTTCATTTCCTACATTCAACACTGTGTCCACTAATTTAATATAATAAATCAGAAATATACAATTTGTCAATTTTCCCGAGTTTTGGTATGCAGTACTTAAGATTATCATATAACATGTTAACAAATGAGTGGTATTAACAAATGTCTGAAGACTGGTCATTAGTTAAATGAAACGTTTGTGTTTTCTCACTTTACATTTTGATATATCCATCACGATTCGTAATAAGCAAGTCACACAGCATGGATAGAGACCCTTCGTAACTACTTTCAGTAAACACTCATTAACGGACCCCTTTATAACTGATTTGGTTAGAGCAGACAGACCTGCCGATGCCACCCTTGGCTCAAACCATCTCCCCTGCTGCTTAGAGCCCCGGATTCCAACGTCACCCCCCATCCCTCCCCCAGGACTTACAAGCTGCACCAGCGAGCCCTTCTTCACCCACCCCTTGGTGCAGTTGACGTGGCTGTTGTTGCAGTTCACATTGCAGCCCCTAGCCAACTGTGACTTTTCTTTGGCTGCTGCCACCGACAGGACGAGCTCAGTCAACCCTAAACCTCCCCTCCCACCTGCTGCTGCTTCTTCCTGTCGGCTGTTGCTTTGTCTGCACCCGCTTGACCATCGTCGCATCCTCCTGTCGCTCCGTCCACACACCCCCCCCCCCCACAGCCTCCTCCTCCGCCAGAGTCACCGCGACACCATGGAAGCAGCAGCAGGTTAGAGAGGAGGGAGCCCCATGATGACTGAGCGTGTCTTGTCGTTGGCAGCAGCATGAAGTAAACGCTATCCCAGGGGCTACAATGTGTGCTGCAACAATAGCCATATCACTGGACGGTACGGTGGGTGAAGAAAGGCTCGCTAGTGCAGACCAGCAGCATCAGCGCCGAGTTTTAAGGTGAAACGACACAGTGCTAGAGTAACTCAGCAGGCCGAATTAATCTGAAGAAGGGTCCTGATGTCACCTATCCATGTTTTCCAGTATAAAAGATTTTATGGTGTCTGTCTGACCCACTGAGTTGCTCCAGCACAGGGTCCTTTTGTGTAACCACCATCTGCAGTTCTTTATTTCAACTACATACCATAATACGGTACGTGGTAATAGCGGATAACTGGCAATAATGGACACCAGTTCCCCCCCCCCCCCCCACCCCCACTGGTCCATTATAACAAGGGTTTACTGCATATTGAAATGTTGTGCTTAACAGGTCAATTAAAAACTAAGAAAAAAATGTTGCATTACCTATTTATTTCTTCCAGCATTTGCTCTTCCATTTTTGCAATCTGTTTTTCATCCGAGACTTCAAAGGCATTCTGCAGCTCAGCATTGTAAACTCTAATAAAATGGAGCTGTCAGAAAATGTAATACAGTAAATAACAGCAAAATTATACATATTAAATTAAACCTAAACATTTCATACATGGATAGTTTGTTTTTATTCTGCCTGATAATTATATTCCAATATCACACCATTTGGGTCCATTGAGAACTGCAGTTTGAGACAAAATAAGCAAGGTAGTTCTTAACAATATATTATGTTTTTAACTTAAGACAGGAACATGGGTACAAAATAACAAAAGGCAAGCTTGAGGCTGAAGTGCACCTCTTAACAAATATTTAAGAACGAACCGGATCTTTGACGCTCAATGTGAGATTAATACTGCACCTGCCTGTTGCAGGATATGTGGTGATACATTTTAGAGTACTCCACAGATGTCTATACCACAATTTTAAAAAAACAGCAGATAGTTGTGCTATCCGACACCACAGAGACTGCCTGAACGTGGCAAGGTCTGATCCCTGACATTTAGAAGGATGAGAGGATATCTTACAGAAACATAAAATTCTTAAGGGATTGGACAGGCTAGATGCAGGAAAATTATCCAGCAGGCCTTGGCGGACCGAGTGTCAGTGTTCAGCAAAACGGTTTCCTCATCTACACTTGGTCTCGGCTGTACAGGATGTCACATCGGGAACATTGAATGCTGTACATGTTAGAGGTGCATGTGAACCTCTGTCTCACATGGAAGGGCTACCAGAGTCCCTGGATGGAGGCGAGGGAGGTGGTGTTGGGACAGATGTTACATCTCCTCTGGCTGCAGGGATAATTACCTGGGGAGGGATGGCATGGGAAATCAAGATGGTTGTTGTTGAGCCGACAGTTTGAAATAAAAAGGCCCAGAGAGGGTAGAAGGCCAGCCGGGGGAGTACAGGAGGAGAAAGATGTTGTAGACAGAAGGGACGGTGACTGGTAGGCGAGAATTCCTTGCCAGAGACCCACTGAGTTCCTCCAGTACTTTGTGTTTTACTCCAGCATCCGCAGTTCTTTGCACTTGCCATTTAAAGGAAATGGACTCTCTAAAATTATGATTTACTGGCAGGGTGGGGATGTACTACCTTGCATGGCCACTTTTGGCTACCACATTTACTGGTGTCAAGGCTAAACTTTAGAAATCGTAGGACACTTGTACAGCTCATGTTGGGTTACCTCTGCCTTTAAGCACATCAACAGCATATTAAATCGGGTTGCTTTTTGGACTAGACATTCATCAGGGCTAAACAATGCATGTTGTAGTTTTTCCAGGAACAATGTGCTTGTCCCTGTAGAAAATAAGTCATTTGCACGTCTTTGGTTAATAGGGTAGGCCTTGTGTTTGTTAATGTTCAGAAGAAAGAGATCTCATTAAAAATGACACATTTTCTAAAGGGAATCAACAGGGCAGATGCAAGGAGAAGTTCTCAGAGGTCTAAAAATGTCAAAAAGGGTAGGGCATTTAGGAGATGCAAGGAAATGTCTTCACTCAGGATGGAATTATGGAATTATCAGTAATCAAGTTCATTCAAAACAGAGCAACATATTTCTGGATGTTGAAGGAATCGAAGGATCATCATCAATAACTAACTAAAATATTTTCAACATTCTAAATTAACACCAAGTTAAAGATGTAGAATCACTGCAGGTTATACCTAGGAACAAATTAAATTGGGTACAATAATTTGAATACTTATGCAGTGGATTAAAATATACGCTTGAAAATGCAGTACTGATAGAACTTGCCTGTTGCATTTTGGTGGGGTATTTCTTGATGTCAGCAATAAAAAACGGATACTCATCGCAGTTGTAGTCATACATCCATTCGCAGAAATGATTCCCAAAATCAAACCCTCTAAAATAACAAAAACATGGTAACTGAAATGTATCATTTTCTCATGCAGATTAACTTTTAGTCATAGAATCCGAGTTAAAATAGTAATATTTTGCAGTTATAAGGTCTCTCGATGCTTCAGCGGTGAGTTATATAAAATACACACTTCATGTGAAAAGATGAAGAGATCCTATTTGGGGGGGGGTCTTTCACACAAGAAATCCTACCTCTGGCCTGACCTGCCACTCAGCATAATCATGACTGATCTGCTCCAGGTCTCAAATATTTCTCTGTGCTTGATCCCCATTGCCCCCAATTTCTCAAAATCAATCTTACTTCCAATTTAATATGTGAGCCTCATTAACTCTGGTGCAGGAAATTTCAGAGGTTCACTATTCTATAAACCTTGTTTTTAAACGGCTGGCCCTTTATCTTTGGACATAAGTGATACAAGCAGAATTAGGCCATTCGGCCCATCAAATCCACTCCGCCATTCAATCATGGTGGATCTATCTCTTCCTCCTAAACCCCTTTCTCCTGACTTCTCCCCATAACCCGACACCCATACTAATCAAGAATCTCTATCTCTGCCTTAAAAATATCAATTGACGGCCTCCACAGCCTTCTGTGGCTAGAATTCCACAGATTCACCACCCTCTGACTGAAGAAATTCCTCCTCATCTCCTTCCTAAAGGAAAGTTCTTTAATTCTGAGGCTATGACCTCCATTCCTAGACTCGCCCACTAGTACAATTATCCTCCCCACATCCACTTTATCCAAGCCTTTTACTATTCGGTACGCTTCAATGAGGTGCTCATTCATGCTTCTAAACTCCAACGAGTACTGGCCCAGTGTCGTCAAATGCTCATCATATGTTAACCCACTCATTCCTGGAATCATTCTTGTTAACCTTGCCTTAATCTATTAATGACCCAACTTTAAAAGTGTTATCACAGTTAACTTCAAGTTCAGAAGTCCTTGCATTGGAATAGCATCTCCATTATCTGTTTGTGACTTCATTCTCATTTGCTTTTTTAATTGGAAAAAGATTTTGACATGTTACACTAAACTAGAATCACTTTCTTTTTTTAAATCCTCTTTTTAGTGCACAAGCACTTTTAACAAATTTACAATTTCAATGTTTTCATATTCTAATTTTGTCAAATCTTTTATATTTTTAATGAAAATTGAGTGGTAACTGTAAACACAATGAGAAAAAAGAAATTTTCAATGCGCCTACTTTAACATATTAACAGTTTTTATATCACAAAGTTTCTATATATGGCATGTACATGGAAGATTAATTAATTTTAAGTGAGTTTCCCCACAAAATATTAATCATTGCTTTACACCTTCAACATATTTTTATTTCCTATTTGCAACAATCCATACCATTTATATCCTGTCACCTATTTACTTTAATGAAATTGGGAAAGTGAAATTAAGGCGTATGTTTTGAGTTAGTCAAGTTAAGCTAGTTAATCACCAAAAAGCAGAATTGATATCACGATGTATATTTAACACACACACACTCAGTGAATCACAGGCAGGATGTCGACTTCCGCACCATCAGATCTTGGTACTTTTTAAACCGTTCAGTTAGCCACAATACAACATCCTGTCGTGACAGAGCAAGGCAGTAATGAGGAAAATGTACCAGCACTATGGTTCACACTTGCAGCCACAAGCTCAAATAATGGCAGAATTTACAGCTAATGTGGCACAAGCTTCTATTGCTCCAGCCAGGCATGGGGGGGGGGGGGGGGGGGGGGGGGGTGATGACAGTGGAATGCTGTGTGCAGCAACCATTTAGTGAAGTCAGATAATGTGACATGAAGGATAGATTTTCTGGCAAGGAGCTTTGAGGAATATAGCAGTGGGCCTTGTACAGGAAGCCTATCATTTACAGAACAAAAGTGCAAGTTTATTTCACAGGTACACTCATGGACCATGTGATATTTGTTTCCTTAACTTTCATTGCAAGACAAGCAGCATCCATCCAAATTGACAGCTGTGTTTGGAAGTTCCCCTGCAGTATGTTCTCAGTTTGCCACTATGGCAAACTTGCACTGCTGCTATCGTCTTTAGATTACACAGCAAATTAACTTCATGGATAAATCAGCATTCCAGAAATCTATTCTTTACCACATTTGCTGCAAGGTAACCATGTAAAGATGTCATCTCGCTGCTCTCATTCTTCCCCACCGCTGCTCTAACAGCCTGCCTTGCTCTAAATAACCTCTGCTCTGGTTCTGATCTTTCTCAGTGTGGTCAAAACCAAGAACAAGGAATACTGATGGGTAAGAAACAGCTTTCTGCACACATCCTTGTACAAAGGTACTATTTCATTGACTTTCTCATCATCCTCAGTAACTTCAAAACACAAAAACAGCAAGTGACTTTGAGAATCATGGCAACATTGGAAATAAATAAATCATCAACCAGCAAGTTGGCAATTGCTAATCAATTCAACCAAAATTGACACAAGGCCCTTCATTCTGCTTAACCTCACTGAGTGCAGGGACTGAAGCACACTAGCAAGACATGAGAGAAGCATGACATCAGTCAGCATGATCTGCCTGTTCTCCATGCTTCCAGCAGGAAAACAGGCTGGGGGATCAGCTGGCATGCAATACATGAGAAATGTGAGTGTGTGCATTTGTGATGTTACGGTCAGTTTAGACCTCATCAGACAGTGCCAAAAAAAAGTTACCAAACAAAACTTTGATTCCATAGGGCTTTTAGGAAACACCATCCCTGAAACCATAAGCTTTCTTCCAGTAATATTCTCAAAGCAATTAACTCAACTCTTGTGCAGTAATATCAGAGACCTCGTGATCAAGGGAATAAATAATAGATGTTAATCATGCCAAAATACTCATTATTTTTACAGATTCATGAGATAAACAGACGAGTTTAGGCAAATGTTTCTGAAAGTCATGAATTACTATAATAAATAACTTTGGGTTCTCGTCATCTGTCCAAATGTCATGATAGCTGGTTATCGACATCAGAATATTATAAATATATACAATTACAAAACAACAATCCTCAATTAATCACAGCTACTTTTAAAACAGCAATACAATTACCTAAAGTTGTAGCTACTATATTCAAAGTCAATCAACATCAGTTTGTTATCAGAGTTCTCAGGATTATCCAACAAGAGAAGGTTTCCTAGGATGGAAAGTTCAAATATTAGAAAATAACATCATCATTCCAATAATCTGTCATAAATCATAATTTCCACAGCAATTGCTGCGGAAAAATCAATTTTCCATAACAATTGTCCACAAATGTAAATGAAAAATTAAATGGATTTGCCTTCAAATTAATACAATACTAACATTCTTATATAATGTTCAAGATAAATTCTAACCTTCCTGGCAGTCGTTGTGGCAGAAAACAATTGGTGAAGGAGTTGCTTGAAGCAAAGACCTAAAGTAAAAGGGGAAATCTGGTAAGTAAGTGACATGGTAAAGATTGCACTTCCTCTTCTGGAATTCTTAAAACAACAATTCTACTTGGAAAATTCTTAAACCTCTGGAAAAACGTTATTTTAACCACCAAGCAAAATGTACTTGTACAGATTAATTTGAGATATGAATGGTTATATGGATATAAAGTTTTCCTGTTTGAAAGTGCACTCTTTAAAAGTATTTGGTAATTAAAACACTCGGGTTTCTCACAAAATGCCATGTTGCCAATTAGAGAAAGTTAATATTTGAAACTGCTGACCAAAAATTTGTCACCCAAAACATTAACCATGTCTCTTTCTACAGACGCTGCCCGACCAGCTGAGTATTTGCAGTACCTAATCGCTAATACAATCAAAATATTGTTAATCTTCCCTATTCTATCTATTGTGACTGCCACTTTCACCCTCTCCCTTTATGAGTATTATGTTTATAGACCTGTTATGCTGTTGAAACAAGAATTTAATTGTTCTGTTTTTGGTATGTGACAATTAAATACTCTAGACTCCAACCGTATCAATACATTTGAAGAATATTAAGAATTTCACTCATGCATTAGTAGTATTTTATTGGTTTTGCTCTTAGGGCATACCTTACTTTCACAGGTTACTCCAGCATCTATTTTCAGGGTGCAAATCGGAAAAAAATCACTGAAATACATTATTCTCGAGAACTAAAACTAATTTGCCATCTGTATGCTTGACATCATTTACCCCTTCATCAAATCAACTGTGAATTGCAATTCTTAAACTTAATTCATTCTCCCAATTGAAATGGAAAGGGTTTCATTTGTACATCTGGAAAAGAAAATCACTGATCATACAGACACAGCAGCCACCAATATTCAGTGGGAAGTATGCAATTCAAAGTGGCAGCTTGACAGAATTACCTACAAAAAGAGATGGGAGAGCCGGAGGCAGATTTTGTTTGGAAAATAAATAAAATGCAGTGGAGAATGGGCTGCTGATTCACTATTGTCAACCTGCTTTTGCTGAAAGTTGTTACCATGAAAACAGAGAACATATGCAGTAAGACAATAAAAGTTTGATTACAATCCCTGGTTATGTTTTTGGTTCGCCCTCCATAGTATTTAGTCAGTAGAGACGGATTTCATATCACAGGAGATACTAATGTGCTAATTAAAGTGAAGGCAGTCACTGATTCGAGCAATACGAGCAGTTTACAATGAACATGTCAGATTCATTTGTTGAAATGCAAATCGTGGTAATATTTATATTTGTGCTTTCATAATCTCAATGCCTTACCGTAGCTTCGCAATTTCCTGAGGCAGGTTGTAACTAAGAAGCTTGTGGAATGCACCAATGTGTGACTCCTTTGTGAAGTTAATTCGCATCACTTGCTGCAAATATCTGTCATTAATGATAAAGAATATTACATTGTTAGAGATAATATTGTGAATGAAGATAACAGAAAAATAAGATCAAGATAAAAGCCCCACTTCTACTGAAATTCTTTTGCTCTACATACATAAAACAATAAGCAAATAGCTTGGAAAGTAAAATGGCAGATAGTGGAAATCTGATAATCAGCAGATTGGGCAATAGCTGTGGAGAGAAACAATGGTAACATTTCAGATTGATGACCTAATCTGATAAAGATCATAGATTTCAATCATTACCTGTTCTATCTACACGGATACTGCCTGGATTATTAAGGATAGCCACTATTTTGTGTTATTAATGTAGCAGTAACAATGAGCTTTACAGCTTTCCGAATGCTTGCTAATTATATACTATCAGTTAGAACATAGAACTACTGTTCGGTCCACAATGTCAGTGTCCAATTTGATGCCAGGTTGAACTAATTTCCTCTCCGGCACGTGATCCATATCCCTCCATTCTCTGCAGATCCATGTGCCCATCTAAAAGGCTCTTCAATGCCACCATCATGTCTGTTTCCATCACCATGCCTGACAGCACATTTCAGGCATCCATCAAAAACCAGCCCTGCACATCTGCTTTAAACTTTCCCCTTCTGACCATTAAGTTCCTTCCCCTAGTCCTTGATATTTCCATCCCGGAGAAAGGTTCTGACCCTCTATCTCTTCTATGCCTTTCAATTTTATATACTGTCTCGTGTCTCCCATCAACCTTTGATGTTCCGGAGAAAATAATCCAAGTTTGCCCAACCTATCCATATAGGCAAAACCATCAAATCAAGAGTTCAAGAGATATTTATTGTCAGATGCACCAATTGGTACAGTGAGATTTGAATTACCATACAGCCATATGGATAAAAACACAATACACGATAGAATTTAACATGAACATCCCCACACAGCAGAATCAACATTTGCTGCTACGGCGGCCCGATGTTCAGGCCCTCTCGCCAGGACGATCGGAGCTCCGGTGTCGGAACGGAGAACACTCTCAGCGGCTTGGAGTTTCCGAACCACGGCTCCCGAAGTCCACAGGCCGAGCTGGGCGGAGATTCAACGTTGGCGGCCCCCGGCAAGAAGTCCCCAGGACTCCGCGATGTTAAAAGTCAGCGCCTCCCGCAGCTGGAAGTTCTGCAAAGCACAGCTCCACGATGTAATCAGCAGTCCCAACACCCCGGAGATACACAGTAAGGCATCGTCCCGCTCCGCTGCTGAAGCTCTGATTGGTCTCCGGCAGGAAAGGCTGCGCCAATCCAGATAGTAGGCTGCGAGGAGGGGGGGGGGGGCGGGCGAAGATGCGGCTCGGAGAATAGACGCATCCTCGACCAGGTAGTGACTGAGAAAATGTTTCCCCCCCCCCCATAAAAAAGACTAAAAGACCTCCAGAAACATACTTTTAGACAGACTAATAATAACAAAAAGGATGAAAGGACGGACAGCTGCAGGCGAGGCTGCTGCACGCGGTGCCACCCAATGACATCCAGGCAAGATTCTGGTAAACTTCTCAAAGCCTCCATATCCTTCCTGTAATGCGACTACCAGAACTACACACAATACAGTAAACCCTCATTTTAACAGACCTCTTTACTTTAAACCTTAGTTTAGAGATACAGCACGGAAATTAGCCCCTCGGCCCACCAAGTCCCCGCCGTGTGGGTGTCAAAACACGAGAGGTCCCAGCACAGATCCCTGTGGAACTCCAGTGGTCACAGAACTCCAGCCAGAATAACACCCTTCTGCCGTAACTTCCTCTCTTTTATGAGTAAACCAGTTCTGAATGATTCAGTCATCCTGGATGCCATGCATCTTAATTTACTTGAGGGGTGATGGAGTGCCAAGTATAATTTATTTCAAAATAGAATGCATGAATAATTGAATTATTCATATGGGTGTGGCTACTTGTATCCCAAAATATCACAGATGAAGATTACTAATACTATACCATAATAAGCAAACAAGATCTTATTAATATTGAACAGGCAATCTTCAGAAGCAAAATTAACAATTTAAGCAAAATTAACCAAAACGTTTTAAACTTGTTTGAACATAATTAAATCACATCAGTAAATTAAACTGTTACATTGAAATATATACAAACTGTCATTTCTGTTATGAAAGCGTATTAATCAAAGTTAAATTAAATGGTAGTTTTATAAGAAAGTTTCAAAGAACACCCAATCTCTGAAAGTAAATGCGCAGACATGCAAGCATTTGGGAATGCAAACATTAGGTTGGCCTTCGGTGCAATTTCAAGAACCCTGGCTAGGCGGCCCATGGAATATCATATACAGGCCAGATTTCCCCACAGAAGGGCATCCTTCTGATGGAGGTAGGTCAAGGAAGACTGACTGGATTGATTCCTGGGACGACAGAAAGGAGGTTGTCCCTGCGAAAATTAGGCAGAGTGGGCATATACTTTCTTCAGTTTAGCAGAATGATAGAGGATCTCACTGAAACATGCAACATTTTTACAAGGATTTCTGGGATGATACTTCTAGTTGGGCTGTTCATACCAGAGTGTTAGTGTCAAAATAAGCAGTTGGAATTTGGAATTGACATTAGCTTCTTTGCTCAAAGGATAGTGAATCTTTAAAATTCTCATCATGAGAGGTGAAGCTCCATTTTCAGTAATCAAAGCAGTGAACAATGTATTATGTTTGATATTAACAGAATCAAGGTGCGAAAGCAGGACAGAGAGAATGAGGTTCAATGGAAATGTAGAATAGATCATTATTAGTTGGGAGAAGGTAACAACAAAGCAAACAGAGCAAAAACATAGTCGGAGACAGTACGACTGGTTGGAGAAATAGGAAGGAGGAGGGATGGAGAGAGAGGGAAAGAGACGGTTACTTGAAATTAGAGAAGTCAATGTTCATACTGCTGGGGTGTAAGCTGCCCAAGCAAAACATGCAGTGCTGTTCTTCCAATCTGCGCTGGGCCTCACTCTGATAATGGAGGGGGCCCAGGACAGAAAGGACAGTAAAGTGCTTGAATAATTATACGCTTCAATGTTGAATATAAATATAGCCAGGATAAATGGTGTGAATTGCACTTACCACCCGAGAGTTACTACTATACTTCCCACAAGTTTTTATCTAAAAGTGATATACACCAACCATATTAAAAATCTACTTTCTTTTCAGGTAGAAAAGTCTAGTGGATTAAAATATATATAATACTCATTGAATGCATTTTACATGTTACATTTGACACCCAAGTACTCACTTCTCCATAGTACAGAACAACCATTTAGGTTCTTTGTTAAACGGCATTGTCATTCTGTGGAATGTGGCCATCTTTTTTGCTATTTCTGTCAAAATACTCGGAATAGCCAATTCTCTAGTCTCCAATTTTCGACTCTGGAATAGAGTGATACAACATTATGTCGTGTCAGATACCAGCAATTGTTTTAGACTATCATGCAGTATCTAAACAACATGAACAACTATGCATTAAAATGGATAATTCCAGTCAGAACATACTTATTGTACTGTCAAATTTAGCCTTCCTTATATTTAAATTCAAAACTTCTATTTTTCTTGGCACGTCAAAACTCTTTCTAGTTTCTGTATAGTTGTTTAAATATCTAATATCATTTCCCCTGTACATTACCTGTACAAGGACAAAGCAATCAATTAAATGACAGACAGGCTAAACAATTTCCCCCTAAGCTTGAGATTTGGAGGCACTTGTAGCAGCAAGGATTTAAGAGTAAAAATCCATAAAATTTAAATCAGTAAATTAATGATATTAAGCAATAATTTTCATTTTAAGCATTTAGAGGATACTTGTTTTTTTGGGAGATAGTTTCTTCCCTCATGCATACAGGCAAATGGCCTTAATAACAGCACACATAGAACAAGTCAGTAGGTAACATGAAGATTTTTTTTTGAAAGATGCAGAATTTTTACGTGGAAGCATTTAATAACAACAACATTAATAGAACACAAATGACATTATGCTTTCAATTTTCCACATTCGCTGCAGAACACAATCAACAATTCACAACAAGAATCATTTAAATCAGGCTTACTGCGATGAACTGTTCCAAACGACCCTGAGGAAAGATTCCATATAACTTTGGTCCAAGGGATCGTTCTGCCAAGATTGCAAACATAACACTTTCCAAAACCATGGCTTCAGTTCCCTGTAAGAAATAAGTACATCATTTCTTAATTCCAGATTAATCTTTAATTACCTAAAAATAAAGTACATATTAAAGCATAGATTAATTGAGCCAGAACTGAAAATAGCTGGCAGTAAGAAACTTAGAGAAAGAGGAAAGAGAGGTACACTGAATGACCAAAAGGATATTAGTGCAAGACAAAAGTTAGTGTTTAAGGGATGCAAAAGGAGAGAAAGATGGGTTGAAAGTCACATTACACGGGAACAGTAGGATCGGTATTACCTAAGCAGATGTTTTGATCTAAATTTTATGAATAGCCCATCCTCCTACATCAGTGGAACAGTACCAATGATCATCAGCCATTCCCTGAACGACAGCCATCTTTAAACAGGGAGACTATAGTCTAGTATGTAGACATCAAGGTGTTAAAATGGCAGATGATTGGGATTAGGGTGAAATAGCGTGTCACAGTTGGTAATATAATACATTTGGGCTGCACAGCGGTAAAGTAGCTGCCTTACAGCGTCAGAGATCCGGGTTCGTCCCTGACTACGGGTGCTGGCTGTATGGTGTTTGTACGTTCTACCCATGACCTGCGTGGGTTTTCTCCAGGAGCAACACCTCCATACTACAAACAAGTACAGGGTTGTAGGCTAATCAGCGTGGTAAAATTGTAAACTGTTCCCAGTGTGTATAGGATAGTGTTAAGGGGCTGTCCCACAGCGGCGACCTAATTGGCGAGTTTAGGAGTTTGAAAAAGTGTCATGTTGAAGACCTCCTTCGACTATGTTGAAGACTAGCTTCGGGAAAATTGGACAACGAATAGTGGAGAGTGGACGACCTCCTTTGATCTCCTTCGACTATGTTGAAGACTATCTACGACTACCTTTGATTACCTACGAATAACATAAAGTTTTTTTAAAAATATTGATTTTTTTCCATGGTGACCTTTTTTTAACCGCGGGCATTTTTCAGCATGTTGAAAAATATGCCACGACCTAGCTGAGGCCTCGTGTATGCGGGGACTACTCTCGAGCATGAAAGAGAGTTACAAAGACCTCCAAGGACCTTGTGTCGACCATGCTGCGAGTATGAGTTGAGGGCAAACTCTTCTAAACTCACCAATTAGGTTGCCGCAGTGGGACAGCCCCTTTAGTGTGCGGGGATTGCTGGTTAACATGGACCTGGTGGGCCGAAGGGCTTCTTTTCGCGCTGAATCTCTAAACTGAACATTGAAAACTGACAAGCTAATGCAACAGTAAGATGTGACAACTACTCCTATGACAGAGCGTTGAAATGTTTCTTACTAAGGGGATTCTAAATAAACAAGCAGCAAATAATTCACTGGTGTTATACTGAAAAAATGAGTGGGTTAAAATAATTATACTCCTGCAATATTTAAGTACATAAGTCAATTCTTAAACTATGACCCATTTAATTTGTGCATGGGTAATTAAGTATGCAGAATGAAAGTAAAACAAATGTTATCTAAAATTTTTCCATAATTTGGCTTGAAACCTCAAACATTAGATACGTGGATGACCATACATTCCTTTCTGGCAAACTAGTATCCTCTTGGTTACACACCTCTAAAATGTCAGGATAATTTGCAGACAATACAAGACTACAACAGCAATCATGAATAAATACGATCCAGTTTGTGAAAAAACTAAATAAAAGATAAAGCAGCCATTACACGATTAATGTTTACCAAAGGGCCCTCAACAAAAATAGGAGGCAAAAATGAAATCAAGACATAAAAATGTAGCAAAACTAATATAAGATATGATAAAAAGAAACTTGATAGTAATTAGAAATGGTTGAAATTTGCAGTTTGCAAAAGAATCCTGCAGAGATAAGTCAATGTACCCTTAATATTATAATGTTTTAACAATCTTTAGGATGAAGGACATTGCTGGTCTGTCTGGGATGAAAACATGTACTAGCTAAAACAGGTTAATGCTTCTAGAAAAATTCACACATGCATATCACTGAAAAATTATTTCAAGCATTGAATAAGACAGACATACGATAGAATTAATAATGTTAAGACAAAGTAGTACCAGTGTCTGTGAAAACACTGCTTTGTGTTGAAAGGGTTAGGGAAGTAACAGCTGAAATGACTGGTGAAAGTAGTAATGCAGAAGCAACTGGTGCCTGACTGACTACCGAATAGGACTCATATGGGAGTCAGGTCAGGTCTAAAAAAGATTAGAAGTCCTTTGGTTTGAGTCAGAGAAGGTTGCCTCCAAAGAGCTCCTTTCTAGAATCTGCAGTACTTTTGTCAAATATAGAAATGTGCCATATTGCTTTACAATAATGTCTGGCTGTTAAACAAATTCACATTAATTGAAAGTAAAAGCAAAGGCCGCGAGTATGTGAAATGCTGTTTATTGTTTTAAAAAAGGCTAGAAAGGGACCACATCAGGCCCCTCTTACTTGTTCCAGAATTCAATAGGCTGGTGGCAGATCTTTCATCACACTATAATTTTCCTGTACTCATCCATTGATTCTCTTAATATCCAAAAGTCTTGTCGCAGTTTTGAGCATTTTGGTATCTCCTCAGTAACCTTGGATAGATTAGTACAAAGATTCACAACAGAGTCCTAAATGGCCGATCTCTTATTTTGAGACTAAGAGATGCATCATTCCTGCCTCCTGTCAAGTCCCACAAGAGTCGTTATCTATCAATGAGATCACCTCATTATTCTAAACTCTGAATATCATAGGCCCCAATCTGTTGGATAAACGCTACCCCACTTTACAAGAATCAATCTGCTAAACTTTTCCTCTACTCTTTGATCTTATAGAGGTGTATGATATCATGAGGAATAGATCAGGGAAATGCAGTCTCTTGCCCAAAGTAGGCGAATCGAGGACCAGAAGGCATAGGTTTAAGTTGAAAGGGAAAGATTTAATAGGAATCTGAGGGGTAACCTTTTCCCTAAAGGGTGATGGGCGTATGGAACAAGCTGCCAGAGAAGGTAGTTGAGGCAGGGGCTATCCCAACATTTGAGAAAGTTATTCAGGTACATGGATAGGACTTGTTTGGAGGGATATGGACCAAACACAGGCAGGTGGAACTAGTGAAGCTAGGACATGTTGGCTGGTGTGGGAAAGTTAGGCCAAAGGCCCGTTTCCACGCTGTATCCAGAACCAGGGGCCACAGTTTAAGAATAAAGGGCAAGCCATTTAGAACGGAGACGAGGAAATAGTTTTCTCACAGAAAGTTGTGAGTCTGGAATTCTCTGCCTCAGAGGGCGGTGGAGACCAGTTCTCTGGATACTTTCAAGAGAGAGCTAGATAGGGCTCTTAAAGATAGCGGAGTCAGGGGATATGGGGAGAAGGCAGGAACGGGGTACTGATTGGGGATGATCAGCCATGATCACATTGAATGGCGGTGCTGGCTCGAAGGGTGGAATGGCCTACTCCTGCACCTATTGTCTATTGTATCACCCTATGACTCATACTGGCCTCCCACCCCTTGAAATTGAAACCATACGCAATACCCTATTTAGTCTCACTAGGATCCTTTAGGATTGCAATAAGACATCTTTAGTCTTCCACTTACATCCTCCTGCAAGATGACGCAATATACCAATCACGTTATTTAATGCTTGAAAATCAAATATTTTTAATCTCTTACCATTTAATAAAATCACATTTTTCTTTCCAAAGTGGACTTCACCCTTTTCTCCTCAAATCTGCTATGTCCTCACCTATTTACTTCACCCATTTATGCTCTCCTGGCACCCTTCTGCCTGATCCTCACAGCCCACATTGCCAGGTGTATATCATCATAAAATCTGGATATCTCCCTTCCTAATCCAATACACTTCGTTCATTCCATTCAAATCTTTGATATTAATTGTGAAGACCTCAGGCCTCAGCATCGACTGATGCAGTACACCATTAGTCAGAAGATGCCAACCTAACAATTTACCTTTTAATCTCACGCACGTTTTTCTGTTAATAGGATCCCAATCCATGTAGTCTAATTTTAATAACCGTCGTAATACCTTCTCAAAGGAATTTGCCAAAGAAATGCAGAACAGCTATTGTATGTTCCTTTCTACTTTGCTAGTTGAAAAATTAAAAATGTATTAAATGTCATTTTTTGCCATAAATTCATGTTCAATCCACCCAATCCTATCATTTTCTGTCTTGTTCCACCTCCAATATGATAGATTCCAGAATGTTTTCCTTACCACTGATATGGGCTAATCAGTCTATTTTTTCTCCACCCTTTTTCCTTAAATGTAATAAGGTTATATTTGCTATCATCTTACTGTATAAACCATTCCAGAATCAAGATCTTTGCAAAACCTTGGGATGCAGTTTATCAGTCCTGAGAATTTGTCTCTTAACCCCCATTAACCTCCCCAGCATTTTTATTTTACCAGTACCGATTTGTTTCAGACACTCATTCACCCTCGATTTGTTGTTCACTGTTTCCAGATGGTCTTCCATGAAAGTAGACAAAATATCTGTTCATTTTTTGGCCATTTATTTATTCTCCAAGATATATTTTCATCATGCAAGGGCTTAATATCAAACGTTCGAAAATCTTTTCTTTAGACATTTCAAAGGCTGCTTTGGATATGTATTCCTATGTTTTGCACTGGTCTTCTACTTTCCAATATTTCCTTTGCTGAATCTCTTTCCCCCCCCCCCCCCCCCAACAGGCCTTTTTTTTTGGCAACCTTATAATTGATTTAATTTGATCTTACAATATCTTTCACCTCTCTGATCATTCACGGGTAGGGGACTTTTCCTGTTGGTTTAGTGGCTGAAAAGGGATAGGTATTTGTTCCAAACCGTCTACTAATTATTCAAATGCTTTCTTTACCTATTAGAATTAAAACCTGTTTTAGATTAATGTAAATTACATTTAACCTATGTACAATATATCATATTATAACCATTCTTCCATGAATATCAGATTATTAATAGCTTCTCATTCTAGATTTTAAAATGACTTATTCCATTGTTGGTTTTCTAGATTAATATGCTGAGGAAACATCTCAAATATTCCATTAATTCATCCTCCACGCTATTACTGCTAGTTTAGTGTGGCCAGTCTATGCTGATTAAAGACACCACGACTGTTGTATTACTCATTACATGTGCCTCTGTTTTCCTGATGGAGATGCCAGTGTAGAGCTGGCTGCTGTTGCCCTCCATTCTCTGTCATTTTGTAGAGCTACTTTGCACTGCAGCTGGGCTGCTTATCTAGCTTGGCTCTTGTGGTTGTGGTGACGCACCAGACATTGGACACAACATTCCACTATGCAGTTGCTATGGTGAAGCTGCAAATGAATGAACTGAGGCCAGGGCAGGGGGCTCCAGAATGGAACATTGCCCTGATGTTTGTAGCCTACGTGCACTACTACACTGTTCCTAAGGCAGATAATGAAAATGATTTTAACATGGTATGTGGCCTGGTGGTCACAGGAAAGAAATACAGTAAACTCACCTATAATTTTTGCACCAGATTGTTTAATTGTACACAGCTATTTTTAAATCTCACTTGCTGCAACACCCTAACGCAAATCTATTTGTCCATACTCATTCCTCATGTATTTGCAATATCTGCTAGTTAACTTATGTCATATTTGTTTTAATCACAGCTCAGCAAAAATACACCCCTGTGGTTCTGCACTGTCAAGAAAGTCCCAAGCATAGCTTAGGATTGCTCAGGTTGCAATGCTGCCTGTATGAGCTCAAAGGAACCTACCGTATCAGGTTCACGTAGCAAGCAAAATTACAAGTCCTCAGGCTGAAGTTATTTTTTGTACCCCAAGTGATGTCCAGAAACATTTATCTGACAAGCCGCAATATAAAAGACAAAAACTCCCACAGATTATCATTTAAAGTCCCTCCTAACTGAACCTAAATTCCTAAGTGCTCATTTAAAATAAAGCGAGTAGTGTCCCTGGAGAGGAAAGATCAGGAACTGACTGCTGCATCCTTGAACCATAAACAAGCAAATCTTCTTCATCTGAAGATGTTAAGTACAGATAAAGCACAAAGATTAAACAAGGTAGTGGGCTGCACACCAATTTGTTTTAGTATTGCAAGGAAGGAACAGGAAATGTTGTTCATTTAATAAAAGACTGGTATTTTGGTTATATTTCAATCAAACACATTTTCTGCAACTTATGTAGTGCTTTTCTTTATTTTTTTCCATTGTCAGGAGCTTCAGCTTTTTTGTAAAAATAAAAACCCAGCAGGTAATAGAAAAGGCCAAAGCATTGTACCATTCTCATCATTACAATGATATTCAACAGCTAAAAAAAAACGAATTCAGTGAAAGCTCCAAAAATACAATGTCACAAGAAGGAATGTGTTGAGCAAGTGGAATACTTGGCACAATGCCACCGTCTTAAAACTTGATCCAATTTTTTTTAGCTACTAAATCTTACATTAATCATGCATTTTAGCAGTAAAACAATTCACGTAACGGGTAAATCTGGAGTTCAACGAAATACTAAAAGATTAAAACTGCAAAAGGATTAACATTTGGTAGCAGCAATTGAAGTTTGGCACCCATTGCCAGATTGTCACCCTTGATCTGCTTAACCGTGCATATTTTTCACATCTACTTGCAGACAGTGTTTTTCCACTGTGGTTTATTGGAGCATACTAAATGAGATTCTGTGCAAACATCATTTATTCCCCATGGTTTCACAGGATCTTGACACAAATAAGACCTGAAGTGTTCCACAGAATATGCTACTCCAAAGCAATTAATAATGACTAATTCTTAATTCAAGGTTTTACCAGAGCCATAACACAGATATAAGATTTTCAAAATAAGCATGTAGTATGGACAATTTCCAGAGATCTATCAGAACACTGAATTCCAAGGACTGAATATGGCCTTGTTAAAACCACCATAAATTCACCATTGATGTGCAGAATGTGAACAAATATCTCTAATTTTACACAGCTTTCATCTAGGGGATCAAAACAGCCCAGTTTTCTAAATGCCGGTCAAAATCTGTAATAATATTTTTTTGAATTTCCAGTACTTAAATACTAGTTACTTAAACAAATACAAATTGCATGTTGTTTTTTCCATTCATGAATATCAATTCCTGTGGAGACTGATAAGCCAGAAAACATACAGATGAGTAAGATATACACCCTTATATTTCATGTATTTCAAAGCAAAAAGCAGTGCACAAATTTCCCATGTGAACAAATTCTACAGAAAAGATTAAAAACCTATGCAATTGATATTTGATGAAACTGTAAGCTTACAATTGTTCGAGAATTATAATCTTCATGTTGCAACAGTGTTTCTTTCAGAGCCAGACGAGGAACAGGGAGTCTGAATTGCAGTGTAGTAGAAAGCAGAGCATTCAATACTCCCAGTCCTCTGAAATATTAATAATGAAAAATTTGCTCCTCATACAAATTGCACACTGGAGTTATTACTTACAATGCGATAATTAAAAGAGTTCAAGATTGCAAAGATGTTTTAAGGATTTATTCATCTTTCCTCAACATCCAGAGACTATCTACCACACACCTGATAAATATTGTTTATGAAATTGACCATCTCATTGTTTACAGGCAGGTTACATACATACATTGTGCTTCAAAGAGTGGCTATTCAGACCAATACTGTTAAGGTACACTGGGGAGTCAGAGGAATGTCAAAATTCTCCAGCCACAACGTTGCCCATCACGTATCAAATTATCAATCCATCAATATTAGGCTTTCACCAGTTCCAATGAAAATGCAGCTGCCTGAAATGTGAACTGTTTCTCTATAGAAACCATCTGACATTCTGCATACTTCCAGTCATCTGCAGTATTTTGTTTTTTGGCTGTTATTACGGATTCCTCCACTGAGTGATTTAGCAAATTTGGTGTGTTCTATTTCCAACATATAAGATGCAAATGATATATAGTTAAAGCATTAAACTTCCTTTTGCATTCCTGTTAAACATTAAATCTCATCCCCTTTACCAGAGGGGATAGTCATGGGAGCAGTCTGCCTTTCTCTGCAAAGGTACATCTGACGCACAGCTGTTTTTTTGAATATGGTGTCCTTTAGGGACTTGGATTCTTGCTAAAATTAACTGTTTAAGTCAATGCAACTGTAACATTCAGACTCGAGTTTCTGGTCATTAAATGGCCTCTTCCTACTCATTGGACAATTTATGTAGACTTATTTTTTTTAAAGTCTGTCTTCAGCCTTTCCATTGTCAGCGTGAGGCTCAAAACATACTAGAAAAACAGTGCCTAATATTCTGCCTCGGTAGTTGACAACCCAATGACACGAACACTGAATTCTCCAAATTTAAAGAAGCTCACTCGTCCTCCGTCCCTTTCTCTCCACTTCTGATCTACGCAGGTCCTCTAAAGGGCCTGTCCCACTGCGGGGACCTAATTTGCGAGTTTAGAAGAGTTTGCCCTCGACTCAAACTCGCAGCATGGTCGAAACGTGGTCCTAGGAGGTCTATGTAACTCTCCTTCAAGCTCGAGAGAAGTTCCGGCATACTCAAGGCCTCAGTTTGGTCAAGGAGTCTTTTTTAGCATGCTGAAAATTGTCCGCGAGTAAAAATTGGTCGGCATGGAAAAAATCGATGTTTTTTACTCATAGGTTTAGTCGAAGTAGGTCGTAGTAGGTCGGCATGTTATTCATAGGTAACCAAAGGCAATTGAAGGTAGTCGAAGGTAATCATAGATTGTGTTAGTATAGTCGACGGTGGTCGTCTTCACTCTCCACTATTCGGTGTCCAATTTTCCCGAAGCTAGTCTTCAACATAGTCGAAGGAGGTCTTCTACATATTCGTAGGAGGTTCTCCACATAGTCGAAGGAGGTCGCAGGAGGTGTTCTACTTCGGCGATACAAGACCATGACACTTTTTTAAAACTCTCCTAAACTCGCAAATTAGGTCCCCGCAGTGGGACAGGTCCTTAACCCCTTTGCTTTCAACCACTCCCTCCCAGCACCTACCACCCATTTCCCTACCCCTTTCCACACCTAACCTATCTGCCCACTGCTCTTGCTGGATCTCCTACCTCCTCCTTCACGGTTCCATCTGCTCATCATCATCTCTTTATTTGGTTCCACTCTTCGTATCAAATTCCATTACCTGCTGCCCTTGCTTGCATCCACTATTCTTCTCCCAGCCTGTGTTGTTATCTCCACCCCTCTTCTCCAACCTGACTCTATTTGTTCAACTCTTTCTCATCTATTTCCACCTATCGCTTGCCAGCTCTTATGCCATCTCACCTGTTTATGCTAACTCCCTTCTACCGTCAGTCCATAGAAACATAAATAGGTGCAGAAGTAGGCCATTCGGGCCACCACCGCCATTCATTATGATCATGGCTGATTATCCAAAGTTAGTACCCAGCTGCTGCTTTCTCCCCATATCCTTTGATTCTGATAGCCCCAAGAGCTGTCTAACTCTCTCTTGAATACATCCAGTGAATTGGCTTCCACTGCCTTCTGTGGCAGAGAATTCCACTGATTCACGATATCTCTGGGTGAAAACGTTTTTCCGCATCACAGTCCTAAATGGCCGACCCCTTATTCTTAAACTGTGACCCCTGGTTCTGGACTCCCCCCCCCCATCATCGTGAACATTTTTCCTGCATCTAGCCTGTCTAATCCCGTAAGAATGTTATATGTTTCTCTAAGATCACCTCTCATCCTTCTAAATTCCAGTGGAATAGAAGCCAAGTCAATCCATTCTCTCATCATATGTCAGTCTCACGATCCCGGGAATTAACCTGGTGAACCTACGCTGCACTCCCTCAATAGCAAGAATGTCCTTCCTCAAATTAGGAGATCAAAACTGCATACAATACTCCAGGTGTTGTCTCACCAGGGCCCTGTGCAACTGCAGTAGGACCTCAAATCCTCTTGCTATGAAGGCCAATATGCCATTTGCTTTTTTCACTGCCTGCTGTACCTGCATGCTTACTTTCAGTGACAGATGTACAAGGACACCCAGGTCTTGTTGCACCTCCCCTTTTCCTAATCTGACACCATTCAAATAATGGTGGAGGGGAGGGGGAGGGGGAGAGGGAGAGACTGGGACGGAGCAGCCAGCCTTCTGCCCAGCAGCTACCCGCCAACCACCACCGGCTGCACCTGTGCCGTAGGACACCGCGGCTAGCTGACGGGCGGGCAGAAGGTGCTGAGGTGGTGGCTGGTTCCACTGTCCGGTCCCGGCGGCCACTCGCAGCCACCCGAGCTACTGAGCGAGTTGCTGGCATGATCCCCAACCCCCTCCTTCTCAATGCTCCTGCCCTCCCCGCAACTTTACCCCTAGCGGCCCAGCCAAGTTTGCTACTTTGAGCTGACCCGGGCCAGACTCCCCACACACTGTGAAAGGAACTCCCCCCTCCCCGCAGCAGCGTTTTCCTTTTACAGCCGCTTCCCAGGGTCGAAGACGTGGCAGGTTCCGCGGAGCAGTCGCTACGAGAGTAGCATTGCTCGGCCAACTCCACGCCATCGGACACCCACTGTCCCTGCTGCCCAGTGGAAAGCTGCTCTGTCTTCCCGCCCTGGGGACCAGACCCGAGTCCTGGTAGAATGTCGCCATCAGCAAAGTGACTGCAAGGGTGACACTGAACCTAGCCACCCAGCTAGAGAATGTAAATCAGCTGCCAGCAATGAGGGATAGACTTGGCTATCCTCAATACAGCAACATCGTTCTTGATGTTGCTGTACTGAGGGATAGCCAAGTCTATCTTTTTTGGCTAACAATCTAACCTTCGGCCTCCAAGACGCAGGTCAATTTTCAGGCCTTATTTTAGGGTAAAAATAGCATCATCAAAATAGAAGAATTTTCAGAAACATTTTAGTTATGCACTAATCTCTATTCAATCACTCATTTTGCTTTCTTCGCTGAACATTTAATTAGTTTTATGATTTCTTCCAGGCACTTTATTCAGTATCATTCTCACCAACCCCAAGTCTCTGATATCTACAATTGTTTTTGTGCCAAGTTATTTTGCTAAGAATCTCATTCATTTAGTGTCCCAGAATATCCTGTTCATGATAATGCCATAAATACCAGCTTTGGAATTTAACCTTGAAAACATAACAACTCTCCTAGCCCGTTCATTTTTACTGCGTTGATAAAAAATAGAAATTAATATCTAGTTCAAAAATATGGTGGTCTATGCACAAATTTATATTAATTTAAATGCACGGAGTCATTGGGCCTATAAAGTGCCAAACCGATCACAACGAAACAAATCTGTATTTCCAAAGGAATACATTCCAAAGTGCTCCAATTTAACATATTTTGTTAAACTCAAAATACCCATCTTTATGAATAAATAAATCCAGAAGATAATTAAACAATGCAAATGATTTTACTTATAATGACTCAGCAACTGCAAACTGAAAGATTCCAGGGTTGATCACTGGTCTGATCGGACTTGGCTGATCATCAGAGCTGATCAGCTTGGATGACTCAGTTGGCACTTGCCCTTAGATTGGAAGAGGGATCATTAATCTTCAAATGAAGTCCACTTCAGAGCATATTTCATGTTCCAAATGAGATACAAGGTTTGGAATTTGTTCTTAACTGGAATATACTTCCTTGAAAAATGAGAATAAAAACCAAATGCTGTGGCAATAATGGTACTCTTGCTCAAATTTGGTCATGGGTGTAAGCCTTTTCTCCAGGACTTGAGCCAATATTTTAGCCTGACACAATTGATGCACATCAATAGTTAAAGCAATTTGCGACATATAGGTATCCACTCTTGGCCTAGTTCTACCTTGTAAGCTCCAAAGCCCTCAATTCATTTCCACCACATGCTCCTTCATCTTAAGAGATGCAAGTTGCCTTGCCCGTGGGAAATTTCTTTCTGGTGCTACCCATGAACAAGTTGGATCTGATGGTGATCCACTGTAATCAGAATTATTCGTGGTAATAGCTTCAAAGTACTACAGTTTGGAATACACTGTCATACAGGTGCAGTGATTAAACAATTCAACGAAAACGGCGCTTGAATGTATTGACAGTGGCCACGCAATAATATTACATATCTAGCTCCTTCAAGGCTACAGGTGCCGATAATCTTACTTGAGGTTGCTGTTGCAGCCACTCTCGGCAGCAGATTTCAAGTAGGGCATACTTACTGAAGTACGAATATCCTCACAAGTTCAGTTAACAAAGTTGCTTCCTAAATAGTCTGGGTGAATATGGCTTCCTGTTGAGAATTCCTCCTCTGCTCCTTCCCATATACTGTCATTTTCTGTACATCCTCTGTTCATTTACCCAGTCATACTATATTACAGAAATGACTACAAATGCACTATATTGTAGCAATTAATAGTTTATGCAGAAGATTCAAAATAGGAACAAATTCTTCAATACCTGGCATTCAACTCCTTGCAGGGGTTTGCAACTGAAAAGCAGCAATAAATGAATCACAACAAAGTCCACTCTTGTGCTAGCATTTTCGCTGAGATTCTCCATTCAAAAAGAGGTAACTACATTTCATCCCTCTTGCCAAAAAACATAAGGCAGGGCGAGAAAAGTTTCTTATGAGAGGAAGCCCTATGGTGCAGGGCCCAGGGACTTGTGCACATTTGAACTGTGTTGCCATAAATCAACCCTGTCCACAGCCGTGAGAATTTAGCACATATAATAAGTGGACAGAACAATGTTAGTGTGTGGCCTGCATTGCAATCAGCAATCAGTAAGCTGCCTCCATGCCCCTTATCATTGGCTCTCTATTTTCCAAGTTTAATTGAACTAACAAATTCCTTAGAAAAAATGCTAGTTACTTTTCCCGAAATAAAAGAGGGTGAACAAATTACGTAATTATAATTTGTTCCTTTGATCAGACATGCTGCTGTCATAAAATCTATTGTAATTACTGTTTCAGCAGCAGATGAGTTGAAGCAAGGGTAGGGAAAGCCAATACTACAGACAGGGTCAGACATTTGACTCAGAGTGAGACATGAAGCCAAGTCTCAAAACTGAGCAAAGAAGGAATCACTGTCCAAGGAATACAATTTGTGACAGAAGTTGGAGATAGTAACTGTCGTAATTTCAACATTTGTAAAGGTTTAATATACATAGTGGCTTGCAAAAGTTTTCATACCCCTTGAACTTTTCCACATTTTGTCACATTACAACCACAAACGTAAATGAATTTTATTGGGATTTTATGTGATAGACCAACACAAAGTGGTGCATAATTGTGAAGTGGAAGGAAAATGATACATGGTTTTCAGTATTTTTGCGCCGTGCCATTTTGCTGAAAAAAAATGTTTTTTTATGTGCGGTCATACCCATGTAAGAGTAGAACGCATAACTTTGCTACCAATTGACATGTCTTCTACGCACCTTACTTGACAATGCATTCATTGCCATTTATTTGTATGCTGCTGTTTGAACGGCTGCTTCCTGCTTTTAGCACCAGATGATGATGTAGAAGCCATTTTGGAAGCCTCCCTCTCTCCCCCTTTCCCTCCCACCCTCCCTCTTTTCTTTTTTTTCCCCTCCCTTCCCTCTCTCCCCCTTGAGCCCACCCACCGTTCTGTAAAATCAAGGCCAATCCCAATGTAACTGCAATCCCACTAGGCTTATACAGATTTCTACCACTGCCTGAAAAATAATCAAAGGCTCAAAGAGAATTCCAAAGACTCATTGTTATATGAGAATTTTCCTGAACAGTCTGTGACCCATAGCGCTGTGGCCATAGCGCTATGTGTAAAGCCCATAGCGCTATGTTTAAATCCAATAGCGCTATTTTTAGAACCCACAGCGCTATAGCCGACAGCTCTTCGTTTAAATTCCCACGCGTTAAACTGACAGCACTCTGTTTAGACCTGGAGTGGGACAGGCAGTGACTCTGGAGAAAAGGAAAGGGTGACGTTTCTGGTCGAGACCCTTCTTCAGACTGAACTGAAGTCCGTATTTAAAATCCGTATTTAACACAAAATTGTACATCAGTATTCTTATCGCATTTCCGTATAATACAGAAAATCCGTACTACTTGGCAGGGCTCGAAATTAGCGGCTGCCCGGTTGCCAATGGCAACCTACAGTCCCGCCGAGCAACCTAAAAGCCATGCCATTTTGCCCCGCTTGACAACCACCCATTGTTTAATTCTGAGCGGGCCCCCTCTCTATCTCTCTCTCTTTCTTTCTGTCACTCTCCATCTCCGCCATAGTTGTGCGCATGTGCCGCTCTGCACATGCGCACTGCCACTGCAACTGGTCGGCGTCGGCCACTTTCTCCCTCCCTTTGCATTGTGGAAGATCTGGCCGCTATTGCGGTCCGGTCACCGCCTCGCCGCGACCGCTGAAAACCAACACAGAATCACTCGCTGGAGCTGGAGTAACTCCCTGGAGTAACTCTTGCTTCTTGGTTTCCTGGTCCTCCAAAAATATTTTAAATGGATTTTAAACAGAATTTAAACACCACCACCAAACTCCAAAAAATAACAGCCTATTGTATTTTATCTGTATAGTTATTATATATATATATATATATATATATATATATATATATATATATATATATATATATATATATATATATATATATATATATATGCTGCTCCTCCAATTTATAGTGGGCCTCACTCTGGCCATGGAGGAGGCCCAGGACAGAAAGGTCGGATTCGGATTGGGAGGGGGAGTTGAAGTGCTGAGCCACCGGGAGATCAGGTTGGTTATTGCGAACGAAGCGGAGGTGTTGGGCGAAGCGATCGCCAAGCCTACGCTTGGTCTCACCGATGTAGAGCAGCTGACACCTAGAGCAGCGGATGCAATAGGTTGGGGGGGGGGGGTCGGGAAAAAGAAAGGAAGAGGCGGAGACAGTAGGCTGTGGGAGAGCTGGGAATGGGAGGGGAAGGAGGGAGAAAGCAAGTACTACCTGAAATTGGAGAAGCCAATGTTCATACCGCTGGGGTGGAAACTACCCAAGCGAAATATGAGATGCTGTTTCTCCAATTTTAGCGGTGGGCCTCACTCTGGCCATGGAGGAGGCCCAGGACAGAAAGGTCAGATTCGGAATGGGATGGGGAGTTGAAGAGCTGAGCCACCGGGAGATCAGGTTGGTTATTGCGAACTGAGTGTAGGTGTTGTGCAAAGCGATCGACAAGCCTGCACTTGGTCTCACTGAGGTTGATCATACGCTGAATAATCCAACCAGAATTTTGTTTGGAAGTGGAAAGAAATAATAGAAATTGCATTCATTGCAACTTGCAAAAAGAGATGAGATACTGTATTGTAATTTTGCTGCATGTCATTGTGGTATATATCATGTCTTGATTGGTGAATATGTTTAGTTTGTGACTTTATCTGAAGCAGAAATAATATGTGAATGCTTCATTGACCACAATTCTGACTGGTAACTACGCACTTCGTCCGAGCACACTATCGCCCGTGTGATGCGAGCCGTCTTAAATGACCACCTAAACAGTCATTTGGCAACCTAAAAAACTGCCTAGGTTGCCCGGCTGGCAACAGGGAAAAAAAGTTAAGCGAGAGCCCTGCTTGACAGCTCTGTATAACCTTTCAGAGAAAATACATAATGTACCAGAGCAATATTTTAACAGGTCTACCAAAACAACAGTAGATTTAGGTTATATTTCTCAATACTACATTATAGGACACTGAGGGCAAGTAATGTAAAGTTCTTTTCTCACTGTTCCTTCCTACTATAGTTACTTAGTTACATATATCATGCACAACCCTATGGGGTACAATTTTTCTAGTGAACTATTGCAAAAATATGAACGCAATGTGCTAATATTTAATACAAATACAATTAAAAGTAATTAATTTAATCACCTTGAAACAATGACCTTGTTCACTGATCATTATTAAGGGATACTTCTCAGTTATACATTGGCTGTTGAGTAGGCAGATTTTTAGGAGACTGTTCTCTAGTTGACAAGAACCCAAGAGTTCTGACCCAATGGGAAATAAATATATGGCAGTGATATCATCAAACTACAGTCATTAAATATTTCTAGATTTCCATTAAACCAGATACAAAAGCAATTGCAGCAGAATATCCTGAAAGAAGTACTTCCAAACTTCTAACAAAATGTGGAGAGTTGGAAGGGAATTCAGCAACAGATGACCCCAATGGAAAAGGAAATGGCTTCATAAAGGTGAGAACAGCATTAGCCACCGGAAACCATATTGGTAATAAAACTGAACCACTCTCATTGTGCCAACATAACACTTAACAACATATATAATACAAAATTGCAAGCACATAGATTGAACTATTACTGACAAGAGCAGGAGAGAGAATGAGAATTAAGTATGGTTTCCAAATTTAGAGCTGTTGATGGTATCAGGGCAGTGTTACTATGGCATGTGCAGAAAATTGCCCTGTCAATTATTAACATGCATGATATTCACCTCCAGAAAAAAGTAGGAAGTATTGGCCGGGGGTCCTAGAGGCTGGCTAGGCCCCCAGCGGGGTCCAGGGGCAGCGCCCTGGTTCAGGGAGCTCCTGCATTTTCAATAAATTGAAAGTAATTCCTAAGCTTTCTGCATAACAGCTTAGAATTTTTCTAACACATAATCAGTAAAATAACCCCCAAAAGATAAATTTCATAATTGAATTCATACAGCTAAAAAAATCTTTACAAAAAATGTTACCTGAATTTCTAAATGAGCTATTTGTAGAGATGCCAAAAGAACACAAAAGTAAAACCTACACATCACCTTCGAAAGGTACCATCTCAAGGCATAATTATGCACAATACTGCAAGGCAGTTAACTGTCAATACACTGATGTCACATCTACAACGCTAAGAAGGTAGAAAACTAAAAACCTCTGCCAATAACAATGAAAACAAAAATTCACAATATAAACAGAAAATTACCAGAAAGGGGAGGGGGTAGCCGCTGCCCGGGAGGTAGGGCCTCGCATCTCTCTAACCCCCACTATCATCGCCGGTACCATTCCCTTTCCAGTCGCAGCTCCATATGAGACACACAGAACACTGTCGTGTTAATTTATTTATTGTCCCCAGAAGAGAGGAGGAGGGGATCAACGCCCACAGCCATCACCCCCGTCTTAGCTGTCTGGGCTTCCCGGTCACCCCGACCCCGCGCTCCCGCTCAGCAGCCAAAGAGCGTCGTTGTGTTCCCTCCGCCCACGGCCTCCTGCGTGCCCCCCCCCACTATTGGCTGACCTTGCTGACTTCCATCATGAATCACAAGCTTGCCCGCCTCCAGACTGACTCTCCTTCTCTCACCCTTTTATTTTACGATATTGCTAACTAGACTGTCAAAATCGGACACAAAAAATTGAAAAATCTGATTCATTGTTAGGAAAAGATAAAAATCGGAATTCCGATTTAAATCGGAAGAATATCATGCCTGTATTAACCCTACATTTTCCTTTCACAATTCAGTTAAAGTTTCTGACTTTGTAAACTAGTTGCATTTTTCCAATCTCATCTACAAGTACAATAATGCACTTCCCTCTGATTATTATCAAATCAGATTAAGCGAGCTATATGCCATTGCTCTTTATATGCTCTCTTAAGAAAATAACACAAGATCCTAGGAAAAGACTATATAGTCCCTCTGGGCTGCTCCAACAATCAGTACGATCACAGCTGATTCTGCATAAATTTACGAGCAGAAATTTGCCACACAAATTTATTAGCCGCTTTCCATTTAATAAAAAATCTTCCTCCTGAAGCGCATGACCACAATCATACTTTGCTCATTCTATTTTCTTCTGCAGCCACCCATCTGCAATTGCAGCCATTGTAATGGGTTAATATGCTTCTTTTTCACCACATTGCCAAATCACTGATAAAAAAAATCTAACAGGTTTGTTTCAGATAATGCTGTTTGCAAGACCAGCAAGTGCATTTGCACACTGATAATCGGTAATGTTGTTAAAGTGACTGTTCTATGTTAACACCCCGCCATCGCTACACCTGAACATGGAGCAGCCCAATTATGCCCCACAATCATAGATGGTCCCAAGGCCACACAATCAGCAGCAACTGCATCAGATCACAGATCAAGGTATTACATAAATTAATTTCAACAATACTGGGGACACTAAATTATGTTTAGTTACTTTTAGATTGATGCACTTGGTGCTTATCAGCAATAAATCACAAACGTCTGATTCAATTTAATTCTTTAAGTAAATCTGAGCACCATACAATTTGATTCACATTCAGGAAGTAATCCAAGGAAAGGGCTTCAAGTAAGGGTGAACATTAACAAAAAGTGGCAAATTGAATTTTCTGATGGGTGGGACCTCAGCAGGCACCTGATACAAACTTCAATGCTCGATGTATGCATAAAATGGTCCGAGATCAATTTTACCTGCTCTAATTTCGAGCCTTCAATGTCACATTCCTAATTTTGCTTAGACAAATTTGTGGTCACATGTGATATTAAGGCTGCAGGTATTCTGGTGCAACCTCAGACCTTTGCCCAAGACGGGGATGAAATCGGCTTGAAAGTTTGGGCAGGGAGCAAACAAAATGGCTTCAGTATTCCCAACATTTTGCTTCCCTTACAAATATGCAAATATTATTCACTTTCATTGTTAAAATAATCTCGAATCAAGACAAGCTTACCCGAACATTAAATCCTTCCTCGTTATTCTGTTTTGTCTCCCCTTTATTACAGGTCATCTATCAACAAGACAGAAGGCAACACATTTAAAAAAAATTAAGTACACTGCAAGGGCAAGTTCTATTATGAACTGGTCCTTTCCTTACCCCAGAAAAATCACTAATACCTTATAAAAACAGACTGAAGATCCAAAATCTAAATCTAATGACAGGGTACATACATTGCTGTGCCACCAGACATAACTGGAATTTGGTTATGGTGTATTTTGTCAAAAGCAGTGCCATCTGTGTCTGAGCCAGGTCAATTGCAGGAAAGTTGTCAGCACTTGCAATGATTTAAAGTTCTGCCGAACATTAAAGCAGCACTTGCGATTAAAAAAAATCACTATGAGAGGGGGAGGAGGGGGTGTGGGGCGAGGGGGGGGAGCAAGGAGAGGGTGGGTGGGGAGCGAGGCGAGGGCGTGAGGCAGGGGTGGAGCGAGGCGAGGGCGCGAGGCAGGGGGGAGCGAGGCGAGGGGGGGGAATTAGAGATTCACGGTTTTTTAATATTAGAATTTAAATGATCACAGAAAAGGGCATTTTTATCAAATGCCTATGTTATAGCAAAGTAAAAGCATGCATAAACCTATGGAGAGAGACAAATGAGAGTTAAAGGATAAGGACATAGAAAGTACACAAAAGGGAGACATACACCGAGACCATTTTGGTGATCTATTTATGTTGTTTATGTTTAATTGGGACAGTAATAACTATCTTAATTAATGAGAACTAATCTTAGTTTGTAATATAAAAATAAATACTTGTGGTGTGATTAGGAAGTTTGCTGATTACATGAAAACTGGTGGTATATATAGCAAGGAAGGTTGTCAGAAGACTCGACAAGATAGAGATTAGCTCGAAATTTGGGAGGAAAAATGTCAGATGGAGTTTAACTGGACAAATGTTCACATGCATAATTGGAGGTTAAATGCCAGAGGAAAGTATACCATAAATAGAAGATATACATGGGGATCTTGTGGTGCAAGTTCATAGCTTCCTGAAAGTGGCAACACATATCAATTGGGAGTATAAAAGTCGGTACGTCAAGGAGAGATTGGACAAACGTGGATTGTTTTCTCTGAGGGTCAGAGGCCAAGGGACAACCCAATAAATAAATAAAATTATAAGGGGATTAGATTGTCTTTTCCCCAGGATGGAAATGTTAAATACTATAGGGCCTAACTTTCAGATGAGAGTGGGGAAATTTAAAGGAGATGAATGAGGACAGGTTTATTTTTTATTTAACACAGAGAGGATGCCTGGAACACGCGGCCAGAGGTGACAAAAGCAAATATTACAACAACAACATTAAAAGGCATTAGATAGATACATGAACAGATAGGAAATAGAGGAATATAGACAGTACGCACAGACAGAATAAGTTAGATTGGCATCTTGGTTGGCACAGACATGGTGGATTGTAGGAGGTGTTCTTATGCTGTACTGTTCTATGTTAATCAAATCCAAAAACTTAAAAGATTTCACTGACTGCCTCTCAATTAACATTCATGGATGCAGACTAATGGTGAAAGATAAGTAATTCATTTAAGATATTTGACATTTATTCAAACACAGTAACTAAATGGCCACAAAAAAAAAAAATCAATTTTATTACGTCACAAGGTTACTCTTATGGCTTTGCGTTACAAAGTGGAGAGTAAAATTAGTCTAATGGACACAGCAGCAGCCAGGTTGTCATGCTTTGCAGTATCAGAATGCCAAGATAAATTCACTAAATTGTAAATAGCAATTACCAATGGACAAGTTTGACTTCTCTGATCAAATAGGTTCTAATCGAGTGGCATTACGTGCAAGATTTACTAAAGCATATTTAATGTTTTATCAATCTTTCAGGATTATAATCAATTTTCAGATTTTGTTTATTAACATTTATAATTTTAATGAATCACCGATTATTATGTGTACAATGTTAGTATGTTAAGCCATTTCCTAGGTGGCACATAGCTTTTTAAACAAAATTAACTTTTTCACTTTTTCAATAAAAATGGGCATTATTCTCTCTTTCTGCTCCTTGTGTTATTTTCAGACTGAGTGCAATCAAGCGCCCCGCTCCCAGGGCTCTCCTGATGCCACATTAGTTCATCCACAAGTAAGTTGTAAGAGCAGATCAAGCTCTCCAATGAAATCTCTGAAGGAAGTGTTCTCTTCTACTTGACAGTGTTTCTCTCTATGTTCGGGAGTTAATCTGGCAATCACAGGTGTTGGCCCTACATCCAACCACATTAAGATACACCCTTTAACTAGTCAATACTTTGCATTACATTGGCCATTTTTGAAATTTCAGAAAAATGACATATTTCCATACTAAGCCGCATCTGTACTGCTAATGAGCACGTTACAAAACTTGTGTCAACCAGCTTTAATGAAACCCATATAGAATACCAAAAATAAAGAAAACTCTTCTAGATGAGCAAAATATTTTACCACGAATTAAAAGTCCAAGTTAAATATAGACAAAAATGAATAGAATAGTATTTGTTTACATCTGTAGAAGATGCTGCGACGTCAGAGATCAGATACTGTACCGTGAATCGTGTCTGTCACCTGGAAACCAGAGTGCTCAAGGCACGATCGCAAAGGCACGATCGCATGGGTAAGCCTGCAGCAAAGAACATATGCAAGTACAGCCAAGGTGGTATAGAACCCCCCGTAACACACTCAACTCCACACAACACATTCCTGGAAAGCCTCACCATAAATTGAGGTTTAAAATCTGGCTTTTTGCACAAAAGACAATTCTGAATGTATTAACAATTTACAAGATATGTTTAAAAATTATTACCATATATTCACATTAGATGGGGCTACCTCAGCCTTATATATGAATTCAGATAGATTTTTTTTAAAGCAAATTAAATTCAAGTTATACAAATTTTATTTTAAAAAATGCTTTGCCAACATAAGCAAATAAAAAAGTAATAAGAAATTGTGATTTTTGCTGTAAAAGATTAAATTGTTACAAAATAATTTCCATCTTGTATGTAGGCTTACAGTTTATTCATTATCATACTGTTCTGAACTCTGAAAATGTCAAAAATTGTCCAAGTTGATTCATTTTTGTTTAAATACTTGCACTGTTTAATTTGAAAATAAGAAGCTGTGCATACTATCACACTGTAACTGTTTTGAATGATGGACACAATGTTCAATGCTGTAATAGTTGAGGCAACAGCAGAATTGCCCAACCTTTTTCCACTGCACATCAGCCTCAAGATACTAAAGAAATAAGAATTTACACAAAAGTCTTTCAATTTGCTCTCCATAAATTTTGGAAGGAGAAATTAATTATGGATAGTGATATTTTACCTGAATTATTCAACCCACTTTCTATTCAGCTACACTAATGATGCTAAATACCAGTGATTAAGTTTAATGGTCAGTCTTGCTCATTCCAGACAAATTTCTACAGTTTTATTCAGTGACATCCAATGTTGTATTTTGGGGGGCATGAATTTCTGCAACTCCCATGTTCATTATACAATATACAGCAGCAAAATAGAGGGATGTCAAATTGAGGCATTTCAGCAATATTTCTATTAATTAAAAAAAAAAGAGATTAAACTGGCAAATGTTTTTGAATTCCTGCCTTCAGAAAGCAACTACATTTGTGTGACAATACCTTCATTGTTACACCTATATTTAATATTTCAGTATTTTTGGCTGCATGTCTCGCATTAATTCCAGAAATTTAACTTTTTTTCTGCATTTGTTAACCTTGCGTTGGAATCTCTTAAATGCAAATGTGCTTCATTTTTTGCAACCCCAGGTGTGGCTGTTAAACTTAATTTCAGGATTAAAAAAAAAAAAAAAACAGAATTGTAATTTTTCTCCTAAAATAGTTCCACAAACATCAGTCCCTCTGATACTTTGCCCAATAGCCAGAGAACACGTGGTGACCTTGGTATCAGCAAATCATTTGGTGTGGGGGGGGGGGAATACAACTATTGATCAGATCTAAAAATCACCTAATGTCATATTCATATTATTCCAGCAGGGAAGACAGGGCAATGATGAAGTACAATGTAAAGTTTTCCCATCTTAATTTAAGTGTTGTGGTCAATAGGTGTGCTTCACTTGAAAGCAGTTAATCCTGCATAAATTTGACATGGATTCTGTGATTTTAAGTTTTATCTCAACCACTGTTCATTAGATAAAGTGTGAAACAAAACAAATGGCTATCCTCATTGCATAATATAAATAATTACAGGGTTAATATAAAATTTACTACCTGAGTTGAGATCTCTGGAATAAAAAGCAACACAGGACCTCAGTGCAACATAACTCACTCACCCTTCAGGACTGTGGATCAAGTCTCATCACACCGCTTCCCCAATCAGTAATCCTCTGCAAGTGCTCAACAAAAACATAACTTTTTCATCCTGAACAAAGACTGTAGTACTCCTATTGCTATCCTATTCCAGATGTTAGCAATTAAAGATGTAAAATATTTATTTGTGCTTTCAAAGCCATCACATGGATGTATATTTTCATAATTGAAGTTTCCTAACATTAAATATTTAGAAAGCTTCTCAGTGTTCGTCTGCAAGTTCCCTAGTTTAAAACTTGACAACACTTGTCCAAAGCCACTGTAAGCAAACAACTTGTATTGAATTCATGGGAATATAGTAGAATAGATGCTCGGAACACATTGGCACAATCTCTGATAAATCAAGCATTATAAATTAGGATAATATATACTTTTTACTTCTCTTAGCAGCTCCTGTGACTATTTAGTTTCAAAGCTACTCATGAGGAAGCAGCATGTGCATGCAAAATGAAATAATTATGCTTCTCATTTCCATCATACACTATACTTGTTTAAAATCAAGGATATTTCTAAACAAGTTGTCGATTTCTAATTGTTTTCAGCCAGCAATAATAAATTAAACAGGTAAACCTGAAGACAAACAATGAGAAGCTACATTATAGTACGGAACATCTCTGAGTGTGAAACAACTAGAGAATATACTTAATATTCATCTATCGGAAGGCTTAACAATAAATACTAGATGCGTTACACATTAAAACTGATGATTATGTTTAAAACTCAAAATCGTACTCTTCAATTTCAACCTGTACTATAGGTATCGACTGGCTGCTCCAACATGTTTAACAAAAATACTGGATATTTTTGGCTATTAGCTGAAAACATGATATGATTGCATTATTATAATTTTATGCGATTGTTTTTCAATTTGCTTTTAAAACTATTATTGGAGGTTGTGATTTTGCAGGCACTGTGCAAGTTTTTAGAATAACGTACACAACAAATCAAATTCAGTTATTAGAAAATCAAATTTTATAAATGGGGATCTTGTGGTGCAAGTTCATAGCTTCCTGAAAGTGGCAACACATATCAATTGGGAGTATAAAAGTCGGTACGTCAAGGAGAGATTGGACAAACGTGTTGGTAATGGCAAGGATCCAAATTAGACTCTACAAAGAAAATGCAACCATCATCCATCCCTCAGGGAGGTAGCCTTCACATGTACCATGTGAACACATAAACAAGTCCCAATGGAGATGGGCGAGGAAACTAGTTGAAAGGTTTATTTTCAACAGGCTGAAGATCTGAAAATCTGCTGATTAGTAAAATCATATCGTAAAATAAAAAGCAGCTATGGGCATCTTATGGTTATTTTCATGTTTGACTGTAAACCAAATATTAAGTTTAAAACTCATTTTAAATGTATTACTTAAGGGCAACAGGGAAGATCATAACTAATAGATTTTGCCACTTTATTTGCATTTCAAAAGAATTCAAGCTGATAAGGAACAGGCAACTAAATATTTAACTCAAACCTTCCAAACCAAATGAAAGACAAATTGCTGGTGTAACACAGCCAAATTTAAAGTTTCTATACTAGCTGTAACATGATTCTGAACATGCTCAACTTCATGTGTCAATTATGATTTTCCACATTTAATTTTTAAATTTTTTCTGTGGGTACTTTTACTCAAAAGGTCATCAATTTCTTAACATTTCTTTCCATATCCAACCCTACCAATGTAATGAGTGGAAGGGCAGCCAACCACTTCATTCCCATGCCTCATTCACTTATGAAACTAGATTACAAAACAAGTGTTTTGTCATAGATATTTACATTATGTCTTCTATTGAACAATCATCCATTTTCTCATTTACAACTCTCTAATCCCAGCAACTAAAATGAGATATTCACTGAAAGAAAATATGAGAACACACCTTTTGGTAACCACAGTATCTTACAGCAAATCCCTGGTAAATTGAAAAATATAAATGTGCTCTTATAAAATTAGAACTGCAAGCATACATGCCACGTCATGTCAGCTTTGGCACATTAAGTTTGATACCATCCAGATTTTCTGCAGAGAAACAAAACAGAAAAACTTGTAGAATACTCACTACATGATTCCATAGAGAATGCAATCATAAGTATTGATAAGAAATAGAATATGGACTTGCAATTACAATGTTTGGGTGCACTGACGCTGTTTTGCTGCCAATGTTATATTCCTAGTTTTAAGTGGACATGATAAAAACTGCGAAGTAAAAGGAAGATTGAGATATTTAACTTCACAAAACTGGTGCAAGAACATTTAATAATTAAAATGTATGTTTATAAAATTAATTCACTGCAATGAAATAATTTCAATAACCAAGTATCATAGTCATTAATCTTAATATCTGCAGAATTTAAAAGTCAATGTCCTTTCTAAAAATAGACTTCTGCAATTATCATTAAAGCCCGATATAAAAATGGAAAATGATCAACTGATCAGGCAATATTTGTGGAAAATTCCAGGTCCAAGACCATTTTGCAAATGCTGTCTTAGGGTCTTGAACCGGAAACATTTAACTCTGTCTCTTTCCAGAGATGCTGACTGACCAGCTGAGTGTTCTTGCATTATGTTTTTGTTTTAGATTTCAAGCACCTGCAGTCTGTCTTCTACCCCAACTAGCCATTCAGCTGGGTCATCGCATCATTTTCTCAGTAATTAGTCTGGGCTTTGGCAATGGAGCAGTGTATCATAATCTGGACTAACTATACTTAGACTAATGTCGATAGAGTTCTGCTGAGAGAAATTTCTACAAATTTAAGTTGATCATGTAACCACTCGGATTACTGATTACCCTTGACCTTGAAAATGTCATAAACTCGTTACAATATTTTGCAGCAAACTGGGGTAAAAGTCACATTCTTGCATAAAATGTGTCAGTCAGAATGAAATTAAGTTTCTTATTGGTAAAGGCGTGCATGCGCAACAATTTCTTCTTACAAAGCTCTAGTCATACTAAGTTCACCTGGCGATTTCCTCTGCCTGTGGTCATTGAAGGGTTTTTGCTAGTACATGAGTATGTTTGTTGACAAGGTCCATTCCAAATGGCAAATAGTCAAATGTAGATTAGTTCATGTGAACAATATATTTTAAGTTAATTTTTCTTCCCAATGAGAAAGCTTTTGATTTGTATTAAGATGCTGAACAAATTTAAATTTCCAACGAACATATCCATTTGCTCAAATAACATTGATACATATTATTGGAAATGTTTTAGAAAGATTTACATTGCAATTTCTACAAAAATGCAGAAGTAGCATAGGTATACAATTGAAGCTGTCAATTAACAAGCAACACTTCAATCTAATCATACTTGGAAACATCAGGAATTGTAAAAGCTCAATTAGGAGTACGTTTTTAAGTCGCTACATAAAGGCAGAAATGGACCTATAGACTTTATTATTGTCAAGTGCCGATCAAGATTACACCTGGAAAAAATAAAGTGCAATTATTAAGCTTGTAAATGCACCTAACACATTCTCCGGGCAATTACCAATAATTTCTACCCCAGCTATTCTTATAGATGGAATGGGTAAAAATTACAAAATAAACCGTTTTTGACCTTTTAACTTGCAACGTGACCTGGACACTTTCATTTAACTTATTTTGATGTCTATTTATATCTTACAGAATTAATAAAGCACCAATTAGAATCAAGAAAAACAACTTTCTTGATTCATCTTTCCCTCACCCCACAAAAATACGACTGCCAATGTCATGTTATTCTGTGTAAAAAATTTAAGATGAATATATTATTTCAACTATTTTAATATACAGATGCAGAGCACTACCTTTATCAACTGTCCTGCATCATGATGGACGTCAATTCTCTTAAATTAGGACAGCAGTTTGATTAAAAGGCCTGCATAATGAAAATTCTATTATCATTGGAGGTTTCTGTCCATGTTCCACTGCATAACTATGTATCATTGCAGTCAGACGAGTGCAGTGCATAAATGAAATCATAGCCAAAACATGACGGATTCATAACATCGAATTAAGATTGTCTACAAGGGTTTCACTTAAGGCATTTCATCAAATCGCCCATGGTAGGCTGATCCAGAAGATTAAGAGGCATGGCATTCACAGTGACTTGGTTGAATGAATTCAGAACTAGCTTCCTAATAGAAGACAGGGGGCTGTGGTTGAAGGGCATTATTCAAGCTTAATGACTGTTGCCAGTGGAGTTGCAGGGATCTGTGCTCGGGCCTCCGTCATTTGTGATATGTATATATGTATAAATGACTTGGACGTAAGTTTATGGATAATGCCAATATTGTTGAAGTTGCAAACTGTGAGGAAAGCAGTCAAAGTATACTGTGGGAATAGACCGCCTTCAGAAATGGGCAGAGAAATGGCAAATGAGGTTTAAATATATTTGGGGGATCAAATATATTCATGTGATAGGAGAAGAATTAGGCCATTTGACATCGTCTACTCTGCCATTCCATCATGGCTGATCTTTCTTTCCCTCTCAACCCCATTCTCCTGCTTTCTCCCCATAACCCGACATCCATACTAATCAAGAATCTATCAATCTCTGCCTCAAACATTAGTTCTGATTTCCCACTTTTGCATCCACTCCCTGCACACTATGGATAATTTACAGAGATCAATTAACCTACAACCCACATGCCTTTGGGATAAGGGAAGAAACCTTTGGTCGCAGGGAGAACTTGCAAACTCCACACAGACAACACCCGAGGTCGGGATTGAACCTGGGTCTTTGGCACCGAGGCAACAGCTCCACGAACTGCACCACTGTGCTTGTCTTCATTAGTTGGGACATTGAATATGACCGTTATGAGTTAGGAAATCATAATGCAGCTTTATAGGACTTAGCTTGGGCAGCATTTGGAGTACCGCGTGCAGTTCTCAACACCTCAAGAGGAAGAATGCGGAGGCTTCGGAAAGGGTCCAGAGGTGGTTTACCAGCGTATTGGCTAAGGGGAGACATGAACCTTTTCTCTGGAACGTTAGTTATCTCTGGAAGACAATTATTAAAGAGGTAATAATGGTGCATTTGGATAGCAGTAAAAGGATTAGTCCAAGTCAACATGGATTTATGAAAGGGAAATCATGCTTGACTAATCTCCTGGAATTTTTTGAGGATGTGACAAGTAAAATGGATGAAGGGGTGCCAGTGGATGTAGTGTATTTACTTTCAGAAAGCCTTTGATAAGGTCCCGCACGGGAGACTGGTGACTAAAATTAGGGCACATGGTATTGGGGGTAGGGTATTGACATGGATAGAAAATTGGTTGGCAGATCGGAAGCAAAGAGTAGGAGTGAACGGGTCCTTTTCAGAATGGCAGGCAGTGGCGAGTGGAGTGCCGCAAGGCTTGGTGTTGGGGCCGCAACTGTTTACCATATATATTAATGATTTGGAAGAGGGAATTAGGAGCAATACTAGCAAGTTTGCAGATGACACAAAGCTGGGTGGCAGTGTGAACTGTGAAGAGGATGTTAGGAGGTTGCAGGGTGACCTGGACAGGTTGAGCGAGTGGGCAGATGCAGTATAATATAGATAAATATCTATCCACTTTGGCGGCAAAAACAAGGGGGCAGATTATTATCTGAATGGGGTTAGGTTAGGTAAAGGGGAGGTGCAGCGAGACCTGGGCGTCCTTGTACACCGGTCACTGAAAGTTGGCTTACAGGTACAGCAGGCGGTGAAGAAAGCTAATGGAATGTTGGCCTGCATAACAAGAGGATTTCAGTATAGGAGTAAAGAGGTTCTTCTGCAGTTGTATAGGGCTCTGGTGAGACCACATCTGGAGTATTGTGTACAGTTTTGGTCTCCTAATTTGAGGAAGGACATCCTTGTGATTGAGGCAGTGCAACGTATGTTCACGAGATTGATCCCTGGGATGGCGGGGCTGTCATATGAGGAAAGATTGAAAAGACTAGGCTTGTATTCACTGGAGTTTAGAAGGATGAGGGGGGGATCTTATAGAAACATATAAAATTATAAAAGGACTGGACAAGCTAGATGCAGGAAAAATGTTCCCAATGTTGGGCGAGTCCAGAACCAGGGGCCACAGTCTTAGAATAAAGGGGAGGTCATTTAAGACTGAGGTGAGAAAGAACTTTTTCACCCAGAGATTTGAATTTATGGAATTCCCTGCCACAGAGGGCAGTGGAGGCCAAATCACTGGATGGATTTAAGAGAGAGTTAGATAGAGCTCTAGGGGCTAGTGGAGTCAATGGATATGGGGAGAAGGCAGGCACGGGTTATTGATAGGGACGATCAACAATGATCATAATGAATGGCGGTGCTGGCTCAAAGGGCCGAATGGCTCCTCCTGCACCTATTTTCTATGTTTCTATGTTGCAGGTTGAGGAGAGACCTAATAGAAGTATATAAAATTATGAGACACATCAACATGGTAGTTTGGCAAAACCTTTTTCCCCCCAAGCTGGAAATGTTAATAACTAGAGGACATGGCTTTACGGTGAAAGTGCAACATTTAAGGGAGATGTGCTTTTGGATAGGCACATGGATATGCAAGGATTAGAGATGTATACTTCATGAACAGGCAGATAAGTTTGTCTTGACATTGTGTTTGGCACAGACACTGAGGGCCAAATGGCCTGTTCCTGTGCTGTACTTTTCTGTGTTCTAAGGTCTGTGATAGTTATAACTGCCTTCAAATTATTAATATTAAAGCTTGACTCAACAAATATCAAGCTATTCTGAACTTCTATATGATCATACAAATAACCCTTGTTACTTCTGGGCATCTCACCTCAGAAATATAGCAAAGACCTTGAGACTTGATACACTGAATATTCACCTAGGGCTAAAATACAAGATTGTAGAGATTGCTGAAGATCAAGTTTGCAAATTGACCAAGTTAAAACATATGAAGGACATTCCTATCTTTGATGGTGAAATCCAGATCAAAGGTGCATACTTTTACACAGAACTAATTCATACTGGGATAAATTTCTGACAAGTCCTCACATAAAGAATAGTGAAAGTGTTTCCCAAAAGGAGCCGATGAATGTACATCAAATAAAAAATAAAAAAATTGTCTGATTTGTTATGATTGGGCATGGACATTGAAGAATATGGAACCCTGGCATGTGACCAGAGTTGATATATATCAGTAATGACATACCTGAAGTATTGAACAAGCTTGATGAGCTGAATAATTTACCCCTAAACTTGTATTTCATCACACTTTCAACATTTGTCTGTACATATTAATAAGCAATCAAGATTTACACTAGAAATTTGACACATAAATTATATATTTAAAGCACAATGCAAAGAAATTGAATCACAATGTAATACGATCATTTATTTTGAAAGGATCCCATGCCCTCATGAAAATAATTTATTTTTGAACTGGTCATTTATAAAATAAATTGCCAGTTAATCTATAAAAATCCCCATGCTGGACAATGCATAGTTATAAGAAGGGATTCAATTTTTTCATAAGCATGTCTCAAGTGAAGATATTTACTTCAGCCATTTAAAATTTGTACTATAATAGTTTTAAAAGTCTTGCAATACTCTAGCTTTTGCTGATTGAAGAGCAAATGTCAGTGAATTCAATACTGCACAGGAATTTACTAATCTACTAATGAGGGAAGAGTACTAATGTCAAATTGCATCAACTGCAGGGAACAATCATAGCATTAATTATTTTGATGATGATGCTTTTGAACCTTGTGTAGATAAAGTGACAATCATTTCACAATATCGTAAAACATTAGAGAATAGGTTCCAATTTCCATCATCTGATTTATATTAGAGATTCGTGGAAACAAACTCTCTTCACTCACACCGAATTAAAAGTTACCATGTTTAAAAGGTAATAAGATTGGTTCAAAACAATGTACAAAGAATAAATGCTCAAAAGTTATTTTTTTTTACAATGCCATATCTCTGTTGATCAAAGAATGAATGGACGATTATTGCTGTTTTCCTCAGTGGGAAAATAACGTGGGACATATCAAACAGATCACTGTTTATGAAAGTTACACAAAGTTTATCTCAATAATTGAAAATAATTTAAGAAAAATTTAGTTCATTATTTATCTGACAAGTTAATTGAACCAAAACAAATTGTTCAATGTTACGTTTACATAGGTCCAAATAAATAATACAATTATTCTAGTAGCATCACATTAACTGATAATATATGGTTCAGTGACATATCTATGTCTTGTTTGACTTTTAAGGGTTGAATGTGTGGCAGTCTGGATCTGTTCAATCTACAAGTTGAACATTCAAAATCTTCTGAAATCGCACCTGTTGGCATTAGCTCCCAATTGCAAGACAAACACTGGATGTCAACAGCAATTGCACTTTTTGTAATGATTAACTACTGTAGAAATACACAAAGTTCATAAGATGAATGAATCATCTTCAATAATAACAATTATATATATCCAATGACATGTGCATAGCCATCATTAAGTTTTGGATACTCACCATTAAGTTTAACAGATGTGACTGTACAATGTAGAATCCTACCTTTTCACCCATTTGTAACAGATGTATCTTCTAAACTCTAACATTTGCTCAGGGGTCTTTGTTCTAAAGAGCATGAACTAAGCCAAACCATTTTGTAATAACCTGAAGTTTGAAAAGCAAGTGACATGCCTAACAGTTTCCAGTAATCAAAATTAAATATAATGAAGTGATTTTACTTTATATGCAACTCCATGATTAATGTTTCAGTAATCTGCTGGGTAAGTGGTCATTTTCATTTGTACATTTTCTGAAAATAAGCAAAGTTCTTATTAGCTACAATATTTTGCAATTCCTGTTAATTATTAATGTTTCATTAAAAGCTTTTGGTTACCTTATATTTAATTCCATACCTTCAGTTTAGTTTACCTTATATTCTATTCTATACCTTCCACAATTGTTGGATAAAATATTGAATGTTATAAATGACGATTAAACTGCATTTCACAGCTCACTAGGTTAAACAAATCTGAAATTTATGATGTGCATTTTCTCACGAGGTTGTAACCAGTATCTCTAATTTGCCATGGCTCATTTCTATTTCTTTTGGTATTGTAAATTAACAATTGAACTATAGTTGGTACATTGTTTTGCAACTTAAGTTTGAGAAACATTCATTCCAATTTTATGAATGAAAGTTATTTGCTCTTGCTCAGAACAAAGCAAAATAGTTTCTACAATTTCAACATGGTAAGACTTGAATTGTTCATACAGAATGGCTTGAATTCACATCTTGTCACAAACAAGTTTAGTTACCAAAATGAACATTATTCAATCATTTTCTCCAGTCCAATTTAACATTAGTTTCCCATTGAATGAAAATATCTCGGCTCTCAAAAACAGTTCAACATCCCACCATCAGAAATACAATCTCACCTGAAGAATTGCTCCATACAATCGAAGGAGAATACAGTGTGGTTCATCCTCTACACAGCTTTTAGTATCAGGCAACGAACACAGAAAAAGCAGATTACTAAGGCCACCCCTGAAAAATAATCAGCAAAATAAATTATAAATTTAATTAGTACATTTATTAAAAAATAAAGTAGTTAAATATTTCTATCAACTTCTCTAAAACTTGTAGAACAATTACATTATATAGTTATTGGAAAGTCAGAATGGCAGTTACTCCAAAAAGTGATTGAGGTACGCGAGGCAGAACTTCAGGATAGTCCATGCTAAGATTGAGAACTTTTAAGTGCACAAATTCTGTGCCAAGTTTGTCTAGGATTGAAGTAGTCTGCTCACGTTAAAGGCCACAACCCACGCGGAATTAATCATCTTCACAAGTTTCATTGGACATGGGTTTTTGTGAACACGTCAAGAAGCTTCTTTTAATTAAACTGCACCAATTATTTACTGGCTTCCAGTCTGCTAGAATTAGTAATTGAGTTAGATTTTATTTGTTGGACCCTTAGAAAATGGATTCAGGAGAGTCAACATGGAATTATGAAAGATAAATCACGTTTTGTAAATCTACTAGGTTTTTTTCAGGTCATTACGTTTTGAATAGATATGAAGTTATTGTATTCTGGACTATTAGAAGGCAATTAATAAGATACTACACAAGATGTTATTAAAAATAATAATAGCACATGAAGCATGCAAGTAATCCCACAATGATGCAGCAGTTGATGCTGCTACTTCAGTTTCAGGAGCTTTGTTTTTTATCCTGACCTCAGGTGCTGTCTATGTGGTTTGTTTGCATTCTGCCTGTGACCATATGGGTATTCTCCAGTTTACTCTCACATCCTAAGCAAAACACAAAGTGCTGGAGGAACTCAGTGGGTCAGACAGCATCTTGAGAGGGAATGGACAGATGACATTTTGGGTCAGGTCCCTTCTTCAGACTGATAAAAACAGGAAGAGAAAGCTGTGAAAGGAGGTGCGAGGGAAACAAGGCTAAGCAAGTGACTGGTGGATACAAGCAAGAGTAGCTTTATTGGCAGATCAAAGGTGATACAGTTGCCTAGTCTACACCTCACACTTGTGCTCGGTCCACCAAGCCATGGTTGATCTCCCAATTGCTAACTATTTTAACTCCCCTTCCTATGCTGACCTTTCTATCCTTGATCTCTTCCATTGCCAGTGAGGCAACTTGGAAACTTTAGGAAAACCATCTGATATTCTACGTGTTTAAGAAAGAACTGCAGATGCTGGAAAAATCGAAGGTAGACAAGAAAGCTGGAGAAACTCAGCGGGTGAGGCAGCATCTATGGAGCAAAGGAATAGGCGACGTTTCGGGTCGAGACACTTCTGACTGATGTGGGGGGGGGGGGAAAGAAAGGACGAGACAGAGACAGTAGGCTGTGGGAGAGCTGGGAAAAAGGAGGGGGAGGAAGGAGAAAGCAAGGACTACCTGTCTCCTGGTGGCTCAGCACTTCAACTCCCCCTCCCATTCCAAATCCGTCCTTTCTGTCCTGGGCCTCCTCCATGGCCAGAGTGTCTCACCGCAAATTGGAGGAACAGCACCTCATATTTCTCTTGCGTAGTTTACACAATTCAGGTAGTCCTTGCTTTCTCCTTCCTCCCCCCCTTCCCAGCTCTCCCACAGCCTACTGCCTCCGCCTCTTCCTTTCTTTTTACCGCCCCCCCCCTCCCCACATCAGTCTGATGAAGGGTCTCGATCCGAAACGCCGCTTATTCCTTCGCTCCATAGATGCTGCCTCACCCGCTGAGTTTCTCCAGCTGATATTCTACTTGGGTAGCTTACAACTAATGCATGAACTGAATTCTTCGACTTCAGGTCATACCCCAACTTTCTTTCCCATGCCCACCACCACTCTGGTGTGCTCCCATTCCTCCGTGCCACCTGCTTCTTTCCCTTACTTTGCACTCGTATCTCATCCCTGGGGCTCCCATTTCACTTTTATAGCCCCTCTATTCACCTCTAGTCTTTGTTACTCACTCCATCCATCTGCCAACCCCCTCATCTGCATCCACCTATCACTTGCCAGGCTTTGCCCCACCCACCTCTTTTTCATCCCATTCCAATCAGTCTGAAGAAAGGTCCCAACCCAAAGTGTGCCTGTGCATTCCCAGATGCTGCTTGACCTTTGAGTTTTTCAGGCACTGTTTTGCTCAAGATTCCAGCATCTGCAGTTTCTTATGTCCACACATCCTAATGATGTGCTGGTAGGTTAATTGGCTACAGTAAAGTAGCAAAATAATTAAAGAGGAATCCTTGAGAGACGATAATGATGATGCAAGACTAAACTGAAGTAAGAGGGAGTAAAGCATGGCCCTGTGGGAACCAGCATTAACCCAACAAGTCAAATAGCATCCTTCTATATTGTACTAGAATGAGATCTCATTGAAACATCCAAAGTCATGACATTTTCCTTGACCACAGTCACAATCTCAAAATAAAAGGTTGACCATTAAAGACTGAAATATGAAGAAATTCCGCACTCAGAAGGGGATGCAATTTTTGAAATCCTTTACCCAAGAGGGTTGTGGGGGCATGCACCAGGTATATCTAAAACAGATCCATAGATTCGGGCATAAAAGTAAAGAAAAACACATGGGGCTCGTGTTGGAAAGCACAGCTAAGGTAAAAGATTAGCTCTGATCTTTTTGACCAGCACAAGCGTAAGGGGGCCAAATGGCTTATTTCTGTTTCTATGCAATCATTATGGAGACATAACAGCATGAAAACTAGCTATTAAGACCAATACATCTGCACCAATCATCAACACCCTGCCATCTAACTACATCCACTCCCCTCCTAGATCCTTCTCTCACCCATCTCCAGACAGCAATTGAAAGTAGTCAATTAACCTTCCAAGCAACATATCATTGACCAGTGGAAGGAAACCAGAAAACCTGGGAGAAAGTCAAACATCGACAGGGAAAATGTGCACACAGAGCTCCCACCCACACGCGAGGGATGGGCCTTCCTGAAGATCTTGCCCTGCAGATCCTTCTGCAAGGCAATATGGGTTGCAAATTGGTGACAGCCTCTGGTGGTGGAACCAAGGACCCATCCTCAGCACAAGCCTGAAGGCCTTTAACAGTCTGACACTGTAAAAGACCTTTTGAATTATTTTACATGCCACTGATATTCATATATTAGTTTAAATAATTAAAATAATTTAATTGAAGATACATTTTGAGTGATGAATGTTCAATGCAAGTGGAAAAAGTATACTTAATCTAATCTTACCTTTTCAGGAATTTCAGCAACCCTCTCAAATAGATGGGAGTTGCTGCATGAACAGATATGACAGGGCTCAAACATGAAATACATCCAGTCACTCAGTTCAGTACAATCTGGACCTACCATTGGAGTGTGGCGCACAGGTGCAGAGAAACACTGCTTGTTGGACTGGTGGTATCTGACTAGATGGAAATAGTAATACACCAATTCCTGTGATGCCAAATTTGTCGTACAAGAAAGGTTAAATATATCGGGCTTGCACTGACATATGTTTAGAAGAATGAGAGGCAATCTCATTGAATTTTACAGACTTAATAGGGCTAGTGTGGTAGTGATCAACTAGATAGCCTCAGCTGTAATGTCCACACCAGGGGCACAGTCTCAATATAAGGGTTGGACATTCCAGTTCTAGCAAATGCATGGAATTCTCCACCCAAGAAGTTTGTGGAACGTCATTGGCAGAATATATTCAAAAATGAGATCGATAGAATTTGTATGTTAGGCCAATCAGGGACAAAGGATTAGTGCAGGAAATGGCCATGGATGTAAAAAGTTAACCATTATCCCACTGTATGACAGAGCAGTCACAAGTGGTAAAATGGCATATTTCTGCTTCAATTTCTTTTGTCCACTGCCTGAATTATGGGAGGAACATCAACTACAGTTCACATTTTAGTTTATATCTGATGAGTCCTGTGGGAAGAGAACAGTGTGCATGTTTAATAAATTTAGGAATAGGCTCAGCTGCAATCTTCCCCAAAGTTGAAAAGCTTGCCAAAACCGTGGCATTTTAATAATGGACAATTGGTTACATGCCAGAAAGCACTTGAAGCCAATTTAACTGCATCAGCAAGGAAGATGGACCTTGAAAACAAAATGAAAGACACAAAAATGAAGGAAAAATGTGCAGGAAGGAACTGCAGATGCTGGTTTAAAACAAAGATAGACACAAAAAGCTGAAGTAGCTCAGCAGGACAGGCAGCATCTGTGCAGAGAAGGAACGGGTGACATTTATGGTCAAGACCCTTCACCAGCCTGAAGAAGGGTCTCAACCCGAAATGCCACCTGGTCCTTCTCTCCAGAGATGCTGCCTGTCCTGCTGAGTTACTCCAGCTTTTTGTGTCTATCTTCAAAATGAAGGATATGTATTTGCAAACAAAGTCACTACAGTTATCCATTAATTAAGACTGGACAATTGGTTTGAGATGAAGCAAAACTATTCAAAAATTGACTGATGAATAAAGATGAAGGAAATTTATGAGTTAATATTTGGTACCTTAAGTTAGATGGGATAAATACTATTTGAATTTTTTTAATTTCATATACTTCAGCTGATACATTTTAAGTCATCATGCTGAGGAAACAGCAGTTTATACAATGCACTGATTTGATCAAACAGCTACATTACCTTTTATCTACGAACTAACATTTCACAAGGAAAGATTCAGGTTATCCAGCCCATCTTGAGTTTATCTTGGTACATTTCTAATTACGCAGAAAACTGCCTCTGGTCAGGAAATTCTAGAACTCCCCCAAAAATTCTCATGCAACACTTTCTTCATAAAGATCACTAAAGTTTATTGTTCCACCACCCAGACCAGTGATTAACTTCACATGATCACAATCACAATAATACTTTATTAGCCAAGTATGTTTTGCAACATACGAGGAATTTCATTTGCCAAGTCTGTCATACAAATAAAAAGCAACGGAACACACAAAATACATTTTAACATAAACATCCACCACAGTGACTCCTCCACATTCCTCACTGTGATGGAAGGCAAAAAAAAAGTTCAAATCTCTTCCCTTCTTAGCTCTCCCGCGATCAGGGGCCTCGAGCCCTCCGTTGACGGGACGATCTTGACTCCCGTATCCTTCTAATAACAAAATATCCTGTATTATCAATACTGCAAATATAATCACCAATTATTGTATTTGCAGTATAGATAATACAGAATTTATTTATGACTAAAATGGTGTTAACTCTTTCTTTGAATTACTCCAAACTTTTCATATCTAAACATTGCAGTGCATCTCCTTCTAGTCTCTCCAATTCTGGGATCAATCATGCAAATGTAATCCCTCAAATTACTAGATTACTAGTTGAAATATAAAAACATCAAATATGCAGTCAGTCCTCAAGCCAATTTTCTCCAGAATCAAATACCTTGTTATAAAAAAAACACCCAATTTAGATTTTTAGACCCGTATCCTTTGCAATGAATCAGAGAATACTATCTGTTCTGCGCCAATGCACACTGATATTCAACATAAGCTAGTACTGCAAATCTGCCAACCATTTGCCAAATATTTGTTTAATTTAGGGATAAACATGATGGTTGACCATAATTAGTGGGATTTTGTCAAATAGCCATTTCAAATGCAGACAGGTAACATCATTACTCCCAACTAACCCCTCTCCCGGTCTATTCAGTTAAGTCTTCTCAAATAGTTCCAACAATAAACCAATCAAACCTTTATGCCCGAAAATCATGCTGACATTTTTGATTAGCGCCTGCCCCTCAAAACTATTTCTCAATGTTTCATTTTAATTTGTGGTTAACTTTATTTAAAATCTGCTCACAATACTATGATTATGTGGTATGTTATTTATTTAGTCGAGAAGAGTATACAATGGAGATACACATGGTGTTTTAACAAAATTAGAAGTAATTATGGTTTTGCTTAAAATTGCAGACTATAATTCATTGGACAATTAACCTTCCAATGGGGGAGAATTACTATTGTTACTAAAAGTCAAAAGAACTGGAAGTAAACTCAAACTATAATAATGTCAAAACATAATCCTTGACCTTCACTAGAAGAATGTGCTTTAAATTCTATTAGGTTAAATTTAAATGCTGAGAAATCACCTGCAAATCTTTTAGATGAATTCAACACTGGTACAGTTACTATTTTATAGCAGACAAACCTCAAACTAAACCGCTCCATTTGCTGAAGACTGAGCCACACCCATCGAGAAATCCAATCCCTTCCCTTTGCTGCATTTTGCTGCAATGTATTCTGCATTATTGCATGGATGTTTTAACCCTTTTCACCTCCAGATGAATATTGAGCATGTCAAATTTGGTATTTTTTAAACAGTCAAATGACATAAATTACTGAGGATTAATGTCAAATAATGAAAACTTTTATTAATTTGGTTCATATCCCCTTGCATATCTAAGATTGAGAAACATCAGAGATGCTTTTAAAATGTTGAAAGGATTTCAAGAGGTACATGTGGAAAAATAATTTCCCTCGTTGGAAGGATTATCAAGAATATGGAAATATTAAATACAATTCATGACCAAAATCAGACAACAAAATTTCACATGAATGTTTGTCGAAAATTCATGTTTGCTCGAGCTATTTTCAGTTTAAGACCACAAAAGACAATATTTATTTTAGGCTGTGTATCGGGAGCTATGGAGCAACGGTGTTGGTAGTCGTTATATCGTTTGATAAATTGAGATATCATTGGAGGATGGACCAGTTGACTAAACGGCCCGCTCTTGTTTCTGAATATCTACGGCTACATCGAAGCACACATTAAATATTTTCACTGCAAAAATAACAAGGGTTCCATATATTACGTTTAGCCAAATTATTCCACTTGTTTCTTACATTATATTTCAAAATCAGAAAGAAATTAACTAATTTAATTGAGAAACTTCAAGTAGAAATAGAAATTCTGACCATTTAGGACGGAAAATAACGTTTTAATGTAGAGGGTCAAATACTTAACTCATTTTTTTCATTGTTTTTCCATTCCTTCACTCCAATTTATATATTCAATTTTAATCAATCCAGTTATTACCTAACTCCCCAAAACCGCCAACACCCTCCTCTCCCCATAACATCTCATTTCCTTCACCATGTACGTGATCGGGACAAAATGACAGGCTGAGCATATAACAACGCAATTATCCCAAACCTTTTTCACTGTTAATATTGTTTCTTTCTTTCGCTATGTTTTAATTGTATGAAAGTCATAGCCATACGTATTGGGACTCGATACAAATCATTGATCAGCATTGTATTCCGATTCTAGGCTCCATCTTATCCGAGCTCCATCACTCGTGGGCAGAGGCGTAGCTTCCATTTTTAAACTCGTCTTATTTTTTGTGTGCTTTTTTTTTTACATCCTCCGTCAAGAATTCCGTTTATTTAGACACCAGCAGGCACCCTCATTTAAAAAAAACATTACAAAATCCCCCGAACGTTCTGGAAAAACTGGTTTAGAAAACACACACATGTACATACAAACCTTATGATACTAATTTGGAATTCCTCCTCTGTCAAGGTTTTCCAAGCACCTCGAAGAAATTCTTTACACCACAGATAAGCTTTATGCTTGGTCTGTTGGTCGGGTTCGTCCTGTTTTCCCGCTTTGTAGTCTGTGGCTTCTTCGTGCTGAACACGGAGCCCATTCTGTGCGATCAAGAGCCCCATCCCCGTGGTGTCCGTGCTGTTGGAGAATTTGGTTTTCATTTCTACCGATCAGGTTTCGGAAAAAGAACAAAAGTGCGTTTGTAAAAGGACGGGGGAAAACCCAACGGAAATAAATTCCTCTCGCCCCTACTCGTGCAATGTCAAGAAACTCAAGAGTTGAAAGACAAAAAAATGAGAAAAATAGCGAACCTTATTTAAGTAACCCACACCTAGCAGAGCAATTATTGCTCTGGAAGAGGAGAATAAAAAATGTCTCACAGTTGATTTTCAATTATATGCCGAAAAGTGCAGTTTTACGGTGTATGCAAAATCTACGGCTCCTGAAAGAATCAGTACTTTTGTTCACTGATTACTGCAAATGCGAGTGAGATTACTGTTCTCTCGGAGTGCAGACAACTATCTGTATGCGCAGCCCGCCGAGAGACTCAGAACAAAACTCGCTCGTCACGTCTTTGGAACAAAAGTCATAAAGAACATGATTGGAAATTCAGTTCGCCCCGCCCTCACAACAGCCAATAGATGAAAGCCTTTCATTTTAATCGACGCCCTCACCTCAGCAGACCGGTGTGATCAGGATTCGTCCATTGCTTTTGTTATATTCACTTATTATTCTTTGTTCGATTCTTCTGTCAGTCACTTTTTATTAAATGAAAAAAGCTGTTCCGAGATGCACCTACTTGAGTGCCCCGTCCCGACTTACAGACTAAACACTTGAATTTAGACGTGTGGGGTTTTCCTAACCAAAAAAAACACAAAACTGAAAATTTGGCAGAATAAAACATCAGATCGGTAAGCATTCGTGCAGGGAAAGGGGAATTTTATGACGCAAGCTAGTGTGGAATTTTGACAAAATGAGAATTAAACAACATCAGATGTTGGAAATTTGAAATAAAAACAGTAAGTGCTGAACATGAAGTTGTTAGGAGGCATCTGAGGAAAGTGAAACAAAGTTAACATTTCACTTCGAAGACTTTGTCAGAACTCGGAAAGAGCAATATAGTTTTGTGTTGCAAGAAATATGTGGAAAAGAATAAAATGAGTATCTTTGACAGGAGGAGGTCAGGGTTACGTGGGGATACGTTGTACTGGTCATCTGGTTAATGGGTGCAGTTCGAGGGAGAGAAAAAAAATGAACAAAAGCAAAGAAATGGGAGCAGTCAGAAAGTGAGAATCCAAACAAAGGAATAGAAAACGTTGCAAAATGCAGCACTCTATGACTTGCCCAGCAATTCAGCCTATGATAATAGGGAACAAAAAAAAACAGCCATTATCACAGATGGATGGTTTACAGCAGAATGACCAGCTCCAATGCAAAGAGAGAATCCAAGTTTGCTGGTCAATGATTTTGATGTCGATTCTGGAAGATTGCAGCCTGCCAAGCCAGAAGATGAGGTGGTGCTGTCCCTCAAGCATATATCACTTCACTGTAATAGTGCAGGAGGCCACAGACAGATAGGTCGGGACTCAGAGGAGTCAGATGGAGAGTTAAAGAGGCAAACAAAATAAATCTCTGAATTACCCCTAAGGTCTGTACACAGGTGATCTGCAAAACAAACACCCAATTTGCTATTCCATTCAAAGGAGAACTACATATAGGCAACAAAAGTTGACCTTGCCAACAACGCCCAGATCCCAATCAATCCATAGATAAATAAGCGCGCAAGTTGTTTAATCATCTAAGATAGACATAAAATTCTGGAGTAACTCAGCTGGACAAGCGGAATCTCTGGAAAGCATGAATGGGTAATGTTTCAGTTCGAGACTCTACTTCAGACTGAGAGTCAGGGGAGGGGGAGACTAGAGGTATGGAAGGGTAAGGTGTGAAAACGACAGATCAAAGCAGACGTTCAAGGAAATGTAGAATAGTTCATTGTTAGCTATGGGGAAAGTGACCGGTGGACATACAATCAGCAAAATTAATTAGGACAATGAAACTAGTCAGATAATTAGGGTGGGGGAGGGACGGAGAGAGAGAGAAAGCAAGGGATACTTAAGTTAGAGAAAGCAGTCACGGTGGCACAGCGGTAGAGTTGCTGCCTTACAGCGAATGCAGCACCGGAGACCCGGGTTCGATCCCGATTAAGGGTGCTGTCTGTATGGAGTTTGTTCGTTCTCCCCATGACCTGCATGGGTTTTCTCCGAGATCTTCGGTTTCCTCCCACATTCTACAGACGTGTAGGTTAATTGGCTTGGTAAATGTAAAAATTGTCCCTAATGGGTGTAGGATAGTGTTAATGGGCAGGGATTTGGTCGGCGCGGACCCGGTGGGCTGAAGGGCCTGTTTTCGTGCTGTATCTCTCAACAAAACTAAACTAAACTAAATCAAAATTTATACCGCTGGGTTGTAAGCTGCCTAAGCGAAATATGAGGTGCTGTTCCTCCAATTTGCATTGTCACCTTCCCCTCAGCTCTCCTCTACACCCATGACTGCGTAGGCGGACACAGTTCAAACTCCATCTTTAAATTCACCCATGACACCACCGTCGTTGAACGAATTACAAATAATGATGAGTCAGAGTATAGGAGGGAGATCGATCATCTGACTGATTGTCGGTTTTAGAAGAGGAAGGCTGAGGATTGACAAACCTGTCTTCATCAATGGGTTGGCAGTGGAGAGAATCAAAAACCTCAAGTTCCAGGCTGTGCATATCTCTGAAGATTTGTCCTGAACCCAGCACATTGATGCAATCATTTATAAAACCCATCAACGCTTCTTGTTCCTTAGAAGATTGAGGAAATTTGATATGCCACAAATTCTTCTTTGAACTTCTACAGGTGTATGGTAGAAAGCATATTAACTGGTTGCACATGGCCTAGTTCGGCAACTCGAATGCCCAGGTACGAAGGAGACTACAAAAAGTGGTGAACACTGCCAAATTCATCATGGATACTGACCTCCATGTCATCAAAAGGTTCTACAGGAGGCACTGTCTCTAAAAGGCAACCAGCATCCTCAAGGACCCACACCACCCTGACCATGCTATCATTTCACTCCTGCGATCAGAAAGAGAGCATAGGAGTTTGAAAACTGTAACATCCAGGTTCAGGAGCAGCTACTTCCCATCAACCATCGGGTTATTGAACACCACGAACTGAAACTAAACCCCAAACTACGGACTGCCTTGGGTCTTTTTCTTTTGTCTTTGCACTATATTTTATTTTTATATATATTGAACATTTTTTGTTTACTATGGTATCCAATGAGTACCATACTGTGCTGCTTCAAGTAAGAATTTTGTTGTTCCATTTTGGGACATAGAACAATAAAACACTCTTGACTCAATTTGCTCTTTTAATTACATGCCTTTTTTATTGCCTAGAGTGCATGTTCTCCGTCGCAGCCTCACTATGTTGTCACATAACTTTTAGAATGCCTGCTGTTGCTCCTGCTGTTCCCCTCTGAACCCCTCTATGAACCAAGGTTGATTCTCTGGTTTGATGGAAATGGTATGTGAGGGACATGCCAGGTTGCAGACTGTGAGGGTGTACATATTTGTTTCTACTGATGTTCCACAGTATCTCATGGATGCCCAGTTTTGAGTCGTAGGATCTTATGTGAATCCATCAAATTTAGCACAATGGTTGTGCCATACAATACCCTGGAGAAAAAGTTGGGACTTTGGCTCCACAGAATTGTGCAGTGGTCACTTATACTAAAGCTAAGCACGGACAGATGTATCTGCTACAGATAAATTGGTGAGGATGAATTCATGTTGATATATTGGTTCACTCATTACTTGCTGCAGAACTAGCAATGTCCTTCAGGACTCAGCCACTTAGTCACTAATGTTGAGGCTTTATAAGGTGTTGGTTCGACCATATTTGGGATATTGTGAGCAGTTTTGAGCCCCATATCTGGGGAAGAATATGCTGGTCCAGAGGAAGTTTATGAGAATAATCGTGGGATGATTGAGTTAATTTATGAGGAGCGTTCAATGACTGGGCCTGTACTTACTGGAGTTTAGAAGGATCAAGGGGGAACTTACTGAATAATGAAAGGCCTAGGAGTAGATGTGGAGAGGCTGTTTCCATTAGTGGGAAAGTCTAGGACCAGAGGGCAAAGAACGTACCTTTAGAGTGGAGATGGGGAGTAATTTCTTTAGCCAGAGGGCGGTGAATCTGTGGAATCCATTTCCACAGACGGCTGTAGTGGCCAAGTCATTGGGTATTTTTAAACTACAGATTGATAGGTTCTTTATTAGGGAGCCAAAGGTGAAGGCAGGAGAATGGGGTCGAGAGGGAAAAAAAGAACAGCCACCAATGAATGGCAGAGCAGACTCAATGCGCCAAATGGCGTAATTCTGCTCCGGTGTCCTATGATCTACTTTAAAATCATTTTAATTGTGATCTTTACCTGAATAATTATCGTATTTTTAAAAGTTAATAGTTACTGTATCATAGAATATTAATTTACTGAGAAATAATAATTTTATAACAATACTTTTAATACAGAAAATAATAAAATACACAATGTTGATGTTGCTTAGAAACTGATCAGAGGCCTGGTTTAAACATTGTTTTCTTAGGGAGCTCCCCCAATTTCTGCACATTAATATGACTGATCTTGAATTCTCAGATTTACCATACCCCCAAGAGTATATGGTTGCTTGATGTCGTCAACAACGTTATTATTTTGGGTAGCTTCAATTATTTTCCATCCCATCCTATGCACCTGTGGGTTATTAGTTTCTACTGATATAATATAGAGTGTACTAAATAACACATAGAAAACACAGAGACTTCCAGAATTTATTTTTATTTTTATTTCTAACTTTCCCGGTTCTGATGAAACATCTTTGGCCTGAAATATTAACTCTGTTTCTCTTTCCACAGATGCAGCCTGACCTGATGAGTGTTTCCAGCATTTTCTGTTTTTGTTTCAGATTTCTAACATCTACAGTTTTAAAAATCTCCAGTAGATATACGTGGTTTATTCAAGATTCATATCAGACTGTGAACATGCACTCAAGGAAATGCTCGTGAGCAAATATATAATACATAAAATTGCATTTATTTACATTTGATGCATTGATGAGCAAGCACCAGGATGTACCATTGGAGATGTAGGAAAGATCCCATGGGGATTTCAGAGTAATAGTGAAAAGCATGAAGAGAAGCCTTAGGAATATATAATCTCACGAAGAGAAGGCTATTTAGTCATCAATCCAGCTTGAGCCATGCTGGACGATTCAGCATTGGAGTTTCTGCCCCGTCTCATACAATATTTATTCCTGAGGCTTCACAGACAGGATTTGGCAGCTACTGTAACACTAATTAAACTTACTGTGTGGTGGTGAATTTGACAAAATCTTTCTCAGCATTATCTGAGCTGGGCTTGATTTTTTAAGATATTAATTTGCAGGCCCCTTAAATTTGAAGAAATTGTTTTGTCATCCATTGAATTGGCTGTTCTCCCAAATCTGTTAAAGAAGTTAATGTTTTGTTATTCTAATCGTTTCCAAATTCCAAAGTTTAATAAACTTGGAAATTCTCAGCCCTGTGGGGCACACCAAAGGAATGATTGCAACACAGCCAAATCTAGTGCAGTTCCCATGGCAGATAGAGCTGCAAAATGTGGAGATTTCACCTTAATAAAACCTGAATATAAATGACTGTAAATCTGCAATCCATCAAAACTTCCAAATGTAATCATCACAAAACCAGCAGACATTCAAAAGCCTGGCTGTACCTTCTGCCTTCATTAAAATGGTCTAATTTCCAAATTCACAAGGATTCACGAAACAAAAACAGGAAACTGCAAACTATAATGAATTCAGAGTGCAGGCCATTTGCCTGATTTGATGTCTAAGTATACCAGATAAGAGGTGTGCACACTTTAATTTAAATGATCACTTTTGTGGATAAATAGGTGCATGTATTACAGGTAAGTATTTAGAAAAATGAACAAAGGTACATACAAATTACTAGGTGTGGCACAATTCCTCAGCTACCCCACCATATACATCGACATACCACTGGATCAGACTCATCACAGGCACTGCGAGAATAATGGACAGGACCAGAGGATGCATGATAACTTAATCTAGACTTGATGATGGCTTGATGATGACACTTGTTATGTGGATTCTGAAGTGAGGCCAATGTGTGATCCATGGCCTCTGCCCTGCATGGGGCAGGATGCTTATGAGCTTGGCAGGTGGACAGTTTTGGAGCTGGTGCACCACTTCTTCTGATGTGCTGAGCTTCTAATCTGGGTCGGTGGCAGGAGTTGATGAGCATGTGAAAGTGAAAAGGTGCAGGGACATAAATGGGTGAGGGAAATGTCTGAGAGCCGCATCGGCTCAAAGGGCCACATGGCCTCAATGTCATTAGAAAATAAGAGAAATAGTCTTTAGCCATGATTTCAGCAAGCTGAGCATCCACTATTAGATAGTGGGTGGTTTCCATGTGCTGTGACTGAAGCTGCACCCTCATCCTACACATGCTGGATTAACCTGGGGCCCACAAGTACAGTTAGTGGAAAGGATTGGCTTTGTGCAAATCCCTGTGCCAAGTCATTGATGGACTCCTCCATGTTAATTGAAACTGAACTCAGGCCATGTTGGTTTACATAGATGACATTACCTCAGTATATAGGTATTAGTATATAGGATTAAGAGCCATCATTCTTAAACATATTCACTCTCCACTTAATCAGAAATGTGACTTCCTCCAGACCTATTAGACGATGCAATGAATATAAGGCGGAATCAACTAATTTAATATCATACTTGTATAATATCATCCTAAATATAGAAATACCATCATCCGATAGAATTAGAAGAGATTGGGAACAAGAACTAGCTATAAAAATCTCGAAAGAGAGTTGGGATAAACACTTGCTATATGTGCACAAATGCTCGATTAATGTAAGACACATTCTAATCCAATTTAAAACTTTACATAGACTATATTACTCAAAAACTAAAATAAGTAAATTTTATCCAAATGTCTCTTCCATATGTGATAAATGTCTATCCCAAGAAGCAACTATAGCACATTCTTTTGTGTTTTGTATAAAAATCCAAAAATTTTGGAATGAAATCTTTGAAATGTTTACAAAATTATTTAAAATAAAATTGAAACCGAACGCAGAACTGATTATTATCGGAACAATGGAAGCCAGCTTTGAGCTGACTTCGTTCCAAAAGAGCTTCCTTAATTGCGGCTTAATAATGGCAAAAACACATACTTAAATTCTGGAAAAACGCTCCCACACCAACGATAAAAATGTGGATTTCAAATATGTCTGAACTGTTACACCTGGAAGACATGAGATTCCTCTTAGCAGGCAAATCAGACCATTTCCAAAAGATTTGGTCTCCATTTATCGACTTATTACAAGCGTAGGGTGCAACATAACTTTGAAAATAAATGGTTTCAGGACCTGGTGAGGGGTGTGTAAAGATACGAAGTAGGTACATCCCTTTTATCTTATCTTATTTTACTTTCTTCTGTTCTCTATTTTTTTCTTTCTTTTTCTTTGGTTTTCTTTTTAACTCTTGTGGTTTACGTTCCTATGGGTTTCTCTAGACCACTCTTTCACTCACTCACTATCTTTGCTAACTCTTTCTATTTTTCTTCTTTTTAAAGTTTAAAATAAGAAGTGGTACAAGAAATGTATTATGTTATTTTTGGTTGATATCACTGCAATGTACAATACTTCTACTAAATAAAAATATTTTAATTTTTTTATTTTTTTATTTTTTTAAGTGACTTCCTGACACTAATACCCAATGCCCTGGCCAATGAAGGCAAGCATTCCACACACCTGCTTTACCACTCCATCTACTTGTGTTGCCACTTTCAGGGAGTTATGGGCCTGGACCCCAAGATCTCGCTGTACATTAATGCTATTAAGGGTCTTGCCATTAATTGTATATCTTACCCTTATATTCAACCTACCAAAGTTCAACAACTCACACTTGCTCAGATTAAACTCCTTCTGCCATTTCCCTGCCCATTTGTGGAGCTGATTTATATCCCACTGTATACTTTATCAGCCTTCCTCACAGTCCACAATCCCAACAATCTTGGTGACATTTGCAAGCAACACAACCCACACCTATTTGTCTTTGCACCACAACCCTCTGTCTTCTATCAGTAATCCAGTTCTGAATCCATACAATTAACTTACTGTTGATGATTTCAAATGTCACCAACCCATCTATGTTTACATCCAAGTCATTTATATATATCACAAACAACAGAGAAACTCCATTAGACACAGACCTCCATCCCAAATATTGTCCTTCCACCACAGCCCTCTGTCTTCTATTGATAAGACAGTTCTGAATACATACAATCAAGTCACTGTTAACCCATGCATTTTAATCTTCTGGATCAGCCTACCATGGGGAACTTTATCAAATGCCTTACTATAACCCATACAGACATATATCACCTTCAAAACCTCCTAAAAAAACTCAATCAATTTGTAAGACATGACCTGCATGTGCAAAGCCATGCTGACTCTCCCTAATTAACTCATTCTCTACTGAATGTGAATATATCCATGGCCGTCCGAAGAGGGGGTGCGTTGGGTGCGGTCGAACCCCCCCCCCTTTTTTCCAGAATAAAAACAAATCCCGAGAAAAAAAATAGAAATTTGGAGAAATTCTTGAAGGAATTTACCAGAAATTTGGGAAATTCAGGTTCCGGCCCGCGGGATGATTTGAAAAAAAATATTTGCGACCTGCGCAGTTGGCGGAAGCTGGTGATGCAGTAGCGACGTAAAATGACTCCGTCTCTCCGTGCGCGCGCAGTGGGCGGGATTAGGCGACGCCATTTTCAATGCATCGCCTCGACGCCGCAGGCCTAGTTTGGGTGAGTGGGACCATGAAATATTGCGTTGTGTTGCGGGAGGGGGAATCTGTTTTTTTTATCGGGGATGCTCGCGAATGCTCCAATCCAACCCGCGGGATGATTTGGGAAAAAAAGGAGTGCCCGCGAATGCTCCAATCCAACCCGCGGGATGATTTGGGAAAAAAAGGAGTGCCCGCTTCTCCGTGCCCGGGGGGGGGGGGGGGGCTGCGGTATCTCCCAGCATGACGCATCGCCTCCATCCTCTGCGTCGGAGCCTCGCCGCCAGTCAACCTGGCGGCCATAGAGCAGGTCCGCTGCCGGTGGGCGGCCTGGGGAGACCGTTCTCCCGTCGCCGGGCGGGAAGCGGGAAGGACTGACTCTGAACAATGCTGGCAGCGGTCGTGACCCGACACCAGGCGCCGCATCGGCAGGGGTCCACGCCACGCCACCCCCCCGCCGGTCACTCGCCCTCCCCCCCCCGCCACGGGTCCTCGCTTTGGTCGGCGGCGGCGGGGGCTGTAGTGCGGGGTGACCGAGGGTTGGAGTGAATGTCGGGCCTCGCATAGCAGCAGCAGCAGCGGCGGCTCCGCCCGCCCTCATAGTGCCACTCCGGAGGGGAGGTGGTGGCGAAGAGATCCCAACTGCCACCCCCTTTGGCGGCGGCACAGGGACGGCCAAGGCAGCAGGGCGATGATGCCGGTGTTGTCCGAGGAGCACTGACCTTCCATCCTTCCCACCTCCTCTGCCCCTTCCCCCTCTCTCTCTCTCTCTCTCTCTCTCTCTCTCTTGTACGCCCCCAACCCCCTTATCCTGGGACCCCTCTTCTCAAGTCACTTATTCCTTTTCTCCAGAGATGCTGCCTGACCCGCTGATCCCCATTCCCGCCTCTATTCAGTCCTCACAGACATTCCCTGTGCTCCCCTCCCCATCTACCCCCCCCCCGATCTATTCATCCTGTACTGATCACCCTATCCACCTCACATTGATTCTCCTGCCATCACCCATCCATCCTACACTGATCCCCCAATTCATCCTGTACTCACCCCCTTCTCAACAATCCTGCACTGTTTTTCCCATTCATCCTGTACTGACCCCCCCCCCCTCCATTTATCCTGCACTGATCTCCCGATCCATCCTGTACTGTCCCCCCTCCATTTATCCTGCACTGACCCCACCCCCATCCATCTTGTAGTGCCTCCCCATTCATCCTGCACTGATCTACCCATTCATCCTGCACTGATCAACCCATTCATCCTGTACTGAACCCCCCATCGATCCTGCACTGACCCCCACATCCTGTACTGTCCCCCCATTCATCCTGTACTGTCCCCCCATCCATCCTGTACCAGCCCCCATTCATCCTGTACTGTCTCCCCATCCATCCTGTACTGTCTCCCCATCCATCCTGTACTGATCCCCATTGATCCTGTACTGATCCTCCCATTCATCCTGAACTGAACCCCCATTCATCCTGCACTGAAACCCCCCATTCATCCTGCACTGATCCCCACTGACATCCCCCGCGCACTCCCCTCACAATTTCTACGACTCCAACCGACACGCACTAATTCCCCTGCCTCAATCCATCCATTCCGCACCGATTGCCTACTCAAACCCCCGCCATCTATCCATTATGCTCTGATTCACCCACCTCCCCCCCCCCCTGACCCTACTGTGCTGGAAATGTCTCCAGAGCTATTAAAGTTATTATTTGGTTTAATCCATAAAGATGGATTATTAAATTGTGAACACGTGAAACATTAAAACTGCAGTGTTCGATTGTCACAGCTACCGTTGACACGTTATTACGGAATTCATTTTAACGGCAAATCAATGCTCTTAATATGGAGTATAAGTACTGTAGTTATTTATTGAGCAACATTCACAACTATACGTTGGATTTATCCAGGTTTTACTTCTACAGTTGCTCATATACATCAAGAATTTGGTCAGGAGATATTTCAGTTGAATATTCCAAAATCCAGGGGCGACAGGGAGTCACCGTGCGTCACTACGCATCACGCCACGTCACGACCCGACTATGACGCGACAACCTCTTTTCAGGCAGTCGCCGAAATTGTCACCCAAGTGGGACAGGCCTTTCACTCTGCGAAACTTGAGGGCAAGGCTTTCGAAGGCGGCGTCGGTGGCAAACTTCTCCCTGGCCAGGTTCTCGATCACCTTGGGCTCGAGTCCGCAGTGCTCGAAGAAACTGTCCAAGCCCGAGCAGGCTCGGGAGAAGTGGCAGCTGATGCCGGAGTGCGAGCGGCATAATCCACTTCATCAACCTGTCGCTTGAGCGGCTCCTTGGGACGACCTGTTGCTGCTTCTCGTGGAGCTGCTGGCGTGGTTACTTGTGCACCCTGGTATGCTGCTGGCGTGGTGACTGGTGCTTCCTGGGGAGCTGCTGGAGTGGTTAGTTGTGCACCCTTGGGTTCTGCTGGAGTGGTTAGTTGTGCACCCTTGGGTGCTGCTGGTGAAGTTACTTATGCACCCTGGGGTGTTGCTGGCAAGGCTGTTGTTTCTCCCTGGGTGCTGCTGGTGTGGTTACTTGTGAACCCTGGAGTGCTGCTGATGTGGTTACTTGTGCACCCTGGGGTGCTGTACCCTCTGCTGATTCTACCTCTTCCGACGTTGCTGCTCCCATTGCCGGCCCCTGCTGCTTGTCGCCCCAGCCACTAGAGCCGGGCAGCAGCTGCAGGACCAGGCTGCCACTGCCCTTGAAACCGCGGGCGCTGCTGGTGGCCGCCGCTCCCCGCATGAACTCGCACTTCTGCCGGTACATGACCAGCGAATCGGGCCTGAGCTGCCTCTTGGAGCTGGAGCGACGCACGATGTCAGGCGGGAGCCCCAGCTGCCCGCTCTGCTGGGGGCTGCTGGAGCCCAGCTAAGTCTTCGTGTTGCTGCTGGCCCCGCTGCCACTGCCTCAGAGGCAGAGCTGCCCAAACCATTGGGCTCCACTTTGCACCCCCTCGCCGTCTGAGCTCTTCAAGTACTTGGCCTTGTCAGCAGCCAGTCTCTCCACAGCGCTCTGCCGACCCCGCCTGTCCCCCTCCATTTGACTGCGGAAGTAGCCGGGACATTTGGTCAGGAGCCTGAGCGGCAGAGAGACGCTCGCCTTGGGCGGCATGCTTGCAGTGGGCGCGATCTCACTCGGCATCTTAACTTTGATCCAGCTAACGTGGACAGAAACTGGATTTTTGTAAATCTAATTTTGAAGAACAGAACAATGAGACAGCCAGGTCACGGGTGGGAGGGAAAATATTCGTTCTTATGTTCTTTACCTTCCTGGTGAAAAATGTAGTAAATTCCTCGCACTTAGCAGGGGACCCAGTTAAGCTGGTGCTGGGGGCAGGACAAATGATGGAGGTGATGTTGCTAAAAAGGACCTTGGAATTATGAGTGTTTTTGGAGATAAGGGTGGAAAAGTATTTAGTTCTTGCAGATTTTACCACTTCCTGGCATTTGTGAAGATTGTTTTTCAGGAGTTCAAAGGAAATTTGAAGCATCAGATTTGTACTTCCGTTCTGATTTTCTGCATTCTCTTCTTAGGGCTCTGGTGGTGTCATTGAGCCACGGCTCGCCTTTAGGCTTAGGCTTTTTCATTTTAAGAGGAGCAACAGAATCCAGGATGGAAGATCAAGTAGTATTGAAAAGAGAAATGAGGTCGTCGGTGCTGAGATGAGGGGTGGACGCCTCAATAGTGCAGATGTCGGGGGCGGCTATGAGAGCATCAGAGAATTTACTGGCCATCGTGGAGTTAACGTAGTGGGAGTAGCGAGCAGGGAGATGGGATTTTGAGGGAGAGAAAGGCAGAGATATGCCCGCTTCACCCGCTGCGTTTCTCCAGCATTTTTGTCTACCTTCAATTTTTCCAGCATCTGCAGTTCTTTCTTAAACAGAAAGGCATAGGGACACTTTCGTTCTAAATTGGAGGGTGATGGACATCATGCAGCTGTTACAGGGCTTGCCTGCCATCATTTCCAACAAGAAAAAGTCAAGTGGTAGTTCAAGCTACAGTGAGGCTTAAGTCCTGGACGAGCTCAATGTGCTCTTTTGTCGCTCTTTTGATGGAAAGAACTCTGATGTGCCTGCTTGGCCCCCGTATCACCCAATGGCATTGTAATCAGTCCCTGAGGCCAATGTCAGAAGATCCTTCATGAGGGTGAACCCTTGGAAAGCATCCAGTCCTGATGGTGTACTTGGTCGTGTTCTCAAAAACCTGCATGGACCAATTGACTGGAGCTTTTGCAGACATCTTTAACCTCTCACTACTAAGGTCCAAGATTTTCACCAGCTTAAAAGGGCATCATTAATACCAGTACCTAAGAAGAATAAGGTGATATGCCTCAATTACTACCAACTGGTGGCACTAGTAACAGCAGTGATTAAGTATGTTGAAAGGTTGGTTATGGCGCATATCAACTCCTATGAACAAAACCATCGATGATCAGAGATCCCCAAGGACCAATGCCTTGTTTAGACGCACTGTCAATTGGCAGAATAAGAAATATTTGAAAAGATTCTTGCATAAACCTACCTTTAAAGAAAACTTTCATCAGTTCCACACTAATTTCATTTTTCATATTACCACGTCACAGTGAACAATCTTTTGAAAAACTTTCCATACAAATATTTTTTGGTTTGTATAGTATTGCTCACACTATATTTACACATAAGTAAAACAAAGAAATAAGATCCCAAATAAACAGAAACTGAATTAATTCAAATTCAATAATTAAAATAAAACACAATCAAGCAATAAATTAACTGAATGTAAAAATAAAGCTATGAAGTTGAATTTAAACTGAAACTTATAATTTGCATAATCTTTTATTAATGTGCTTGGTTATACTGTCATGTGGACACAGTTATTGTGATTATAACTTCAGTTCCAGATTTAATCACTGGTTTACACTCAGATCAGGACATTCTCGATCTGTCATCACAAACAACTAACAATATCTTAAGTGGACATTCTGCTTAATGGAGACTCCAAGTCAATACCAGAAGTACCCAGGTTAGGCTTTAAGGCAGGTAATGTGCAGCCAAACCACATATATTAAATTCACTCAAAAACATGGGCGGCATAGTAGCGAAACAGTAGAGTTGCTGCCTTACAGTGCCAGAGACCGGGGTTCAATCCTGACTAAGGGTGCTGTCTGTATGGAGTATGTACGTTCTCCCTGTGACCACTTGGGTTTTCTCCGGGTGCTCCGGTTTCCTCCTACATTCCAAAGATGTGCAGGTTTGTAGGTTAATTGGTTAAAATAAAATTGTCCCGAGTGCATAGGATAGAACTAGTGTATGGGCGATTGCTGGTCAATGCGGACTTGGTGTGCCGAAGGGCTTGTTTCCAAGCTCTCTCTGTAAACTAAACATTGTGATAATGCAGGGTTACCTTGGAAATTATAATTGAGAGGGAGGTATTGGCCAGGAGAGCTAGGATAGCTCCAATGGTAATTTCTCAAAATAGTGTCTTGGAATCTTTTACAATATCTACACATACAAGATCTACATACAATACACACAAAATCTACAGATAAAAATATACAAATGTACATTTAATAACAGGCAGAACCTCTACTTAATAATTATTTAAAAAGTGTTTAGAATCAGTGGATGCGCAATTTCACTACTGGGACTAATCTACAGTTGACAAGCTGATGGGATTGATATTGTGGACACGTTTCAAATATGGAGGAAAATTTGAGAGATGTGCAGAGGCCATGAAGTAGGAACAATGCATGTTTCTACTTTCCAGGCATAGGCTGGAATAGCAGGATCCCAAGAGGCAAAGAGCAGGAGGAGTTGATTAGCATGTTTCTAGTCAATATTCTGGGCAATGAGCTAAGTCAAGTGATGCAAGTTTCAGTGGTGGAACATCCAAGAAAGGGTAAGCATCAACTCATAAGTTTTAAAACAGCAAATAGAAAGGATGTCAATCGCAGTCAATTGAATAGTTAATTTCAATGGGATGAGAGCGCATTGGATCTAGAGAACTGGAATCAATACCTGGCAGGCAAACCTGTAATTCTGCAATGGGAGGACTTTCAATGAAGATGTTTAATCAACAATCTAGGCATCTTCCCTTGAGAAAAAAGGGAAGTTAAAGTCAGAGCTCATGAGCAGATCAAAAATAGAGAGAGCGTAAACTAATAGCAGAAAAATTAGTGCATGACAGGTTGTTAACACAAGTGAAACCAAGGCCAGTTGCAGGAAGTTCAGAGGAAAGTGAAAAAAGAAATGAGGAACACACTGGGAGATCATGAGAAAAGACAGATAGTTAATCGAAAAGGAAATCCATACATATTCTACAGGCATAGAAACATGAAAATGGAATAGGAAAATTGGGGCCAATCAGAGACCAAAAATAAAATCTAGTCACAGAAATAAAGGAGGTTGCAAGGAGATTTGATAAATGCATTCAAAATCATGAAGAGTACAGACAGAACGTATGAAAATAAACTTTAAACTTGTCAAGAATCAGGGAACATAGAATGAAGGACATTGGCAAAAGAACCAAAAGTGACATAAGAAAAACAACATGTAACAAATAGTTAGACTTTAGAACACACTACCAGGAGTTATTGTGTAGGCAGATTCAATGGTATCGTTCAAAAAAGAGCTGGCTAAGTATCTGAAAGGAAAACTATTTCAGAACAGTGGGGAGGGGGCAGAGGACATGGACTAGCTGGATGCAGTTACATGGATCCATACTGGTTTACAAAAAAAGACAACCTGCGTGTTGTGCATTGCTGTACAGAGCTGGTCGGGGGGTGGGGGGGCGGGCAAAGGAACAACTCCAGGACTGTTTGGAGTCTGTAGACTGAGCAATGTTCAAGGCCTCGGCAACGGACCTGAACGAATACGCCACAGTCGTTACAGACTTCATTAAGAAGTGTGTGGAGGACTGCATCCCCACCAAAACCTTCCGAGCGTTTCCCAATCAGAAATGAATGCAGAACTGATCATTTTTGGAACAATCGAAGCCAGTTTGGAGCTGACTTCGTTTCAAAGGAGCTTTCTTAATTATGGCTTAATAACAGCAAAAAAACCTATACTGAAATTTTGGAAAAAACGCTCCCACGCCAACGACAAAAATGTGGATTTCTAATATGTCGGAACTGTTACACCTAGAAGATATGAGATTCCTCTTAGCAGGTAAACCAGACCATTTCCAAAAGATTTGGTCTACATTTATCGACTTATTACAAATATAGGGTGCAACAAAATGTGATAATAAATGGTTTCAGGACCTGGTGAGGGGTGAGTAAAGATATGAAGTAGGTACATCCCTTTTATCTTGTCTTATCTTATCTTACTTTCGGCGGCTGTGGCAGGGCCTGAATGCAATCACCTCTTACAAGTCAAAATCAGGAGGCAGCTCGAATGTCGGCGAAACATCACTCCCTGATGAGCTCAATGCGTTTTACGCACGCTTTGATAGGGAGAACACCGATGTGCCTTCCCGAGCCCCCATTCGCTGTGATGGTATTTCAGTCTCAGTCACAGAGGCCGACGTCAGGAAATCCTTCAGAGGGGTGAACCCTCGAAAAGCGCCTGGACCTGATGGTATACCTGGTCGCGTTCTAAAAACCTGTGCGGACCAACTGGCTGGAGTTTTTACGGACATTTTCAACCTCTCACTTCTGAGGTCTGAGGTTCCCACCTGCTTCAAAAGGGCATCAATTATACCAGTGCCCAAGAAGAGTAAGGTGACGTGCCTCAATGACTATCGACCTGTGGCACTAACGCCTGTGGTGATGAAGTGCTTTGAGAGGTTGATCATGGCGCAGATCAACTCCTACCTCGACAAAAAATTGGACCCACTGCAGTTTGCTTACCGCCACAACAGATCAACGGTGGATGCGATCTCACTGGCCCTCCACTCCGCTCTGGACCACTTGGACAACAAAAACTCATGTGTCAGGCTGTTATTCATCGATTACAGCTCGGCATTTAATACAATCATCCCCTCCAAGCTGGTTACCAAACTCGCAGAACTGGGTCTCTGCGCATCCCTCTGCAATTGGATCCTCGACTTCCTCACTCTCAGACCACAGTCTGTTCGTATTGGTGGAAACGTGTCAGATTCGATAACAATCAGCACGGGAGCACCTCAAGACAGCGTGCTCAACCCCCTGCTGTACTCACTCTATACTCATGACTGTGTAGCCGGACATAGTGCGAACTCCATCATCAAGTTCGCTGACGACACCACTGTTGTGGGACGTATCACTGATGGGGATGAGTCAGAGTATAGAAGAGAGATTGAGCAACTATCCATATGGTGCCAGCACAATAACCTGGCCCTCAACACCAGCAAAACCAAGGAACTGATTGTGGACTTTGGAAGGAGTAGGATGGAGACCCACAGTCCCGTTTATATCAATGGTTGAAAGGGTCAAGAGCTTCAAATTCCTGGGCGTGCACATCTCTGAAGATCTTTCCTGGTCCGAGAACACTGATGCCATTATTAAGAAAGCACATCAGCGCCTCTACTTCTTGAGAAGATTACGGAGAGTCGGTTTGTCAAGGAGGACTCTCTCTAACTTCTACAGGTGCACAGTAGAGAGCATGCTGACCGGTTGCATCGTGGCTTGGTTCGGCAACTTGAGCGCCCTGGAGAGGAAAAGACTACAAAAAGTAGTAAATACTGCCCAGTCCATCATCGGCTCTGACCTCCCTTCCATCGAGGGGATCTACCACAGTCGCTGCCTCAAAAAGGCTGGCAGTATCATCAAGGACCCACACCATCCTGGCCACACACTCATCTCCCTACTACCTTCAGGTAGAAGGTACAGGAGCCTGAAGACTTCAACGACCAGGTTCAGGAATAGCTACTTCCCCACAGTCATCAGGCTATTAAACCTGGCTCGAACAAAACACTGAACTTTATTAGCCAATTAACTGTTATTTGCACTTTATCAGTATATTGATTCATGTGTGTATATATTTATAGAATGGTATATGGACACTGATCTGTTTAGTAGTCAATGTCTACTATGTTCTGTTGTGCTGAAGCAAAGCAAGAATTTCATTGTCCTATCAGGGACACATGACAATAAACTCACTTGAACTTGAACTTGAACTTGAGGACATGTAGAGGTGACATTTTGGGTTGGACTCTTCTTCAGACGGTATTCAACAGGCTGGCTCGACCTCGATCCCATCCCAGCCTACCAAGCGGTACCGTGTCCAAAGGCCTTGTAAACATGAACCACACTGCCTTCGACAATCTCCTTGGTCACTTGTTCAAAAAACTCAATATAATTTGTGATTTGCTATTGCCCACCATTTGAATTAAAATGAGAAAATGCCAAAAACACTTACAGCTGTGCAGCATTAGTGGAGAGAGAAACGGAGCCGATGTTTCGGGTCGAAGTCTTAGCCCTGTTTTATTTTCCACAAATGCACTCTCACCGGCCTTCTGCTCTCAGCATTTGTATTTATTTCGGTTACCAGCAACTGCGTTTTGGATATTTACTGACCAGTTTAATTCTTGGGACTTTCCAAAGACTTGACAATAAACTACAATGGTAAGAGAAATTTCATCGAATGCTTTATTTAAAATCAACCAGTTACAATACTCAAATTATAGAATAGCAAGACAAAACCAAAAAATATAGAAACACAGAAACGCAGATGCTGGTTTACCAAGGATAGATACAAAATGTTGGAGTAAGTCAGCAGGTCAGGCATCATCTCTAGATAATGCAGATAGGTGACAATTCAGGAACCTTCTTCAGACTGTGGGGTGGGGGGGGGGGGGGAGGAAAAGAAAGCCGCTAGGGCTTTTTAAGTCAGCACTTATGCTGGCTCGGGACTTTACACCAGGGAGGAAGTATTCAAGTACTCTCTCAGGAGTCAACATGAAAGTTTGGTCATAATATTGAATCTTTTTGTCTTTTATCATTTCTCAAATATTAATTTATCTTAAATTCTTCATCAAAATTTTCCATTTTTATTGCACAAACCATTCAAGCAATATATAGCCGTTCTGTCCCTTCTTGTTTAATAATCTCTTTTCTAGAATTGTTTTTCAACAATAATCTCATGTGGCCTGAAATTTCCATTGGCATGTATCCAGAGACCTGTAAACCTCAAAGATATGTTTGTTCTCAATGCATTTCAGATAATGAGTGTGAGAAACTGTTTCCTGAGAAGTCAAAACCTGTCTGTACCAAAACCACAAAGATACCAAGTTCATCTGTTCGTTTGTTTGGCTGACAAACTAACAGTAAGGATTCATTAGAGTTTAGCCAGATGCTACCCAGGCTACATGAGTATGAAATTATCTTTTTGAGCATTAGCAAGATTCTTTCTGAAAACATTATATGTGAACTGAGTAGATGGATAATGGAATTGATATTACAATTTAACTGAGATTGCTTCTGGCCAGTTAAATCTAGAGGGCAAAAACAAAAGGATCAGATAGTGCTGAGTGTTTCATGGAATTCCTTTCTCTGCCTTTCAAATTAATTAGTAATTGTAATGACAATATTATTTTGTTTAAAAAAAAATTCAGTTCATCATAATCTTCTTGGACATGGGGTACAATTGATTCTGTTTTATCAGCAGGTTCTGCATGCAAGGAATCACACTGCCACATTTAGGAATTTATTGAGAAATAAATCATGCAAAAAAATTAGCAATAGAATTGAGGCGACAAGAAGATATGAAATACAAAAAAAACAGTGAAAGTCAAATTCCTCCCAGAAAACAATATACCTTTTTTTCCAACTAATCTGCCTTGCTGCTTGATCTTGTGCTTAACATAAAGGATGTTGCATACTTGGAGTCTTTAGCCAAGAAGATGAATTGCAGGTACACTTTTATCCCACAGGTGGTAGTAGTTCAGAGACACAGTGCTCAAAATTATTGTTGATTTCACAGGGAATGCTCCTTCTGACATTTCTGAGGTTTGCTGCATAAGTCCATGTCATAGGGGCAGAAGTAGGTCATTCGGACTATCGTGTCTACTCTGCTATTCAATTAGATTAGATTGGATTAGATTAGATTCAACTTTATTGTCATTGCACATTTACAGTACAACAAAATGGTTTAACCTTGCAGTCATAACATAGAATAACAAAACACACACTCAACACAGTTTTACATCCACCACAGTGAGTCCACCAGGCACCTCCTCACTGTGATGGAAGGCAAAAGTCCCAAAGTCCTTGTCTCTTCCCTCCTTGCTCTCCCTCTGGGCTGAGGCGATCCAGGCCTCCGATGTTGTGACCCCGCCGGGTGATGGTAAGCAAGTCCCGCGGCTGAATCTGAGCTCCGCGAATGGGCTGGTTCAAACTCCGCGGCCCAGGGCGGTCGAAGCTGCCGAAGCTGCCACCCTCCAGTCCAGCGGATGAAGCTGTTGTTGCGGGAGCCCCGGAAAACAGGTCACCAACCTGTGCCCTGCGAGCTCCCGACGCTATCGTCCACTGGACCCGCGGCCGAGCCTCCGAGGCTCCGAAGTCGGGTCGCCCGCCGCCGGAACGCCGCCACAGCCCCGAAGTCGGGTCGCCGCCACCGCAACGCCGCCACAGCCCCGAAGTTGGGCCGCCGGAATGCCGCCACAGTCCTGAAGTCGGGCCACCGGAACGCCGCCACAGCCCCGAAGTCGGGCCACCGGAATCCCGCCACAGCCCCGAAGTCGGGCCGCCGGAACGCCACCCCAGCCCCGAAGTCGGGCCGCCGGAACGCCGCCACAGCCCCGAAGTCGGGCCACCGGAATGCCGCCACAGTCCCGAAGTCGGCCAGCTTCGCGATGGTAAGTAAGTCCTGGCTCTGCCTCCGGAGCCTCAAGGCCGGTCCCCGTTGGAGGCCGGCAACTCCACCATTAGGCCTCAGCGCAGACGGAGACGGAGATGGGGGATACGACAAGAAAGGTCGCATCCCCCCCCCGAAGGAAGAGACCAAAAACAAGCTTCTCCCCCCCCCCCCATACATACACAACCCAACAAACCCAAATAAACTGAAACGGGACAAAAAGAAAAAAAAAAAAAGAAAAGACAAAACGTAATGCAGGCGAGCCGCAGCTGCAAGGCAGCGCCGCCACTTCAATCATGGCTGAGCTATCTTTGCCTCTCAATCCCATTCTCCTGCCTTTTCCCCATAACCCTTGACACAATCACCAATCAAGTATCTGTCAATCTCCACCTTAAGTATCAACGTACTGAACTGTATACAAAAATGTATTTCACTGTACCTCGGTAAATGTGACAAATAAAGTACCATACCATAAAAATATCCTATGATTTGGCCCCCACACTGTCTGTGGTAATGAATTTCATAATTCATACCTGCTTTTCTGCCACCCACTGCAGATAATATTTCAGAATTATTTGTCTTCGTCTGAGCTTCTTAATACCGGCAGTTTCTTGCTTTTTGTCAGCGTTGTAGACAGGTAAGCTTGGTTACCTAAAAAAGGACATCCTGCTTACCTTAGGAAGGACATCCGTGCCTTTGTGGTTATGCATCAAGGATTCATGGAATGATTCCAGAGATGGCAGGAAATCTAAAACTAAAACAGAAATGCTGCAATTATTCAGCTGGTCAGGCGACATCTGAAGAAACAGAAACAGTTAACGATTCAGGCCTTAGACACTTTGTCAAAACTGTAAGAATGATGGTGATCAAGGTGGTTTTTGATGGTTTGTTCTCTGGGAACTCCAATATCTAGGGAAGCTGATCCTCATCTTCCTGGTCATCCCACTGCTGATCTTCCACACCCCTTACTTCCTGCTGCCTCCCCACCCTCCATTAGTCTATGATTTTACAGTGAGGAAACAATGACTTCAAACCCAGGTCACAATCACAATCATAACTGTACTATAAAGTTTACTTCAGTTAATACAGGCAACAGAGACATTATTTAAATGAACTAATGGCTCAGTGATATTTCTTGGTTCTTGTGCCCATTTCTTGACAGGCGTTACCCTTGCCAGTCTGTAAGCAGCCGAGGGAATTATAATCTTGGTGGGATAAACCCAAGTACTCAATGATAACCAAAAGCACCCATGATGCAGTTTCAAATTATGTTCCCTCAAAATGTACTGTGGACACTGCCACTCATGGCCTTTATACTTCCTCATTTGATAGTGGCGTTTGAGGCTTTTAGATAGGCACAGGGATAGCAAACAATGCAAAATATACACCTTCTAGATGCGCTGGGACGCATCCTCAGTGATGTGATCTGGGGTCATCGGGTGTTTCGGGTCTCACAACATCAGACACCCTCGCCCAGGCGACCCAGCCGGGGTTGATCAGGCCCCGACATGCGTCCCAGCAGCAACCGCCCACGGATCAGCCATCTTAATAACTACTCTGCAGGGGTTGGG